>OZ017741.1:259839930-260494930 GCA_963969285.1 Odontomyia ornata
CATATAAAAAAAGTGATCATAAGAAAGACTTAGGGACTAAGAACTGTGGAAAAGCTAAAGAAATGCTGCTAAGTCTCTGTTAACGAAGATAGCGCATCACTACTGTTATCCTACCCTCGAGGGCGCTCTGATTGAGGGTTCTGTGGGCCCCGGTTTTGCTCGTCAGAGACGGGCGTGGGCGCCACTCGCTTCACCCTTAACCTTCACGTTAACCACCAAGCGAGCGGACGGTTTATCGGAAAACTTTCACCGCCGCACCTAAACTAAGAATCTCTAACGCACGAATTGAAACTGCAATAGAAATCAACCGCTAAAGGAATCCCACCGACACAACCTATCCTCGAAGGTAATTCCCAATAAGCTGAGAGGCAGGAAAAATTATGAGGCGGTATCCCGAAATTTTAAAGGGACCACCTGGAACTGATATTGCTCACTTTACAGCGTTATCCGCGAGCCAAGCTAACAATACCAGCCAAAACTAAAATTTTCCCGAAGTTCAATAACTCGCACAAGTCTGAAACTTTTACAGAATCCACTACAAAAATCACGCTAAAATTTAGAAGAAAATGTATTTCTGCTTTAACAATACTTGAAATTGATTTACTTACTAATGAATCTACATACGTAGGGGGCCACTGATATTTCCACCGTCAATCAAAGATTCTTCCTCGCTACCTCCGGTGATTTTGCCATCTTTTCCAGCTACCGATTTAAAACTTCTTGTTCTTGTGGCTCTGATTCCGCACACTGGCTTGCCGCCGCCAATCTTAACCCCCCGTTGTTGTCGCCGGGAACGCAATCAATCAATCTTCGTTTTTCTGCTTCCATCGCCACCAAAGGTCGTTCCGCTAAAGAGGGAGATTTCATTGTTCCCAGGTCCCTCGTCAATTCATCTCCAACGGCAACCCGTTAAGTTTTTTTTTTTCGGGGGAAATTCACTTTGTTATAGCTATGCGCAATCTACCAGCGGCACTCAAATTATACAGGGTGCGGCGCCAAAATCCGGACAAAATTCAATTTAAATTTCCCCCCATTCTTTAAAGTTTCGAGAGGTCGCGATGCGCGTACAAATAGTTTAACACATGTGTTGAACATTCATAACCTCGAAAAAGTCGCAATGTTGAAGCCAAGTGCAGAGTATAATCGAAGAGCCACGATTATTGAAAGTGTTCGCGCTGGCCGCTCAGCCACAGAATTCATTCGATTCTTCGGCTCCCCCAGATTGACTGTGTATGAAATTATTGCGAAATATAATGAATCGGAGAAGTCAGCAAAAGGTTCCGCGACACCAGCAAGGAAACCCACTCCAAAGAACGCGTTGTCAAGACCCCCAAAATCATTAAACGGGCTCAGGACTTGGTTGTGGAGGACCCGAGCTAGTCAATTCGAAAATTGTCGTCAGTTGTCGGTGTAAGTGAGAAAACTATGCGTCAAATCGTGGAAGAGGACTTCCGCTACAAGTCTTATACAATCAAAGTAAGACGGATGCTTTCTAAAGCTACAAGGACAAAACGCGTTGAACGTTGTAACTTGCAATTGCGTTCTTTACGAAACAAGGCTGCCGGACGCCTCAAGTTTTGGCCTCCTTTTGGCCTCCTTACAACCAAGACTTGAAACCTCTGGATTACTATGTATAGAGCATGGTTGAAGGGGACACTTACAAGTACAAACATCCAAACGTCGCTTCATTTTTTTTTGTGGTAGGGAGGTGAAGGCATTTACGCCCGCCGAGTCTGGCAGTGTGGGACTCCCATGGAGGATACCCTTGGACTACCCACTAAACACCTCCCCTGTCAATCTGAGAACCTAGCCTGGAACCGTTTGACACATTACTTCGGGCCAGGTCTCGTTTTGTTATGCCGTGGGGCGCCTTCAAGCTGGGGAGTCCCTTTCCTAGCGGGAGGGGAGAGGGGAAGAGGAAATGCCAGAAGAGCGATCCCCCAGCCCCAGCACCTCCGGCTGCTGCGAGTCCTTTTATATCTTTTAGGACTGCCCGAGCATAATGTGCCACCTGGTTCCATTTGTCAACCGATTCGAGCATCACCGCAACTATATTATCCGGGGTGAGCTCTCCCGTCTCCCTGTAGAGTTCCCTTCGCAGCCTGGCCCATTTGGTACACGCAAAAAATGTGTGACAGGCATTGTCCTCCTCTCCTGGGCAAAACCGACAATCGGGAGACCGTGACTTACCGATCTTGTGCAGGTAAGACTGACAACACCCGTGCCCGCTCAAAAACTGGGTCAGATAGAAGTCAGTCTCACCATGCCTTCGATTTAGCCACGGCCTCACATCCGGGATGAGGCGCGCAGTCCACCTTCCCTTCGTGCAATTCCTCCAAGACTGCTGCCAATCGTTGAGCGAGCGTTGTCTCTCCTCGCGGACAACCATCTCCCTCGCATCCTCGTTTCGGCGCAGGTTAATAGCGCGGCGCTCTCTAGCAAGGAGGGCGACAGGTATCACGCCTGCAATCACTCTCACCGCCGAGTCGGAGACTGTTGGATACGAAGATGCAATTCTCAGTGCTCCTCTTCTCTGTACCTGCACCAATCGTTTTCGGTATACCTCCTTGCTGAGAGCGTCGCCCCATACCTCTGCTCCGTGCAGTAGCACTGACCCTACAGCACTCATCAAGGGGCGTCTTCTTGATGGGCTGGGTCCCCCTACGTTGGCCATAAGTCGCTTCATTGAGAGCCGCTATTGAAGAGGTATTCACCGAAATGAACCGTGCCCTATTAAAAAGGGCCTGCGAATGCTTCAGAACGAGGATAGAGGCGGTTAACGAAGCACAGTGGGGTTATATAGAGTGAATATGTTTTTTTTATGTTTAATAAACAATTTAGTAAAAGAAACAATTATAAACTTTCCCATTTTTCGAATAAAAATTATTTTTGAATACAATGTTTAACTTGTCCGGATTTTGCCGCCGCACCCTGTATATTTGGCAATCGAAATATACATTTTCCTTCATCTAGCACATTCCTGAATGTTTTTCTAATTTATAAAATTCTCGTGTCATGGTGTTAGAAGTTGAACTCCTCCGAAACGGCTCGACCGATATTCGTGAATCTTAGCATGCATATCGGCTAGGGTGGAGAATCGGACAACATCTATTTTTCTCCCCCTACATTTTTTTTTTATTTTTTTGACAAAATTTTTTGTTTTTAATTGTTTTATGATACAGCACACAAAAATACATACGACCCTAAATTTTCACCCCTCTACGATCAACCCCTAATTTTTATTTGTCAATTAAAAACTTTAATTTTTTTGCAAGAATTTTTTTTTATAATAATAATAAATAAAAAATTTCATATTACTCTGAATTTTTCACCCCTCTACGATCAATCCCTATTTTTTATTTATTGATTATAAACATTAATTTTTAAACAAGAAAAATTCATATCACCATTAATTTTCACTCTTATACGATCAACCCATATTTTTCCATCGCAATTTTAATATTCTCCTGCGTTGAATCAAAATGATGAAATTACGAACTATCAATTGGCCGGTATATCAGTTCCAATGAAGCTGTCTGGCTTATTTTCAGTTTCCCAATTCATGAACGGGATCCAGCAGTTATCCATTTAGCTGTCCATCTTGAAAACGGCCAGCGCGTATATTTCACGAACGATACAGCGCTTGATTGTGCTATAAATCCACAAAAATTACGCTCACCGAATTTTTTGAACTGTGCAATCGTGCGGATGCTTTTGGTGCCTTCCCACAAACACTGCTCTATTCGGAAGTTCCACGGTATTTTATATGGGCTCAATCGAAAAAATGGATGCCCCGCATGCAAGGGACACCAGTTGATGCGTGCCCCGGTTTATTTAAATCAAATAGTTTGGGTCGTGTATATACAGTCAATCCAAGGCAGGCTGAGTGCTTTTATCTGCGACTGTTGTTGGTTAATGTCACCGGACCATTGTCAATTCAAGATATACGTAAGGTAGATGGACAACAGTATCCTACGTATAAAGATGCATGCCTTGCTCTAGGCTTGCTAGAAGACGACAATCATTGGGACAGTACGCTCGCTGAAGCAGCATTAAACTGCACAGGAACACAAATTCGTCTTCTATTTGCTATAGTACTGACTACATGCTTCCCGGCCCGAGCACAAATGTTGTGGGATAATCATAAAGATTCAATGACTGATGATACATTGTATCGACATCGTACAAGGTGCAACGAACTTATCATTCAGTGATGCAATGTACAATGAAGCATTGATTGCTATCGAGGATCTTTGCATTGCTATTGCGAATTTACCAATCAGTCATTTCGGTATGAGCTCACCGAATCAAAGTGCATCTGATTTACTCAACACAGATAAGAATCGTGAACTACAGTACGATACTGTAGAAATGGCAGGCATTGTTAGTCGCAATGTTCCACTACTAAATGATGCACATAAAATTACTTACGACCGCATCATGCTGGCAGTTTTGGCAGGACAAGGAGGATTCTTTTTTTTGGATGCACCAGGTGAAACTGGCATAACATTCCTCATTTCGCTACTTCTTGCCGAGATACGATCAAAAAACGGCATCGCATTTTCTGTTTCATCTTCTGGCATTGCAGCAACTTTAGTAGATGGAGGCAGAACAGCTTATTCAGCATTTAAGCTGCCGTTGAATATTCAAAATAATCCAGATGCAGTGTGCAACATAAAAATACAATCGTCTATGGCCACAACGCTGAAACAATGTAAAATTATTATCTGGGATGAATGCACTATGGCACACAAACATTCGCTTGAGGCATTGGATAGGACACTAAAGGATATAAAAAACAACGATAAACTATTTGGCAGCACTTTGTTACTCCTTTCAGATGATTTCAGAAAAACACTTTCCGTTATTCCACGTTCAACGTACGCTGATGAAATCAACGCTTGCTTAAAATCATCGCGACTATGGCGTAAAGTTGACAAAGTACAACTGAAGGTGAACGTGCGACTCAAATGCTTCAGGATCCATCCGCCGAAACTTTTTCTAAACAACTGTTAGATATTGGCGATGGGAAAGTTGCTGTACATGAACGTACTGGATGCATAAAATTAGAGACGGACTTCTGCACAATCATCGACTCGCAAAATACTCTTATCGATCACATATTTCCCGACGTACACACACAATATGCAAATCATAAGTGGCTGGCTGAAAGAGCGATTTTGGCAGCTAAAAATGTGGACATCAATGGGTTAAATTTAAAGATACAACAGTTGTTGCCTGGGGTGTTGGTGTCATACAAATCTTTCGATGCAGTTTGTGATACCAACGAGACTGTGAATTATCCAATTGAGTTTTTAAATTCATTGGATTTGCCGGGCATGCCACCACACCATTTACAATTGAAGGTTGGATCTCCGATTATTCTGCTTCGTAACTTAAACCCACCACGGCTGTGTAATGGCACACGATTAGAGATTAAAAAATTAATGAAAAACGTTATTGAAGCCATCATCTTGAATGGCAAGTTTCAAGGCGAAAATGTGTTGCTGCCACGAATCCCTATGATTCCTAAAGATGTGCCAATTGAATTTAGACGCACTCGATTCCCAATTAGATTGGCATTCGCTATGACGATCAATGAGTCACAAGGCCAGACATTGTTTGTATGTGGCTTAGATTTGGTAACACCATGCTTTTCTCATAGACAACTATATGTGCCATGTTCTCGCGTGGGAAAACCATCCAGTTTGTTTGTGTTGGCTAAAGACGGACTAACCAAGAATATTGTACACTCTATTGCGCTGAGAGATTAATTTTTTTTTCAGATGCCATTATTAATAATAAAAATATGAATAATTATTTTTGATTTTTAAGATAGCTATCAAGAATTGTAATTTAAAATATATTCGTCACTTTAATAAAGATTGTGTTACGGGTAAAACAGAAGGGCACCAGTATTACCTCACCCCGAACAGTATCGTAGCATTCGCGTGACTCGGTATAGTCAGAAAGCTAAGCCGCACTCGACTAGACTTTGTTTGCCACTCCAAATTGTATTCATAATATTAGTTTAAATACGATTATTTGTAGTTTAAAGCACACATAGTTGTCATCGAGCGAAGGTCAGAATCAACGCCTCCTACTACACAACAGAATTTATTAAAACGGAATTGATGTCAAATGAAGCAGCAAATAAGAGTCAGTTTGAAAAAGGTGGTGCAGGTGTAAGCTACAAAAGTAAATCATTTCGCAAGGAAATTGATCATTTTTAAGGGGTTTTGTAAAATAATTTTACAAAAACATATTAAAATCGCGTCCTGTCTGTCCGTCTGTCTGTCCGTCCGTCCGTGTGTCACAGCACTTTTTCTCGCAAACTACTTAAGCTAGAAACATCAAATTTTGTATGTAGGTGTAAAGTGGTGTTCTCTTCGAAGTTAAACTGCAGAAATATTTTATAAGGTATTTAAGGGGGGTCTCCCCGTATAGGGGAGTGACCCCCCGAAAAAAATTCAATGAAAGGTCTTGATGAGAACTTTTCAAAACAGGTCTTAGTTTGGCAAAGTTCGCTTCGAGGGGCGCACAGGGAGGGGAAATACACGAAAAATTTGTGTCACCCCCCCCCCCCCTCGCGATTGGACACCTGTGATCCGAAAAATCTGAAAAAAATCAGGAATGTAGGCCTTGGTGAGTACAACAACAACAAATACGTTAGAAGTCGCAATTCACTCAACTTTGTTAGTAATAGTATGATTTATTGATTTTATGTTTTCTTGAATAAAATCTTAATGGTACCCTTAAATTCTATGAAACAGATTACTATTAATAAGATTGATCTATCCTGAAAGTTTCATAAAGATTGAATCATATTTAGCGAAGTTATAGCGGTTTGAATTTTCCTGTATTACTATGGAACAATTATTACTATGGCAACATATGGCTATGGAACAACATGCGCTTTTTACCGACTCAGACACTACAGTTTTGCTAGGATTTGCATGAAAATTTCAGGAATGATAGGTGTCATGTAGATCTTTGAGAGTCGGATCAGCTAGTGGTATCAGTAATCCTAAAACAAAATAGTGGCTGTTTTCAATGCGAAGAGTGCATAATTTTGAGTTATTTTTTCCCAACTTCAACGTTTAAGGTGCATGCTTTGAACACTTGATTCAATTTAATGAATGACTGAAGATGAGTACCTACAATTAATGCTCATAAGTGAAACAAGTCAAGGAGGCGGGAGAGAGCTCCTAGCAAGAGGGCTTTGTAACCATTCTAGGATTCGAAAAAATTGGCCATGAATAACCCCTGAAAAAAATTCATCAAACGTAGCCAATATGAATATGAAATGAACGTTTTTATGGGAGCATTTCAAAACAGTTCTTAAACTGTCAGTTTTTGATTCAGTGGGGGCACAGGAGGGAAATACATGAAAAATGTGTTTCCTCCCTCGCGAATGGACATCTGAAATAATTATCAAGGGAGATATTTATGAGTATAACAATAACAAAAACCTCAGAAGTCGAAATTCGTTCAACTTTGCTAATAATAGTATGATCTTCGTATTTCATATTTTCTCCAATAAAATCGTCTTCGACATGTATCTTGATTTGATTCGATCTGGTGACTGCATTTTGTAGGTCTGTTTACCCAACTTGTTGTTTCTACAATACTTCATCATCTGTTCCAAAAACTATCCTTATTACTAACAACTTCTCACAAGATGACGCAAGTGGATTGGAAAAAGTGCAAAATATACAAAAAAGTTCGTCGATCACGATTGTAACGCACAATTCTGATGGCGATCGATCGACAAGTAGCATACCTACTTCGGCGAATAGTTCGACAGTAGTCTTAGGTAGAATAAATATTTGCATAAATAATCACTTTAATGATCCAAGAAGTAATGGAGTGACAAACGCCTCAAGTGCTCCGAACCAAGTCGAGAAAAGTTTCTCGAAAGAGCCGAAACTAGTGAAGGAGGAACCCATGAACGAATGTGTCTCTAGTACAAATAATATTTGATCTGCAGACGATTCGACAATGTTGCAAAAACCAGTTACGAAGGTTCCTATTTTTACCACCGGCGAAGATGGTCTAGAGCAACGAAAAGACGGACGTTTTTACCTTGGAACAATAATAGCTGTTGCTCGTCATCAGTGTTTGGTGAGGTTGGACGATAACTCAGAATATTGGTCGCTGTTCGATGAAATCACAAAATTAAGTACAGACGACTCAAATGATGAGCCAATGTGTGTAGTTTGCAAGAAGGTGAATGAAAAGGATATTGTTGAAGTATGCAAACGGTGTGGAAGAGGTTATCATCAGGGCTGCACTGAAGAACGATTTCAAAAGAATAGGGTTCGGTTTTGCAGACGATGCACTGCTCGAAACCGACTTAAACTTAGGCAGTGCCCTTCACCAAGGATAGAACCGCTTTCGAAAATTCTAACAGACAAATCACAGCTACCATACGATATCGATTTTCTTACATGGGATAATCATCACCGTGTAAATTTGGAGCAAATTTATTGTTACTGTGGTTGGAATGGAGAATGGCACAAGAAAATGTTGCAGTGCTGCAAGTGTCAGCAATGGTTCCATGAAAAATGTGATCGTTGCTTAGATTACCCTCTTTATCGAGGAGATAGATTTTTTGTATTTGTTTGCTCTATGTGTAATCATGGTCAGAAGTTTTTACGACGGTTAGTGATGAAATGGATGGATGTCGTCCATTTGCTACTTTTCAATATTACCAGCTACAACCAGCAAAAATATTACCGCGCAAACCAAGTATTTGTTCCTTACGCTATCGATAATTGGCCGTTTTTACATTTGGATACAAATATGCGCAATTTAACAGCGAAAGAGATTAAAGATAATATACTTAGCACGTTAACTATTAACAGTCCAAGGTTTAAGTGTGGACGTGAGACGAAAAAGCAACAATCGGTTTGGGGCCTCCGTAATAGAATACCACCACCTGCCCCTATTCTCATAATTCCCCCCGAAGATGAAATTAATGAACATTACCTGAGGCATCGAGCTAAGCTCAATTTTATTTCAAATGAGAGCCCCATTGAAATTCCCAAGGATATAGAAATAAAATGAGTGGAGTCGAATATCTAGGCGAAAATTCCGATAATGAATCCAGCGAAGGAATAAATGACATCAAGTTTACATCACACGATGAACTGCCTCTGAAAGTAACAATTGAGCTTGAAAAGACGCGTGACAAGCAGGATATCATGATGGATACTTGCGAAGATCAGCAGTTGAACATTGTTGTGAAAGAAACTAACCGAGAAGCATCACCGATAGTCGTGCCTGAGGAGGATTCATTAATAAACGGTCATACTTCAACAACAACTGATTCTTCAGATAAGCGTCGTGATTGTCCTGAATACAATAAGGCCACTGACGATGCTGACATTGAAATTAAAGTAAACAAACATCACTGACAGGCCAAACTGTCAGTGAATTATGTTCAGCTGATTCAGCCGCACTTGGAGTGCTCAACACCAGAGGGGAGCGGAAACCAAGTGGCGGCAGAAAGAAATTACCACGCTGAAGAGGTGGATGACCGAAGATCGGAACAATAGCCGTTAGGAGGAGGCTGTAAAAGCGTGCGAGGAATGACGCGCCTCCTCTTTTTCCTTTCCTATCGTGTGCGGACAAGCAGCAGCTGAGAAATAGCAACAAGTGCGGAGGTAATTTGAAGCCCGGAGGGAATTCGAAGGCAGAGGAAATCATAAGTGTGAGACAGCGAGAATCAGCAGTTGCGGAAGAAAAAGGGAGATTAAAATCGAAAGGACGAACAAAACCCAGACGTTGGAGGAATCATTATAAAGTGCACCAACGGATACAACCATCGAAGGGGCCCCTTGTAGGTACACATTAGAAGTAAGTTTTGTATTTGTTGTTTCACAGTGCATCAAATGTTAAATTATATTGAATTTGCGAATTGGAGTACATGTTTTGTAAATTTTAACTGGTCGTATTTACATTGAAACGAATTAACGCTTTTAGAAGAAATTTACGTTTTTAGAGCAAGAACGGTGAGGATCTTTTTTTCAGCTTGCGGATTGTAACGGGTGCGGCTTGAGAGGCAAGTCGAAGTAAAAGTGTAAAATAATAGAGTGAAACTAGTGTTACCGAAAATCAGAGTGTTCGGGGTTGGTGTAGTGGTCCCGGCGAAGGTTAGTGCTAGGAAGAAGAATAGGAGTACGGTTGTGCAGGTGTAGGGTTGGAGTAAAAGAACGTGGGTCCTTGATAAATAGGGTTCGGCCGAATCGCGTCGTGATTATTCCGGCAAGCCGCATTCTCGCTTGGCGGCTAATTGGGGCCTTGAGGGACAAGCGAGTGGCGCCCCACGCCCGTCTCCGGACGAGCGAACCGGGTCCATAAGCCCCGCCGGAGCACTCCAATTTCCCTGAGGGCCATAGTGGCTTTCGTGAAGGAAAAAGTGGGTGTAACAATTGATTTTATTATATACTCGTAAATAAAGCATACTTTTATTGTATATAACGCTTCCGATTATAAGTACATCTCCGCACACTTATAGTAGATAGTTATTTTTAATGAACTAAAAAAATGTTTCCTAGAAATAATATATATGGCAAAACAACGTTTGGCGGGTCAGCTAGTTTATTTATATATTGCAGATTTATTTTTAAGCAAAAACGAAAATCTGGTGGCATATCCCATCATATGCGGTTATATTCGTAAGTTTGTCAGACTTGATCAGGATATTTTCGATTGATAAGTGTTGAATGGGTTTGATCGGTGAATGGAACGAGCATATTTATTCCTTAAAGTCGTATTGATCCTAGCATCATTGCAAGTTGCAGTAACTGTAGTTATCTTCGCCGTAATCTATGCTGGTACGCCGAAATTGATCAATTGATTGATCAAGCGTTCGCTCGATTTATGTTTCTATGAATTTTTTTAATCGATTGTAATTACTCCAACCTCTTGTGCACTTCACGGCACATATAAGTGCTTTGTCGTTCTGTTGGCGGACCCGATACTTGATAGATATCATGCAAACTGCCACTACCACAATATCCCGTCAGATCCAAAATTTTATGGCACCGCACAGCGACCATATGACAGTTTCTGTATCCTGTTGTTCAAGGGCGCTATAAATTGAAGCTACAAGGTCGGAGGAATCGCATCGATGACCATTTGTTCTTGTTGTTCTGGCGTCCCGTGAGAGGAAACTTTTCCTTTTCCTTGTCTGGTATGGAAGTGGATTTACGCACTGGTTATATACATGATTACTTTACTTTACACAGTGTTTTTTTTTGTTATTTTTTCAAATTCGAACAACTATCTGAATTTTTCTTTTTCACTATATTTCCTAACTTTAAACCTTGGCTTGCGGTGGCTAATCTATCCCGGTGCTCAAAATAGGTTCTACATTTTCTTACGGTCTTGCGTTTATAGGAAACAAGGGTCACTCGTAACATTACTCCGTTTAAGAAATAAGACGACGTGGTCGATGGAGGAAGATAAGTGCAAGCGTTACCCGTAGGGTTCCAGAGCTATAGTACTGCAATGGTAATAGCAACCAGTGCAGGGAGAGAGAAAATGTACAATAAATTTGTGCTTCCCCCCTAATTGAATACTTTTGGTATAAAAAATTTAAAAAAATATAAAAAAGAAGTACTTCGTTATAAGTGTAACTCCAACAAATATAGAAGTTAAAAGTCAGTTAATTGTGTTAATTATATAATGCTTCAAATTTTAAATAACGTACCGACATTCAACGAAATTCAAGAAGTTCTATAGAAGATCATCCTATTTCATAAGTTTCAAATTTACGGAAGTGATAGCCGTTCAGTATGTAAGCTTTTCAACGAAGCAGTCACTACAGCTTTGATTGCATCTTCTCAAAACTTTCAAATAGGATAAATTTCTTGGATTTATTCCTAATTGTTGTCTACATATGCATCATAGACTGAGAACAAATACCTTCTGACAGGGGCGTACTTCTAACTACCCATCTTGCTTACAATCTGTTGTGATGATTTGATAGAAAGAAAGAAAGGACTACTGAAAGCTTCTACCATTGAATGCCCATTTCTACTATACGACTAATCTCCTTAAATTTTCGCACTCTCAATTTTACAATCCTCTTTGCGAATCTCTTAAAATCTTAATCTATCAAGTTAAGTTTTATCTCAACTTCCTTGTAAATCACTTTATCTAAAAGTTTTTCGATGTAAATGTGCTGAAATTCTAAAAAAAAGTAATATCTACCTGCCAAAATCTTTGGAAAATAATATAAACACTTCTTTGAAAAGTTCTTTCTTTATCTCAAATAAACTTTTTCGGTTGAAGTAGATTCTCAAAAATTTCAATCGAACCCACCTACCTCCCAGTCTGAACCAACTAAGTTCATTGCTATTCTTCGAGGAAAAAATATGTAATTAACCTTTACTCTCAAGTATTATCTGAATACCTTTTAAACACCTCATTCTTCGATAAAATGTTTCCATCATGTAGCGAAAAAGCTTTTCCTAATCCACCTGAATATTGAATTTTCCCAGGAGTCCTTTTCAACGATCCCAAAGACTTGATTTCACTCATTGATACATCTATTATTTAGAATCTTAAGTATCTTTTAGGCGAATAACAATTCTGAAGATATTGGATGAGTAGTTGCGTGTGGTTTTATGAGACCAAGAAAGATGATGTAGTGGCAAATTAACGGATTTTTTTCTTCGGGGGAATTAGTATGTTGTGGGATTGTATTAACCCACACCTTTTTTGTCCTGAGATTTTAGGAATTTTGGAGTCTATAGATCTGATAGTGGCTAAACGAGATCGATTGTGATGAAAGTGTAATGACAAGCAGAAAAAACAACAAATAATTGCTTCTTGGTTTTGCCATACCTATATATAAAAGATGTTTTTAAAGGTGGAGAACTTTAAATTGAAATAAAATAAGAAAGAATGTTTTTAATATCCACGAAATTGGCTTTATTTCAAAGATATTTCTTTGTCAATAATACATACAGGTGAATTCGAACATGTGGCCACCGCGGCTGGCACGTACGTGGCGTTATCCATAGGTCCAATTTTCATACACACTTTGCAGTAAATCAGGCCGCATTTCTGCAATATTACGTCGAATGTTGGCTTCCAAGTGCCCAATTGTTTCTGGTTCATTCGCATAGACATTCGACCTAACATAACCCCAAGAAAGTAAATTGAGGATGTAAAATCGCCCAAATGTGGTGGCCAGTTAACAGAGTCGTTTCGGGAAATTAATCGTTCGTCAAATGTGCCTTTCATTAAATTAATTGTATCGCGTGCTGTGCGGCATGTGACGCCATCCTGCTGAATCTACATGTCAGCAACGTTAATGCCTTCCAACTGAAGGATCAAAAAGTTAGTAATTATATCATTGTACCGCTCACCGTTTGCTGTAAAATTGTGAACCTTATTGTTTTTGAAGATACATATATGGACCGATTGTCTCACCAGCTAATAACGTGCACCAAACTATGACATTTTCAGGATGTACTGGTGTTTCGACAATTACTGGTGGATTTTGATTATTCCAATTGTAGTAATTCTGTTTGTTGACGTAAATGTGCTCCTACTAACACCATGATACGTGTAGGCATGCTGTGCGTCTTGTTCCGTGTCTTATATCATTATATTCGTTGTTTTTGCAAGAAAATTCTCTTAACATGTTGACCACGCAGTGCGTCTACAAATAATTAGTGTTCTTGTGTTGCCGTGTCTTGTGGATTGTTATTCATATTTTTTTTAGTTTTATGCTTTGCTTTGCTTTTATTTTTCGACAATTTGACAATTATTTCTTTCTATGTGCTATGCCTAATGCCATCTAGCTGTCAGTCTTGTGGATCATTTGGTGAGTTTATCGTAAACTTGATCCGGTGTGATATTAGTGGCATCTAACTGTGGTAGCTCAGCGACCCAAGCGAACACAGCTGTCAACAAAGTACTGCCACCAGAGGCGACACAGGCAATCAGTTGCAACAACAGTGACCAACAAATTCACTCACTCACTGACTCTCGCTGAGTAATTGTCAAGGCCAGATGTAATTTCGCAACCTTCCGAATAAATATTGAATTTCATGTATATATGAATTGTGTGGTCTTTGATTTCCTCAACATACACGAAGCCACACGTTAAATAACTTTCTTTTTTAAGTGGTTCAGCATCATTCAGAATAACTGTTAGCTTTTGAAATTGGCCAAATTTTTTTGGTACAATTAATTAATTCCTTTCATGAACCTTTATCCACAATTTAATTTTGCTCTGCCCAGTCTTGCCATAATAAAAGTAGCAAGCCCCCTTTCGGTACTTGCCATGGTCTTTTTGGTTTGAACTTTCACTCTAACTGTGTTGTAATCTTAAGTGCTATTTTTGAAATTAATTAAAAAACGTGGCTTGAGTATTTTCTGGGATTGCGCATCATGCCACAAACACTCATTTCCCGACTATATGAGCTGACTTTGTGACGTGAAGTCCACTATTAGGTCGCTATATTTGACATTCGCGTCTCTTGAAATAAAATTAGATGAAGCTACCAATGTAATTGACTCTCTGCTAGATTTATCGGACTCTTTGCTATATGTATCGGACTCACTGGCAATACCCGACCTGGACCTGCATCAGCCTACCCTAGTGAGTAACATCTTACAGACGGTATAGGACAACAACTAATATAGGACAACTTCCCGATCGAAATTTTTTTCCTACCATGCGCCTAATATGCCTCCGACCCTTTAAGTTATCCAGCTATCAATGTTACACGTTCTACACATTCGGGTCTTTCGCCAGGTATGGACAGCATCACTCAGCAATTGTCAAGATAGAGGGTGTTAGCTCCTCCTTTGTAGCTTTTGATTTCTCATTTGGCCTTTGATACCCCCCATTGCGGACGTCAAAATGCACGTCAAGGAAATCTTGGTTTTTCTCCTACAACTCAGAAGTTAATTTAGCCAAAGAAGTTTGTCCCAATAGGATTGTAGGTTCCTTCAAGCTCACAGCTCTTGCGCTTATTTAGGTTTTAGAAAAAGTGTGCTTCTGGGCACTTGACGTATTAGACATACAAGAATTTGATTGCGTTCCACTTTGCTATTTTCGTCGTCGCAATACAATATGTGGTCAAATTTTATTAATGTTTGGTCTTACCCTCTCAACTACCAAAATGTACTTGGACTGAGGCGAAGCTGCATACAATGAAACTTGCCTCGTTAGTTTTGGGCGATGACTTAGTCTTTCTAACAGAAACTTGGCTATGAAATCTATCCTCTACACCGTTTTCCGTGCCCATAGGAATCGCTCTGTTTCTTAAAAAATTGATGGTGGTGATGTACTTATTGCTGTTCTCTAGTCTGGAGAATCTGCTCCGACTTTTGTCCTTCTCCTCCAGTTGCATGCGTTTCCGTCCTTGCCCGCCCATCTCCATTTCATAACTTAATCTTAGTTTGCATTTACATGGCTTGCACCTCTACTTGAGTCTTCTATACTTTAACTTCTTTTATATCCTGCGACTTACTCTCTCATCTTAATACTATCCCTAATAATAACAATAAGTTTCTGGACCTCGTATTAAGAATTAATCCTGCTGCTTTATCCTCTGTTTATCTATCCTTTACCATTTACATCCGTCCTGGTCCCCATTGTTTTATATTGAAATAAATTAAGAACTGTAAAAAAAACAAAACTAATAAAATAACAAATTGAGTAAGCAGGAGAGTGCTCCTACCAGACACAAATTTTTGGTGCATTTTGCCTTCCCCTGGACCCCCTAATTCATAAAATGACTTTTTTATTCCAGATGTTAAAAGTCCTAATTAAGACCTTTCATTTAATACCCCACTACCTTTGGTTAAAAAAAAAATTTAAGGGCTCATTCGTTATTAGGGAGACCCCCCTTGAAAAATTTTTAAATTTTTGGTAAGACCTTAACTTTTGAGAGACTATCACTTCTGGCCTTTTCACAAAGTTTGAGCATCCTAGCTTGTATAGTTTCTGAGAAAATTAGCTGTGACGCACGGACGGACGGACAGATGGACAGACAGGTCGCAAAACTAGTAGGTCTTTGTAAAATTTTTTTTTACAAAGACCTACTAGTTTGAGATGTTATATATTGAAATGAATTATACTATAGTTAGTACATAAAAATATACGATATTTAGAGGTTAAACTGAAATGCTAAAGAGCTAGTAAGGTGCAATATATAGCCTGAGTCAGTTATATAAATCTTCTTCTAAGGACTACAGCCTCTCTCGGGCCTTCACTTCCTGCAAATAGCGCCTCCAACTGTCTCGGTCTATTGACCGCGTCCTCCAATTTCAAAATCCGAGCAGCGATGAACTGTCTTCGTCGACCGAGTCAGACCAGTGTTTCCTCGGCTTCCCACTAGTCTCTGGCCTTCAGTTCTCCCAACGAATACCTTTTTGGGTATCCGGTGTTCGTCCATACGATTCATGTGTCCAGCCCATTGCAGCTCCTGCAATCTGACAATCGTTGAAACATCCGCCTCGTCAAAAAATTTCATACAACTCATGGTTGTATCGAATTCACCATTGGTCCCCGTCTAGCTTCGCGCAATTTTTCTTCGACTGCGTCATGAGCTTTGCTTTATTTTCATTGATTTGTAGCCCTACTAGTTTTGCTTCACTGTCGAGTTTTAGGAAGAGTTCTTTGGCGGTTGCTAACGACCGTGACAAAACGTTTATGTCACCCGCATAGGTTACAACTTTGCTCAACTTGAATAGTAATGTACCTCGAGTATCGACAGATAGCTTCCTTATGACGTATTCTAGAGCCAAATTGAATAGCAATGGGGCCAGCCCATTCCTCTGCCTTAGTCGAATATTTGTGTAAAAGGCATCGGTGAGTTGGATATTGATGCGGACTTTGGAGGTTGACGACGTCATTGTCATTTTGGTAAGACGGACCAATTTAGCTGGGATGCCAAATTTCGTACTGTACTGTACCAGTACGTTACGATCAATACTGTCGTATGCTTGCTTAAAGTCAACGAAAATTTGGTGAACGCCTATGTTGAACTCCCAGCACTTTTCAAGTACCTGCTTGACTGTAACAATTGTTCTATCGTCTATTTGCGTATTCTAAAATCTCCTTGATGCTCCTCAATACTACTGTTGGTGTATGATCCGACTTATTTTGTTAGATTTTAGAAAATATTTTGTACGCCGTACAGAGTAGTGATATGCCTCTAAAATTTTAGCACTATAGCTTGTCACCTTTTTTTGTGGATAGGGAATATAATTGATTGCCTCGACTCTTTTGGCATATGTTCTCGTTGCAAAATGTGCTGGATGACTCTGTGAATAGCTTGATGAAAACTATTGCCACCATATTTGATGAGCTCCACTGGAATCTCATCGATGCTCGGCACTTTATTATTCTTTTGGGCTTTGATGGCGGAACAAACTTCATCCAGAGTTGGTGGGGCCAATGGAAGATCTCCGCAGACATCTATAGGTTCCGATGCTCTGGAGCTCTGCGAAGGATTAAGGAGGTTCTTAAAATATGATGCCCATCTTTTCTCAATCTTCGTTTCATCAGCGATGATATTGCCGATGTCATCACGACAGAGCGTGGTTTTGGGCTGATAACTACGTTTCAGGCTTTTCACTACTTTGTATGCTTGTCTTGTGTTGTTGCTCGCTAAACTTACATCTATACTTCTCAATTGGTCGTCATAGTATTTTCTTTTCTTAATCCTAATTATCTTATTCGCTACTCTTCTGAGATTTTCATAGTGTTCCCCCTTCGTTCTGGTTTTCCTACCTATGTATTCTTTGTATGCCTGATTCCTTTTATCTAACGCGTTCTGACACTCATGATCGAACAAATCATTCCTCTTGCGCCGGACTCGGTGTCCGATCGTCTGTTCTGCTACGGTCCTAATAGCCACTTTCACTTCCATCCAGAGCTCGTAACTCGTTTTTAACGATGCGTCTGATAAAATGGGAGCCAGCTGGTTGTCGAGGGTCTCAGTTGAATTTTTGGCCAGCATTTCGATGTCAAATTTTTGTGGCGGGCTGGTCTTCGCTAAATATGCCTCTGACATACGACATCGATAGATTAATTTGATCAAGTAATGATCTGAGTTACTATTGGCTCCTCGGTATGTACGGATGTCAAGTATGCTAGAGGCCCAACGGTGTTGGATCAGAACATGAGCGATCTGGTTTTGTGTATTGCCATCCGGTGATACCCAGGTCATTTTATGAATGCGTCGATGTGGAAAGCAAGTCGAACGTATGACTAGATTTCTGCTACATGCAAAGTCAATCAGGCGCTGGCCGTTGTCATTTGTTTCATCGTGGAAGCTATATCCTCCAGTCATTCCCCGATGAGATAGCTCATTGCCGACCTTAGGGTTGAAATCACCCAAAATAATTTTTGTGTCGTTTGTAGGCAATGAGTCGACCAGCCTTTCCAGGTGATTGTACAACGATTCCTTCGTTTCTTCGTTCTTTTCTTCGGTCGGGGCATGAATATTAATCAGCCAGATTTTGAAGCAGTTTGCTTTTATACGGATCGCACACAACCGTTCATTAACTGCCTTAAAATCAATAACGAACAATTTGAACTTCCTATCCACAATGAAGGTCACTCCGAATTCTCGTTTTCCAGTAGGCTTCCCACTTTTATATATTGTGTGCGATCTCATGTCTTGAATTTCGTTTCCAGTCCAAGTCGTTTCCTGGACTGCCAGTATTTTTAATTGATATTGACTGCCTGTTGTAAACGGTCCTTAACAGCGCCAGGGTAATTGGGTGATCCGACATTCCAGAATCCAATGCCATAGTCCTTTTTTCGTTTGCAAGGTCATTGCCGTGAGTCCAATCCATTCCGAGGCCTATGTGCAGGTTTCGAAACAATTAAAGGTTTTCCAGGGACGGGGAGTTAGCCTGTCGCCCATCCTCCATTCTGGCGGCATGGTTATTACGTCGATTCCGTTATCAGGCCCAGAAGATTCGCCTACACCATCTTACGTCCTCACAAAGGAGGTGTAAGTAGGATTTAGTAGCAGAGCTGTAGATGTATTTACTGTTATTAGCATTTCTCGACATTTAATGTTACATCAATGGGGAACCAGTAAACTCAATGTGCACCCCGAGAGCATTTAATACCATTTAATTAGGGGTTTTGGGATGAGAAATCATGGGTTGGGGAAACAAGGGATTCCATGCTCCTCTCTCAAACGGGCTTGGGCCCGTCTATGGTCCTTAAAAAGGGGAGATGTTACATATTGAAATGAATTATATTATAGTTATATGATGTTTAGAAGTTAAGCTGAAATGTTGTGTGAAAGTCAGTACATAAGAATTTATGAAATGTCAGTCAGTTTTTGGTAATAAATGGTATGGAACAGTCATAGAAATGAGTCCGTCTTCTTTAAAAGGAAGTGATATAAAACACATACTACGGAGATTGATGAAATTGAAGGAACTCTTATATTCCGTTTTGATATTCAAATAAGTAATTCGATACTACTCGCATCATTATCCAATTTAAAATTCATCGCAAAAGACACGACTCTCTGGTCACCATCGGTAGGAAATACCACTCTGATTCAAAAATTAGCAAGAGAACTCAGAAGGTTTCACCTTGCGTATGAATATTTATCGAAGAAGTACAACAGCCCTGTCACTGGATTAAAACTTGATCAGGAGTATATGGTAGTAGCTTTTGGCTACAAAATGTTTAAATCCACACAAGGGAAGAGTCTCAAGATCGATCAGATAACTTCTTCATACGTCTACGAATGAGGTCTGCGCATTGAAATTTCACGATTTGTCACTTATGACAGGCAGATTACGCTAGGCAACCAATGGAGCAACAAGTGTAAAGAGGAGTTAGTCGAGCTTTTAGAAATTATTCATGACCTCAAAACCCAACCAGTATTTCCAGCAACTTTTCTCTCTTTATGGACTTCGACTACAAGCCAGCGCATTCCAAGAAGTGATGCAAGGCTCAACAAATTACTTACCATGATAGAAAAACGATCCAAGGCGTTTGACGCTGCTGGAGGTTTGCTATTGCAGTTGATTTGATTGCGATTCATTATGCCAGAAAAGACGGGATACAATCTCATTCAAAATTTCAATAAGGATTTGCATAAAATGTTCATGGAAATCATAAACAAACACAAACCTAATTATTGCGACGATAAATCTACGGATGACCTCATGTACGCATATATCAAAAAAAGACTCGCACAATATTTTTACCGACAAACAACTTACCACGACAATCCTGCACATTTTCATTGCTAGGTCTCAAACTAAAAGCAACACACTTTATCTTACGTTTATGATGATGTAGATCAGGCCGGATATCCAGTAAAAAAATTATCAGCGAAATTGATACGCATCTGTCTGAACATATTTTACCCAATCACCTCCATCAAGGCGGCCAAACTCTATGCAATCAAAAATTGAATTGGGGACTCGCCAAGATGCGAAATGTTTGTTTTGGTTGCGCTCCCGAAGTGTGGACGCTGCGCGAACTGACATTTACGAATGACAATCCACCGGACAACCAACGACGGTGAAATCCGATAAAGCGAATGTAGGACGCAGATGCGTACCCGATGAACGCCAGTTGGGGGGTCGCTGATGCAAGCCAGCACTACAATCGAAAGTTGAATTGCCTCGGGGAGGAAAACTAACGGCTTGCCGGTTTGAAACGAGCTGACAAGGAACCTGCGGAAAAAGAACGGATCTTTTTTTGGTGGACAAAGATTGACAGCGGAGGATCGAGAGTATGACGAAGCAAAGCATCAAGGACGAGTATCATAACTAGCAGCTCAACGGAGGGATTGTAGGCAATTGGGTGGAATTCCATCACGCCCCAGTGACGTAGAATATTAAATCTGGAAGTTGATGAGTGGTGCGCTGGAGCAGATAACTTCGCGATGTGACTTAATTTTGGGGTCCAATATCAGGAGAATAGAAGTAAGGAAATGTATAGTGGATTTATTATTCAACTAGATTATGACGAAATAGTTAATTATATTTTGCAATCCGTTTTTTTTTTTTAAACACAATCTTGTGCATTTGAGTGTGATTATTCTTTGGTTTGCGTGTGTTTCAGTATCTTGAGTAAATCGTCAGGGGGGTTTTAATTCATTTTTCGCTGGGTGAAACATACATGGGAAAGAGTGCGTGGTGGTTGCCCCGTCCTTGAAGACTGGTAAAGTTACTTTTAGCTGTCACGGAAGGGTTACATAAGTATTTAACGTGAAATTTCTCACGAGAGCCAGTGAGCTAGTAGGTTTGTTTAGCGAGATAGTAGTTTGTTGTAGGACCAAAGAAACAGTGAGAGCGGGGTGGGTAGTTCCTATCGGGGAAGCTCCGCTAGGTTAGTGAAAAAGGAACTAATTTTAGCTTTGTGAGGCGAGGTCGCTTTTCTCGCTGGGCGACTACTTGGGACCAAGGGACAAGCGAGAGGCACCTCCTGCAACCGTCTTTGACAGGCAAACCGGGTCCGAAGACCCAAGTAGAAGGATCCTCAATGTGAAGGGTAACAAAGTAAATACACTGAACTGTAGACTACAATATTGGAATTTAATGTTTTAATTGATCCAATTAAAACATTAAATTCATCACTTTTTTCAACTTTTCAGAAAATCTACTCTTTTTGGCTTTGAAGTTCGTGAATTAATACTTTTTTCTGATTTTTTATCCATATTTGACAAATTTTAACTGAAAATATATGGTACAAATGAGCAGTATAGGCGCGTGGCTTACACGAAATAAACTATTCTCCAAAATATTCCCCTTTACTTTTATAATATGTTTGTGTTACAGAAGTATATAATATTTTACTATATATGATTATATAGAAATATTCACAGAGCAGATGTTTCTGAAAGAAAGGCGCGAAGAACGAAATACAAGCAAATCATCGATTATACGGCCTTGATGCTCTGTGTTTAAAACCTTCGCAATTTAACATAGAAATTAATTTTAACTTTTATATCATTAAAAATAGATTCTTTGAGGTCTTTTGAACCAAAATGAATCATAAAAGGCAGGATGTACTGTCCCCTTGAGGACATAAGGATTTTATCTACTAATAAAACACAGAAATATTTGAGATGTTCAGTTCAAATTTATTGCGGGTGTAGTGAATGCATTACATTTTATGAATGAAATTTGATTTGGGTCATATGACCAGCTCGAGCCCTTTTACAGCAGTCGATTCCTGGGACCTAGTTTTCCACCACTCTGGCATACATTTTGACCGGAGCCTTGGCAGTTTCGCGTTGGATCTTGTCTTGTTCGCACAGACCAGCGAATTTATAGAGCCAATAAAAAGAAATCCAATGGCGTTAGATCTCATGAACGAGGCAGCCATTCGACCGGACCAATTCTGGAGATAACGCGTTCATCAAATTTGCCTTTCAATAAATCGACTGTGAGGTGTGCTGTGTGGCTAGTGGCACTATCTTGTTGAAACCACATATCGTCCAATTCCGGCCACAAATAATCTTCCAACATAACACAATAGCGCTGTCCATTGAAGGTAACATGACGGTCGTTTTCATCCACGAAAAATATGGCCCAATAACATCTTCGGCATGAAAACCGCACCAAACTGTAATTTTTTGCACATGTAATAATGTCTTGAAAAGCATATGCGGATTTTTTGCTGATCAATAATGCATATTTTGCTTATGAACAAAGTCATTGAGCCAGAAATGAGCTTCATCGCTGAAGATAATTTTTCGATGAAATTCTTCATTTTCGTCAGGCTTTGCCAGAGCGCAGTTGGATAAATTTTGGCGTTTTGAATGATCAAGCGGCTTTAATTCTTGAGTCAATTTGATGTTGTAACGATGTAGGCTACACAGTGTCGTTGGAGCGATTTCCAATTCTTGAGAACAACGTGGAATCGACTGATTTGGTTCATTTTGAATCGATGCACTTACGCTTCGAGCGGTACGTCGTCTTTTTGACACCGGAATATCTAATAGTGAAAATTTGGACTGGAATTTATCGACTAAAGCATGCGAAGCCTGTCGTGTGGGACGATTATTACGGCCGAAAATTGGAGTAAGCGCTCTCAAAGTTGCGACCACCGACTCAAAATTTCGGTAGTAGTTTTAATAATTTCCAAACGTTGCTAGTTCGTTAATTTTACTTTGATATAAGTGTTGACTTTAACAAAGGTTTTTTCATTGATTGTTATTTAAAAAAATTAAGGATGTGTTTATATAAAGATACAAAATTGTTATGTCCCTAATGTGAAATCCTATACATGCCCTCGTACATAACTTCAAATCGAATCCATTCCAATAACGATTTCAGGATTTACTTAAACTAACTTTGCCGTCTAATAAATTTTATTTCATAGCTTCGCTGACCTTCGTCTTTACACCATTTATCCCTAATTTGCAGCAGACTTTTCTTTGCAAATCATGTGCACTAAATTTATTTCCAAGATAAACATTTCCCATAAAACAAACACTTTCTACGCAATTTTCTTAACTACTGCTGTGCAAGGAATACATTATGTCCATCATTTGCAGCAACATACTCATACACAATATATAAAAGTTGGTACACAATCAATCGCAAGGATAAAATTAGTGTTGAGCTCAGAAATGAAAGGATAATGAAATGAATGAACGTGCTTGTATCAATTTGTAGATTGCTAAATGAATACTAAATGAAATCCCGGGATTATTCTAACCTTATTCAAATGAGAATAGATGATCACGTACGAGTCCACGGATATAATAAAGGATATTGATTCGGGTTTGGCTGGAATAAATAAAATAAAAGACTTAACTCTATGATGGAAAACCCACAAAATAAATGAATACGCATTTTGCGTTTTTATTAGACGTTCTTTTGTTGCTGAAAAATCAATTTCTCTTTCAGGAATATTTCTTTAAAAACTGGCGAAATTAATCGTAAGACTATTAAACACATTGCTAAGATTGCAAGCTAGGAATTTTTAAAAAAAATCAGGGTTTCTATGTAAAATTAAAATTCTGCTGGCAATGGATAACCTTTTTAAGCCTTAACGTCTAATACGTCTTCTACGTTATACAGAAACGAGAAGAGATGAAGCTAGATTAGCAAAGAACGTACTCGATGGCGATACAAGTTTTTTTCGGAGCATCTTAGAGCTTACTCCTTTCTTTGATGCTGGTACGCTAATTGGTTTTATCCTTTGGTAAATATTTTTGCAATGAAGTAAAAGCAAAATCTTTCACGACCACTTTCTTTTGTTTGTAAAGATTCTCTGGCTGTGCTTGAATTCCCTGAGGTTACGATATCTTGTTGATGGTTGGAAGCAATTTAAAAGTGATTTATTCAGAAGTTAAGCTAATTTGCAATGAGTTGAAATTATGTTTATACTCGTATTTTGTATTACGAAGGGAATTTCGAATTCAAATAAAACCCACGCTCAATTAGTTGAAGTGTTTGAGATTCTGTTGAGTCTTAGATGAACATTTTCGTTTGATTGAGTTAATTGAAGCAGAACAATTCTCTTTTGATCCGTTTTATGATATATTAATGATATAAGTCTAATCGACATGCGGAGGCCACATTATCATCATCTATGGGGTGGTAGCCCCAGCCGGGCCTTGGGCTTCGGGATAAATTTCCTCCTATCATCACGGTTCTGCGACCTTGTTCGCCAGTTGTATACTCCCAACAAAGATTCTCTGTCAGCTTCTCTTGTTTCTTTCTTTCGAGTCCTTGGCCTTTCCTTTGCAAGTCGACCTTGTGCTCTACCCGTCAGTGTTCTTTTAGGCAGCCGACTTTCGTCCAGTCTTTCTACATGGCCCGCCCATTGTATGTTAATTTACGTAACTATACGCAGTAGGAAACAGATGGATCGTCAAGTATAGGGTTATCCATTTTACGCTTGGGGAAGTAAAGCTAAAGAAAACAATAAAATATTCAGATGGTAACAAAATTTTTTATTCAATATAAAGATTGAACCTTGCCATTATACGTGTAATACAACATCATTCAAATGTCTTCCACGGGACCTCTTACAGGCCTCAATTCGTTTGAGGTAATTATCAATGACTTTTCGGCACATTCCCGGCAATATTTCGTCCATAAGTTCACGAATATTGGTTTTCAATTGCTCAAGATTTTGAGGATTGCTCGCGTAAACACGATCTTTCGCATAGCCCCAGAACAAGAAATCCAAAGGTGTTAGGTCCCAGGATCTTGCGGGCCAATTGACATCACTCAATCTCGAAATTACGCGTCCTGGAAATTTCTCTTGCAAAAGTGCTCGGTTAGCCTGTGTTGTGTGGCTTGTGGCAACATCCTGTTGAAACCATATATTCTCCATATTCTCCAGATCATAATCTTCAATTTTTCTCCAAAAATAATCGGTTAACATCCGTCCATAGCGGTCAGAATTGACTGTAATGGCTCTTCCTTGATCGTTTTCAAAAAACACGGGCCAATAACCCCACCAGACCATAATGCACACCAAACGGACTCTTTTTCCGGATGCAAAGGCCTTTCTGCAATCACCTGAGGATTTTGAGAGCCCCATATGCGGCAATTCTGTTTATTTACGTAACCACTGAGCGAAAAATGAGCCTCATCACTCATGAAAATTTTGTTCGAAAAATCGTTATCAATGGCTTGTTGTTCAATCACCCAATCCGCATACATTCTGTGTTTTGTACGAGGGTCATTCAACAAGTACTTAGCCTACAGAACTGAAACGAAAATTTTGGAACGATGGCAATTTATTTTTCCACATAATCTTCTTCAAGCTCGACACATTTGGCCCAGCGATGCTCTAACTTTTTCAACCCGTCCAAAGATACATTTTCTCAAGGGCTGCAAAATAGGCCTCCGTGGCGGCGATGATCTTCTCATTCGACCCAAATCTATTCCCAGCGAGTGATTTTTTCAGGCTTGGAAACAAAATGTAGTCACAGGGGGCCAAATCTGGAGAGTGCAGTGGATGGGGCAGCAATTCGTAGCGCGGTTCGCCCAATTTGGCCATGGCGACGGCGGAGGTGTGAGCCGGCGCGTTGTCGTGATGGTAGAGCACTTTTTTCTTCGCCAAGCGGGGCCGCTTTTTCTTCAATTCAACGTCAAATCGGCCCAGTAAGTCTGCATAGTAGCGCTCCGTGATTGTTTTACCCGTCTCGAGCCAATCGATGCGGATCACACCTTGTGTATCCCAGAAAACGGTGGCCATCACCTCTCCGGCCGATCGAACAGTCTTCGCCTTCTTCGGAGCACGTTCGCTGGGTGAAGTCCATTGTTTCGGCTGTTCCTTGGTCTCTGGTGTGTACCAGTGAATCTATGTTTCGTCGACGGTCATGAAACGATGCAAAAACTGCTCCGGATTGCGCTAAAACAGCGCCAAACACGTCACCGATGTGGTGTCACGGTTGCGCTTGTTTTCCGGTGTGAGCAAACTTGGCACCCATCTCGCCGACAGCTTTCTCATGCCCATTTCTTCGTGTAGAATATGATGCACCATTTCTTCTGCAATGCCCATAGTCTGAGCTATCTCGTGAACCTTCAATCGATGGTCTGCCAACACCAGATCGTGGATTTTTTAAACGTTTTCCTCCGTAGCAGCCGTTTTAGGGGCACATGGGTGTGGCTCATCAAAAACCGATGTGTCGCCACGAACAAACTAGTTGAATCAATTCTTGACGGTCGCCATCGAAGGAGAAGAGTCACCATACACAGCATCCAAGCGATTTTTGATTTTGCTACGCGTTTTCCCTTCCAAAAACAAGAATCTAATCACTGAACGATATTGTTCTTTTTCCATTTTGGTACAACCGACCGACACGCTTGCTTCCAAAGGCTATCAAAACAAAACTGATAAAGGAAATTAACTGAAAATTTGACAGTAGGCTACTAAAAGAATGTACTGCATGATGGTAAGACTCTTTTGTAATAGCAGTGCCATCGGGCGGTGAGGTTAAGTACATGTTGAATGACCCTCGTATTGTCTTGAGGCTTAAGTTCTTGTGTGAGTTGGATCTTGTACGGAAGGAGATGCAAATCCAAATGCAAAAACCGCCACAATGAGCCGTAAGACAAGTTCAAATGTTGAGCACGTCGAGGTATCGACAAATTCGGGTCTTCCTCCACACTTTGAGCAACAACAGCGATATTTTCAGCAGGACGAATGTTGCGATGATGCACAGGCCTTGCAATATCAATAACCAATCCAGTCTCTTCAAATTTTCTCACTGTGTTTGAAATTGTTTGCTGTGTAGGTCGATTATGTCAACCGTAATCGGCTCGTAAAGCTCTAAATGTTGATACAGCAGAATCACCATTATTATAATAACATTTAATAATTTTAACGCGTTCTTCGACTGTTAAACGATCCATATTTCTAAGTGGCAAACCTTCAACTAAGAAAAAAACACGCTTTGGATGACATTTAATTCTGACAGATGTCAAATGGCAGGGTTAAACTTTCCTACCACGAAATGGATAACCCTGTAGTTCATACAACTCATCGTTGTAACACAGTCTCCGCTCTGTTCCTTGCTTCATTGGAATATCGATTTATCAGAGCACTTTGCGTTCAAATATGTCCACTGCCTTTTTGGATTCGCTCGCCAGGGTCCATGTTTTACGTAAGTTTGACTAGTGTTCTGTGAATGCGGAGCTTATTTTGCCTGTGCGCAACTCTGGACCTTAGAATGGGAAGTGTGGAGTAATAGGCTTTATTCGCGGCGTTTATGTGGCGTCTAATCTCGTCCTTTTCTGTGCCTCTTCTATTCAGGTTAGGTCAAACGTAGATGAAATCATTCACACTATCAAGGTTGTAGTCACCTATGGTCAGGTTTAGACGAACTGGAGTTTCCTTGCTCTGTTGAGTCATAAATTTAGTTTTAAGTTCTATTAACTTGTAGGCCAATTTGGTTTGCTTTATATTCTAGGCTCGAAAATGCTCCTCTGAAATCCGACGTCGAATGTGCTATGATATTGACGTCATCAGCATATGCTACCAATTTTGTGGACTTAAAATTAGAGAAGAGAAAAGCGCGGACTCAAATTGAGTTCCTTGGTCAGTTGTGATTATGTGCGGCACTCCAAATCTCGATACCCAGTTAGTGTAAAATGCACATGCGACAGTTTCAGCTTGTTGATCACAAACAGGAACTGCTTCTGGCAAGCGTGTAAATCGGTCAACCATCGTCATGCAGTAGCGATAACCGTTGGCTGTTATCAGTGGTCCGATGATATCAAGGTGCACTTGGTGGAATCGTTTGTCCGGTATCGAAAACTGGTGGATATCATTTCTTGTATGCCTTCCAATCTTTGATCTTTGACATGCCAAACAAGTGTGTGTGTAGGCTCGAATATCTTTCTTCATGTCAGGCCAAACAAACATTCTTTGTACAGCTCGAATCATCGTGCGGGCTCCAGGGTGCGAGCATATGTGGAAGGTGTTCATAACTCGATTACGTAGAGTTGATGGTACGTATGGCCGAATATTGTTCGTCGACGTACCACAATATAAACTTCCATTTTCCTCTATAGGTAGTGGATGCAGCTTAAGTGATGAATTGTTTCCAGAGAGAAATGATTGAAGTGCAGTGTCGTTACGTTGTTCATCTATCAGCTCGTGAGTGGTCAATGAAGATGGCAGGTTGATCGCTTCGATCCAATAATATTTTCCTCTCCATTAACGTGGACAATTCGGGTACAAAATTCCGATATAAAACTTAAGTGTCTTATTTGTCTCGGCGAAATTTTTCTGTTTTTTGACTGAACGCATATATCAGCGGTTTATGGTCCGTTTTGATAACAAACTGGGTGCCTTCAAGCCATTGTCAAAAGTATTTTAAACTGCTGTAAATAGCCAACAGCTTTCGGTGGTAAACTCTGCACTTTGATTCGATGAGATTCAGTTTTCGTTAAAAGTAAGCTAGTGATAGCCAACTGCCATTTACTTTTTGCTCTAAAAGTGATCCGATTGCAGCATCAGATGCGTCGGTGACAAGTTGTAATGGCATCGATGGAAAAAATTGTACTAGCAATGTTTCCTTCACAAGGCAGGTCGGTTGGCAGCATCACGGATGAATCTCCTGTAAAAATTGAATATGCCTAAGAAATGACGTAGTTGTTTGACTGTTGTTGGCAATTGAAAATGACGTATGGCTTGAACTCGGGAACCAGGTTTCGAAATGCCATGTTTATTTATTTTGTTTCCCAGGTACTCAATTTCTTCGCCACCAAAGACACATTTTGCAACGTTGATTATCACTCCGTAAGTTTTAATCGTTCAAATACGATACGAAGGTGGTCCATATGTTTTTCGATTGAGCTACATGATACAAGAATGTCATCTAGATAACAGACACAAAAGCCCAATCCGCGCAACACTTTCCCAACAAACCGCTGAAAGGTTTGAGTGGCATTCTGGAGGCCAAAGGTCATTACCGTAAATTTGAATAGGCCAAACGGTGTTGTCACGGCTGTCTTTGGGACATCCTCATCCACAACTGGGATCTGATAGTATGCTCAAAGCAAGTCTATTTTAGAAAATATACATTTGCCTGTGAGATCTGGTGTAATGTCCTGAAAGTGTCGCATGGGGTAGTGATCGGGTATGGTGATCGCGTTGAGTTTACGATAATCTTCGGAGGGGTGCCAGGAACCTTCTTTCTTGGGCACGAGATGCGAAGGTCTAGCCCATGGGCTGTTCGATGTGTGGCAGTGGTTTTTATTCATCATGTACGGGAACTCTGTTTTTGCTTTTTTTAGCTTATCTGGTGTAGTTGTCTTGGACGTCCTGCTACCGGGGGGCCAGTAGTGATGATATGGTGTCGTACAGAGTGTAGTATTCGCTAGAGTAGGATTCGTTACTGCTGGGAATGATTTCAGTAATGCGTGGAACTGCGATTCTTCGATCAATGTACAGATAGATCCTGTGGGTAGAGTTGATATGGTCCCTGCTGTTGTAAGTTTTGGTTTCGAGTCTACAAGAGGTCTGTTTGTAATATCTACAAGGCCGTGTGTTTTAGAAAATCAGCACTTTAGTTGGCTGTGCAAAGTCTGCTATTATAAATGGCAACGTAAATTGTCAACGTAATTTGAGATTTAATGTAAGAACCTTTTCACCATAATTGTCGATCGAAGATTTACTGCCGCGTAAAGCCTAAATTTTGTTTTTGTGTTGTTTTAAAGCGATGGAAGTCGAGGTATGACTGACACGTCTGTACCAGCGTCGATTAGAAACTTCAGTTTTGTTAGTTTGTCAGTGACAAAAAGACGGTTTGTTGCGGAGCGACTGCGAGCCGTCTCAACACGCAGGGGTCCTAGGCATTTGCCGACGTCAATGGAACTTGAAAGTTACATGGTTTGGTACAATGACAAGCGGCTGTTCCGAATTTTCGATGATAGAAGCAGATTTTTCTTTCATTTTCTCGATTGCGAGAACGGCTTCGTCTTCTGAAGTGTCGTGATGATGTGAAGCGTCGAGCAGATGGTATTCGTAATTGCTGGATTGATGCTTTTAATTCTGCGATCTGGGTAACTAAATCTGCAGTATTGGTTGAAATTACTTTTGATATTTGGCAACCTGAGACTTTACAAATTTCGTTAGGCCTTTTGACATCTAGAATTTTGTCAGCTATTTCTGCGAGGCGGGTGAGATCCGCAGTTTCCGCGATGGCGGGAGGCGATTGTAAATTCGCGGGCAGTCGTTGTAGCCAAAGTGATTTCAAAAGTGATTCACTTACCTTCCTTTTGCAGCTAAAGTCATGTACCGTAGCAATCGTGACGGCTTGCTGTCACCTAATTCGATGCCGGTGAGAAGAATTTGAACTTGTGTCTCTTCGGACGGCGCATAAATATTGATCAATCTTGTTTCCAGTGCTTCATATTTGCCCGTTTCCGGCGGTTTCAACACGATGCCCGCTATGGCGTCCAAGCAGGTACAATCAAGTTCGCTGACGATCTTGTCAAACATGGTGGCGTCTGAGCTTATTCTGCACCCTCGCAATTGCACCTCATCGCAGGCGAACCACAACGTTGGTCGAGTTGTCCAAAATGGTGCTAGATGAACATTTGCGGTGTTGTTGTTGCTAACTGGTGGCTCCTGTATGATTCTGGTGTCGGTTGCGGCTCCTGTGGTGGGCTCGGTTCCAGTAACAGTTTCGGCTTTAGTGGCTTTTGTATTTGCTGCCTCTGGCTTTTAAGTTGTATCACGTGCAGGTTTTACTTTGGCAGACATCATGTTGGGGTCACCAATGTTATGCAAAGGCAATAAACGTTTACTTGCACTACATAAAAACACACAATAATAATATACACAAGAAAATCTTTGTTTCGCAGTTGCGCCGCTTCGATGTGTTCTCTCAACTGCTATCTCAACTTGAATGCCTGGCGGTGACAATAACTATCTGTCATATGATAAACTCTACACTTTTGCTTCGTGTTTTGATTTCGCCAGGAATAAATTAGTCGCACATTTTTTATTGAATATACCAAAATACTTTCCCCAACCTAAAAAATTTAAACTCTTTATTTAGCTTTAACATGGAATTCCAGAGCTAATAACGAACAACCAACTAAAATTGAAAACCAAATGCCAAACGTTTTAATTTCTCTTCTAATTTTCATGAAAAAAATTTAGTAATTGATAATATAAACGATATAAAATTCAATGCTGTAAACTAAGTCACTAATAAACGATTTCTAATTTATTAGTGAAATTATTCCGATCAATTTACAAACGAGCATTCCCCTGTCACCTATTGGATGAAATTACATATTTGACCCTTTTTGCCAACCGTATCACATTTCTTAAAATTAATGAGCATATAAAAAGTCCCCTTTTGGAATCCTCTGCAGAATAACATAAAACACAGCATTTCCTTCCGTTCAATATCCTGGGAACAAGTGGTTGTAATTTTCGTAGAAGCTTTTTAGTCCTGGTAATTGGCTTCCTTAAAATTCCTATTAATTTGTTGAGTTATATCTGAGTGTTGCTTTGGGTGAAAGGAGAAGATTATTGTATTGTTCGGTCTGAGTTCGAAGATTATAATTAGTGAGAAAGATGTGATACTAATCGTCTTTTCATTATAAGCATAAGATGTTGTCTTATTTGTTTTGGTAAGTTCTCAGAATGCTGAAAATATATTATAGAAATTCGGAGAATAGATTTTAATTGGTTTGGAAGGTAGTTTTTGCTAAAATCTAGAAGATACAGTTGCGAAAGCACGTTGAAATGAGAATGATTATACTTAATATGTATAATGAATTAATCTCTTCTAAATGAATGATTACATAGCATTATCAAGATTTTCACCAAAATGTTGTAAGTGTTGCGAAATATTAAAATCGTTTACAAGTGAGCAAGTCAAGAATGATTGGAATTAGGATTATTCTTAACGATGTTTAAGTAATTAGATGTGTACAAGGTAGAAATTGAATAGTTGGAACAGTGGCGTAACTATACTATCTGAGGCCCGTGGCAAATTCTTTTGATGGGGCCCTATCAGTAAAATTCGTCACGTTGTACTTAGTTTAATTTTAATAAGCCACTTAAGTAGTTATCCAACACTAATAACAATTTTATTTTCAAGAGTATGGGTTTATACATTTACATTCATTCACATTCACCAGCCCATATACGTCCCACCTCCTCTCTTAGGCGAGAGGGAATGGGCTATAGTCACTACGCTAGCCCAATCCAAATTGGAGACTTCAGATTCATCTTCCATTCGCTAGCTTTTTGGTGAAGGAACAACATCGTGAGGAAACCTGCATACATTTAAAGAAAATAACAATTTAATTTCAATAAGATAGTTACGAAGAAAAACCTTTTCTTCGAGCTTTCTGTTCCGCAAAAGTGTCTATAACATCATCAACGTTTAAAGATCGGGCCATAGAATTTTCAACAGACAGAATAGCCAAGTTACATAACCTGTCTTGTCCCATCGAGTTTCTTAAATAGGTTTTTATTAATTTTAATTTTGATAATGATAGTTCAGCACTAGCTGTAGTCACAGGAATTGTAACAAATAATATTAATGCAATGCATACTTCAGGAAATCTGCGGACATAAAATGATTCTTTATTATTAATAAATCAGCAAGGTCTCTAACCCACGAAGACTTTTCGATTTTGTCTCTGGCAAATGATTCAGGTAAGACTTTCATATATATATATATATATATATATATATATATATATATATATCAACAAATTCTAGAGCTTTTTTTTAACAGATCAGTGTCATTTAAATTTTGTAAAGTGGAACGCTTCAAAATAGTGACATTTGAAACAATTTAATTTATCTGAAGAAAACGCGATTTCAGGTGATTATTAATGATGTCCAATAATCGATAAAATAAGTACACTCTGAACAACCTTTCCGGATCTTGGAAATGCTCATCTTCGCAAAGCTCGTCAAAATGGCGTTTTACCTGCCTTTGACGAGCTTTAGAGGATTCAGGGGTGATGGACCTTTTTCTGCTACACTATTAGCATCCATTTTTAAATTTACAAATTCGTGTCGATACCTTTCTAATTCTTCTAGAAAAATTTTCAAACGTCTTAAGGCATTTGAAAGATCGGTGGCTTTAGACTGAAGAGCTTGAGAGGCTGCATCGGTAGTTTGTAGAATTTTGCAATGGAAAACCAATAACATAATAAAATTGTAGTTTCCGATCTTCTTCTCGAGTGAAACAGCTTCATTTCTTTCATCTGATTTGCAATTTAACAGAACTGTTTTCGCTAGTGCTTTTTGAACTTCAATAAATCGAACTTTTAAAGCAAAAACAGCATCATAACGTCCTGCCCATCTAGTAGGGTTTAATGTTTTTAATGTTATTGAAGTTAAAGACTCACTTTCTTTATTAGATACAAAGCAAATGTTCCATCTTTTGATACTATGCCCAAAAAAATTATAAATTTGTTGAACCTCTCTCACTGCATCATTCAGTATTAGATTTAAGTTATGAGAAGTACAGTGAACATATACGGCATTTGGCTCGACATCCTTTATGAGTTTTTGAACTCCACCATAAGTCCCGTTCATTGTGTTAGCACCATCATTTTCTTGTCTGCGGCTGTCATTTAAAGGAATATTTTTGTTATTTGTGGAATGGACATTGCTAAGGCAGTGTGATCCTTAGTTTCATGAAACCCTAAAAATGTCTCTTTAATGACAAGTGCCTTTGGGATCCCATTACCATCTTTATCGAACATACAATAACGGTAAAATTTACACATTTGATCAATTTTTAAAATGTCTTGAGTTTGATCGAATATGATAGAGTAGAATGGCGCGGCATTTATTTCATTTATGAGTGCATTTTCTACTTTTTGAACCAGGGCAGAAACTATATCATTTTGTATTTTTGAACTTAAGTACAGGGTGCGTACGGTATTTGAGGACAACTTGGGAGTAAAATTAATTAGCTTGTATTTTTAACAAAATTTAATGAAATCTCAGGAATTTTTTATGCAACGTTAAATTAATATATTGTTACGTAATGAGTGAGACGCTGCGTGGCAACAAGCGATTCCGGTTGGGGCCTTGGGGTTTCGACTAGCCCGTGGAAACGGGGTAGATTAGCGCCACTCGCCAACCCTAGAATTGCCCCCAGTAGCCAATTGGCGAGCTTGAGGAACCCCGAATCGGTCCTTCTACCCAGAATAATCACTGGTGACCTTTACTCGGCTGGTTGAGCCGCGTATCACCACTTTCACAGAATTCCACTAACACCACTAATTTTCACTACCTGAACTAAAAAACTGAAGAGAACTAATGCGGATTGATATCCCCGATGGGAAGGACCCTTGCGCGCTCCAGGCCAAATCTAAGCCTTCCGTCAACACTGCGCGCAAAAGCACTGCTTAAACACTTTATACAACACAAAATTTTTTAACTAGGAAATCAAATTCTAAACCAGTATGTTTAATGCAAATTATTATTCATAAATTAATAATCAAGTCTTAACACTTACACCGTTTCTTACTTGCTACGTTGGAGGCCCCGCCGATGGTTGAAATCCTCGCACCTCAACTCAATATGCCACTGCAGCCTGATTCGATTTCCTACGCTGGTTGTCTCGAGCAATGTTTTCCTTCTGCCAATGGGTTGATCTCCACTTGTTGATTCGCAAGATGTACTTCGTTGGCCAAGTATCTGTAAAGACCGTTTCCATCGTCGCTGGCTCTTTTATCAACTTGGCCCAACGGCTCTTTGACTTCAGTTGAAGAACCCAAATTCAGGGCCACAACATTCATCACGGTTGCTCAACCTTGCAGCGTTTATCTCGGGCGCAAACCCGTTTTTCTTGGTGGCCATCTTCCTTTCGCGCACAGTACTGCGTTATCAATAACAGCCTTACCGATTTGTTTTGATTGGAGTGTCAGTTGTGTTGATGCTTGTGGCTCCGTACGCGTATTTTTACGTTCGTCGAGGGTTATTTCAAAGTGATTGTGTCCGCCATAGTTGTGTCCGCGAAGGGAGGTGTCGGGCGATCAGCCCAAGAATCTCGTAAATATATCATATTTTGATGAACACTCTTGTCATTTAGCGATTCTCCAGCGTCGCAAGCTTTTAGCACGGGAGTTTGATCGTGAGAATGAATTTCGATGTAAAGATGGAAACTGCATCGATGCCAGATATCAATGCAACGACCACAACGATTGCCTCGATCATTCAGATGAAGAGAATTGCGAGGAGCGAATATGTTCAATTCCAGAATGGTTTCTTTGTGCCGACGATATAACTTGCTTATCGCACAAATTTGTCTGCGATGGAAATGACAATGAAATCGAGGTTCATATGTTGATCCATCAAAGTTTGGTTTCTTGTGTAATTGGAAGGGCGGTTATGTTGTGACACAGTGCAGGGCTGAGAAGGAAGTCTCGTCTGCCATTCAGCCAAGGATATCCTTTTAATTTCATTTTTGCCGGGCTCTATCTAATCCCCTGTCCAAATCTAATGAACTTTGTATGCGCTGTTATTGATGCTGTGAATATTTATGCACATGTACGTACTTGGTGTAACCGAATAATTCATTTTGTATTGATGTGGATACTTCTTTTGAATATATATTTGCCATTAAGTACATTTGCGATCAAAAGGTTATGTAACGATTTTTTTGAGAGGATGGTTTTTTTTTGTTTAATTTGCGCTAATTCCATTTTATCTTGCTTGATTTTATACACGACAGTAATTACCCTATAAAATGATCGAACTTGTTCAGGAGTGTTCGATGATTTTCAAGTATTTTTCAAGTACCAAGATGTCACTTGCTTATGTTGGTTTCCTGGTTAAAGTATTCCGCTTTTGTTTTTCTTGCAGAATGCTTAAAATTTAAATTTCTCAAGGTATTCTGCTATGATTTCTTTACGACTTATTTCATATGTGTGAGTTGAGATGAGTCGCGTTTCAAATCTTTTCCAATCCAATCTTGTGTCGTGTGTTGCACCTAGTTATGTGCTCACCAACGAGCATATAACTTTTCTCTTAAGGAATGTTGTAATCGAGCAGTCGTCTAATCAAACTGCTCGAAAACCATTATGGCCCTAATCCAATTTTCATTTTAAATTTGAAAAAATTTATTACTTATACATACAATTAAAATTTGGACCCGGCAACACCTTTATAATGCAGCTCATCCACGAATCGCATTGTCTAATGCAATCTACAGTGGATGGATGAGGGGCTCGTCACGAACCTCCGGTGTGGCATTTACCGTACGGTGACTGTTCGCATGAAGTAGGCAAATCTGTGTGGGCAGATCGGGGAGTCCACTTTTGATCGCCACGCTGAGCTGCCGCCGCGTGGATTGCACTGGCAACGAGTTGAGATAAAGCACAATTTTTCGGGAGTTTTTCTTAAAAAAAAATCCAATTCGTATCAAAATTAGTGCTTTGGGAAAAAAGAAGGAAAGAAATTGCTTGTGACCAGTGTACTAACCTTTATCAAATAATTATCGAATTTTCCAACTTCGCGAAGTGATAGTCAGAGATCTCTTCTGATTTGCATTTGCAGTGGTGGAGCAATCGCTTAAATTTTTTAAGATTCAATTAATTCATATGGTGAAGTGGTGAAGGAGCAGAGTCTTGTTGAAAAACGTATGGTCTGCCTCCGCTTACATTGTCTATCCAGGGTTTCACTACCGTCTCCAAACCCTCGATGTATGCAGCAGAGTTCACTCGAAGTCCTTGAGTAAAAAAGTGTGGTCGCATAATATGCCCTTCGTTGCTGACAACACCTAAAACCATAACAGTGACTGGAAATTTTGTGTGCATAACAACAGGAACCTCCGTAGGATTTGAACATAGCCATCTGTCATTTCTGCAATTGGTCTTTTGATCTTCGTAAAAAATTTTTGGTCGGAAAAAACCATAATATTTTGGGCGCCTCAGGGTGTTTGGTTTTGTTTAAAAGACGTTTTGATCTTAGAACTCTCTGTTCCCGTGTTCGTTCCGACATGAACTGTCCTCTGCGCATCACGTAAGACTTATACTGAAGGTCTTCGTGGACAACTCTGCGAATAAAGCACTCAGAAACATGAGCTCACTCGCAAGGACCCTCATTGACTTTGAAGGGTCCTCGTCTATGATCGCTTGCACTTGCTCTAAAAGTTCTGCAGATCGGACAGTGTCAGAACGTTGTTCGTGCTTTTTGCGTTTTGCAATTGATTCTGTATCGCCTCCTGATGCTTCCAATTCACGGCGAACCTTATGCATGAATGAACGGGCGCAATTAAGGAAATTAGAGATCCCTAAATCTGTATGGTTCACATATATAGCGACTATGACAGCATGTCTCTTCATTTCTTGAGTAATGTCGTAGTCCGTCATTTCTTATCTGAAAAGGAAAAAAAAAATAAAAAAATAATTCGCGAAGTTATAATCACATTTATGCATGTTCTCAAATACCGTACGCACCCTGTATTTTATCTGGCACTTTGGTTTACTCAACAATTCTTTTAAAATCGGTTCGTATTTTCCTAATAACTCAACAATACTTAAACAATTTCTTTTGGAGCTTGGATCACTGCTATCTGTGTTTTCTCTGTGGCCACGAAAGGCTTAATTACACGTTGAGAATATCAGAGTAACATTAAGGAGTCTAAAAGTGCTTGGCGCCAAAAAGATTTTTCTTCTTTTGATCACAGACTCTTGCTCTTAATCGAGTGTTCCATGTAGCCACCACTGTTGATACGTAAGATAAGAATTCAAATGAATTTTTGATGTCTGGTGTCTTTCTATTGCATCTACAATATGTTTCCAGTCATCATAGCCTTCAATCCAAACATTTTGTATTTTTTTAAATGCCCAATTTGCAAATAACCAACACGGTTCACAATACGCTTTCTGAAGTATGAAAGAATAGGAAAGCCATGTACGTTCAAGTTTCACGCCAGACTTGGAAACAATATAGTAATGTTTTTCTAGAAGAGTCCTATTGTCACTATCTTTAAATATAGGGCCCTTAGGTTTACAATATCCGTTTTCAATCATGAACTTTTTCACTTGATCTGTTAGCTCTTTAAAATTACCCTTATCAGTAACATATGGTGAAGGTACAATATTGTTCACGCTAAAATATAATTCTCTTTGATTTTTGCTAGTACCTTGTTGGGGTTGTTCTGGATCTGGATAGACACTTGTGTTGGGTGCTGCATCTGTTAATTCTGGTATACTCTTAGTAAGGTCCCATTCTTCACTTTTGGAGCTCTGTTCACTCCAGTTTTCATCATTAAAGTCATCATTCTTTAAGTACTGACGAATTTTAGATAGCTTTTTAATTTTGTTCTTCAGTCTCCCTCGTTTTCTTTCGTTCCCACTTAAATATTTTCTGGAACTAGACATTTTAATATCTAACTTCCACAATCAACTTTACTTTGCTACCATTTGCAGAGTCAATAAAATAACAAATACGAAAAATCAAAGATACAAATCACCAATTGTCAAAACAGTCACACAAAGAATACAGAATCAGTAGAGCCCTCATAAAAAAATAGCAAATCCCCTAACATAGTGTTGCTAGCTCGCCCCAACGGCACGAAAAAAATACTTTCTTGCTTAACAAAATGAGGGAATTTCCTGATCGTCAATGCTCACCCGCGCTGCCAACGCACCGCGTCAAAAATGTAGAAACCAATGGATGCGTTCTAAAATTGATCAACATCTTTTTATTTAGGATGTGTTAGAATGCTTAACGATTAACTTGAAATTGTATTATGGTTTTTAAATTATTTCTGAGCTCGCGGCCTGCTGGGCCGGGGCCTTCTCGGGTCGGGGGCCCATGGCATTTGGCCAGCCCTGCCCCCCTATAGTTACGCCACTGAATTGGAAGGTATGTACATATAAAGTTTACAGCAGCTTTATGCTCTTGGCTTCTTATATTTCACATCATGAAATTTGACTAGATATTCTTTCTCGTGTGCAACTTGTATCGTGTTTTGTTTTTATCGCCATTAAGTTTACTAATCAATAAATTCCTTTGTTGCAAATAAAGATGATAATGATAGAAACTACTACAAAATTAATAAAAATACTTTCTGCTAATAAATGTTCTGACGTAAATACATATCCTATAAATAAAATTGATATATCAATGATTGACGAATGTTAACGAGTATTTAACAAGAAAGCTCATTAAGTACTAAATTACCCTCCCTCTTTTATTTGTTGTCATCATCCCACGATAATACTGAAGGCATTAGGACGAATATCTATTTTACTGCTGACTCAGAAGTGAAGTGCAAAGAAATTTACCAATTGATTACTGTTCTCTTCATCATACATACGAGTATATGTTTCCGATTAAGGTAATTGGCAATGGTTTCTTAGTAATTCACGGAACTGCTCTGCTCATTCAGCGAAACAACACTTATTATCCATAAAGCAATTCCATTGGACATTACAAGTTAATGGGAAATGTTATCGAATCTTTTGGAAATAAATGAATACAAAACAGATTATTTAGTAATGAATCCTGATAAAAATTGAATAAAAGGTTTTACTCTTTTGGAATTCCAGGAAGAGTTTCTGGCCCAGCACAAAAAATTTAATCTGCACAGTTATATTATGGCTCAAAAAACACAAAAATAAAGCTGATTCTGAGGATTGAAAAAGAGTGCAATTTTGAAAGTGAAGATAATATGAAAAGCATTCTTCTCTTTCCTCTTTCGATAGTGGAAATTTAAGTGAATGATAGCGGAAATTTAAATCAAAACCCCTACATTTGTTATTATGGCTTTCGAAATCGGCCGGTCCTTTTTTTATGTGGAACTCCTACGCGCCAATTATGCATTTTCATTTGTTGGAAGTTAAAAAAATAGAATTTCCCGATATTAAGTCTAGCTTTATTGATAATCTTAATGAACTGACTTACACTTTGTGCTCAATTGTATTTATACTGTGTAAAATTGCATGATTGAGAAAGTTACAATTATGCGAGCCGGGAGATATACGTCTAGCATTCGTTGCGTATAGACGTGTTTTTAAAACGTCAATCCAAAACTAATTTTTGAAAAAAACTTATTAACTCGTCGAATTATTCGGACAAATAATCGAGTATCTGGATTTTACTTGCAAGGAAGTTTCAAAAAGTTCAAAAAAGAAAAAACGGTTTTTACCGAGGGGAATGGATGAGCTCGACGGCTTCCCACCGCTGGGGGACCCGAGGCCAGGCATTTTAAATGCAACGAATGAAAAAATCATAAAACGAAAAAACGAGCAATAAAGCTTTGAACATGGGAAGTGTATTACGCTATCAAGCGAAGAACTGGAAAGAGTAACCAAAGACAACGCAAAAGTTACTAGAGAAAATGAAGAGATGAAACTGCGAACTCAAAATTTGGAGGAAATGACCCGTAAATTATCAACTGTCAATAAAACTAAAGTGATTAAGCTACTAAATGCGGCCAGAAAACAAAAGGCGACAACAAATAAGATGAGCATAAAACGTAGCCACGCAAAAGGCCCAACAAACAAATAAACCAACAATGCAAGATACGAAAAAGACAACAATCTATGATGCCACGATAGTAAGCGCGGCAGGAGCAAACAAAAGCGCAAATTTCTATGAGTACTTGTTGCGATGAATGACGATATGAATACCGAGATGGAGTTCCAAGAACACATGGGTAATATTAATGATTCTAGCGATAATTTTATCGAATACATAAAATCTTAAAATTAGGAGAAGGTGAAGAAGCCAACTAGTTTGTCTACTGGTGCTCCTATTAAAAATATTAAGATAACTGAGAAAGTTCCTCCAATTAATGTCTTTGAACAGCGCGGAGGGCATATGATTCGGCTTTTGGCGGCCAAATATAAAATAGATAATTTCGGAGTTGACAGACACTGGCTGATTTCAACCTAGCAAGAGATGCTCTTAATAGTGTGAAAGCTCCCCACTTCATATACACGCCAAAGGCGCGGAAAAAAATCAGACCTTCCTGTTGAAGGGCTTGGACTGTGGGGAGAATATAGTTGATCACTTTGAAATGTTGCAGGAAACAGCACCAGGTGTCCAATTCATTAAAGCAAAAAATTTCGCTAGCAGGAGGTCAACTGTTGGAGGCAAAATATTAACATTTTATTCGGTACAAATTTCTAACCACAGCAGTCCAAGTGACCTGCAGAGTTAAGAGGTGGGAATTTCCGAAAAGCTGAGATCAATCAGCGTTACAGATGCCAAAGATTCGGTCATTCGGCTGCCAATTGTACAGTGCATAGTGCACTTGGCAGTTAAGTGTAAAGATATTCATTCCCCCGGTAAATGCAAACCAGCTCAGTGTTACGGACAAACTCCTACCAAACCTCAGCACTTGCCTCTGCAATAAGTTCACAAGTTGTATGAAAAAAAAAGATAAAATCACCCAAGCCAAGTAACTATTGGAAACTTTGTAAATCGAAATATGATTACAACATTTTTAATAACATTAATAGTAAACAAAGTATGTAAGTTAGGACGATAGTTGAACAAGAAATGCCTGGAATAATGCCTCTGCAAAAGCGCGCCTCCGAAGATAAACCGTTGAAAATGCACGAATCGTTGGCGGTACACATATCAATGCACATACGAGTACTGCAGTTTTAATCGAGACTTTGGTTGAATTAGGTGCAAAGATTCGATGGGTGGCCTATAATGTATAATCGACACAGAATGAAGTTGCTGTGGTATTGGCTGAAGCAGATTATGTGATATTCACATGGAGTGGTGAGGTCGAAGAAGATTTTTGGTGGTGCAACGATAAATGTGTAAATGCTGGAAATTGGCAACCAAATATGATTTTGGATGATGGAGGCGATACAACACAGTTGATGTGAAGAAATATCCAGCCATATTTAAAATGATTAAAGGCATGGTAGAGAAAAGTGTCACTGCGGTACATAGACCACACCAGCTATCAGAATTTACCCAAAAAAGGAATAGTATTCTTATGCCACCTATTCAACGCTTGCCTTAGGCTCTCCTTCTTTCCATCCATCTGGAAACAAGTCATACCTATCCCGAAGCCTGGAAGACATCCGCACTCTCCCGAAAACTACAGGCCCATTAGCTTACTACCAGGATTAGGTAAGCTCTTTGAAAGAATATTCCTGAAAAGATAAAATAATTTAATGGCTAACAATAATATCTTACCTGATTTCCAATTCGGCTTCAGAAACAGACATTCGGCTGAGCATCAGCTCCTCCGTGTTACGAAGGACGTCAAAGCAGCGATGTACAATAAATTGTCTGTAGGTTTGGTGACACTGGACTTAGAAAAAGCCTTTGATACAGTCTGGCATGATGCTCTGGTCTACAAACTTCAGAAAAATAACACACCCCCATACTTGTTGAACCTTTTACAATCATTTTTAACTGATAGGAAGTTCCAGGTCAAAGTAGGGGAAAGCATTTCCCCAGTAAAAAGTATATCTGCCGGTGTTCCGCAAGGCTCCTGCCTTAGCCCATCTCTATATAACATTTTTACGTCTGACTTCCCTTCTTTACCAAACTGCCAAGTTGCAGCTTTCGCAGACGACATTTGCATATACAGCATAGGCGCAGATCCAACTTCCATTATGTCCAGCCTTGAAACAGCGTTAGAACTTACTTATCAATACTACCATAGATGCAAAATTAAAATAAATGTTGAAAAACGATGTCAATATACTTCACCAGGAAGCGTAAGCCTGCTCACCTACCCAAGCAACCAATAAATTTTTTAGAGCAAACTATTCCTTGGAATGAGGATCTTAAATATCTTGGACTTATATTCGATAAAAAACTAACCTTCAGAAGACATATTGAGCATATTAGCTCCAAAGCGTTTAAGGCCGTGCTTTCGCTTTACCCCCTTCTTAATCGTAATTCACGTCTCAACACCAGAAACAAAGTCCTTATCGTCAAAATGGCAATCCAATCGATCATCCTATACGGCTCACCTACCTGGATCCAATGTGCTAAATATCTAGTAACAAAGCTTCAGATCACACAAAATAGATACCTGAAAATGGTACTTAATAAACCGTTTTACTTCTCTTCTGAAAAGCTACACAGCCTTGCTGGCGTTAGTCCAATTCGTAAGCTCGCTGCATCGCGCCGTGACAAATTAATCGCGAAAGCAAAAGACTGGCCCAATCTGCTAATACATGCCCTGGCGAATTGAAAATCAGCAGTTGCTACCACCTATCTTTTGGCCGTAACCTAGCCTCATAGATTTTAGCTAGTTATAAGTAGATAGTTAAGTTATGTTAAGCTAGTATAAGTTCAGTAGAGGTTTTTGCCTAAATTAACCTCTAGCTAATTGTAATAATCACATAAAAATACGATAATATGCATAGTTTTAAGTAATGTTCAAACGATGGTGAAATGACTTTGTCAGAACACCTACTATATTATAAGGCCTCTGTACCGCATACATTCTAATAAAGAAAATTATATATTCATAGCTTTATTTTTCCAAGCCTAAAATGGATAACCCTATATTTTTACCACCTTTACTGATAAAGCTTGGACTTATGAAGAACTTCGTGAAAGCTATGGACAGGGGGGGGGGGGGGGGGGGGGGGGGTGATGGCTTTTTATATTTGAAAGAAAAATTTCCTTAGCTGAGTGAAGCAAAAATTAAAAAGGGCATATTTGTTAGCCCTCAAATCAGGCAATTGATGAAAGATGATATATTCAAAGAAAAGCTTAGTAATTTAGAAAAATCAGCTTGGGAATCTATCATGAAAGTAACTTCCAATTTTCTTGGAAATCACCGATCAAGTGACTATAAATGTATTATCGCGGAGCTTTTATCTACCTATAGGGCTTTGGGCTATCATATGTCGTTGAAAATACATTTTCTTCATTCAAATTTAGACATGCCTTAAAATTTGGGCGCCGTCAGCGATGAACACGGTGAAAGATTCCATCAAGACATTTCTACCATAGAAAAACGATATCAGGACAAGTGGAGCCAACGTATGTTAGCGGATTACTGTTGGGCATTAAAAAGAGGCGTTCCTGAAGCAAAATACAGACGTAAAACATAAAAGAAAATTCATATTAATTTTTCAATAAATCGAAATAACTTCTTTTTGTTGATAAAAATTCAAAATTTGTGAAATGTTATAAAATGGTATCACAAAAAAACTATTCGTATTTAAAGCATTTTAATTTTATTTCTAGTATCCTTATCCTTGTCCTGAAAATAACTAGACAAAAGGTTTCATGTTACATGCAAAAGTTGTTTTTTTGTTGACTAGTGTAATGTGGTCATCTATACAACAAACTGGAAAGCTACAATAATTTGAAGGAATTTTCAAAAATGTTCAATGATGTGCGGTTGTACACTGACAATTGTGAACGAAAATTAACGCGCGGGTGCGAAACAATTTTGTTTTGGGACAACGCTTCAGAGGGTCAGTCAATGCCTGAAACGCAATCGGAAGGATTTCCACATCATGGCTGGCGAGGGTGGCTCAGAACGGGTTCCACATAAATCCTGTGTTTGATACCTCGATGTTCATTTCGATCAGTAACTGTACTATACTGAACATGTCAAAATCATGCTCAGTAAGGCACAAAAAGTAGTTATGGCCATACCAAGACTCTTTCATTCCAGATACATTGATCAAAAGGTCAAAACTTGGACTTGGTTAGACAAGTTTTGACATACAGATATCAGATTTGGTACAACCAGAGTGCAAGTACTATAAAAAAACTAAGAGTTCTCGAAAGGAACAGAAAGCCTGAGATGGATTCGAAAATATAATGCTAGTAGAAGAATTTAACAAACTACAAAAGTGACGAGAGTCGATATCTTCATATTGAAACTTCTTCGGAATCATATCGCAAGATCTGTAACTGTGAGTGAAAACCCTTGGATTTCACAGCCGTTCCACCCTAAAGACGGGTATATTGCGATTTGCCTCGCTACTGGCTTCATTCCTCCTGAAGCAATCGTGTATTTGGACATGAATCGATATGTTTTTGATTCTGATGGCGCCCCAATCATATTTCAAATACAGGTATATAGACGGGCCATCGACAAGAAGATAAAATATATTCCGAATTTGAGTTCGCAAGACCAACAATTCCAATGGAGATACTTATCTTCTGGTTTTGTTGAGACTGGTCGAGCTGAGATGGAGCAATCTGACATAGATATTGGTGGCTGAATGACAATGCCTAAATTATTCGTGTTTATTTTCAGTTTTTGTGTTTTTCGTTATTTACGTTTTGAGTTTCAGCCCATTATTGTTACATTTAGTTACATTTAGTGTTGTTGTTTATTTGTGTTAAAAATGAGGGATAGGTTAGTTATATGTTATCTTTATTATATTCTGTTTAGAAATAAGGTTAAACGCTTACGTTAGGAGTATTGTGGTATTATTTTTTAGTGTAAGATAGGGGCTTTGATATAATTTTATTAAAATTAGGTTATAACATATCAGGTGGGTTCACTGTTGGGTTAAAATTATAAATAAATTTTGAACAGTGTAGGTTTGTTTTTTTACCTTTTTTCAATTGAATGACTAAAGCGGTAGTAATCTTAACTAATTTGAATTTGCTATGGTTTTTTCGATTAATTGTGCTTTACTGATAACATACAAATTTAGAGAGCTATTTGGGCCATTAAGTTTTCTCATTATTATCGTTTGGAACTCGCTTTATATTATTTTAAAATTTATAACGAATAGTATTGGATAAAGCGCTTTTGACTTTGACTTTGGGAGAATGCTTTCATATCCTCTCTTTCATCAGCATTATCACTTTCTGGTAGAAATTCAAAATCGTCATCAGTGGAAAATGTATCGTCGAGGTCTGATTCAAGTTCAGACATGTATTCAACTAAATATTCTCATTCTTTTTGCGATAATGCACGTTTGTTATTGTCCCTGAGGAAGTTGCAAAGTATTAGAGCTACATTTGTTTCCGATACGACCGGGACATATGTATCCCATTATAAATTACTAATGGGACATATTGATCCCAAACAGAGCTAACAAAAGATAACTTAAAAAGAGTTTACTATAACCTGCTCATATTTTCAACTTTTTGTTCACTTCAACCACCAAAATATCGAAATAAAAAACACAAAACAAGTTACTACTGTCACACAAACTAATTTGTAAATACTCATCTGTTGATCATCTTTTATTGATCAGTTGACAATATGTCAAAAATACCTCATATTACGGCTGGAATAGAAGTCAACGTAAAAAGAATAGCCCGCAAGCCTATCAGTAATTTTTAAATAAACTGTGAGACATATATGTCCCGTCAGTACCGAAACGGTTAATAAACCAGTGTCTAAAAGGCACACACCTCACTCAGTTCCTACCGTGTGAAAATTACTGTAGGGCATTCGTGCCTATACGGTATAAGGCTCCGCCCCCCCCTTTACCCTGAATGTTTACATATATCAAATTTGACACCGCGCGTTTTAAGCCTGGATAATTTTTCTCATAGAGTCAAAGTCAAAAGCGCTTTATTTAATACTAATCGTTATAAATTTTAAAAGAATATAAAGCAAAATCCAAACAATAACAATAAAAAACTTAATGGTCCAAATGGCTCTCTAAATTTGTACGTTATCATTAAACACATTGAAAAAAAAAAAACTATAGCAAATTCAAATCAATGCAGATTATTACATATTTTTACAAATCAATTGGAAAAAGGAGAAACAAGTTGGGTAAACAGACCTACGCTCGTGTCAGAAGGGTTTTGTATTCAATTTATAAAATGCAGTCACCAGATCGAATCAAATCAAGAAACATGTCAAAGACGATTTTATTGGAGAAAATATGAAATACGAAGATCATACTATTACTAACAAAGTTGAACAAAGTTCGACTTCTGAGGTTTTTGTTATTGTTATACTCATAAATATCTGCCTTGATAATTATTTCAGGCGTCCATCCGCGACGGAGGAAACACATTTTTCATGTATTTCTCCCCTGTGCCCCCACTGAAGCAAAAACTGACAGTTTAAGAACTGTTTTGAAAAGCTCCCATGAAAACTTTTATTTCATACTCATATCGGCTACGTTTGATGAATTTTTTTTTCCAGGGGCCACTCTCCTGTACTGTTATCATCGATAAATAGCCAATTCTTTCGAATCCTAGAATGGTTACAAAGCCCTCTTGCTAGGAGCTCTCTCCCACCTCCTCGACTTAGTTCACTTACGAGCATTAATTGTAGGTACTCGTCTTCAGTCATTCATTAAATTGAATCAAGTGTTCAAACCATGCACCTTAAACGTTGAAGTTGGGAAAAATTTTTTCGTGTATTTCCCCTCACTGTGCATCCCTCGAAGCAAATTTCGCCAAACTAAGACCTGTTTTGAAAAGTTCTCATCAAGACCTTTCATTTGATACCCATATCGGCTACCTTCAATGAAATTTTTTTTCGGGGGGTCACTCTCCTATATGGGGAGACCCCCTTAAATACCCTATAAAATTTTTTTTTTAGTTGAACTTTGAAGAGATCACCACTTTACACCTACACACAAAATTTGATGTTTCTAGCCTAAGTATATTCCGAGAAAAACTGCTGTGACACACGGACGGACGGACGGACGGACAGACGGACAGACGGTCAGACTGGTCGCGAAACTAGTAGGGTTTTGTAAAATTATTTTACAAAACCCTAAAAACCAACCAACACTATTCTAAAATTATTTATCATCTTAACACTACAGTGAACTTTGATCCTATACTTAACTTAATTCTAATAAATGCAATCAAAAACTTTATCTTATACCTAAAAAAATCTATAACAATGTTCCTCACCTAAGCGTTTTACCTTATCTCTAACCTAATATAGTAAACATAACATATACCTAATCTATAGCTAATTTTTAACACAAATAAACAATAACACTAAATGTAGCAATAATGAGCTGAAACTCAAAAACTAAATAACGAAAAACACCAAAACTGAAAATAAACACGAATAATTTAGACATTGTCATTCAGCCACCAATTACTGGATGGCGCCGTCTCAACTCGATCAGCTTCAACGAATCTAGCAAATAAGTATCTCCATTGGAACTGTTGGTCTCGTGAACTCAAATTCGGAGGATATTTTATCTTCTTATCGGTGGCCCGTCGATATATGTGATATATGACTGGGACGCCGTCAGAATCAAAAACATATCCATTCATGTCCAAATACACGAATGCTTCTGGAGGAATGAAGCCAGTAGCGAGGTAAGTCGCTATATACCCATCTGTAGGGTGGAACGGCTGTGAAATCCAAGGGTTTTCACTCACAGTCACAGATCTTGCGATATGATTCCGAAGAAGTTTCAATATGAAGATATCGACTCTAGCCAGTTTAGCAAATTGATCAATTCTTCTATTCGATATATAATGTTTCCAATACGTCTCAGGCTTTCTGTACAAACCAGTACATGCACGAAGACATTTCCTTTCGAAAACTCTTAATTTTTCCATAGTACTAGCACTCTGGTTGTACTAGATCTGACATCCATATGTCAAAACTGGTCTAACCAGTGTCTTGTAATAGATAATTTTGACCTTTTGATCAATGTACCTGGAATGAAAGAACTTTCGAAGGGCCAGGACTACTTTAAGTGCCTCACTGAGCATGATATTCACATGTTCAGTATAGTACAGATACTGATCGAGATAAACACCGAGGTATCAAACACAGGATTTATGTGGAACCCGCTCAAGACTACCCTCACCAGCCATGATGTGGAAATCTTTCCAATTCCGTTTCAAGTCTTAACTGACCCCCTGCAGCGTTGTCCGAAACAAGATTGTTTCACACTTTTGCGCATTGATTTTCATTCGCCAATTGTCAGTGTACAGCTGTACATCGTTGAACATTTTTTGCCGTATAGATGATCAGATCATCAGCAATGGGTAGCGTTGGGTAGATCGCGTTGGTGAGACGTTAAAATCAAAGCCGTTCAATAGCTTGCGAATGAAGATTGAGAAGAGTAGAGGCGCAGTAACTGTTCCCTGCTGTAGATCATTCAATACCTTGAACTCGCGCCTTGTTGTCAGATTTCCATCAGTTACAACAAACGATTTCCCGTATAACATATTGCACATCATGGCGACAAGGTGTCTGGGGAACTTGTCCTGAAGGAGTTTAAAAACTAGTCCATCTAACCACATCTCCATATCAATGAGACATGCTCCAACACATTGTCTATCATTTAGTTTCCAACAGATGTCTGAGGTTACTTTCGTTATTACATGTGTGGTCGAATGCCTGGCACGAAAACCAAAGTGGCAATTCGGCATCAACTCATTTTCCTCAATGTGGGCGTTTAATGCTCTGTTGAGTATCACTTCAAACACCTTGCTGATGTTAGGCAGCAAGCTGATTGGGCGATAGCTTTTGGGGCATGAAGATTCTTTTCCTTTCTTCAAGATCGGAAATACCTTAGCCTTTTTCCACTCATTCGGGAAATATGAATTGCTCAACATGTTGTTGAACAATATGCAATAATTCCTAATAGCAACCTCCGGTAAATTTCGGAGAACTACATTTGGAATACCATCAGTACCACATGATTTCTTGTTGTTGATCTTGCTTAATATAAAACACAAGTCTTCATAGCTGACAAAATAATCAATAAGATTCAAGCTCGGTATGAGGTCAGATGTTAATGTTTCATTGAAATGAAGAATTGATTGGCCGCTCAGGCTTGATTTGAAGTCGGAAACTTTTGCTTCAACGATCTCTGAAACTATTTCATTCCCTCTCTCAGGGTTTGGCAGATGGACCAATTCAAAATGTGTTCCAACCAGGGCAAGTTTATCCAATCCATCACAAATGATCCCGTTTCCATTTCTATCCGGAGTCGTACTATCAATTTCGATACCAGCCCTATCGAGAAGTTTTATCTCATCACTAGTGACTTCAAGATTCGATACCTTCACTCGAGACTTCTTGCGGAATATGCTATTCACTTTCGCAAACACGCCGTCTGGGTCCTGTGGGCTAATACCCCTCAATTTTTCCGCCCATTGATTGCTGACCTCACTCCTGAAGTGTGACCGGATTAAGTTCCGGACATTCTTCAGATGTAATTTCAACAAAGACAACGAGGGATGGTTGTAGTCCAAAAATCGTCGATAAATATTGTTGACGCGTGTGAGAAGGAGGCTTTTCAATCTTTTCAACCTTGCGATGGTTGGTGTTTCATATCCTTCCATATTGTTTCGATGTTTAATCTTGGGAACAACTTTCTCAATCGTTTCCAACGTCAGCTTCTCTAACTTCGACAAATAGACATCTATTTCGTCGTTAGTTAGATTCCTGTCATTATGAACTATTGAGCAAGAGTTGCCACCATCAGAAGGGGGATATTGCTTCTGGCACTCCCGATTAAACTTCTTTTGAAACTTTCCCCAGTCTGTTTTTTTGAAATTCAACTGATGATTTTCATGTTGAACTGGAATGAGGAAGAAATCATCCCTATGATGATTGATTTCCATTACGATTGCATTAGGTCGCTATCGTAAGGAAGCACCTGCAGTTTCCGTTGAGGACTATTAAAGCTGAATTCAAGTCTTGCGTCAGCAATGCAGAGGTCCAAATATGAACTTGTCTTAGGGTATGTTGGGAACTCCGACCCATATAGATTGCACCTGTATTCAGTTTGGTTCTCTGTTATCCACGATTTCAGAAATACACCTCTTGGATTATTGGTGGCGTTCAGCCATGATGTATGCTTGGCGTTCAGGTCAGCAGCAAGAATATAGTAGTTATGAAGCCTGTTCAATTCGAGTATTTCGAACAAGGAATTGAGTTCTTCCTTGAGCTTGAGAACAGTTCGACCAGTTGCATAGGCAGAGATAACGAAGAGGTTATCCCCACCTGGCAGTGAGATTTTGATAACGGACACTTCAAGAGATTCAAAGCTTTTGAATTCGACTTTTTCAATATTTTGGAAACGATAGGGTCTTCGAACCAATATCCCGGTGCCACCTCTCCCATCACCTGTTACCCTATCGTTTCTTACGAATTCAAAATCCTTGAATGTCATGGAGTGCCATGAATTGAGATGGGTTTCGGTGAGAAGCATGATGTCAGGCTTTTGCTTAACAATGAACTCAAGGAGATAATCACGCCGATGTATAGTAACAATGGAGTTGACGTTGATCGAGATGAGACGGATCCTATCCATGGGAATGTGGCTGGATGACAAACTATTTTGGAGAATGTTTGCCTAAATTTTGAAAAACGAAATTGATTTTTTGGTCTTGCTTATTAATTCTATCTGAAAGCGATTCAAGTTGCTGGTAGATTTTAAGAAGCAGCTCATTATTGCCACTTACATTATTTGTTTTATTTATATTGTTGTCTGCTGGTCCTCTGGCAGCAAGTGCAAATGATACCCCGGGTTTGATGAAGTTGGGAGGTAACAGATTGTGATTTACTTTAGGGAAAATTTAGCTCTTGTATCTTGATACCAAGGGCATCCTCGGTATGATGCTGGGTGACCAAATATACCGCAATTAACACAATACAATTTTTCTTTTGGCTCCATCTGAGCCGATTTGCATTCCCCGGGTGCGTGGATATCTTTGCACTTAACACAGCGATAGTTCATTGCACAATTGGCAGCCGAATGACCGAATCTTTGACACCTGTAACACTGGTTGACCTCAGCTTTTTGGAGGCGTTCCCACCTCACAATTCTAAAGTTTAAGTACCTTACCTGTTGGAGGGCACTCGGACTGCTGTCGTTGGAAATTTGGACCAAATAAAATGGTAATATTTCATCTTCTACAGTTGACCTCCTTGTAGCAAAATTTTTCACACAGATGAACTTAACAGCTGGCGCTGCTTCCTGCAACATTTCAAGGAGATCAACTGTATTCTCCCCACAGTCCAAGCCCTTCAACAGGAAGGTCTGATTTTTTTCCACCCTTGGCGGATATGTGAAGTGGGGAGCTTGGACACTTTTAAGAGCATCTTTCGCCAGTTTGAAATCATCCAGTGTCTTTGTCTTGATCGAGAGCTTATCAGCGGTCACTCTCTTAACTTCGAAGTTTTCGATTTTATGTTCGGCTGCCAATAACCGAACCATATCTCCTCCACGCTGCCGCCCAAAGACGTTTATTGGAGGAACTTTTTCATTTACCTTATTAATTTTATTAGGAGAACCAGCAGACACACCGGTTGGCCTCTTCTCCTTTTGCTTATTTTTTAATTTTAAATATTTAATGAAATTATAACTGCTATCAATATTACCTATGTAATCCTATCTTGTTGCTCTCCATCTCGATGTCCATTTCTTCGTTCATCGCAGACAGCACCGCATAATAATTGGCGCTGTCGTTCGCTCCTCCTGCGCTCAGGATATTTTCAGCATCACGGATTGTCTTGCTCATATCTTGCGATTTCGTTTTATATGTTGGCACTGCTTTCTGGTTGGTGTTGCTTGTTGTTTCCTGTTTACTTCTTAGTTAATATCGGCTCTTCTTTGCCGGACGTATTCTGTGGCTTCACTTTTGGTTTGCTCCCATTTGACAACGTCCGGACCATATCTTCCAAACTCTGTATACGGAGTTTTAATTCGTCATTTTGTTTCGTAACCCTTGCATTCTCCTTGGTTACTTTTTCATAATCTTCGCTTGAAATCGTAATTCGCTTTCCATGCTCACAATTGTCTTGTTCATTTTTCCGCTTGTTTATTTTATCATTTGTAATTTTCGAAATCTCTGGGTCCCTCAGCGGTGGGAAGCCGTCGTGCTCCTCCATTCCCCCGGTGAAAAAAACTTTTCTTCTTTCTTGAAACTTTCTCGCAGGTAAAATCCAGATACTCGATAAATTATTCGAATAGTTCGACTGTGTAATAAGTTTCTTTATAAAATTACTTTCTAATTGACGTTTTAAAAAATTATTTTAATTTATAAAAATTATTGACAGGAGCGAATTAAAAACACGTCTACACGCAACGAGTGCTGGACGTAGAATATGCGAGATTTTTTAAGGTCTATTTCGGGGCAAGTTTAAGCTGATATTGCGTATAGATACATTCGTCTGATTTTTGGTTTTTTTTTATGCTTTTCAAGGACAATTATAATTTTAATTTTGAGTCTTGTTTTGGCCCTAGATAGTCGAAAAAGCATAATTAGATTTTGTTTTCGCCGTGTTTGAGCCCGATCATTTTACTTGGGATACTGTATGACATTCGTTCCATTATGGAAGGCTATGCTTGCCAAGACATTGTATCCTAGGACCAATCAGTGAAATCTCCGCGTTGCAACTGGCTACTTTCTTTTAATTATTAATGATGAATTCTCTAAAAGCTACTTTAAGAAATTTTCTATCATTGGAAGCAATATTCTATTCAATCAAAATTGGGTCATTAGCAATGCTTGCACGAATAGTACCTGCTTTGGATTAAATTGCAAATAATTCAACGATACTTACCCACATCCAGGAAATGAAATTCTATGTCTAATGCTATCTTCTCGTAGACAGGAAAAATTTTTCTATTTTTACTCCAAAATAATTAACTTTCTATTCGCTGACTAAAGATGCTGATACAATCTCAACATTGTTGCGCCAATATCACAATTGTTCAAGCTAAAGACTCATTCAAGTGAAATGAATAAAAAGTTCTCCATTCATGCACCAGGACAGCAACTTATTGTCTATCAGCGATTCTATTTTTTCTCCCCGTCGGTATACCTTGGCCACATCCCGAAAAGTAATAAATCGGAAAAATACCCAGACAACATTCAAGATCCTTACAATGCTTGACTTTAAGAGGTTTTATGATTGCGTTCTTTTCGGCCGTAATTAATTTGATGTCTGTCTGTGTCTACGACAGCCATGAAAAATACTGGCAAGGACATGAGATAGCACAAGCAATAATAAATTCAATTGTTTGCTGAACGCAATACTCGTCCTGTTGATTAGGCCCTGAGATTTATTTGAAATATTGTCGAAATTTGTTTGATGTAGCGTGATCAAATTGATGTAAATATGATGATAATAAAATGAGGCAATTTCGCTAGATATTGCATTTTAATGGATGTAATATTTTCGGCAATTCAATTATTGCGCAGATTAGAATAAAATTGAATGAACTCCAAAGCCGTAAATTTGTGAAGAGCTTTACTCTGAAATTGTTGATCTATGACTAATTTTCCAATAGCAGGATGGAATGCAAAGAACAGATGATAGAGTTCATAAACGGCTTCACATCACGTTAACATCCATATCGACTAACTAATCTCATACTCGTACATGAAAATTCATTTATTTTGATGATTAATAACGCAGAATATCTTTTTTGACCGCTAAATTCACAGCTCAAAAGCCAATGAAGCATAGATCAATAATAGATAGCATGCAAATTGCAAAGTTTAACTCATAAATCATGCAACGTCAGACAACATAAAACTTGTGAAGGATCCTTTTGGCAAGTTGAAATTTCATTACTCGTGAGAGTAACGATTTCATCTCCCCGAAACCCTTCACAACCACATGAAGCGCGAAAATTGGAGAATATTTCAAAGGAAGGATCCCAAAAGGACCGTTAGTTGCCTGGTTAACTTCAAACTCAAACAAAGCCCTTAATGTGATATTTTTGTGTGCACTTTCGATCCATTGATTTTGCGACTACTTATCATTGTATTGAGAAAAGCTTTTGAAAATAAGTTTTCATCTCGAAATAGAAACTATTTCGAGTGTCACTTAAAAAAAAGCTGGAGTATAGCATTTGCCTTTGAGCAGCAGAAGTACGGTTTCAATTCGCGTAATTACTGCTCCGTTGATAATGAAAATAAGCTTTGCAAGCTAATTGCCTCATTGAGCATATTGTTGCAGACGTAGCAATGAGTTGAATGGATGAGAGAGTTTAATCGCTTTTAGCTTTTCAGAGATCCTGAAAGGTTTCCCTTTTATCATGAATTGTATTATGGGTAAAGGATTTTCATATAGCTCATTGGCTCAGACAATTTTCAAAGAATAATAAATTAAGCTAGCACCAGTAACTCTTGGCTTCAGACAAAGTGCATTATTAATTCGAGAAAGCTGTGGTCGAGTGGATGGTCTTTTGATTCGCCAAATAAATGAGTAGTTAAAAGGCTAGCTGGGTTGTACGTGGTTTGTAATAAATTTAGCAGTCATTTCCATGATAATAAGTAAATTGCTGGCGAAACTAAAAGTACATAATGTTTTTTGACTACAAAAAACGTGAAACGTAAAAAAAAACATTTAGAAAAAAAATAGAGACCAACTGTGAAATATCACAAAAAGTATGAAGTAAATTTCAAGGAATCGTTGCTGAATCAGTTTTCCTCTGTTTACTGATTTTGGTGAACATACAGCAAACTATGCCGAAATAGGGAAATCTATTATGAGCCCCGAAAATCGGGATGTCCGAGTGGGGGTCTATGGCCCCAAGAAGCTCATTTTGAGCCGGGAGTAGGCACCACTCGCTCGTTCCTATGGGCCCCAATTAAGCCGCCAAGCAAGACACGCGGCTAGCCAGAATATCTTTCTCAAGACCAATTTAACACATACGTGAATTAAATCCAGGGCATCGCCATTCGTCTATCAAAATACTCGCCTTATCTCAGATTATTAGAGGGATCTCACCCTTTGAACTCACTATCCAATACTGGGAATTCATTATCCCAAACATGAAATTTCTCACACCTTAGACTTCCAAGGGAAAGAAGTTAAATGCACTTGCGAATTGCCACCATCAGCTACTGAGAGATTTCCTTCTTAGTTCGATTGCGCATGGAACGTTCACGGTATTACGTAGCTCCCGAATTGTTATATCAAAGACGTAAATAAACAAGAAAAACCTTTAAGCCAGTTAGACCAAAGTCCAAAAAAAAATCTTAAATAACAAACATTGTAACATTAATATTATCAATAACATTATTACCGCCATAAATATTGTACGTATCAAAACACGCATAGATTAATTATATTTCTAGGCATTATCAAAAATATCATAGAAAAATTGAAACAAATAACAAAAAACAAATACAATTTATAAACTAATTATATTAATATCGAATACTGTATGGAGAAACAAATCTAATCGTAAGCAAAATCAACTAAACAACAAGCATTCGAACATAAAAACAGAGAAATATGCTGACGCGTACCCCCAAGACCATCATATCAAAAGTAAAACGACACCCAATGCACGTCATAGCGATGCGATTCAAGGTCGGGAAAGACCAACAGCGCCAAGGACGGGGAGTATGAAAGCAACATAGCATGCATTAAGATACACACCAACGATGATATGCAGTTGGAAAACGCGCAGCGGATGATTGTTTACGTTCTGCATGGTTGGTGGTAAGCGGCTTCGACGAGCCCATCCGCCTCCATCCTCGTGGTCCCCGATTCTTCCAGTTAACCACTCTGTTTATTCGCAGGCTCCCGTCAGCTTGAGAGGAACCAAGGAGCTTTCTGAGGCTCCCTACGCTGCCCGGCCTCGCCCAGAAGCCCACCGAGCTACAGTTCCGCAGGCAACCATTAGGCCCCCTTAGGCACCGTCCTAGCGGTGGAGCCACTATCGTCCCCCCGGCCCATCACTTTGGGAGAATATAAGGTGCGGCAGCAGCAGAAACAACAGCTTACAGCTGGGCAGAAGCGAGAAACCACCGAACGGCCTCGAAACCATGCAGAGGAGGTCAGCAGGCAAAGTTGCGTGACCAACTAGGGGAGCTGCTGCGTTGCGGCACCAACTAGGCGAGCTGCTGCTGGGTCAGCGTCACACCGGAGGAGTAAGCCCGTTTTCGCAACCAAGCGCGAGCCCATCAGAAACAGCGTCGTAAGAAGCAATGGGGAAAGCATCGCCAACGCCGCCCAGAACAGAACGAGTTAGGGGACCCTACACCATCGAAGACCCAGCCACGGGATTAGTGAATTTTGAGTACCTAAACTTTGTAGTTACATTTATACTTTTGAATGTACAAATTTGAACGTTTTAAGAAAAAGAACGAGCCCACCTCTTTTCCTTTTCTCAATTGGGAAGAATCTATTCAGGTGTTTCTAAGGTGAGGTGCGATTGCCAGCCACATGGATCAAGAGTGGTTGGAACCATTATTTATAATATAACAACGGAACCAAAATTTGCAATCTGCAGAATTTCACTTTGCAATAGATTATGATGATCAATATAAATAATATGTATGAAAGGGAAAACCTAGCACCTACCTATATAATATGATGATTTGGGCTTCCATGTATGCTTCGCTGATTCCGCCAGAAGTCTTTAATTGTTTGATGCTTCCTTATTTTGGTTGCTATATCGCCTTTCGTTGGTGTGCCTTCTTCTGCTAATCTTCTTTACTCCAATTTCATTCCTGATTGCATTTCTTGTTATCCTCTTTTTTTCTCATACTAATTTTTCTCGCTGATTTTTGTCCTTCATCTCATCTCTTTCAAGTAATTGCACAGAATCGTTAAATCATGGATGAGTGTGAACCGGTTCCCGATTGTCCAAAAGGCCACTGGATGGTATTGTTGGGTGTCCATGTGGCAGCCCTCAACGTTTGACTTTGCCATCCGTATATGGAAGCCTAAGCCGACTTGGATTTCGGTAACTTGACTTTTTCACTTCTACTCAAGCTATTATCCAAAACACACGCGCCATCGTAAACACATGTACAAGCAAATATTGAGTGTATTCGTTATGTTGTCGTTTTGATAAAAACAACATATCGGCAAATCACTTTTGATTGTAATTGAAGTGACTACAATTTGGTGATCCTATGTTCAACTGAGCACCAAAAATATTAGTAAATTAGAGTGACATCGCGACAATCTTAAAAATGGCGGACAGCAATGTGCTTGCAGAAATTGTGGCCGAGACGGAGACTTCAAAAATAAATCCTGAGCTTTGACGCAGACTCAACGAGTACTTACCACAACCAACAGATCCACTTGATTTAAAAGTTCCACTGAGACCTGCATTTTGGTGCGCCCAAGTGGAAGCGCAGTTTCCTACACATCGCGTCCTTTTGGATAACGCGAAATGCAATTCTGTCATTGCAAATTTGGATTTCAATATTTTGGAATATGTACTCGTAGCAGACATTCTGGAAAAGCCGCCAGCATTCACGAGGAACAACCAATTGAAACGACACGTTTCACCGATACGCCCGAAAGTAAATTGACGAAGGTTTTAAAAGGTGTGCAACAAGGGTACTACGTGCATTGTAGCTACGGAGATTGCCGCCACAAGTTAAGGCAATTTTGACAGTGGCTAGTGACTCCGTAATGAAGGCGTTGATTGAAATGACCGATCGAATTATGTAAGAATTTACTGCCGCGCCACAACCAACAGTATTCTTGGTAAAAAAGACAAAAACAGTTTTACAGGACAATCCACATTGGAAAAGTTGATGGAAAGAATCAACAAACTGGAAGTTCATGTATGTAGAAGCAGAATTTGATCTGTTTCGATATTTCGATCAGGTGAAAAACATGATGCAAGTGTCTGCTACTATCACCGAAAATCCGGAAGAAAAGCAAGGGACTGTCGTGAGCCGTGTTGCTTCATAAAGCCAAATGCGTCGGAAAACTAAAGACACCATCGCCAAATTGTGCGATCAGCGATGGTAGAAAATGCAGAACTGCTTGTTGATTATCGATAAAAATATCGGAATGACTTTCTTAGTCGACACGAGTGCAAAAAAATCAGTGCTACCACACTCAAAACCTTTTAAACAGCTGCAATGGATTATCTTCTTTACGCTGCTAATAGATAGGCCATCAAAAAGTTTGATGAAAAATTATCAGTACTGGATACTAGAACAGATAGTTCAAATGGACATTTTACATCACAAAGATATCACGACCAATCATTGGTGCAGATTTTTTGCTATATTTCAACTTATTAGTTGATCTTCGCCGAAGATGTTTGGTAGACTGTGAAACGACAACAGAAATCACAGCTCGAGTTATTCCGGCAATTACATATATAATTTTAACCATTTAAAAAAATAAAGAATTACACGAGATACTCGCTGAATTTCCATCCATCACAAATCCGTACGCCTCGACACTCGTGAAAGAACATCCAGTAAAACATCAGATAGTTACACACGGAACACCAGTTGCTGATCAAACTAGATGCTTAATGCCGAAAAAATATACTGCAACAAATAAATAGTTCGAATACATGTAGAAATCGGTAGTCAATAGGCCAAGTTCATTACATTTGGCATAAAAGAAAAATCAAGAATGGACACATTTTGGAAATTTCCACCGTTTGAACTCCATCACAATTTCAGATCGCTATCAAGTAGCTAACTTCGAAGATTTTGCAAACAATCTGCATGGGAAAAACATATTTTCGACCGTCGATTTCTTCTTCTTCTTAGCACTACAACGCCTCTCGGGAGTTCGTTTCCTGCAAACAGCGCCTCCAACTGTCTCGGTCTGTAGACCACGTCCTCCAATTTTGAAATCTGAGCAGCGATGAACTGTCTTCGTCAACCGAGTCAGACCAGTGTTTCCTCGGCTTCCCCACTGGCCTTCGGCCTGCAGTTCTCCCAACGAACAACTTTTTGGGTGTCCGTTGTTCGTCCATACGATTCATGTGGCCAGCCCATTGCAGCTTCCGCAGTCTTACAATCGTTGAGACCTCCAGTTCGTCAAAAATTTCATTGCAGCTCATGGTTGTATCGAATTCGCCATTAGTCCCCGTCTAACTTCGCTCCTGTTATTCACCTCAGGACCCTACGCTCAAAGGCGCTCAATATATTTGTGGATGCTTGGGTTAGGGTCCATGTTTTACACCCATAGCATAACATAGGTCTTATCACAGCTTTGTATACTTGGAGCTTTGTTTTCCTATGTATGCAGCTGGTCTTCAAGATCGTCAAAACTGAATAAAATATTTTATTTGTGAGCTGTATTCTTCGGTGTGTTTCGTCTCTTTCATTGCCCGTTTTCGTTGTTTTGCCGCCTACAACACAAATTCGCTAACATTTACGGTACTGTATTTGCCAAATGGAATATTCTGTGTATTTGAGGTATTTTTCCTCGACCGCGTCATGAGGTTTGTTTTATTTTTATTGATTTGTAGCCCTACTAGTTTTGCTTCACTGTCGAGTTTTAGGAAGAGTTCTTTGGCGGTTGGTAACGACCGTGACAAAACGTTTATGTCACCCGCATAGGTTACAACTTTGCTCAACTTGAATAGTAATGTACCTCGAGTATCGACAGATAGCTTCCTTATGACGTATTCTAGAGCCAAATTGAATAGCAATGGGGCCAGCCCATTCCTCTGCCTTAGTCGAATATTTGTGTAAAAGGCATCGGTGAGTTGGATATTGATGCGGACTTTGGAGGTTGACGACGTCATTGTCATTTTGGTAAGACGGACCAATTTAGCTGGGATGCCAAATTTCGTACTGTACTGTACCAGTACGTTACGATCAATACTGTCGTATGCTTGCTTAAAGTCAACGAAAATTTGGTGAACGCCTATGTTGAACTCCCAGCACTTTTCAAGTACCTGCTTGACTGTAACAATTGTTCTATCGTCTATTTGCGTATTCTAAAATCTCCTTGATGCTCCTCAATACTACTGTTGGTGTATGATCCGACTTATTTTGTTAGATTTTAGAAAATATTTTGTACGCCGTACAGAGTAGTGATATGCCTCTAAAATTTTAGCACTATAGCTTGTCACCTTTTTTTGTGGATAGGGAATATAATTGATTGCCTCGACTCTTTTGGCATATGTTCTCGTTGCAAAATGTGCTGGATTACTCTGTGAATAGCTTGATGAAAACTATTGCCACCATATTTGATGAGCTCCACTGAAATCTCATCGATGCTCGGCACTTTATTATTCTTTTGGGCTTTGATGGCGGAACAAACTTTATCCAGAGTTGGTGGGGCCAATGGAAGATCTCCGCAGACATCTATAGGTTCCGATGCTCTGGAGCTCTGCGAAGGATTAAGGAGGTTCTTAAAATATGATGCCCATCTTTTCTCAATCTTCGTTTCATCAGCGATGATATTGCCGATGTCATCACGACAGAGCGTGGTTTTGGGCTGATAACTACGTTTCAGGCTTTTCACTACTTTGTATGCTTGTCTTGTGTTGTTGCTCGCTAAACTTACATCTATACTTCTCAATTGGTCGTCATAGTATTTTCTTTTCTTAATCCTAATTATCTTATTCGCTACTCTTCTGTGATTTTCATAGTGTTCTCTCTTCCTACCTACATATTCCTCGCACACCTGATTCTTTTTACCCAACACATTCTGGCACTCATCATCGAACTAATTATTTCGCTTGCGCTGGGCATGATGTCCGATTGTCTGTTCTGCCACTGTCCTAATAACCGCTTTCACTTCCATCCAGAGATCGTTGCTCGTCTTTAACGATGCGTCTGATAAGATAGGAGCCAGCTGGATGTCGAGGGTCTCCGTTAAATTTTTGTCCACAGAGGCCGTTTGGAGCCTTTCGATGTCAAATTTTTGTAGCGGGGTTGTCTTCGCCGAATATGCCTTTGACATACGACATCGATAGGTTAATTTGATTAAGTAACGATCTGAGTTACAATTGGCTCCTCGGTATGTACGGAGGTCAAGTATGCTCAAGCCCCAACGTTGTTGGATCAGAACATAATCGATCTTGTTTTGTGTGTTGCCATCCGGTGATACCCAGGTCATTTTATGAATGCGTCAATGTGGGAAGCAAGTTGAACGTATGACTAGATTTCTGCTACATGGAAAGTCAATCAGGCGCTGGCCGTTGTCATTTGTTTCATCATGGAGGCTATATCCTGCAGTCGTTCCCCGAGATAGCTCATTGCCAACCTTAGCGTTGAAATCACCCAGAATTATTTTTGTGTCGTTTGTAGGCAATGAGTTGACCAGACTTCCTAGGTGATTTTAAAACGATTCCTTCGTTTCTTCGTCTTTTTTCCGTTCGGGGCGTGAACATTTATCAGACAGATTTTGAAGAATTTCACTTACGGATCGGATCGCACACAACCGTTCATTGACTGACTTAAAATCAATAACGTGTGATTTGAACTTCCTATCCAAAATGAAGGCCACTCCGAGTTCTAGTTTTCCAGTAGGGTTCCCACTGTTGAATATTGTGTGCGATCTCATATCTTGAATGTCGTATCCAGTCCAATACGTTTCCTGGACTGCCAGTGTTTTTAATTGATATTGACTGGCTTGTTGTAAAAGGTCCTTAACAGCGCCAGAGTAGTTGAGTGATCTGGCAATCTCGGATCCAATACCATAGTCCTTTTTTCGTTTGCGAGGTCGTTGCCATGAGTCCAATCCATTCCGAGGCCTTTGTGCAGGCTTTGAAACATTTAAAAGTTTTCAGGGACGGGGATGTTAGCCCGTCGCCCAACTTCCATTCCAGCGGTATGGTTATTGCGTCGAGTCCGTTATCAGGCGCGCAAGATTCGCCTTCACCCTCTTACGTCCTCACAAAGGAGGTGTAAGTAGGGTTTGGTAGCAGAGCTGTAGATGTTTTTTAGAGTTATTAGCAGTAAACCCAATATGGGCCCCGAGAGCATTTACGACCATCTAATTGGGGAGTTTGGGATAGCTGGTGTAATGCAAAATCTCTGCCCATAGATGTTCCCAAATATTTTAAAATGACTTTTACTTTCAAAATTGTTCCTTTAACTTAAAATTACACCCTATGTAATATTTTTTTCTCCTCTGCAGACTCATGTAAAGATCTTGGTGTGATATTTGACCCCAAGCTTGAGTTCGATGCCCATAATTTTAGCATAATTATCAAGGCATCAAATGTTTCGGGTTTTATTATGCGGCATTTGCACAAGTTTGCAAATATTACTACCGCTGTTCGCTTGTTCACATGTCTTGTCCACTCGCTTCTTGAGAACTGTTCAGTAGTTTGGTCTCCTAGACATTTATATCTTGTGAGCTCACTAGATGCTGTTCAGCGTAAGTTTGCCCGTAGTTTTTTCTTCAAATTCAACTTAGCCTATGAGTTTTATGAGCGTCGTCTATCCATACTTCGTCTACCTTCTCTGTCGTCCCGTACAACCTTCTTAGATCAATGTTTCCTCTATAAGTTGTACTGCCAACAAATAGCTTTCACTCTAAGCGAAGACTTGCACTACAGATTGCATGCGCAGCCTAGTCGGTCTAATAACATTCTGGAGGTTCCGTGCGCCCGTAGAGATTTATATTTTCAGTCAATTATGCCACAAATCATCAGAAAGCATAACAACCTCGAGCTTCTCTATCCACATCCCACTTTGTTTTTAAAAATAAACTAGACATGTTACTCTTTGTGAATAGTGATTAATGTTTCCTTGTCACTCAATTTTTCCAAACTTTCATTTAGACTTAATTTCTTTTGTTACATGTTTTAATTAACTTTTTTCTGTTTGATTTTGTTGTATAAAAGTGTCTTACTTTAAACTATGTTTAATTGTCTAAGTCTATTTTGTAATTGGATTTTTTTCTGTTAAGTGGATTTAAATAAATAAATACATGAAGAATCATGGAAGTTATGAGGTGGAGAAACAAGGGACTCCCTCCTCCTTTCTCGAACGGGCTTGGGACCGTCTACAGCGGAGTTCGACCCTCAATTTGATTCGTGCTTTCCATGGCAGCCGACGGCATCCCGAAGACCGCTTAGATCCCTCCATTTAGTTTGTTTGAATAACTTAACATACCATTTGGACTGAGAAATGCTGCACAGACCTTCCAGCGGTACATAAACATCGTGATTCGATGTCTAGACTTTTGCTTTGTCTATATAGATGATATATTGGTGGCCTCAAAAAACCTGGTGGAACATTAAGAATATCTTCATACATTGTTTGCAAAACTATCTGAAATTATCCAAATCACGAAAAAGCGAGCACTCTTGATACCATCAATGTTACGGTGCTAACGCCAAAAAGCGCGAAGAACCGTGCTCATTCTAGGAAAACGTGAAAGCGAGATAACAGTCAAAAATCTTGCCACTTATTCGGCCTCGACCGACGAACGAAGAAAATGTTTCTCGTCGATGCTCGAGCCGATTTGTGTTCTCAGCACTCACACGCAACCTTGGGCTGCGGTGCAGTTTCGCGTGGAATTTCGTGATTACAGATGTGCCCAAACTGATCATTGGAGTCAATTTTTTAAGACATTTCGGATTATTAGTCGACTTCCAAGATATCCGACTCATTGACAAGCTAACAAAACTCACATCCTGTGGACGGGTTTTTGAAGGCAGCGCACACAGCACCAAAGTGATCGCCAGGAACTCAGCGTACCATCAACTTCTCGAAGGTTTCCAATCATCATTGCAACCCGACGGAAGACACATGATCAAATACAACATTCTAACAACACCAGGAGCTCCCGTGGTGGCAAAACCATGGCGCCTTCCCTTCTGACCAACAAGTGCAACTTTCTCCGTAAGGAATCCGACACAGTAATCCAGCATAGCGCGAGCTTAATCCAGCTGCTGGTCATCACCATTACACATGGCCTCAAAGAAGGACGGAAATTGGCGCTCGTGTGGTGGCTATAGAGTACTCAATACGAACACTATGCCTGATCGCTATCCCGTACGCTAAATTCACGACCTTGTTAAATCACTGCGCGGTAAGAAGATTTACTCAAAAATCGATTTAGTGCAGCTGTACAACCACATTCCGGTTACCAAGGAGGATGTTGAGAAATCGGCAATAAGAATACCGATCGGGCTCTTCAAGTTTCGGCTCATGAACTTCGGGTTCCAAAACGTTTCATTGGCGGGGTGTTTCGCGGGTTGGATTTCATCTATGCTTATATTGCCAATATCTTCGTAGCCTCCGGAAACAAAAAGCGACATTGGGAATATCCCTGGTAGATTTTCAAACAACTCAATGGATACGGCTTCGTCACCAATGGCCAAAAATGCGAGTTCGAAGATGAGGAGGTGACATTCCTTGGTAACCCCGTCACCAGTGAAGGCATCAAACAACCAATGAAAAAGTTCAAATGCATTGTCGATCCCCCGAAGCTGGAGACAGCCAAGTAGCTACGCCGCTGTACGACATGTTACAGACACATCAAGGGAACGCGCCACTAGAATGGACAACTGCACCAAAGGGAGCGTTCGACAAATCAAAAAACTGCCTCGCGTAAGCTACAATGTTGGGGTATCCTCTAATTGGTGCACAGCTCGCAATCTTGTGCGACACATCCAAATTTTCGATGGGAGCAGCCTTACAGCAACAAATGAGCAACGTCTGGGAGTCGTTATCCTTTTTGCTTAAGAAGCTCCCGACAATCGACTACAATAAATTGGCTGCAGCACAAGAAAGCGACGAAGAGTTGATAACACTCTTAAATTCAGGGACAGGCTTGTAGCTCAAACGAGTGCATATTCCAGGCACATACGCACAAGTATTGTGTAACACTTCGACGGGGGAAATTTCGCCATACACCACACCCACTTATAAAAAAAGCCGCTTTTACTTCAGCTCACTGTCTCGCTCATCCAGACCCAAGAGCAACATCAGCGATACATCTTTCCTTTCATCAAAAAGAATTGTCAAGTTTGGGCACGAGCATGTCTACAATACCAGAAATCGAAAATTTCTCGACATATGCATACACCTTTCGGAAATTTTATGCTGCCGGCTACAAAACTCGTACATGTGTACATAGACATCATCACCATGCCGCACTCAGAAGGAAAACGCCATTGCCTCACATGCGTCGACCGATACTCACGATGGTCCGAAGCGATTCTTATAGAAGATCAACAGGCAGAGACAGTCACGTAAGCTTTCTGGAAAAAAGGCACCGCACGTTATAACTCGTCGCATTGAATTATAACCGACCAAGGACGACAGTTCGAATTACACACACCTACATACAACTGCTTACCACCCACAAAGAAACGACATGGTGGAAGGCTTCCACCGCGATCTCAAGGCCGCGATTCAATCGCATCAGAATGACCAATGGACAAAATAATACCAGATGCCATTATGGTTACATGCGCTAGCTGAACTACTCTACCGCAAGCCGATACGTTTGCCAGGTGAATTTCTCACCCTAGCACAATACGATCATGAATCGAACGATTTTATCAAGACCTTGCGACGATACTTTGACCTGATTCGGCTAGTGCCCGTAACTTGTCATGGCTGAAGCGTGCCATTCATTTTCAAGGAGTCTACGCACGTTTTCGGGTGACATGACACCATAAAAACGCACTGCAGATGCCATATGACGATCCGTACAAGGTACTGAAATGTGGCGACAAGACATTTTCGAGAAGAGTGCGCGAACAGCAGGGGTTTTAAATGACGAACGACCGGCCAATGCACAACAAGAACAACACCAACATGGTCTACAGAAGTGGAGCATCACCAGCAGCTGCAGGGGCAGCGACAACCAGGGCGACAAGTCCGCTTCGTCGACCACTGTTAAACCAATCCAATTAAGATAAACACGCAGCCATGCATAAACAACACATTTATACGTTTCAAATGCATTCACACATACAAATGGCATACCTTCAGATTTTATTCAATTTTTTATATTTCAATTACCTATTTTATTAGAGTCTACCATATGAATTTTTGGTTGTTATAATCCTTCGGTAATTGCTATGCACACCAAAAAAACAAAAATTGTACATGCCCACGTCATAATTTTATCGCAAGTGGGTACTGTAGCATTCACCACACTAAAAAAGACAATCTTAAATACGAGTATAGCGACTATGACAGCATGTCTCTTCATTTCTTGAGTGATGTGTGTTTTTTGAACACACCTCGTACAACCTCGTTTGAATAACCGGGAAGTTCGAAACCCACACCCCTACAATCAAATAAATAGAATCATTCCCACCATACGAAAGGGAAAGAGATATTCTGACAGTCCTCTACTGAACATGACCAACGTGTTTGCATGTGTCAATAAGAAAATGTAACAGGTTAATAGAACAAAAATATGAGAATTTACGAACATCTGTTTCAGGAATGAGAGCGGGTATGAGTTTACCAACGTGGTTCTCATTTTGAAAGTCTTTCACATTCGCGGTTTGAACCACATTGTAAGCATGCTCATTTCGCAGACCTTACTTTGTTCTTCCGGGACTACTTCCATTTCTCCAGAATCACTATAAGAATCTGTTATATTCGATAATGAAAGAATAACGGCACGAGGAACAAATGGCATAAGTAGACAGAGCTGTGAGAGCGGAAGATACTTTCTAGTTTAAGTTCAGAAAAAAACGGTGAGCCAAACTAGTGATGGTAGGGGGGAGCTCTTCATTTCGACAAGGACTTATTTCTTAGACCCAGTATGAGCTCTTCTCATGACAGTTTTTGCGAAAAAATGAAAATGGCTTTAAATCTCAGATAACCCCTTCCAAAAAGACCGATTCAATTATTGTCACATGAAAATTTTCTTGCAATCCAAAAACAACGTTGCAAAAATACACTGGTTTATACCACAAGATTTCAGTGTCAGGTCATTCTAAAATTAGAGCACCACCATTTAATTAACCGTTGAAAAAAAAAATGCTATTGAACTTAGTTTTTTAAACAACACAAATAGAAAAAAAATTAAGTCACATTTCCATTTTGTTTTAATCTTTATGTTAGAGTTAAATATACACAAGTAGCTCTTACCTTTCAAAGTTTTGATTGTGACAAAAATTAAGAAATTTTGCTTATATCCCCCAAAAAAGTCTATACTGTTATATCTTTCCTCGGCATAAAAACTCAACTAAGTCCTTACTTAAATATTGTGTTCATAGCTTTAATGTCCTCGCTCTCATCCTTGCTAGTCAATTAAAAGTTCACAAAATCATTTCATGTGGAAGTTTTGTCCTTCCGAACAATATTCCTAGGAATTTGATATTTTCGTTTAAATATCTGTCGTTTATAAGAAATTGTCAGCTTGAGGGTTGATTTTTTTTACCAATCGCTTAGTAAAAGAAATCATTTAGCTTGATTTGACACCGAGCTCCGGAAAGAGAGCACGTTTGTTTCTTTTTCGTGTTTAATGTATTTTTATTTACTTTGTTTGAAACATAATAGGATGATGAAGTTCAACGTTATTGGATTAAACATTTTGAGAAAGGAAAATTATTGATTACAGACGATTTATAAGCCTGCAAGGCTAGTTTAATTGATAATCATTGACATTTATTGGTTTTATATTGAAATATCAAATATTTACTAATTTAATAGAGGCTATAAAACTAGAACTATGAGTTAAAAAATAGTAGCTTGTAATGAAGTATATATGAGGTGTAGTCGAATCCTAAAGATATTGCTCAAGACCGGACTCATCAAGCTACAAATTGGCTGTACGTACAAAATAGAATACTCTATGTATACTGGTATAAACTGGGAGCTCGATCTGATATGTATCGTATATACAAAATCAAGGCTCCCGGCGGGAGATCTCCCTGCACGGCACTTACCTGCTACCATAACCATCCAAACTGAATCAACCAAGGCAAGAGTTAACTTCAAAGAATTATTTTTATTGTATTGTTCATGTTTTTAAAACATTTAGATTACAACTGAATTGATTAATTATTTCAAACCTCTATCAATATTGAGTGAAGCGCTTTTCACTTGACTTGTCGCACTTCACAGGTGAGCGCCAGCGTAAAGAGGGAATCAACTCGACGTGCTAATGATTCGAGGTGTCCACACGGTGTGAAACGCCAAAAGGCCGATTGAGGATCGCGGCACAAGTCAACACCTCACCCCTCACCATTTCGTTGTACACTTTCACTGAACCTTCGTCTAAAATTTTACTCGCGTAATTACTCGTTAAAATTAAAGATGGGGAGCAGCACGCTTCCTTATAGACTCGAACAAGACTATTTCTCAACAGTTCCTCCACGACTATAAATATTAACTCTACTAGAGCTTTTGTTCTACTTCGCCCTTAAACTTCTCCTCCCTGCTGCGCCTTATTAATTTGTAGATGAGAGCCATTCTACGATGTTTACATTATCGTAGCCAGCTTGGGGAAAATATCTTGCATATAAGCGAGGAAAGCTTTCGCCCCCATATTTGCCGCAGCTCTCAGTTGGCTGGCGAAAGCTTTTAAATTTGATCGCTATAAGCTGCCTTAACTTGCTCATACATAGAGCTTCTCGCTTGTGGCTTATCGCCGACGTGTACGTGTCAGCCATTATACTGAAGCTTAACAGCGGCATGTCGACCGCAATGCACATAGTTATCATTTGCAGGCGCTTATCAGTGCTAACTCCTAGGTTGAACGGTGTTGTTCATCTGCCGTAGTGTACATGACCGTCATTTGCTGGGCTTATTAGCGCCAAATGGTAGGCAGGAGTTCCACTTGCTCGTTCATAACATTTAGCCTTCATTCGCTGGCGCTACCCAGTGCTAAACGGTAGGCGGTTTCCTTCGCTCGTTCATAACAGCGAGACGAGCAGTCCTTATTTGAGTCTAGACTAACCTGACAATGCGTCAACTACAAGCTATACCGTCAGCTCACCACAGCAGAAATCAATGTTACAATACAAGAATCTCCACAACCGCACTAGTTTTTCTTCTAGCCAATGCTATTCGCAAACTGGTCCTCATGAAGTGTTTAATCGTTTGACAGAAGTTTCATTCACAATCGAAATTAACAGGTGAGCAGTGAATGCTTCAATGAATCGATTGAAGCCAACTTTTCTTGAGACATTCTAAAACAAAACGAGTTGCCAAGATACTCACTCACTGGCTTCCAATGTCATCGCAAAACCATTCTACACTGAATGGTGGTCAATTAACCCACTATCTTCTGGCGTTATGAGAACATACGCACTAGGCACATGTCATCTCATCAACAACAAGGGAGTGCTGTGGGGACTCACAAGTTCATCATCAGAGGATGCAGCAGAAGTCCAGTTTTCAGTTCTTGCCACCATTTTGTATCGACGGCAGTAGCACTAAAAGATATCTCATTATTATTCTGTGTGTTTATTTTGACTGTGTAAGATGCAAGAAAAGAATATTTTTCTCATTAAATTTTGGTTTCCTTCTCATCCTGGCTAATTACTAGCAGGTAGTGTATAGATTGTAAACGGCTAATTACTAGCAGGTAGTGTAAAGATTGAAAATTGACTATCCATTTGTACAGCTACACTTGAAATTGGGAGATGTTCGCACTAACACTTTAGCTTTTTCAACACATGGAAATTATATTGAAAATAAATAATTCCCAAAACGTAACGAAACCAATCTGCTGAAAGTTTGTTAAATAACAGATGGCGCTGCACATCTTCATGATGCTAACAAAAAATATCTGAGTATGTGACGAATTTATTATGTAAAAAATTCACTTCCACATTGGTTAAGATGCACCATATTCAGAACAATCGTGTACTATATCACTCAAAATCTCAAACCACCTAACATAAGTGAAGAGTATACTCAGGAATCTTGGAAATTAGCATTGATAAGACACATTGGAAAATACACGAGAAAACTCGTTGACGTTGAGGTCTCGAAAATTAAAACAGTACCTTGGTTTGATGATCGGCTCTGAGTTGACTTATGGCCAATGTACGGATCAGAAATACCTGTATGAAGCGATGCTTCGTAGGTATGGAGACGAAGCACACTGGAAATTTCTTCTGCATATTATACGGTCTCTGAACCAAAGATGTTGGTTATTGCTGGGGTAATATTGTGTTAAAGAGCACAGCAATCTGCCTAAGATCGTAGATGAACGGTTGACTACAATTCTGGGTGCACGATACGGGAATATGATTAGGCAAGGTGGCCTGATCCACCTCATAAAATTTAACTCCTTAATGGATGTGGCCAAACTTGCCATCCATTTTTATTCAGAAGCTTTAACTGGTCCGTCAAGCTCCTACATGCAGAGTCTTAGGGCTGGCTCCTATAGTGTTGGATGACTGCCGAGTGTTTTCCCCATAGTCACTTATCTACCTTGCTAAGCTTGCACTATATCCTCAACTGTCTTCTTTCAATGAAGTCTGCTGATTCATCTCTAATTCTGACGCAGAAGATCTGGTCGCCACTTACTGTGTTTCGACATATAATTTCCTTCCTTTCTTGTGAATGCCTTTTTTGTGGTGGGCAGGTGAATGCAATTTATGCACTAGGTGTGGTGCTTCCATGCTTGCCAATGACTGGACCACCCGGTAAACACCCCCCTGTCCACCTGATAACCCAACCTGTAACCGTTTGAAACATTACTTCGGGCCACGTCTCGTTTTGCTAGGCTGTGAGGTGCCTTCATGCTATGGACAAGCGATCCCGTAGCCCCAAAGCCCCCGGCTGCTGTGAGTCCCTTTTATCTTTAAGGACTGCCCGAACAAAATGTGGCACCTGGTTCCATTTGTCAACCGATCCAAGCAGCACCCCAACAATACTATCCAGGGTGAGCTTTTCGTCTCTCTGTAGAGGTCTTGTCACAGCTTGTTCCATTTTAGAAACGCAAAAAATATGCGGCAGGCATCGTCTTTCTCTTATTGGCGAAACTGATTATGGGAGACCGTAACTTACCAATCTAATGCATATAAGACTGAAAACATCCATGCCTTCTCAAAAGCTGGGTTGGATAGACGTCAGTCTCAGCATGCCTTCCATCTAGCCATAGTCTCCCATTTGGAATTAGATGTGCAGTCCACCCTCACCTTGTGCAATTCACCCAAGACTGCTGCCAATCGTTGAGTGAGCACTGTCTCTCCTCGCAACCGTCTTTTTCGCATCTTCGCTTCAACGCATGTAAGTTTCACAGCACTCACCATCGATGGGATCAAACCTGCAATAACTCTCACCACCGAATCTGAGACCTTCCGATATGAAGATGTCATCCTCAGTGCTCCTCTTTTCTGTACTCATGCCAAGCGTTTTCGGTACACCTCGTTACTAAAAGCGGTGCTCCACATTTCTGCTCCGTGCAGTAATACTAACCCTACACCGCTCCTCAAGAGGCATTTTGTTACGTTACACCAACCGATTCCAGTTGGGGACCTTAGTGTGCCGGCTACCCCATGGAGATGTGGTAGAAAGGCGCCATTTGCTAGCCCTACAATTGCCCCCAGGAGCCAATTGGCGAGCTTGAGGCTCTCCGGAATGGTTCGCTCACTAAAAGTCACCGAGTTGTGTCACTCACACAGAGCCTACACTTTGCTTTGGCTGACTAATATGCCCTTACCGCTAATGGCCTTTTCCCGACTCGTTGAACCACCTACCACCAATTCCACTAAAAAAAAATATCAACTAAGCAAATTAGAATCCCTGACAGGGAGGATACTTGAACACTCCAACTTCCACCAAAAATCAACCATGCAAATTGGAATCCCCGACGGAAAGGCGTAACTTACGCCTTCCACCAACACTGCACGCTCCGCGCTCGAATACACTGGCTGAACACACGATCACAAACAAGAAAATTTCATTCACAATTTAAATGAAAATTCAAAATGATAATCTCAAGTATCATCGAAGTTATTATTAATATACTCAAAATTCGTACACTTACAATTCTTCCTTAATTCCTACGTTGGGGTCAATGATCAAAATCCACGCACTTTCAACTCTTCCGCTTCTACCCAATGAGCGCGCTTGTGGCGGAACTTCAACGTTGCTCGCTGTCTGAATAAACTTTTCTTTCGTTGTCTGAATCAATTTTTCTTCTCCTCTTCATCCTAGTATTCTTGCCTGATATTCATCGTGATCGCTCTAATCCACCTGAGAATCCTCAATTGCCACACGTTCGTCCTTCTTGGCTGTCCAAATATTTCGTAAAAGAGGCCGCTTCAACCGTCGCTGGCCCTTTTTAGCCCAGTCATATTAGGTAAAAAAAGGGGTCAACCTCGGAATGAAAGATAATAAGCTGCAAATTGGTATGAACCTTTGTTTTGTCATTCTAAATGTTGTCTCAAAAGTCACAATCGTTATCGTGTTTGCGTCTCAAGATATTCAAGGTCAAAGGTCACAAAAATCGGTTTTTCGCGAATATCTGGCTTCCTATCGGTTAAATGAGATTTGCATTTATTATAAAAGTTGTAGGCTATAAAATTCCCTACAACTTTTGTTTAAACTTTTTTTTCATACGACCAACCGTTTTGAAGGTAGAGCGCGAAGAGTGCACATCGTACAGTCATATACGGCCTAATGCAAGGTCAAGCGTGAGTTATGGTTATCAGTACGTTATAAAGTCAATTATTTACTTGGAAATTATAATTATTAAACAATGCCTATTATTTATGTACTAACTATTAATTATTTATATTTAATTAAAGTAAGTAACTTGATTATTTATATATAATTATTCATATTTAACTCATCATTGACACAGCTATTGCCTTATCAGAACATCAAAAGACTGCTGTCATCATAGGAGAAGATATCGATTTGCTCGTTATTTTAATTGGACGTACTCAGTCACATCATCAGGAAATTTTTTTGAAAAAAGTTGGCAAAGGCAATGTCAAAACACAAATATATTCTACTAAAAGTTTTGACCAATATCCTCGTACTAAAAAGCACATTTTATTTTTACACGCATTCAGTGGCTGTGACACGACTTCTGCGCTATTTAAAAAAGGAAAAAAAACTGTTACTAGAGCATTGGAAAAAATTCCTGATTTAGATAAACTGGTGGAAGTATTTCAACAAGAAAACTGCCCAAAACAAACATTATTAGAAAATGGAGTGCGCATCTTGTTGGCATTATATAATGCTCCAAAATCTGAGGACAACATTGATCATTTCCGCTACACGCAATTCATCAAATATACAAAACTAAATAAACCTGTACAACTGTCAACACTTCCACCAACAAGTGTAGCAGCTCATCAACACATAAAACGTGTCTACTACCAGATTCAAACGTGGTTAGGGAAGGACTTAGAACCTAAAGAATGGGGCTGGATGCTTGAAAATGAAATCCTGGAGCCCATACGAACGTTATTACCTCCAGCACCAGCCGAACTACTAAACGTAATATTTTGCAATTGCAAAAATGGTTGTGGTTCCCGCTGTGGATGCAGAAAATCAGGGCTACAATGTTCTTTAGCTTGCGGCCAGTGCAACGGACAAGCTTGCCTCAACGCTTCACTGTATCCAAGTAATCCCGATGAAGAAAATACATATGATCCCGATATTCTGGAAGGTTTGGAGATGAACATGACAGATAATGAGGATGATGACAATGAATCGAACATTTTTGAGCGACAAGAAGAAGAAGACGACGAACAAGAAGAAGATAATTAGCTTCCATTTCCAATTTCATTACAATTAAAATCAACAAAGATACTTTTGATATTTGAACTCACATTTTGATAAATGTATATTATGCCGTATTTAATAATAAATAAAAATATGTGTAAAATATATACTCTTACTAGCATTTTAACTTAAAATAAAACTAAAATATATAATCCAGAATTAATAATATTTTATACTTAAATAGTTAAATATGAATAATTATATATAAATAATCAAGTTACTTACTTTAATTAAATATAAATAATTAATAGTTAGTACATAAATAATAGGCATTGTTTAATAATTATAATTTCCAAGTAAATAATTGACTTTATAACGTACTGATAACCATAACTCACGCTTGACCTTGCATTAGGCCGTATATGACTGTACGATGTGCACTCTTCGCGCTCTACCTTCAAAACGGTTGGTCGTATGAAAAAAAAGTTTAAACAAAAGTTGTAGGGAATTTTATAGCCTACAACTTTTATAATAAATGCAAATCTCATTTAACCGATAGGAAGCCAGATATTCGCGAAAAACCGATTTTTGTGACCTTTGACCTTGAATATCTTGAGACGCGAACACGATAACGATTGTGACTTTTGAGACAACATTTAGAATGACAAAACAAAGGTTCATACCAATTTGCAGCTTATTATCTTTCATTCCGAGGTGAAAGCCCTAATATGACTGGGCTATTATAACTTTGTCGCAACGGCTTTTTGACTTGAGTTGAAGAACCCAAGTTCAAGGCTACAACGACCACCATGGCTGCTAAACCTTACAGCGTTTTCCCCGGACGAAAACCCAGTTTTTCTTTGTGGCCATGTTTCTTTCGCGCACAAAAATCTGCATTATCGATGACATCAATATCGACTTGTTTTCGTTTTAGTGTCATTTATTATTTTGACACTTGTGTTTACTTGCACGAACGTCATTATTGATTCTAGTAGTTAGTATTTAAGCCCTTCGTGAAATATTTTAAAATAAAGAAGGTACGCGTTTGTAGTGGCGTATTACCATCATTGTGTTCGCAAAGGGGTATTTCGGTGGGTTGGACTATTTTGTTTTCATAAGCCGACACTGCTTTTTTTTCAGAAAATTATTTTGTTAGAAGTTTTTTCATGCAATTATGCATAAAATGCGTGGTGACAATTGGAAAGTTGTTCGCACATGGCACAAGCTACAAATTATGTTTCAGTGGCGGTACGATGAATGTTACGGACTGGGGTAGCGTGCATAAGAGTATACCAAAAGTTACTGCTCATTTATATGGGAAGATGCATTGGATCCGTATAAATGTGGAGAGTACTATGCTGATGGATGTGCTTCAATTCTTTCTAATTTAGTCATAGATCGAACTTCAAAAGCCAGTTGAGTGGGAAATTGTGTCAGCTTTTGTTCAAATAACCGGTGGATTATGTTTTCACAGGATTTTTATCAGAAGACATTTATATGTGGACTACAGCATGTTTAGTTCGCTAAATTTCTTAGTCATGTCATCCATTTTAAGTATGGCTGGGAATTTGATTCTTTTCCCAGGAATTTTATGCTTAGTCATTTCATTTAAAAAGACTAAATGGTTATTTATTGTTATTGGACTCATTCTGGGGATCACCATCAGCATGGAGTTATCAGCCAGTATCAGTGGTCATGCGTTTAATACGAGGTGTGACAATTAAGTAATGAGACTGATTTTATTGCTGTGCTTGCGGTTAACCTGTGACCTTGAAATTCCCTTCCCCTTCCCCGGCATCCTTCTCCTCTCTAGCTTGTTTAGTTCGCCTGCTGGGTCGTGTTGAGTAGACGTGTGTTGGTGGTGCTCATTACGAAAATGGAGAAACGAAATCAAGAGCAACGTGTCTCGATAAAATTTTGCGCCAGATTGGGCGAAACTGCTTCGGAAACGTATGTTAAAATTGTAAAAGTGCATGGTGATAGTACTCTTTGTCATGCTCAGGTGTAACGAGGGGCGTGAAAGCGTGGAAGACGAGGCGCGGAGTGGAAGACCAGTCGAGGTGCGGACTAACGCGGATGCGCAGCGTGTGTGCGCTCTAATCCATGAAGGTCGGCGTTTAACAGTTCGAATGTTCGCCTCGGAACTGGGTATGAACCGTGAAACAGTCAGACAAATTTTAACCGACAAATTTGGGATGAAAATGTTGTGCGCGAAGATGGTTCCAAAGAACCTTTCTGAGGAGCAAAAGCAGCATCGAATGACTGTCGCAGAAGACTGTTTGGAACTAATGAAAAACGAACCCACGCTGCTTGCTCGATTTATTACAGGCGATGAGAGCTGGTTTTTCCAATACGATCAGGAAATCAAACGCCTCCGCCCGAAAAAAGCTCGCATGAGCAAGTCGAAGGTGAAAACGATGATTATTGCCTTTTGTGATAGCCGTGGAATCATCCACAAAGAATTTGTTTCATCGGGGCAAACCGTAAATCAAGTCTACTAACGCCAAGTTCTCGAAAGATTGTAAAAACGACAACAGGGTGCGCCCAGACATTGCTCGTAACTGGGTCCTTCATCACGACAACCCGCCGTGCCACACCACCCTCAGCATGTCCCAGTGTTTGGCCTCTAAAGGGATCGCCACGTTGCAACACGCCCGCTTTGTCACTCTGTGACATTTTTTGCTTTTTTTTGGGAGGTTGCGCTTTCCTAGCTCCAAAATTTCCTGCTAATCCTCGTCGTGAAAGCGGAGTTGAATTTTGGCGGCGAAAAATAGCTGCTTTCTTTTTTACTTAATCCCTAACCTTCCCTTACGCTAATAATAATTTCATTGTTTATACTAACATCACCTCTACTTGATTAATTAATCTTTCCTACCAGTCTTTCAGTGCGTGGAGTGGTTCTATGACAATATTGTTAGAGTGAAAGGAATCCTTCCATTCCAGAAGTGGTTCCGAGATTTTTTTTTATTTAATTTTATATTTCATAACATTCTCCTTCTACCTGAAGTGGGTTTCCCCGAAATCAAAGCTTTCAATACGTTTTCTTTCGTGCTTGGAAGTTAGTTAGCGGTTTCAGGAAAGATTAGTTTAACCTAACTTGCCCCGATTCTACTTACTGCACTCAAAATTTAAAAACATAGCTGCCGGAGAATTAAAGATTCATATTGTGTTACATTTCCGTTTCAATCATTCTGACTGTTTACCCTAGCAAGCAACAAATGCTTTCTTGAATACTTGGGTGTTTCCGCTTGTTACCATGAGTATTACCAAAATAAACCTAATGTTTAACTACTACTTGTGCTGCGTGCACAGCGTGGTGCTGCAAGTAGAATCAGTCAACCTACCGACAATATGCTAAGGGTAGATGTTAGCCTCGCAGTTCTTCGCAAAGAAAAGAATGGAGGCTACTGATGATAGCAACCAACTATTGGAAATATCCCTAGTAACAAACCTGACTGCTACTAAACTCACTACACTATCCTAAGTAATAGGAATGAAATTGTTCCGCTTGACCTTATTGTTCTATAATTCCTACCAAACTAGTTTTTGCCTAATTCCTTGCTCTCTGAAACCCGCATTTGCTTACCTGCTTATACTTGCCACAATGTTATGTGCTAAGTGACTGAACGTAATTTAAGCTGTTATTCCTAGCACTACTAACTGCTCTTGACCCTTATTATACTACTTCATACTTCACTGTATGTATCTAACTTGAATCCAAAGCTGATAAATTTTACAGCATCTTGATTTTAGTCCCATCACCTACGACAAGGGACTCCGGAAATAATGGAAAAAGTGATTATAAAAAATGTAACAAGGAAAGAGGAGAAATATGTCAGGATACTAGCTCCTATAACGAACATTCACCATATTTACCGCTAACATTTTACTCCACTCATTCAGCCTACCTTTAAACACTAAACCAATTAAACAAGATTCCCATCTAATGCACCCCGATTACCCTGTTAGACCTCCCAGCGACGAGAAATCGCAGGTGCAATAATCCGATTCTACTCTTTTTTGTTAATTGACCAAACAACTGAGGACGGACTACCAAAGCAAGGACAACCCGTACCACCACGATAAAAAAAAACAAAAAGCTTCAGGAGGAATTAAGTCATTCACTGTCTATCCCAATTCAAAGGTAACTTTTTCATATTCTTTTCCTTGTCTTCTCTTTGTGATGTCCATTTAAATCTTAATTTAATCGAACTGCCTTTTTCTTAACTGGATACCTTATTTACATCCTTAACTTCCACTATTCCGTCACCATGAGAGTCCACTTTAGGCGCGCTGTGCTGCGTAAAGTTTCAGGTCCTTAGTATGCCATAGACCTGCTTCATCTCCTTCTCGAGTGACACGCCGATAGATAAACGCTGATTCTTTCCTTTGAATTCTAAAAGACCCTACATATTCTGGAGCCAGTTTCGCGGAAAAATAGTTCACGGCATCAGACTGAGCGAATTTTTGTCTCCAAGCCATATCGTTAACCTGTAATGGCGGAGTCCACCTTCAAAGGTTGTATTTTGGTGAACTTTGCTCCGCCACCTTTCTCATGCATTCCTTAACTTCCTCACTCATTTTAGCCATCAAACTCTCTCACAATCTTGGATCATTTTGAACCTCCTCTTCCTCTATTAGGTGAAGGTCTTCCCTCGAGGTTACCATTTCCCGTCCAAAGTTTACAAAATACGGTGTCACCTCGATTGTTTCGTGAGTATATGTTCGCAGAGCACATCCAATTTTTGATATTTCTTCATCCCATACCTTATGGTTATCACCTACGTACAATCTCAGCATCCTTTTGATTATTAATTCGCCCGTTCCGCAGGATTAGCCGGGGGATAATAATAAGCCGGGTACTGAATGTTGGTACCATACATGGTGACCAATCTCTGCAACTCTTTGAACGGAACTGTAATAAAAATACTTGCTCCTCCCATATCTATGCAACTGTTTTTCCGTGTGCATGACGGAGCGTGAAATAAGCGAAAACTTGCTAAAGTAATCCACGACGGTTAATATGTAGCAATTTCCTTTGGTTGACCGAGGTAAGAGACTTATTAAATCAGCGGATATTATCTTTCAAGGCTCCTTCGCCTGGTCTTCCCTAGAAACCATTGGGCCATACGGGCGTCTTCATTCCATTTTAGTCAACTGAAAGATCTGGCATCTTGCGACAAATTGTTTAATATCTGCTTTCATTTTGGGCCAAAAGTAGATTTGTAGCACATGATCGTATGTCCTGCCAGCTCTCATATGACCCGCCTTTGGATTGTCATGACACTGTTGGAGTACCTTCCCCCGCTGTCTCTTTGGTATAACCCGTTTTCAGCTGTTGCCATTTAATTTTGGGTACCTGCCCGTGAGGTGCTTCCACAGTTGTCCGTTTTCCACTATCCGGTCCGGAAAGGTTTGTGGCTCTCTTTTCACGTCCAAAATTATCCTTTCCAGCCACTTATCTCCACTGCTCGTATCTGCCAGGACGACATCGCCCTCGGGGACTGACCCATAACAAGGCATCTTGTACGAGATGCTGTTTTTCCTTCCTATGAAGGACGTCAAAGTCGAACTGCTGGAGTCGAGCAGCCCATATCACCAACCGTCCGGTTGTATCTTTTAGGTTGTTTCACCAGACCAACAAATGGTGATCCATGATCACACTGAATTGAGTTTCTTTTAAATATGGGCGCAGTTTTTCTACTGCCCACAGCACCACTAAACATTCTTTTTCCATAGTCGAGTACTTTTTCTCTGCTTTTGTTCAGCTACAACTGAGGTAGCAGACTACCTTCTCCCCCTCTGCATCATCTTGACTCAACACTGGCCCCAGCCCTGTGTCAAAAGCATCGGTTTGCACTTTGAAGGGCTTGGTGAAATCAGGGTATGTAAGGATTGGTGATGTGGATAGCTTCGTCTTACAATGCAGGAAGGTCTCCTCGCATTTGGTAGTCGATACACATTTTCGATTTTGCATCAGCAGATTATTCAGTGGAGCGATTAGCGTGGTGTGATCCGGTATAAACCGACAGTACCATGATACCATGCCCAAGAATTGCCACACTTTCTTCACATTTATGGGTTGTAAGATGTTCAACAAACAATCCACCTTATCTAGATCTACATGCAGCCCCCTCTCATCCACCACATAATCTAGATATTTAAGTTGCGGGCGACAAAACTCACGTTTTTCGCAAGGTACTTGAAGTCCTGCCTCACGAAACTGGTGTAGTACTTCTCGCAAAACCTCCAAATGGGTCCTGAACTCTAGGGTCATTACGACCACATCATCTAGATAGACGAATACGTAGGCCCCAACTCTGGTCCCAGTTTTTGGTCTAACAATCGCTGCCATGTAGCAGGGATATTATGAAGACCGAACGGCATATGTCCAAACGTGTCTCCTTCCTGGAATAGTGAATACCGTGAAAGGTTTTGATTTTTCTGCCACCGGAACCTGCCAATACGCAGACTTGATGTCTAGAGTGGACAAATATTTGGCATTTTGGAGCTTATCTAGCGTAGTAGATATATACGGGATAGGATATGCGTCTCGTTCCAACACCTTGGTGAGTTTTCGATAGTTAACGCAGAAAGGGTATTTCCCATCTTTCTTCTTGACTGGCAGGATCTGGGGCAATCAAGCACTAGAAAAAGGTTCAACGACTCCTAATTCAAGCATTTCGTCCAGCTCATCATTGATGTGTCACTGGATGGCAGGCGAAACGGCATAGTAACGTTGCCTTATAGGTGGAGAGTTGTTTTCAATCTAGTGTTTTACCACGCTGTTGCAACCAAAGCCTTCTGTCATCAGCTCTAACTCCTCCTCTATCAACCTTTGAAGTTCCTCTTCCTCTGGTTTTGTCAGTCGAGATCTCGTTTGCAGTACCTTCAGGGTAGCTGTAATGGCTCACTCTTTGGATTTAGAATAATCCCGTACAACCGTAAAAAGTCTACCCACAGTATAACCGGCTGGTTCACTGCAGGCACTACCAGCATCGGCATCCATTTTGTATGGCCTTTGACTGTGAGGGGCACCCAAGCTTCTCCTTCTATTTTTGCCATGGCGTTATGAGCCATCTTTACCGAAACTTATTCTACTGGATTCACTTCCATGCCACGAGCCGTTAACCTTTCCCAGGTTTCCCCACCAAGAATAGAGTATGTTGCCCCTGAGTCGACTAGACCCAACAATTGTAGTTCAAAAATTTACAATCTTAAATGTGGCCGGTTGTAATTCGGTACCCTTCCTAGTGCATAGCTCAATATTCCGTCTTGGACGGCGGATTCACTCTTTATACTCGTGCTACCCTCGTCGCCTAGTGAGCATGGTCTCCATTTCCCAATGGAAAGGAGAACATGTTGGGCGGCTAGATCGTATGACTCCTTGCTTCCCACACCCATAACAACGTCGACTTTTCTTGCATTCTCGGGCAAATTGCTCCCGACTACCGCAAGTCCAACAGAATCCCCGTGTTCCCCGTCAGAGGTGTTGATCTCACTTAATATCGGCGTTTCTAATAACCGGGTTAGTCTAAGATTTGGTGGAGGCACAAAAGCTACCACCGATGCTCGTATTTCCTCCAGCGTGCGTCCCATATTAATCAGCTCCGCCATTGACGCTATGGTTTGCATAGATAGTTGCTGCTGGTAGAATGGATTGAATTACCACCAAAGCACCTTTAGCTTCTGTCTTTGCGAGCAAGGTTCCGTCAGCCGTCGAAATAGCCTATCCACAGCAACTTAAGCCACGATTGATTCATGTTTCGGCGGGTGCAGTGAACGGTAGTGTGGTTTCAGTCCTATCTCGTGTTGTCGGTGTTAAGAGATAAGGAGGGCATTAATTTTGGTTGTCCTGGTGTGGAAAACTGCGAGTTTTGTGTGGTTGCGTGGTAGGATGTTGAGAGGTGACCTCCACGGCTAGGTCACGGCGAGCGCCAAAACGTTTTCAAGTGATAATTTTGGTCCAGACGGCCGTTTTCTCGTTTAGACGACCTTTTGGAGGCTTGGAAAATCGAACGAGTGGCACCCACACCCGTCTTCGGGTGAGTTAGTTGGGTCGGTGGAGCCTCAGCTGGAGTAGCTCCAGTGTATCGGTATGGCAAGGGAATCGGTAATAATCTCAGTCTGGACAAGGCTGTTCACTAATCTCTGTTTTTCGTTCGTCTTTACCGTGATTGTACTCATCGTTGTTTTTGTCCTCATTAGTACCACTCCCGATGTGCTGTGAGCATCGTGACTGCTGCCGCTGGTTGCGTCGTTGTTGTCGATATTTTAACCTCCTTTTTTTGAATTTTTTTTTATCTGATTTTAGGGTTTTTAGTTAATATTGCTCCAGTTTGATTGGGTTCCAACTCCGAGCCACTGTTACCGTTGGTGTGTAGTCACCTTTCGACCCCATGGGTATCTTTTCAGAGGAGGAAGGCCATGAGAGGGTTGGCGCAAATATTTATGGGGACAAGTTGTTGCACGGCGGAAGGCACTGCAGTTGCAGACATTATGTTTCAGTAGAGGGGTGAGCAACCCGGGGTGGCATACTGAGGCCGGCTAGCGGTCAGTCGTGCCGTGGGTCTTCCGGGTCACCCTTTGGTCGTGCTGAGCCATTTTACATATAATAACTAACACAAAGGGAAAAGGACGGGAAAGGGGGAGGTCGTGTTAAGAAATTTTTTTTTCCTTACACAGACATGGCCGTTTTATTTAACAAAAAAAAAATTGTAAAAGAAAATTTGCAAATTTTGCAAAAAGAAATTAATTTAAACACCAAAAGCAAATCCACCCCTTTCAAAATCTAATTTAATGAAATATGAATTAAATGAAGGTTGACTATATTGGGTGTCTAATTTAATAACCGGAATTTGACGCTAGATGCCTGTACTAACAAATATCGTGAAAGCTCCAACTTTATATATGTATATATATATATATATATATATATATATATATATATATATATATATATATATATATACATATATATATATATATATATATATATATATATATATATATATATATATATATATATCATTTTGAAGGTACATTTGACAGCTATCAAAATCAGTCAACAAAACAATTTTATCTTGTGTGCATCATTATTATTTTTAACGATGAATAACTTCGAAAATTGGAGAAAAAGGCAGCATTTGCGGGAAGTTCTGTTGGGTCATTTTTTTGCTGTGGAAAGTCATCGTTTGCTTGTAAAAGAACACTTTAGTGAAAAAACAGTGTTTTGAATTGTTTGAACGCTTCAAAAGTGGCGATTTTGACATCAAAGACAAAGAACGCCCAGGACAGCCAAAAAGTTTGAAGACGAAGATTGGAGACGCTACTCGATGAGGATTAGTATCAAACGCAAGACGAACTTGCCATATCAGTGGGAGTGACTCAGCAAGCCATTTCGGAATTTTTGAAAGCCACCGGATACATTCAGAATTAATTGGGTCCCCCTATGAGTTGAGGCCGAGAGACGTTGAACGGCGCTTCTGTATGTCAGAAATGCTGCTTGAGCGCCATAAAAAGAAATCATTTTTGCATCGGATCGTGACTGAGGATAAAAAATGGATCCATTATGACAATCCTAAGCGCAAAAAGTTATACGTGAAGTACGGCCAACCAGCCAAATCAACGGCGAAGCCATATATCCATAGCGTCAAGGTTATGCTGTGTATTTGGTGGGATCAGAAGAGGCCGTTATATTATGAGTTGTTTGAATTGGGCCAGACAATCACAGATGACCTGTATTGAACACAATTAATACGTTTGAAGCGTGACATCATCGAAAAACGCCCGGAATATGCGACCAAATACTAAGCTATAATTTTTCATCATGACAACGCTCGGCCGCATGTTGCAAGACCCGTGAAAAGCTATTTCGAAAAAAATGGATCGAAAATTTTTGGCCCACCCGCCTTATAGTCCGAACCTTGCTCCGTCTAAATTTCATTTATTTCGCTCGATGCAAAACTCCCTCACCGGAATACGCTTCACTTCAAAGCAAGGCATCCAAAATTGGATGTAATTCATAAATTGGCTGAAAGATGGGGAAACTTTGTAGCTTCCGATAGACAATGCTTTGAATAAAATATATTGTAAGATTTTTCCACAATAAAGCAACAAATACAAAATGAATGAAAAATAACGGAATTTGAAATAATGCAAAAAAGAGTACAGAAATAATGCAAAAAATAAAGTAGAGCTTAAACTGTCGAACTTCCCCCTTTCACGTTCCTGCATTGTACCTTAGTTCTTCTTCACTTTAGACTAAACGCCTGGATATTCGCCGTTTTTTTCCACTCCTTTTTATATGTTTTTTATTTATAGGTTTCATTTATTTCATTAATATCGAAGCTGAAATCTTCTTACGACACACTTCGAATAAGGATTGAGCCTTCAAGTTCAAATTAAATTCGCTCACTTAAACTTCCTTCCACTAAAATTGTATGCACTAACACCCAAATTAAAAATATTTCTGCCAAAATTCACCTAACACCCGCACTGAAAATCCCTAATACAAGTTAAAATTCACTTCGAATTACTGAATTCAAAAAAAAATCTTCTTCACACCGGCAAAGAGCTTCTTCCTACTTTCAAACTCAAAACGGAATACAAAAATTAACGCCCTAAAGCATTCCCTCTTACTTTCAAAGTCCAATACTGACTGCCCCAAATCCAAGAACCCAATCCCGCAATCCTTTTATTCTCCATTACCGCTGCCGCATCTGGGTTACGTAATCGAAGCTCATTACACTTCGATTCCGCTACCCACACATCTTTTTCGTATAGACAAACGCAACAATTTCCATTTTGCACATATGGCAATTTGCATAACCGTAGAAGGATTTGATTAGATGCAAATTATCATATATATACGGAAACAATTGCTTTTGCCAATACTCCAAAAAGAGTGCTTTCCTGCGCTCGGGGACTTGAACCCAGGGTCTCAGTGGATCCCCGGTCGAGAATCCACGACGCTACCAACGGAGCTTGATTGTTGGTTTCCCATTCATTGTATCAGCAACTTCAACTATTAGGGAAACGTGAATGAGTTTTTTAAGTATGAAAATTAAGATTTGTTAGTGGGAGCTAATGAATAAAATTAGTTAGTACGAAGGAAGGAAGGAATTAGGCTTTGTTAGGGAAAATATATCGAATGAAATTTTGTCAATGGAAATTAATGAAGGGAATGTTTTTAGTCGGAAAATTAAAGTTATTATTATATACTATTTTTTTTTGTAAATGAAAATAAGGGCAAGGGTAGGATGGAGATGCTGGGGTAATAGAAATTACAGGGAAATTTTTAAATCATAATAAAAATAAATAAATTTACTGATGAAAAGGGTATATGTTCCCAAAGGACAGGGGAGATGTTACAGCGGCAATTTGAAGTTGCGAATGGGAGAAAGTCGGTTCACCGGAATTCGCAACAAAGTGCTCAAAGCCAAACCAGCGCAAGTCGGGAGTCCGTCTCAATCGAACGTACACCACCAATATCAAGGTGCAAACTTTGAGCGACCCTGGGGAAGCAAGGACTCGGACACAGACATATTGTCCAGGGTATCACGGGGAGTCCTTCTCGTTTATCAGACCGGCTGAGGACAGCAATTCTATGCTATTCTACTTTTAATGTTTATTCATAAAACGATTGAGTGTAAGGAATGTGGCATGGCAGGTAAAATGTTTTCAAGATAGGGTATGGTGTCAAAATTGAATTGTGCGGTCAAGTTTCAATTTATTCCCCATTCAAGGCTTCAACCAAATTCACTCCAGCATGCCTCTGTTTTCGTTTTATTAAATATTCTTTACTGACGCCAGGAGTGATTGCTTAATTTTCTACGAATTTACATTTTAAACCGAACAATCTCCCGTCTTCGGTTTAATAATTCCAACGGTTATAACGTTACACAATATTTCGTATTTTCTGTGCCCCATTCCATCGGTGGCTCGTAATTAAAACTTATGAAGAAGTCCATTTGTTTAAATCGACTTGTTTTCGTTAAAATTCAATTTAAAAAATCCTTTTTATATTCCAGATCCTTCTTCCATAGAAATTTCAAACCTTTCAGAGAAATTCTCTAATTTTGTTTTCTCGGCAGTCTAAACTGGATTAAAGGGGGAGCCATCACGTGGGAGCTCAAAAACAAGGATTTACCTGAATCAATCCTTTGATGTAATCTTTCACAATAGAGTATTGAGGTTAAAATTGATCGTTGAGGGAAGTGGAAAACGTTTCAATTTATTGGATTGCCAATGGGTACATCGAAAATGAGTAATGCTGACATAAGAGGTTTATTTACAAATAAAAGGATATAGTCCACAGGTGGAACTGTTTGATCTCTGATTTCCTCAGTAAAGACTTAGACAGGAAGGTATGTAATGGAAATGTATCGAGACTTGAGATAAACTTAAACTTAAAAGCTTTTGAATGGTAAAGGATTACATTCAAGGAACTGTTGGAAGGAAGGGTTCAATGTTTTAATTAAGATGGTTTGAAGAACGTTGCTTTGTTTGACGAGCAATTATCTAATGGAAGCAGTCTTTTCATCTGAACGGATATAACAACTTAATCGAGCTGAGAACGGTCTAAATATTCTGAATTTAATGTTCTTCGATGCCTATCAAAAGCACATTTTCTCTTGCAACCGATCCTTAATGTCAATCTCCATAGCAAATCCGAACATCTCCAGGTGACCGTAAAATTTGTTACCACCATTTGGATTTTACACCCTTTAAATCTGTTCCAGCGCAAGTTTGGTTGGAAGCTACGCAAACGAAGCTAAGAAAAATACAGTGAAATCGCAAGTTAAAATTTCAGGAATTTTACAAAATTGAATTTCAGTTGATATTTATTCATGGCGCACCTTTCGATGTAAATTGTCTTTGTTAAAGTTTTTAATGAATTCGGATGATGATATTGCACGGCCTCTTGTTTTGCTGCCACCGTGACACTCCAATGAAAGAGGGAACAACGTTGTTTTACTGTGCCTCGTACCGTGAAAAAGCGACTTACTCCCTAACTACCTTTCAGTAAATTTTCCATTCTAAGTAAAACATTGCCGACGACAAAATCTTTTTCGACTCAGACAGGATACGGTGGCAACTTGCAGGATGAGGTTGTTCGAGAAACGAAGCGTAGCTCCTGCACAGCTTGATTTCAGCTGGTGCTAAATATAGTGACGTTGGTTTGTAGGCGCGGTAGTGGTTTTACGTGGGGTTGGTGGGATGCCTGTTAAAAGGGTAACAATTCTATTTATGTCCCAAGAATTTCAGTTTATAATTGAGTCTGATTTATTACTTCACTACTCTCTGAATTTGTGTAGCGAAATAGTTGTAGGCGAAAGATTTATGTGAACTATTTCATGCTTGCATGCGTATGCATATGTTATGTAGGACACGTACATGGGTGGTTGGCTTTTGTATTATGAAGAGTTTTGAACATTCAGCATTGATAAACTCTAATACTTACAGCAGTTCTATCACTAATTCTTTGCGTTAATCTCTTTTATCAGTAATGGTTATTATTACTAATATCCACATATAGTTTGGCTTCTTATTAATTTTCATGTCCGTGAAATTTGATTATGCTAATCGTTACCCTCGAAACATATTTGCATATTTTTTTCAGATGTACCATAAGTTAACTTAATTTAAAAGGATTTTGGTCTCTTGTGATCAAAGCGCCCACATGGCGAATCGAGCGCTAGATAATAATACCTGTATGGGGTATCATACAATACAAGCGTCGTCACTGTATACAACTTTATTTAATTAATTACAAACGTTACAAAACTAAATAAGACTTCAAGTTGGCGGATGCCATTTATGTGAATAATTACGGAGTACGTTCGGTACGTCCGGGCTCGACTAGATTTAGATGAAGAGTGACTTGACAGCGATCCTCTGACGGCGATTCTGCGACACCGCTGCTGTGGTCAGTGAGATCTACTTGTCGTATAGGTCGTGACCGCCACAGTACTCCTTCCTTAGTGATATCGTCGTGGAAACAGATATCACGAAGAAACTCACGGTACGGTACGGCGGCACGTGATGACGGCTGTCGATGTGGCGGCATGCCCAACCGCATGGGGTGATGGTGGGTTGATGCTGCGGTGGTGGCTGTTGATCGGATGCGGGTTGTTGCAACGACGGGTTGTTCCATCGTAAATGTCGTTGATCGGGCATGCGGGCTAGTGCGAGGTCGGGCGTGCGACCGTAGTGCGAGGTCGGGCATGCGGCGTTGTGCAAGGTCGGGCATGTGAAATAGTGCAAGGTTGGGCATGCGACATTGTGTGAGGTCGGACATGCGACGAAGTGCGTGGTCGGGCATGCAACCCATGACTGTAGCATGAGGTTCGAGATTGGGTATGCAAATGCAACAATGCTGTCGGGCACGCGATGCGACATTATCGGGCATTCAATGCCGATGAAACTCCGCGTGTCACTGATATCAGGGTCACCAATTGTGGGGTATCACAAAATACAATACAAGCATCGTCACTGTATATCACTTTATTTAACTAATTACAAACGTTAAAAAACTAAATACATCTTCAAGATGGCTGATGCCATTTATGTGAATAATTACGGAGTACGTTCGGTACGCACGGACTCGATCTAGATGAAGAGTGACGTGACAGCAATCCTCTGACGGCTGTGATCAGTAACATCTACTTGTCGTATATGTCGAAATTATGTAATTATGAAAACTTTCTAAAACAGAGATTGACCATCGCAACAAAACATTTGCCACTTTATTTAGTACCAATTTCAAATAAAAGCTGTCCATATGCCCTTCAACAAATAAGGTGCTTGAACGTCAGAGTTGTGAGGTGGGAAAAGGAAGCTACCTGTCAATACAAGAGGTACGTTCTGTCATCAGAAAGCTACCCGTCAATAAAAGAGGTATAAGAGGTTTGTTATTATACAAGTCAAGCTAAGGGGTAGCCTATGTGGACGACATCAACATTTTGTCACGGTCGTTAACAACCGTCAACCGCCAAGTTTCCTGGAACTTGGCAACGAAGCAAAACTAGTATGGCTACAAACTAAAGAGAATAAATTAAAGCCCATGACGCAGCCGAGAAAAAATATCTCAAATACCCCAAATATCACACTTGGCAAATACAATATCGAAAATGTGGATGAATTTGTATATTAAGGCGCCGAAATAACGAGAACCTGTATTGAAAGAGACAAAATACGTTGAAGAGTACAGCTTGCAAATAAAATGTTTTATTCATTTTTGACGATTTTGAAGACCAGCTGCATACATAGGAAAACCAAGCTCCAAGTATACAAATCTGCGATAAGGTCTGTGCTTTGCTGCGGGTGTGAAACATGGACCCTAACTAAAGCATCCGCAAACATATTGAACGCTTCAAAAAACAGGTCCTGAGGCGAATAATCGTAGCAAAACTAGACGGGGACCAATGGAGTATTTGATATAACCATGAACTATATGAAATTTTCGACGAGCCGGAGGTCTCAACGATTGTAAGACTATGGAAGCTGCAACGGGCTGGCCACCTGGCCACCGGTTGGGGTAATGGTGGGCTGATGCTGCGGTGGTGGCTGTTGATGCGACGACGGGTTGTTCCATCGTAAATGTCGTTGATTGGGCATGCGGGCTAGTGCGAGGTCGGGCGTGCGACCGTAGTGTGAGGTCGGGCATGCGGCGTTGTGCAAGGTCGGGCATGTGACGTAGTGCAAGGTCGGGCATGCGACATTGTATGAGGTCCGACATGCGACGTAGTGCGAGGTCGAGCATGCAACCCATGACTGTAGCATGAGGTTCGAGATTGGGCATGCAAATGCAACAATGCTGTCGGGTACGCGATGCGACATTATCGGGCATTCAATGCCGATGAAACTCCGCGTGTCACTGATATCAGGGTCACCAATTGTGGGGTATCACAAAATACAATACAAGCATCGTCACTGTATATAGCTTTATTTAACTAATTACAAACGTTACAAAACTAAACACATCTTCAGGATGGCTGATGCCATTTATGTGAATAATTACGGAGTACGTTCGGTACGCACGGACTTGATCTAGATGAAGAGTGACATGACAGCAATCCTCTGATGGCTGTGGTTAGTAACATCTACTTGTCGTATATGTCGTGACCACCACACTTGTATAGTATTCAGAAACGGTAGCAACAGACCCAGGCTCTCAACTGAAATCACAACTTTTCGATTCATTTACAAAATTGATTGGATGCACCAGGAACAGGACAATAGCATATCATCCAGCATCTAATGGATTAATTGAACGATGGCATCGGTCTTTAAAAGCATCCATCATGTGTCATCAGAATAGAGAATGGGTTGATGTTCTTCCATTCGTCCTTTTAGGATTGAGGACCAGTTTCAAACCTAATATTGATGCCACAGCTGCCAAACATGTTTATGGGACAACATTGCAAATTCCTGGTGAAATTTTTTTTCGACGACTTGATGATCCTTCATTGGATCCGGCAATATTCGCGAGGAAATTCAAACTTTTAATGAAAGAAATCATCCCGGCTCCTGCACTTCACCATAGCCATCCAAAAGCTTTTGCTTTCAAGGATCTGGAAACTTGTAGCCACGTTTTCGTTCGAGTTGATTCGACTTTATCTCCATGCCAACAAATATACGATGGCCCTTTTGAAGTAGAAGAAAGACTGTCACATCGGGTTTTTCGCATCAAGAGGAAATGGAAAGTCAGAAACAATTTTCAGCGAAAGAATTAAGCCGTCATATGTTGAAAAAAATGCACTTGAATCCGAAAATAAGGAATCAGCACCATCCGCACCAACAGCAACATCATTTGAAAATACATTTACTTGTAGACTTTTGCGGCATACAATCTCTGCACAAACCAAAAAGATCTATCCCTAGTATTCATAGAATACAGACAAGCTTTTGATTGCTTTTCTCTCTAGATTTCCAAAATTAAATAATTTTTTGAAATATCAGTTCGAAATTAAATTTTTATTGGAAAAAACTTATCATATCGTTGAAGCAATTGATTGATTTCGAATATCATTATTTTACTCCGATACATAAAGAGAAGCGGCGTATCTTAAGACAAATTTGGGACCGCTGGAATGGAGGATCCAGCCGGCTTCCCACCGTTGGGGGAACCTGAGGAAACGTTCTGGGGATCCTGGCAGTAATAATCACGAAAAGGGAATATGATCAAGTAAGCTTCGCAGAGGACGGATGTAAATTACAAATAATAGCTAATAATGAAAAAACCAACCGAACAAGAAACGAAGGTGAAGAAAAATATGAAGTGAACATTTACGGAAGAAATTTTAAGTTCTTGCTGAAATGGGAGCCGAAACTATTTAACAATACTGGAAGGACTGATTGATGGTAAAGGTAATTTTGATAAAGACAGTAATGTACAAAGATAGTAACGTAAATTTAAAAATAAGAAAAAGGAGAAAAACAAAGTGGTGGATCTGCTGGTTCCTTAAAAAAAGCCAGCAACACGATATAATAAGTTTCGTCAATATAAGTATTTGGACAAAGTCGAAGAGATATGGTTTGGCTATTGTCAGCCAAACATGCGAACAAATTAAGAAATTGTGAAATTAAAAGAGCAAACGCAGGGAAATTAACAACTAAAACAAATTCACTGGTTGACTTTAAGCCACTAAAAGATGCTTTGAATTCTGGGCAAGTTCCACAATTCAAGAATACCCAAAAAGCGAAAAGTCAGACCCTTCTGTTGAAGGGTCTGGACTGCAAAAAGGATTTGGTCGAAAGAAGCTGCAGAAATTTTGTTCATTTCAATTGGAAACTTTCTAAAAAGGAGATCGACCATCGAAGCTAAAAATTAACCACTTTATTTAGTACCGATTTCAAATAAAAGCTGTCCATATGCCCTTCAACAAATAAGTTACTTGAATGTCAGAGTGGTAAGGTGGGAAGAGAAAGCTACCTGTTAATATAAGAGGTACGTTATGTCATCAAAAAGCTTCCTGTCAATAAAAGAGATACAAGAGGTATGTTATTATACAAGTCAAGCCAAGGCGTAGCTTATGCAGACGTCATCAACATTTGTTACGGTCGTTAACAACCGTCAACGAACTATTCCTGACACTTGGCAGCGAAGCAAAACTTTTAGGGCTACATATCAATTAGAATAAATCAAAGCTCATGATGCAGCCGAGGAAAAATATCTCAAATACTCCAAATATCACACTTGGCGAATACAATATCGAAAATATGGATGAATTTGTATATTTAGGCACCAAAATAACGAGAACCGCTAATGAAAGAGACGAAGTACACCAAAAAACACAGCTCGCATATGAAATATTTTATTCAGTTTTGACGATCTTGAAGACCGGCTGCATACACAGGAAAACAAAGCTCCAATTATACAAATCTGTGATAAGGTCTGTTGTATGCTGTGGGTGTGAAACATGAACCCTGACCCAAGCATCCGCAAACATATTAAACGCTCCGAAAAAGCATGTCCTGAGGGAAATAATCGGAGCCAAGCTAGACGGGGACCAATGGAGTGTTCGATACAACCATGAACTGTCTGAAATTTTTGACGAGCTGGAGGTCTCAACGATTCTAAGACTGTGGAAGCTGCAATTGGCTGGCCACATGAATCGTATGGATGAACAACGGATACTCAAAAAGGTATACGTTGAAAGAACTGAAGGGTGGACACTAGTTGGGAAACCAAGGAAACGCTGGTCCTACTCGGTCGACAAAGAGAGTTCATCACTGCCCGGATTTTGAAATTTGAGGACGCGATGAATGGACCAAGACAGTTGAAGGCACTTGTTGCAGGACGCGAAGGCTCGAGATGGACTGTAGGCCTACAAAAAAGAAGAGGCGCTCTGATTACACCAAATTGGACACGCGTATGTCAAAAGTGGTGAAACCAGAGCCTCATAATTGATAACTTTGACCATTTGATCAATGTATCTCGAATGAAAGAGTCATTGAAGGGACATGATTACTTGTTGTGCTTTATTGGGCATGATTTTGACATGTCCATTTTAGTGCAGATACTGATAAAAATAAACACCGAGGTATCGTTCTGAACTACCTTCACCAGCCATAATGTAGAAATCTTTGAAATTACATTTCAGGTCTTGACTGGCCAACCGTAGCACTGTCTGAAACAAAACTGTTCCGTATTTTGGAGCATCCACTTACATTCGCCTATTGTGTGTGTAGGCCTGCACATCATTGAACATTTTCTGAAGGCTTCTTCAAACCACTGATGCTTTTCGGTCTGCCGTATAAATTATCAGGACTTCTCCAAACGCATCTAATGATTGCGTTAGAGACACTTTAAAGTCAAAGTTGTTCAATAGGCTGCAAACGAATATTGAGAAAAGCAGAGGCGCAGTACCTGTTCCTTGCTGTAGACCATTCAAGACTTTAAAATTGTGCATCATCGGCAAATTTCCATCAGTTGCAAAAACGATTTTCCATACAAAATTTTACACATCAAGGCGACAAGGTGTCTGGGGAACTAGTACTGAAGGAGTTTAAAAATTAATCCATCCACACCGAATCGTAGGCTTTCTCCACATCAGTAGGACATACTCCAACACATTCTTATTATTTAGTTTCCAACAAATATCCGGAGTTACTTTCGTTATTGCATGAATGGTCAAATGCCTGGCATGATAACCAAACTGGCTACTTGGCATTAACTTATATTTCTTCAAACACCTTGCTGGTGTTAGGCAGTAAGCTGATTGAACCGACGAATGGATTCACCGTTACGGCTTGGTTTGAAGTCGGAAACTTTTGCTTCAACGACTTCTGTAAGTACTTGCGTACCTTCCTCAAAGTTGAATTGGTTCATCTACCAACCAATTTTAAATGTTTTCCAATTATAGCAGGCTTCTATAAACCATCACATACAACCCTACTTCGACCTGTATCCAGAGTCATTTTATTGATTTCGATACTGGCCCTATCTACAAACGTTATCTCATTGCTGTTAACTTTAGGAGTCGAAACATTCACTCAAGAATTCTTAAGAAATATACTATTCACTTTTGTAAGCACACTGTCTGGATCTTGTGGGTGAGTACCTTTTAGTTTCTCTACCCGTTGGCAATTGACTTCACTCCTTTAGTATGAGCGAAATCAGTTCTAGACATTCTCAAGATGTGATTTCAACAAGGCCTATGAGGGATGGATGTCATCCAAAAATTGCCGAAAAATGCATTTCTATATTCGGTTCGAAGAGTCAACTAGTTTAACTGCGATTTTGTATCTGATTCGTCGAGAGGAAATAAATTAATGTTCAGGCAAAGTTATCTGCACCAAAGGCTAATTCATCATCTGTAGTTACACTCAACTGCCCATAATAGCTCGCGAATTAAACGCCGATCAATCCATTAGCCCACCAAGACACAATTCATGATGAATAATGTAACAAAAACAAAATCTGGAAAATTCCAACATCGTAATCACCATGTTTCTGCACGACCTAAATCACTGCTGTTCGTTCATTCATGCAACCCTTCATATAACGAGCCTCAAACAAAATTAAGCCGAAATGCGTCAGCATCAAATGAGCGAAAGTTTGTTGCTGATTGCTATGAAATTAATTTAATGCAGAGCGATTTCAAGTGAGCAAGATTTTCGTACTTCACACACATACACGTACACTGCTTTTAGTTTCTACCGTTTCGATGTACTTTGCGGGAATTGATATGATAAAAAACCACCGTTACAGAATTCCAGTGCTCAGCTGGGGGATAGATTTATCTAATTTTCACGGATAGAGGAATTCTCATGCAGAAGTTGCTTGCGTAGACATAGCAAAACGAAAAAAAACATCGCTCTAATGACGACGACAGCGCGTACATCCAAGCCAGAGCCAATCCTCAGGTGATTGCCGGTGATCAACTTAATCCACGCACTGTTGACCATCAGTCCACTGACTTCACTTTTGTTAACACCGAATTCATGCGAAAAAGTAAAAACCAAACATTTCTCCTTCAAAATACACGTATGGTTAGCATTTCAATACACTCGCATTAAGATGCATAGTCTTACTAACAATTCTGCATGCTCAGGTTCTTTCGTAAGCCACTTTGTCATGCATTTCTTAGTTTGTGAGCAATTGGATGGATTTGTTAAACACAGCACTGCTCACGAATCAACCATTTTTATTTTGTTGCCATTGAAGATACGACACACATTTACCGACGTTTTTTCCTCAGACAGTGAACGGCACACATCAAAACATGATTCTTATCCATTTGAGCGATTGTTCCACCAAATTCACACACGAAGAAGAAATTTTAACTCCGGAATCCCACATGAAAATTAATTTCATCCCGGATAATCTTTCAACGACCGAAAAGAGCTGCTAATCGTGAAACTGCTCAAAAACTTCTCGCACAAAAATTAGACACCGAGAGCCGTTTGAGAGCAGACATCCGCTACTTGTCGTGATCAGAAACAGAATCCCCTTTGGTTACCTATTGCCCACTTTTCGGTATAACAACAGTGAATTTCCAAGCTTCTAGCTCAGCCAAGTTAGATTGCATTCTCAATGCAATCTGTGAAAGGCTCAAGTCAGAAATTTTAATTTGCAGATTTGCGGAATAAAGTTAATAAAAAAATAAATAAATAAATAATATATTGAAATGCATAAATCATAATAAAAATATATATATAAATTTATATTCATGACAAAAAATTACAAAATTTTTTTAATTCTCTAAATTTTATAATTTACAAAAATTTATCTTGAGTAATTAGATTTTTTCAAATCTGCAATTGAAATTTCGGAACAGTGTTATACTGGGTTTTGAGCAGTTTGCTTAGGCGACTGCTCGATTACTACACGTTTTTTATGAATTCAAAATCTTTGAACGTCACTGAGTGCCATAAATTGAGGTTGGTCTCAGTGAGAAGCATGATGTCAGGCTTGTACTTGTCAATAAATTCAAGAAGATAGTCATGTTGATGTAGAGCATCAACTCAACATAGATCGAGATGAAAAGAAGCCCATATATGGGAATGTGACTGAATGGCAAGTTATTTGGAGACATTTGAAAGATCTGAACGTTGAAAACAGAGTTAACATTTGTATCTTGTTTATTGGTTCATTCCGGTAAAGAATTTAAGTGTTGGTAGATTTTAAGAAGCAACTTATTGTTGCTACTTACATTATTTACAGTATAGTCCATTAGCCCTCTAGCGGCGAGTGCAAATGTAAATGTTACCCCAGGCTTGAGGAAGGTGTAAAGTATCGAACAGTGGTATACTTGTGTTTGTTTTGGAATAAATTTAACTCTTGCATCTTGAAAACGGGGCCGTCTTTGATATGATGCTGGATGACCAAATCCACCCCAGTTAACGCAGTACAAGTTTTGCTTTCGCTCCATCTGACCCAATTCACACTCACCGGGAGCATTTGATGCACCGATAGTGCATGGTGCAGTTGCCAGCCAAATGACTAAATCGGTGGTACCAGTAGCACTGACTGTTTGATTCCTCGTTTCTGGATATGTTCCCACTACACCACTCTGAAATTCAAGTACCTTTTTGTTGAAGGACGCTTGGACTACTTTTATTAAGAATTTGTACTAAATAAAGTGGTGAATTCTCCTTCTCGATGGTCGATTCCCTTGTTGCGAAGATTTTCATTTGATGAAGATTGACCACGTCCTCTCCGCTGTCTAGACTTTTCAGCAAAATGGTCTGATTTTTTCACTTTTTGGGGTATAGTTGAAGCCTGGCACATCAGCAGAATTCAAAGTATATTTGGCTGGTTTGAAATCTACCAGTGATTTCGTTTTAATTGTTTATTTTTTCTGCATTTACTTTTTTAGCTTCAACATTTATTTTTGGCTTCCAATAGTTAAACCATACCTCTTCCACTTATTCTGAATACTGGTGCTTTTTGGCCTTGCTGCTGGCTTTTTCTGAGGAACCATCAGAACTACAATTTGGTTTCTTCTTCTTGTTTTTATTTTTGAATATTGAATCAAATTGACATTAGTGTCTTGATCTTTATGCAAAATAGTTCTGACTATCATTAGTGCCTCCAGCATTTAGAATTTCCTCTAGGACCGTTTGTTTTATATATTAAAAATGCGATTTTAGTAAACAATATTAATTTACTATAATACTATTATGGTAGTCTGTGTGGTCTAGTGGTTAGAGTATGAGATGCACAAGCCGAAGGTCCCAGGTTCAAATCTCGTTGCCGAGCAACGTGATTTAGTTCAGGGGATTTTTCAGACAGACTACGAGTGTTCACTCAGTGGTGATATCTACTGATTTAATCAGATCATATTATAGCTGAGCAGACACACGGGAGCATGGTACTGACCAAACCAACTGCTCAAAAAATCAATACGGTCATGAAAATGAGACACTCTAACTATCTCTAAGCGAAGGTCCGAGAGGGGCTGTAGTGCTACAAAGAAAAAGAAGTAGCTGCGGTATATATGGTGATCCAGCATTATATCAAAGATGCCCTCAGTATCAAGATACAGAAGCTTAATTTTCCTCAAAACAAACCCAAGTACATCGCACTGTCTTACTTTTCAACTATGTCAAACCCGGATAGACCATTGTCATGACAATCGTCACATATTTATCGAATGGAATTCGCTGAATACTTTTCACAAATTTGTTTTTATGCTGTTCGCGACTTTTATTCTGCATAGTAGTAACGAGCCCTTGCAGACTTCTCACTAAATCCTGCATTTCCATTGCACTGTAAAAACATGACTAAGATTGAAAGTAAAATAGTCACGTTTATGGCTGTCCTAGAATTGTCCGTAAATTGTCGCACCGATTGCGCTAATTTTATATGCTTGGTAGAAATGCGATTTCAGTAAACAACATAGATTTATTGTAATAATATCATTTGCGTTGTTATGCATACGTCTATCAAAGTCGGAAACGACTTTACAAGTAATAAGTTACACCATGGCTAACTTCAAATAATTGATAAGAATGTGTGTTCATTCTTTTCATGACTAGCTCTTCGAGGGACTGTATATGTTGCCTCAGTTCATGGTTTTTTTTGCGTTAAAGCCTCTCTCAGGCCTCCGCTTAGAGATAGTTAGGGTATCTCATTATTTTGATCAAATGTATCGGCACTTTAGAATGTAATATGGTCAGTATCACGCTTTGGCCGTACGTTCATCCACCCAGCTGAGATACGCTCTGCTTTTCAACAAGTATATATCATAACAGAATGAGCTTATAGTCCGTCCGAAAAATTGCTCTAAGCAAGCCTCGTTGTTGCCATCGGGGCTTGAGCCAGGGACCTTCGGCTTATGCACCTAGCTCTCTAACCACTATACCACGAAGATTATATCTTTTTCTTTGCGGAGTTTATTAATTTTTTCATTATTTACGATTTTTTGTAATTTGAATCCATCATCTGCGAAGTTTCTTTAATCATGCTTTCTTTTCATGATAATTGTCACCAGCTAACTTTTTGACATTTTCCTGGTAACCCCCAACGGTGGAAAGCCGTTGGACAAAATTATTATATTCGATGCAAATTACTCGTACTAATTATTTCGACGATATGATGATTTCCAATAAAAATTAATTTTATATTGACGTTTTAAAGATTATTTAATTTTTGAAAGCTACTGACAGGTGTGATTAGATAGAAACACGTCTGTACGCAACTAGTACCAGACGTAGAATCATATCTTGCACCTCTTTCTCTTACTGCTTATCACCACAGCCCTTTTCTTATGCGGTAGAGTTGAAGAACTTTCCTGTGCATTGTCAGCTCCCACGAGACTGCTTAACCGGGGGAGTGAGCTTGAAGGTTACAGTGTTCAAGCATCTGCCATTTTTCCAATATTAGTGAAATTTGAGCATACCGCTGGCTATCATCTGAGTACAAGATCCTTAAAATTGGCATTATGTTGCAACTCAATGAATTTCTTCTGACAACCTGGCCCTTCACAATAGAACTGGTGTGGTTAGCTTTGGGCAAATCTTATTATCTTAGCTTAAGCCATTCAAATTTTTGTACATTAGGTTAAAATTTAGTATATGTCTTTTTTAGGGGTTTGTAAAATAATTTTACAAAACCCTACTAGTTTCGCGACCTGTCTGTCCGTCTGTCCGTCCGTGTGTCACAGCATTTTTTCTCGCAAACTACTTAAGCTAGATACATCAAATTCTGTATGCAGGTGCAAAGTGGTGCTCTCTTCAAAGTGTAACTGCAAAAAATTTTATAAGGTATTTAAGGAGGGGGGGGGGGGGATCTCTCCATATAGGGGAGTAGTCCCTGAAAAAAAAATGTCATCAAAGGTAGCCGATTTGGGTATCAAATGAAAGGTCTTGATGATAAGTTTTCAAAACATGTCTTCATTTGATACTTTTTGCTTCGAGGGACGCGCAGGGAGGGGAAATACACGAAAAATTTATGTCCCCCCCTCGCGATTGGACACCTGTGATCCGAAAAGTCTGAAAAAAATCATGGTGGTAGGTGTTTATGGGTACAACAACAACAAATACCTTAGAAGTCGAAATTCGCTCAACTTTGTTAATAAAAGTATGATATTCGAGTTTCCCGTTTTCCCCAATAAAATCGCGCCGGTACCCTTAAATTGAACGAAATTCGATATTTACGTAGTCCTGCTAAGGGTTCTTAAACTTTGTAAGAGTGATGAAAATCAAATGATATGCACGGAAGTTATAGCCGTTTGAAATTTCTCCGATTACAACAACAATAACACATGATTTTGGTATCTTATAAACTTTCCATCCAATCAGTCACTGCAGTTTTCACTTGATCTTCTTGAAATTTTCCAATAAGATCAATAATATTAATATTTTTGAGATTTCATGATTTGAGTGATTTTTGTCGGTTTTCAACAAAATGGCGACCGTTGAAAGTAGAAAAACAATGGATTTTCCTTTGAACGTGCACATCTCTTTGACATATTTCTTGACGTTATTCATTGTTGATGACTGCATTTCTGAGAAGTTGGGTACAAAACCCTTCTGTCATGAGCGTAGGTCTGTTTACCCAACTTGTTTAAATGTTATATATTGTACATTGCAAATACTCGTAAAGCATTCATACGATTATTGATGCAAGTTACTTGATTTGAGATAGCTTTTCTGATAAGTTACAATCAAAGGCTTATGGTGGATTTAAATAATAAGATTTTAAAGACTGCCGCTGTTTAGTGAAGAGAGGGTCCCACTTAATTTCCTTTCAACAACCTGTCCAAAAATATATTTCCCTATTTGGAGTCATTCACTCACGAATCTCGAAAAAATAATAGCAACTTAAAATAACTTTCAATCTCCGCTTATCAAAGGAAACTCAAGATAAACTTTTGATTAGCATCCTGACAAAGAATAAACTAAGCTAAATTCTACTGTCGTCCTTCACTTTCTGGTTATCTTCTTCCCCCTTTCTTTTCCTCCCTTCCTCCTCTCGGCAATATCCTGATAAGAAACTTTGTTGGCAGATTTATCATGAACGAGAAAATGCAAACGAAGAAGATTATTAATCGAAAATGTGAAATATTACTTTCAAGATTGATTCAACGTTTCTATGATTTTACTTTGAAAATTATTGCAAAGATTGTTTGAAATTGATGGGGGAGCTTCTAAAGTAAGTCAGCGAAGCATGTTGATTATTGGTTAGGAGTTAGTGTGAGTAATGTGGAAAGTATTGGGAAAAATAAGTTGCTATAGGATCTTAGGTTTTCCCATGCTTATTGGAGTATTAAGAAATAACTCCTGTTTCTGCTTTGATGTGGTATTTAAATATAACTTTTCTTTATTAGTCGGGTTGAATTATTGGTAGATTTATCTATATTTATTGTAATATATCGGAGGGGATGAAAAGACGTCTTTACTCCTTGGTGATCGCAAGCGGAAGAGGGCGAGCACACATTTATTACAATTGACATTACAAATGTCATTATGTCAAATATTATAGATAATTCACAATGGTAATACATGTTACAATAATATCCAATATTATAGTACAATAAAATAATATAATAATATCCAACATTTATCTTAAATTATTTGAAGCGTTATTTGCGGGAAGCACAATTATCAACAATTTCCTAGGTGTGATTAATAAGTTTGTTATAAAAACTTCGTTCTAGATTATAAATTTTTTTTGAAACATAAAACAAAAATTTCTAACAATTTTAACATGATCGAAGAAACGTCTGTTGAAAATTCAAACATATTGTTATACTACGTTCATGCCAGCCAAAATTATTTGATTTGGTGAACGTAATTTTCAAATCATATGAATGTATTAACACCTACAGGGCTTTCCAATAAGAGGTGTTATTTTGATATAAGTAGAAAAATGCAATTTTTTAACAAAAATGATTAAATGTTTATTTCATTATAAAGAAGAAGGTATGCCGTTAATAGTGCAAAATAACATCAGACAAACGAACACCACGACCACGCTTACAGGAGCATATCCTTTTCATGAAATTTTCCATAACCAAATCGCAAAGTGGCTGCCTTATGTCCTCAATAGCCTCACGAATTCCATCTTTGAGGTCCTGAATCGGTGCTGGGCTGTTGGCGTAGACCTTTTCTTTCATGTGACTTTAAAGGAAGAAGTCGCAAGGTGTTAAATCACAGATCGTCTAAAGAACGATCCTACAAATGATGCCCTTCGTATATACAATGATCTTCCGGAATCAGTAAAAGAAGCGAATTCACTTATGATCTTCAAGAAAAGACTCAGGAACTATTTAATGAATAGCGATCGAATCTCAGCGCAGAAACTTTCAACATAGCATCTTAGGGCAATTTTTTTTATCCTATCATCGAGATGCCTCAAGACACAGCTAGCCTTATGATTTATTATTATCTGTCCAGTAACTTCAAAATAGCATCTTAGGGCATTGTTGACCCTATCGTCGAGATACTTGAAGAAACAGCCATTCTTTTAACTCAGAGTTTTTTTTACTGCGTCGAATTAATATTTTTTTTACCTCTGAGAGCTGTTAACGAATCGGACATGAAAAGATTAACAGGATGACTTCACATATTTTTTTGTGTGCCCCCTTATACCGATGTTTTAAACATTGTCTGGGTGGCATACCTGCAGAAACGACGAAATGTGAAGTCTAGATCGCACGAGCGTTGTGCGACGAAGAAAGTGTGATGGAGAGAGTGGAAGGGAAGGAGGTATTTATAAAAAAAAAAAAAAAAAATCAGATCTTGGTGGCCAATTGTGATCACCTCTTCGAGAGATAACACGGTCCGGAAACTTTTCCCGTAAAAGATCAATGGTTTCGTTGCTTTTCTGGCACTATGTGACATCTTGTTGAAAGTAAACGTTGTCTAGATCAAAACCATCCAACTCCGGCCATAAAAAAAAATCATTAATCATCTCTCGATAGCGCAATCCATTCACCGTAACTGTTGCTCCAGCCTCATTTTCGAAAAAGTAAGGTCCAATGACTCCGCCAGACCATAAACCGCACCAAACAGTCACACGTAGAGAGGCTTTCAATAATAACTTTTGGGTTTTCCGAGCCCCAGATGCGAAAATTTTGTTTGTGGACGAAGTCACCGAGATGGAAATGGGCCTCATCACTCAAGATGATTTTTCGATGAAATTCTGGATCATTTCCATGAATTTCAAGGACACAATCAGCAAAGACACGACTTTGTTGATGATCTACCAGCCTGAGTTCTTATGTTAACTGAAATTAATAAGCCTTAAGACCCAAATTTTCATGCGAAATACGGTGTAACGACGTTAGTGGAATGCCTGATTCCAAAGAACGACGAGGAATGGACAAACCTGGGTTTTCTTCAACACTTTCGGGTACAGCAGCAATATTCTCGACTGCTCTTGAGTGACGTGCACGGATTTTATTCGTCACTTCACTAAGTTGCCCCAACAGCTCGAATTTTTCCACCAATTTCTGTATTGCGGTCCGACAAGGTGCTTCACGACGACCCAAAAATTTTCGAGTTTTACGAACCGTCTCCACCATATTTATAGTGAATCTTCACCATATTTATAGTGAATTTTAATAATTTCAATGCAGTGTTGAAGCGTGTATCGTTTTTATTAATGGCGTAGTTTCTACTTGTCAAATGTCAAAAAATGACAGCTTCAAAAGTGATATCTACCGAAATATTGTGCTATTTAAAATAACACCTCTGATTGGAAAACCCTTTAGTTAGCGTGATTTCGTTTGACATTCCAGTCGCATTTCATGTGTCAAAATATAATAGGGGTACCAATTAATTCATACGGGAAATTGAAGCTTTATTGTGAAAAATCGCTTTTAGACAATCGGAAATGGTTTGTTGAGCGACGACTAGTGATTATGCTAGTTCTTCTTGCGTTTGGGATGGATCTTGGTCGAGCAATGTCTCCAATTCGTGATCGTCAAACTTTTTTGGCTGTCCGGGACGTTCATCGTCCTCCTAGTCAAAATTGCCACTTTTAAATCATGCAATCCACTTCTGGCACGTACGCTTAGCTAGAGCATGCAAACCATACACTTCCACCAAAATGCGATGACTTTCGGCAGCCTTTTTCTTCAATGAAGAAGTACTCCCAGCAAAAATACTTTATTCGGCACAAAATTCGACATTTTCAGAATAAAAAAAGTATTGTTGTTTACGCTTCAGCTAAATGACACAAACTGATTCAGAAACTATATGACGGTAGCTTTCCAACACATATTTGGGAAGGTGAATCACTAGAATAAAAATCAAGTTACGCCATCTGTTAGAAAACCGCACGAATTAACCGGTACCCCTATTATAAAAATAAATTAGTCGGTGACAGTAGTCACAACGGATAGACGTGTTTTTGTTTGTGTCAAATATAATAATAAAACTATTAAAGTATTTTATTCGAGAATAGGAAAAAAGGTGATCCAACACTTCTCAACTGTTGGGCGAAGGTAGAAATTTTTCCAAATATTGCATGACTAGGAATTTGTCCTTTGCGGTTGAGGACAATGATTTCATTTTCCTTGTGCACAAGAAAATATTCACGTGTCAAAAATGTTCAAATTGATATTTGAGAACACTGAAAAACTAAGAATCTGTCAAAATTCCAGCACAAGCTGGAATCAGCAAAACCAAGACCCGAGAATGCAAGATTCTCACAAAAAGATATTCCAAGAAATTCGCACCAACTGACGTTAGTGACACTCGACGTCAGGAACGCCTTCAACAGCGCTAGATGGGTGGATATTCTGGATACGCTGGAGAACTCTTTTCAAGTTCCAGAATATCTAATACGGCTTTTGAGGAACTACCTAAAGGACCAAAGCCTGCTCTACGACACGACACAGGGCCAACGAGGGATGGAAATTACATCGGGTATTGCCCAGGGATCTATCTTTAGTTCAGACCTGTGGAACGTGGCTTACGACGGGCTACTGAGACTTCGGCTGCCAGATGAGTCGCGCTTGGTCGGCTATGCGGATGATGTTGCGGCTCTGGTCGCTGGACGCACCGTAGAACAAGCGCACTTAGGCTAGGTATGCTGATGCGCCGAGTGAGGGACTGGTTGACTGCTCGCGGGTTTAGTTTAGCACTGGAGAAAACCGTAGTGGTCATCTTGACATAAAAGAGAATCTCTAGAGTAAGGATGATCAGTATTGGAGACATACAAATCAAATCTCAGTCAGCGGTAAAGTACCTGGGTCTACTGATCGACTCGAAGATGAGTTTCTCTGAGCAAATCAGGGCAACGGCTGAGAAGGCTTCTTCAGGAATATCGGCTCTGAATCGACTTATGGCTAACGTAGGGGGACCCAGCCCATCAAGAAGACGCCTCTTGATGAGTGCTGTAGGGTCAGCGCTGTACAGAGCAGAGGTATGGGGAGACGCTCTCAGCAAGGAGGTATACCGAAAACGTTTGGCACAGGTACAGAGAAGAGGAGCATTGAGAATTGCATTTTCGTATCCGGCAGTCTCTGATCCGACGGTGAGAGTTGTTGCAGGCGTGATACCTGTTGCCCTTCTTGCTAGAGAGTGCCGCACTATTTACCCATGCCGAAACAAGGATTCGAGGGATATGGTTGTCTGCGAGGAGAGACAGCGCTCGCTCAACGATTGGCAGCAGTCTTGTGTGAATTGCACGAAGGAAGGTGGACTTCGCGCCTCATCCTGGATGTGAGACCGTGGCTAAATCGAAGACATGGTGAGACTGACTTCTATCTGACCCAGCTTTTGAGCAGGCATGGGTGTTTTCAGTCTTACCTGGAGAGGATTGGTAAGTCACGGTCCTCCGACTGTCGGTTTTGCCCAGGAGAGGAAGACAATGCCTGCCACACGTATTTTGCGTTTACAGAATGGGTCAGGCTGCGAAGGGAACTCTACAGGGAGACGGGAGAGCTCACCCCGGATAATATAGTTGTGGTGATGCTTGAATCGGTTGACAGATGGAACCAGGTGGCACACGATGCTCGGGCAGTCCTAAAATATAAAGGGGACTCCCAGCAGCTGGGGGCGCTGGGGCTGGGGAATCGCTTTTCTGGCGCTTCCTCTTCCCCTCTTCCCTTCCGCTAGGAAAGAGACCCCCCACCTTGAAGGCGCCTCATGGCGTAAAAAAACGAGACCTGGCCCAAAGTAATGTGTCAAACGGTTCCAGGCTGGGTTCTCAGGCTGACAGGGGAGGTGTTTAGTGGGTAGTCCAGTCGCCTTCTTGCAAGCATGGGAGTCCCACACTCTGTGCATAAATGGCATTCACCTCCCTGCCACCAAGAAAAAAAACCAAATCAAATGGTGATCTTAAGAAATCGAGACCACTCTGTCTTCTTTCGAATCTAGGAAAAATTCTGGAAGAAATGTTTCTGCGATCTTTTGAAATATTTTCTAAATCCATCATTCCTATTGAACAATTTCGTTTCAAAGAAAAAATTTCTAATGAACATGCAATCTTATCTATATGCTAAAATTTTTGCTGGTTTGCGAAACAAAGAAGTTACAGTGCGTGTAAAATTGATCTTCTCAAGGCTTTCGCTTTGGTTTGGTGAAAAGGTTTAATCTACAAACTTTTAAATTGTAATTGTCCTATTCCTATCGTTCGCATTTTCACTAGTTTTCTTACCAACCATAATCTGTTAAAATAGGTAATTCCTATTCTTCTTTAAATGGTGTATATTCTGGTGTTCCTCAGGGTTCTTAAAGAGTTTGTGATTTTTTCAAAATTTTATGGATGACACATACGCGAGGTTTGTATTTAAAATATGGTATTCACTCAAAAATTACATATGCTACTCAGGTGTAAACATTGTTTGCAAGTCGGTAGACTAGCTTTCGTCAGAAAAAAGTTTACCAAATCTTTAATCGTACATTTTTTGAAACACACTAGCCAAATTAACCCAAAGCTCACGACGCTTATACTATTTGCTTCAGTCAAAAACCCCATATTTTTATCGAAATTTTCTCTACAATAATAGCATTTCAGATATATTCATACAACAAAAACATGTCCCGCAAAAGTGTTAAAGTGTATTTAAGAAACACATTGTGTCGGTGAAAGTAGCTTTTGAAAAGTGAATTTGATATTTTATAGCAAGTAGTAAAATAGTGAAATAGAATAACAAAATGAGTTTTCGGCGTCAATCCTTACAACAAGGTTTCTCTGGAGCCGGGAGTACAAACAACTCAGTGAATGCACCACCGCAACATCCTGAACTGCAACGAAGGGAATCACTGGTGAAACCAACATGGCAGAATGTATGTCCTGGCCAAGTTTCGACGAAGACATTGGAACGAGTCAATGGCATTGTGGACGGATTGCAGGAAGTGACCGTAACAAATAATAATGTCACTAAAGTTGAAGTCAAGAAAAATCGCAAGCAAGTGGAAATATTTGATATATTCGGAAAGGTAATTTCAAATGTTTTATTTCGTTTTGAATTTCAACATTTATACATGAGACCAGCAACGCTTTTTCTTTCTATATGAGTACACTTATGAATTGAAAAATGCCAACAGTACCTAGGAAAATCCTCAATTTAGTCAGTTGCTTTGTGCATACGAATTTTTCCACTTTGTTTATTCCCAAATAGTAATTTAATTCCCAATGAACACTTCTACGAATGAAAAGCAAGTAAAATAGTTTTTCAAGTGTAAGCAATCAAAGGAGTTTTCCACGTATTCGCAGAAATATTTGATTATATGGAAATCATATTTGCGCGGAAAAATTCCATTCAGCGCAGTTTAATACAATTTGCAGTTTTCAGCATAATTCAGTTTGAGTATGAATTTCGCATTCATAATTTACGCCTTGTGGTGGTGAAATTTTCTACTGACTTACCCTATTTTGAACTATTTGCCCTTCATAACAATAATGATTCTGAAATAGAGTAAATACTTTATAAGCCTTGAATGCCAGTCACCTGTCACGTTCCGAAAATACTATAAAAGTTTAATTTACTCAATCTACAATGGCAACCAAGCCAGCCTCCTTATTTTCTATTCTGGGAAACATTGTGGCAGCTTTACCACTCGAAACCTTATAAAGTACTAAACAAGGAAAGCAGTTCGTTCAACGAAAATTCATTTCTCCATGTTATGTTATGTCCTTATTTGCAGAGTTTGGGAGTTTATCTATGTCTAATCAGCACTTTCCTTTTGTGTCGTATATAAACTACAATATTCTCAATCAATACTTATATACTCGTATACTAGTACCTACATTGAACCTCTTTGAATCAACAGGTGATGCTGTTGGGTGATTCAGGAGTTGGGAAGACTTGTCTCCTAGTTAGATTTCGTGATGGAACATTTCTTTCAGGAAATTTCATATCAACAGTTGGCATTGATTTTAGGGTGAGGTCATAAAAATTTTATTATGCCGGACTTTTTACCGGTTGAATTGATGTACATAGATGTCTTTGTCCCCGATTGAATTGATGTGTACTCGTACATAAATGTCTTTGTTTACGCTGTAATATAATTTTTGTTTTATGTTGTCATTAAGGATACTCAAAATATATTGAATGTCCTAAAGGAGTAATCCATTGAATAATGTTGTCTAGTAATTTAGTTTTTGTATGTGCCCGTATACATGTTCGTAAAATATGTTCCCGTTATTTGAATATTGTTACATGTACCAAGAATTCTGCGAGCTATTGTCGCAATTGTTTTCACAACCATCAAGAACATCAACAAAATGAATTTACTCGAAACCACGAGAACACACCAAGCATAATCAACATCAGAAAGTAACGTCACTCCATTCATTAAGCTGCTCGAATATACCAGGTACCTCTCGGCAGAACATTCGCCAATGTACGAGAAATGGGTTGAATAGGTAGAGACCCTATATAAAGGCGAGCTGAATGAATGGGGGGACGATTCATTCAACCGCGAGAGTAAAAACTGCGATAGTGTGTGGAGTGTGAATTGAAAAGCGATCGAGTAATTGTAAAGTGATTTTCGTTGATTTTTAAGGGAAGACAGTTGTTAGAGCAATTTATAGACAAAGTGAAAATTAAAATTGTGAAATAGTTAAATGAGTGATTGTGCATTTTTAGTAAATAAATAAACTCTTTTAATTTAATTAAAAAGACATTGCGTTTTCACTTTCCCGGAACATTTAAATTATTGGCCGCGAACCATAACACGCGACAATATGTTTTATGGGGTAACCGCTCTAGACTTTTTGGAAACTGATTCTTTTAGTGACTTGAAGGATGCTTTAAACCTTATACCCCGTAAAAGGTGCCTTAAAAATTGTAAAGCAATAACTATATTCGAAAAAACTTGATGTTTCGAAATTTTGACTTTTTCGGGGCAAATCCAATTTCTAAACACTGACCCATGAATTCGTACTGGGAAGGTACCGATTAATGCTGTTACTTTTGACGTTTAGTTTTTCTGACATAATTCAAGTTACACATCGACAAAAAAAACGCTTTAGCGCTACAGCCCCTTTAGAGATAGTTAGAGTATCTCATTAGCTCCGCCGTAGCCGGCCCCAAGCCCGTTTGAGAGAGGAGAAGGAAGCCCTCTTGTTTTTCCAATCCACAGCTTCTATGATTCCTCATCCCAAACCCCCCAATTAAATGGTAGCAAACTTTCTCGGGGTCACACATTTGGTTTACTGGTTCCCCAATAATGGGACATTAAATGCCGAGAAATGCTAATATGTTAACTGTAAATACATCTACAGCTCTGCTGCTAAATCCTACTTACACTTCCTTTGTGGAGACGTAAGAAGATGAACGTGAGTCTTCCGCGCCTGATAATGGAATCGACTTAATAACGTCCCTAGAAAACCTTAAAATGTATCGGATCCTGCAGATGGGCCTCGGAATGGATTGGACTCACAAACGAAAAACGCCATCGCAAACGAAAAAAAGAGTATGGCATTGGATCCTGGAATGTCAGATCACTCCAGTACCCTGGCGCTGATAAAGAGCTTTTAAACAGGCCAGCCAATATAAATTAAAAATACTGGCAATCCAGGAAACGAACTGGACTGGAAACTGCATTCAAGACATGAGATCGCCCACAATATTTAAAAGTGGGAAGCCTACTGGAAAATAAGAATTTGGAGTGGCCTTTATTATGGGTAGAGGGTTCTAATCGCACGTTATTGATTTCAAGCCAACAAACGAACCGTTCTGTGCGATCCGTATAACAGCGAAATTTTTCAAAATCTGGCTGATTAATGTACACGCCCCGACCGAAGAAAAGGACGGAGAAATGAAGGAAGCGTTCGAAAACCGCCTGGAAGGACTAATCAATGCATTGCCTACAAATGATACAAAAATAATTCTGGATGATTTCAACGCGAAAGTTGGCAATGAGCTTTCTCATCGGGGAACGACTAGAGGATACAGCCTCCACGACGAAACAAACGGCAATGGCCACCGCCTGGTTGACTTTGCATGTAGTAGAAAGATAGTCATACGTTCGATTCGGGTATCACCAGATGGCAACACAAAAAGGCAGATTGAACTTTTTTCTGATCCAAAAACGTTGGGTTTTGAGCATACTTAATTTCCGTACATACCGAAGAGCTAATTGTAACTCAGATCATTACTTGATCAAATAAACCTATCGATGTCGTATGTCAAAGGTATATTCGGTGAAAACCAGCCCGTTTCAAAAATTTGACATCGAAAAGCTCCAAACGACGTCTGTGCACAAAAATTTCGCGGAGACCATCGACAACCAGCTGCCTCCCATCTTATCAGATGCCTCGTTAAAGACGAGTAACGAGCTCTGGATGGAGGTGAAAGTGCCTATTAAGACCGTGGTAGAACAGACGATCGGATATCAAGCCCGGCGTAAGAGAAATGATTGGCTTGATGATGAGTGCCAAAATGCGTTACACAAAAAGAATCAGATGTACAAAGATTACGTAGGTAGGAACACCAGGACGAAGAGAGTGTTCATGTCAGTGAACTATAATCCACATATTCATCATTTCAATATAATTCACATATTCAATGTTCATTAAACTTTCTGATAAATGCATTAATTCATATACTCATCGTTTCCATGTTCATTGAACCTGTAAAATGCAATAATTCATAGTTTCTAAAACAATTGCATCGTGACATAAATACTTGAACTTCTAAAAAATGCACAACTTGTAATGTAATTGAACTTAGGATATATTGAAATAGGCTTGTTCATGATTTATGCATTCTTCCAATCAATAAATAAAATTCTGCTCTTGCATCAAATTTAGGCTAAGAAAAGTTGTATTTAAATAAAGTAAGCGCAAATAAATACTCATTGCATTCACGTAAGTCTAATTGTTGCAATGTTAATTTCTAGCCACTGATGCATATTCGGTCCGTCGAGCAAAACCTTAACTGATAGATTATTTTCAGATTCATAAACATACGAGATGGCAAATAAAGTTCAAAACTTGAACTTGGCTGCAACAAAACGGAATATTTCAAACTATCGGAAAGATAGCGAGAGCAGGCATGGCTTGGCATACTTCGAGACGAGATTGGAGAAGCTACAAGAACAGTGGAAAAGTTGTGAGCAGAAACATGCTGAAGTAGATCAAATCCGGAAGGTTCTACAACCTACACCGAGGAGTATGAAGCATTGGAAAACTTGGTATTGGAGTACATTACCCTATTCCGGGCCACGATTTACGGATATAAGGGATCCAGAGAATCAACCGCAGTAGATTCGGTGAAGTTGGAACGGATCCGAATCCCAACATTCAACGGGCAGTATTCATCATGGTGTGGATTCAGAGATCTGTACAAGATTATGGTACACGAGAATTTTCAACTGAATTTGGTGCAAAAGCTAAAGTATCTCCGGAATGCTGTTCAAGACGATGCAGAGAAGCTCATCAGCCATCTAAGCATCACCTAGACCAATTAATGCGTTGCTTGGAAATTATTAACTGACCGCTATGATAACCACAGAGTAATTGTGCAAGAGGTGCTGCAAAGATTTTGGGATAATCAGAAATGTGGTGCTAACGATATACAGGAGTTCAAACGAGTGCTGGACTTAACACATCAGTTAGAAGTGTGCTTGCAATCAATTGAAGGGGAGTCATTCGATATCATAACAATTTTCATCTTAAACCAGAAATTAGATGAAGACATACGCAAAGATTGGCAAAAAGAGATGAGCGGACAAAATGAGATGCTAAAACTTTCAACATTCTTGGAATTCATCCAAAAACGCTTGCTGATGCTTGAAGCTCTAGCGGGGAGCTCCAAATCAACGAGGACAAGGGCGGTAACTCTACATGCGCCACATGTTGAGGTCAAACAATGTTGTCCAAAATGCAAATTAAGCCATCGACTTTCAAGTTGCGATTCCTTTAAGCAACTTGAAATTCAAGCAAGTCGCAATTTTGTTACATCAAAGCAGCAATGTTTCAATTGCCTTTGTGACAAACACAAAGTTACTAGTTACGCATCTAAACAAAAATGTAAGGTATGTGGCAAACGCCATCATGCTTTGCTTCATAACGAAGAGTTTAAAAGAACAACAAGTCACCCCGTTGAAGTTAAAGCACAGTTTGCAGAAGCCAATCATGCACACAAACACACGAATATTTTGTTATTAACGGCAGTTATCCGTGTACAAAGACGTTCTGGAGAGATAGTGACACTACGTGCTCTGCTCGACACTGGAGCACAACGCTCTTTTATCACCGACTCAGCGGTAAGGTATCTTGGAATCCCAACGAAGAAAGTAGATGCTTCAGTTCTGGGCGTCGGAGGAAACCAGAATATTCCAACTAGTAGGATGGCGTCTATAACTGCAGTGGTAGAAAATGAAGACGAAATACCAGAAAACATTAAATTCAAGCCGCTTGTATTGGGAAAAATTACAGCTTCAATTCCTGCAGTTCAAGTGGCTCATACACTACTAGACGGATTTGGCGGATCCATCGATTAATGTCCCATCTGAGATTGATGTACTAATTGGCGCGGATGTTTATGGTCGTATTTTGCTACCAGATTTCCGTCCAGGAAACCCAAGTGCACAAAAAACAAAGTTTGGTTGGGTTATTTTTGGTCCAACTGCAACTTCATCCAAAACAAAGTCAGTCAATACTTTGATTTCATTTGAAGAGTTTGACAAACACCTGAAACAGTTTTGGGAAGTCGACAATGTACCAGAAGAAAAATCATTAACTACTGATGATCTTCGAGGTGAGAAACATTTCATCGAGCATACCAAGCGTACGGAGTGTGGGCGATATACAGTCAGTCTTCCCTTTAAAACGCGGGAAGATTTGTCTCTCTGCGAAACTACTAAAATTGCTTATATGCAATTTTGGAGATTGGAACAGGCATTGATTCGAAATCTTGACTTTTACAGCCAATATAAAGAGTATATGGCAGAATACCTAAAGCTGGGACATATGCACGTAGTGCCATGAGAGCATATTTATTCTAAATCAAACTACTATTTACCACATCATGCAGTCATGAAAAGCAGCAGTACCACTACCAAATTGAGAATTGTTTTTAATGCATCTAAACGAGGATTAGGTGGGAAATCGTTGAATGATACATTGCTAACTGGACCATCCTTTCAACAAAACATTCTTCATGTCTTCATGCGATGGAGACAACACCGCTACGTCATGGCTGCAGATGTTGAGAAAAGTACCGCCAAATATGGGTCAGTGAAGAAGACATGGATTTTCAGCGCATATTTTGGCATTTTCAACCCGAAGATTCCAATTAAAAACTGTTACATACGGAACATTGAGTGCACCATTTTTAGCCATCAGAACACTCCATCAATTAGCAAAGGATGAAAAATCAAGGTATCCTGAAGCTGCTGAAGTCATACTCCGAGATAATTACTTTAATGACGTAGTAACAGGTGTAGGAGAGACGGACATGCTTGTGAAACTGCAAAATGATGTCGCAAATCACGTCATGCAAAGGGGAGGCTTTCATCTCCGGAAAAGGACATCAGATCATCCTGACCTGCTAAAACATATTCCACTTGAAGACCGAGTGACACAATCATCATTCGACATCAGCCTTTAGGGAGCCGTGAAAACATTATGGCCTACAATGGCATCCTGAAGAAGGTCATTATACCTTTTCAATCAACAGAAGTATTCCTCAGGATATCAGAAAACGAAACATTCTTTCCGAGGTATTCAAGCTTTTTGACCCATTAGGTAGGATAAAACCATGCATAATAATCGGGAAAGTCACAGTACAAAAAAATGTCTTATGAAGTGCGGCTGGGATGATAGTCGTACAATACGAGAAGAAGACATACAGGATTGGCTCACCGTACATAAACAACTAATAGCTGTAAACAAATTGAAAATTACACGATGGATCGGTTACTTCAACCAGGAGCAGAGATGGAATAGGTCAAGCTGGCTTGAAACGGCTACAGTAAATTCATCGAGTCCCGACAAAATCCATCGTCGCATTGGCAATTGACGAAAGTACCGCGGATCCAGAAATCCTACGACGTTTCGCATGTATTAAAAACTGAAAAGAATCGTTGCTTTAGCACTACGATTCAAGCACAACCCAACGAAACCAACCCTCAAACGAACCGGTGTTCTCACCAAAGAAGAATTGAAAAATGCAAAAACACTCTGCATTCGTTTAGCACAAGCCCACACATTTCCTGAAGATATACGACATCTACAACGATCAAACAGTGTAGGAGCTACCAGTAACCTATGAGCTATAGCCCCATGGCTCGACACAGATGGTGTTTGCGCTTATCGGTGAAGAAGCCAAGTATCCAGCCATAATTCCAAAAGGGACCTTAGCGGAGCTCCTCATAAAAGATGCCCACCAACAAACACTTCATTGAGGGGTCCAGCTAACGTTAAGCAGGCTACGTTTAAAATATTGGATACTCTCTGGCTACACGTTAACACGTGGCATTCTTAAGAATTGCTTACCGTGTTTCAAGATGACGGCCAAACCAAATGAGCAGCTTATGGGTAACTTGCCACCATTTCGAGTATGCTTTGGGAAACCTTTTATGGAGACAGGTGTAGATTACGCAGACGCAATCGACATTCGTTGGAGTTCAGGACGCGGAGCAAAGACCGTTAAAGCTTATATAGCCATATTTGTCTACATGGCTACCAAAGCCTTTCACCTTGAGCTAGCATCTGATTTGTCTACGCCAACTTGTTTAGCAGCAATTCGGAGATTCATCGCTAGAAAAAGAAAATGTTGTATCCTCTGCAGCGACTGTGGCAGCAACTTTCGTGGAGCACAAAAACATCTGCAAGAAGAATATGTAAATGTAACACGAACTGCAGGAGCAGAGCTGGCACAAGAAGGTATCAAATGAAAGTTCATTCCTTCTGGCAGCCCACACTTTGGGGTCTCTGGAAAGCCGATGTCAAGTCGATAAAACGACACCTCTACAAAACAATTGGCCAGCAAATTTTAACAGTAGAAGAATTCAACACACTTCTCGCTCAAATAGCAGCGTGTTTGAATTCCAGACCTCTGACTGATATAAGTTCTGATCCGTCTGATGTGAGCGCCTTAACACCAGATCATTTTCTTACTGCAAGCAACCTTTTTGAAATCAAAAGCGATCCCAGTGAGAGTAATGCTACTCTGCTCAAAAGATGAAAGCTGGTACAATACATGAAACATTCGTTTTGTCATACGTGGTCACGCGATTACTTGAATCGTCTACAACAACGACCGAAACGGCTCATCACACAACCAAATGTCAAAGAAGGCGACATTGTTTTAATAAAAACTGCTAATATACCATCCATGCAACGGCCACTGGCAAAAATAGTTGCGACTCATCCTGGAGAGGACGGGTTGGTCAGGGTGGTAACTTTGAAACTCAATTGGAAGTTCACGTGCAATAACCAACGTGTGCAGTCTTCCGTTTAATCACAAAAATCCACAAACATTGACTCCAGTAGCAGCTAAATCACCATCAACTCACCCAGAAGAAGTTAATACATCGATTATTTCTCCAACCACAAAAATATCGACTACTCCAAATAAGCGAAATTTACACTAAGAGAGCCCAGTTGAACCAAAGCAGAAGAAATCGAGGTCGAAACCAGTCACCCTTGTAACCGTATTATTTGCAACTCTATTAGCACTAGGAACCTTTGTATCTCTAAGTTCAGCTACAGTCAACATTTCTCCGTTAAATGGTGGATTATATATTGAGCACATTGTAGAGGCTAACCTGCTTCTAGGGGCGCTGCAACTTCGTTTCAAATTACCTCTGGACGATCTGAAACTTGATGAGCAAAATATCGGACAGGTGAATGTTAGCGTTCGAACGATGTGTACAGCCGCAAAGCAAGCGAATGATCAGATTCATTGTTGGGATCAGCATCTTTCCGAATTATGCCACAAAACTTTGGAGCGTATCAACACCATCCGTTTTTTGCATTCTAGGAAAACACGAGGGCTTCTGGGCCAAATACTATCTTCATTATTTGGTGTGAATGATGAACTAAATTGGAATCAGCCATATATAATCTCCAACCTCTTCTAACAGCTCATCTTGAGATTTTACACGCCACCACATCAAAAGTCACAACCCCTTACGAAGGAGATCACCTACAAATCAGTGTTCAGCTCCCAATTATCGACATTCGCAGGTACGATCTGATCAAGGCATCTACGATTCCCATTCAAGAAAACAAAGATATTTTCTCCATATTCGAAATCAGCTCTTCTCTGCTCGGAATTGACTATGCTGACGAGCTCTACTTTGAAACGAACGAAAATGAAGTTTTCAATGTATACAAAATCAATACCAATTAATACTTGCTCGCAATGACTACACTTATCGACATCAAAATACGACTGTATGATTCGAGAAGTTTACAATTCATACACAGGGACACGGTGTCCTACAAAAACATTTCAACTGCATAAACCCGTTTGGAAACAACTTTCAAGTCCTAATTCTTGGCTTTTTGCGACTCCACACGCTGCACCTGCGCAAACTGTATGCCACGGTATGAGAAGTAACATTATGCTGAACGGAACTGGGATCCTGTGAGCCACGCCTGATTGTACTATATTAGCAGCGGAGTACACTCTCACTCCACAACTTTATAAAGATTTCGAGTTCCTAGTTTATGTTACACCGTTCATCCCTATCCGCAATGTAACCGAAAACTCAGCAATCAAATTACACCTGAATGCCTCATTAGACAACGATTCAACGCAATGGGATAACCGCTAGTATCACTATCACAACCACATATTTAGTACTAGGCATTGCTCAGATATCTTATCCAGTAGCTGTCATCTCAAAATAGCCGCCGGTCATTGATGAGATGCCAGTGGAGCTCATCAAGCTATACACAAAGTCATTCAGCACATTTGGAAAGAAGAGCATATGCCTAAAGAGCGGAGCCAATCAATTATATTCCCTGTGGTGGACCAATAATCCCTATCCCCGACTGGCACACACGCATCCCGCATTTACAGGATGATGCCCGATGCCCGACTGCGATGTACGCATCCCGCATCAACTGCACTCTAAAGCCAATGCCCGACCACCGCGAGCGGATCGAGTTACCCGTTTTCGTCGTAGCAATTTGCAGATCGAAGAAAATGCACACATGTGCATCAACAACAAATTGCTTGAGACGATAAACGCTCCAGTCAAAGCATTTGCTTATTGGTGGATCAAGGTCTCGCAATATAGGCGCCCGCTTAAACATTAAGCCCGCTTCTACTTTTTCAATAGTATTCAGTAATCATGCAACTTACAATATCGGAATATTGTGAATAAATTAGTTAAACGTTTTCTAACTCGTGTTTTAACCTGGCCACAGGCTCAAATTGGCGATACAGCTCTCTGCGAGTTTTGAAAGTGTTGATAGTGCTCCGCGACCATGTCCTCGAACGGACCTGCAGTGCTAACAAGGTTTATTTCTTTTTATCGATTTGTTCGGATTATCGACATACTTCGCCACCGAATCCACACGCTCATTCTGGATGGGAAACCAGCCCGTAAAGGAAGTCAAAGGTGAGCTGACCAATACATTAGTGGGAAATTCGGCACTCAGTGTGCAAAGCGACCGCATCGAGGTCACATTATTGTTTGTTCTCGTAGTAAACATCTTGTCTCTAGTGTACACATTGTACAGGGACTATGTCCGAGGCGTGAAAAGGCGCGTGCGATGGAGCCTTCCCTAAGTTCGAGCGTAGTAATTACCATGCCTAACGATGGCAAAGAAGACATCCCGGCCGCTACTCTAAGCGAAGAGGGGTCCGACGCCGGAGAAGTGAACCGCGTCAAAAGCGTCACGTTTCGGAGTCCACCGTTCTGGGAAGAAGACTTAGAGCTATGGTTCAACCATGTAGAGGTGTGCTTTAGGGCAAGCCACATTATGGGAGACACAACTCGGTTTCAGGTGATCGTTGCCAGCCTGGATATCAAAGTTGTGGGGCAAGTGTGAACTGCAATGTCGAAGCCACCCGGAGAGCGCAAATACGAGTATCTCAAGCATGCGATAATCAAGGCATTCACCGAGTCTGCCCAGCAGCGCATTCAGAGGCTATTGTCGATTCAGACACCCTCTTATTAGCTGGCAATGGTTCCGTTATTCGTACATATGGGAAGCGGAATTTAACCCTAAATCTCGGGGTTGAACCCTGTTACTTGGTCATTCATCATAACAGACGTCAGCTCCCCGATCATTGGAGCAGAGCTGCTTGAGCATCACGGACTACTCGTTGACACCAGAAGACGAAAACTAATCGAGCGACCGAATGCGACTGCAGCAGAGGTGAAAGCCCCATCCAAGGACCAGCCACCAGCAGTCTCTTTGATATCTGTAGCTATTAAAAGTGAATAGGCTGTAGTTTTTGCGGAGTATTCCAAAATCACAGAAACAGTGACCCGGCGCACCATTAGTTACACAACGACGTGATGAAAGGGCCTCCAGTCAACGCAAAGGCACGCCGTTTTCCACCCAACAAACTCGCCGCTACAAATGCCGATTTGGATAACCTAATGCAATCAGGAATTTGTCGTCCATCTAAGAGTGCATGGAGCAGTCCTCTGCACATGGTCCGTAAAGCCAATGGCGACTGTGCGGGGACTACTGCACTCTCAACGCCCACACCATTCCGGATCGTTATCTAATCGGATTCCTGCAGGACTGCACTGCTGCATTGCACGATATGAACGTTTTCATGCTGATTTACCTACATCAAATACCAGTCGAGCTGGATTATGTCCCGAAGACAGCGATCATCATGCCGTTTGGAATATACGGGTTTGTCTACATGACTTTTGGCCTATGCATCGCAAGCCAAACGTTCCAATGATTTATCCACAAGCTGCTACGTGGACTCGACAACGCGTTCGTCTGCATAGACGACATACTAGTGTTCTCGCCAGATCAGCGAACCCATCAACAGCATGTTTCGGAAGTGCTGGATCGTCTATGTTGTAATAAACATAAGCAGTCAAGCAGCTCCGTGGTGATCAGGAGTGGCTGCTCCTGAAGAGATAAGGTGGTCACCCCGTCGAAACTGCTTAGTTTGTTGTTTTACTAGTGTAAAGTAAACTGCATCCGTCAAGATGAAAACTTGACTTTAGGCAGAGATGAGTGGTCCACTTTAGCCACTTTAACATCTTTATGTTTGACATTCCCCTTGTAATGCAACGACCTTCTTCTGTGAAAGTAACGGTTGCTTTTTGTTTAATGTTTGCGTTTGTCTCAAGCCTCCGTGTCCGCTAACTTTAACAAGGCAAAAAAATATTGAATTACTGTAGAGTAGCTTAATTGACACATAATAGAACTTTTCTAAAGACAATAAAAATTGATCGGTGCGTCTTGTAGAGTAGAGTACGCGGGATAAGTATTTTGTAGTGTAGCTTCGTGGCTCGACAAGAACCCGCCTCATATGATCCCGCAAATGCTAGTCGTCAAGCACGCGTACGCGGTCGTTAAGCGAAGCTAGTTAGCTGAGCTCAGTGTTGCTTATAGCCCGCTGACACTTATGCCAGACCATCGGCACCCGTGTCTTACACGGGCATTAAAAAAATAATTACAACGTCAATACGGACTTGCTATCAGTATCGACAAGTGCCAATTTGGATGAAGCGAAGTGTGATTTTTGGGATACACAATTTCGTCCGGTCGATTGAAGCCTTTACCTCAGAAGAAGCTGAAGTCATTCCTGGGTATGATCAACTTCTACGGACGACTCTCCCCACACACCGCTCAAAACCAACGCCCGCTACAGCAGATGATACCGGGACACAAGAAACGCGAAAAATAGAGCTTAAGTGGACCTACGAGGCTTTAGCAGCATTCGACAGGTGCAAATCAGAACTGAGCAAGGTTCTGTCACTCGCGCATCCTGATCCAACAGCTACATGGTCCCTATCTGTGGACACCTCAGACGATAGACTCGGAGCTGTCCTGCACCAGACGACAAGCACTGGGAGAGAGCCTCTAGAATTTTTCTCGCGCAAGCTCGACGACAGTCAGCGACGCTACAGCATCTACAACCGGGAACTCCTAGCTATTCACGAGGCGATCAGGCACTTCCGCTACACGTTTTCCGACCACAAGCCATTACAGTTTGTGTTCCAGCAGCGATTGGAAAAAGCGTCATCGAGGCAACACCGTCAACTGAACTTCATCTTAGAGCTCACTGTAGACTTCCGCCACATTCTGGGCCGGAATAACTCAATCGCGGACTATTTGTCTCGGGAAAGTACGATTCCCAAAATCGACTTCTTTTCTCTCGTTTTAGTTCAGCAAAACGATCCCGAACTCAAGGCTTTGCTGGAGGACCGGACGAATCAACTCAAGTGGAAGAAGCAGCAGCTAGCTAATTCCACTACACCACTGCACTGCATAGTCAACCACGACAAGGTTCGACCCTACGCACGACAGTAGTTTAGTTCGACGATGATGCATTGCCCAGCCCGCCCGGGCATACGAGCGACTAGAAAACTCGTCATCGACCGCTTCATCTACCCAGCTATGAACAAGGAAAGCAATGACTTTGTGCGAAGCTGCATGGCCTGCCAATGCAACAAGATCGGACGTCATGTCAAGTCACCGCTTCAACGCTACAACCCGCCAGATGCCAGATGCGAGCACATCAATATATATCTCATCGGAAGTCTTTCTCCAAACGATTGTTACCGGTATTGCCTAACCATCATCGACAGGTCCACGCGATGGCCCGTGGCTGTTCCGCTCCAAAATATCACAGCAGCACCAGTCACCGAGGCACTAATAAATGCATGGATTAGCCGCTTTGAGCGCCAGAATGGATCGCTTCCAACCTGAGACGCCAGTTTGAGAGCCAAATCTTTGCTGGGAATCAACCACCTGCGGAAAACCACTAACCATTCTGCCACCAATAGGATCATCGATAGATGGCATCGCACAGTCAAAGCCGCCATCCGCTGCTATGATACAGTCGAATGGAAGAAAGTGCTGCCTCTTGTGCTTCTTGGTCTGCGCGCTACATTGAAGGAAGACATCAATGCTCGCAGATAGGGTTCACGGCACCAGCTCTTGACTTTCTGGAGAATTCTTCATCGCATCGAAGCCAAGCGCCAACGACACAAACTTCTTGGGCAATCTCAGGGCTTGCATGGCAAAATTGTGACCTAGCGACATCGCGCACAACGCCAACAACCCCACCTGCGTACATCGAGCCTAAGGCACAAGTACACACGTCTTCATACAAAACACACCCAAATGATGGTCCATACCCTGTATTGAGCAGGAAGGCCAGATGCTTCAAGGTGAGCGTGAATGGACATCCAGCTTCAACTTCAATTGACAGGCTCGCACAAGCGCCCAAAGACAACCACCCGTAGTGGACGCTAGGTGCGACCACGCGTACGATTCTAATGAAAAGTGCATTATCGTGGCTAAGCCACTGTGGGGTGAGTACCGTGGCGGATCAATAATCCTGATCCCCGACTGCCATGCATGCACGCCACATTTAAAGGATGCTGATGCCCGATTCCCGACTGTGATGTACGCATCCCGCATCAGCTGCACTCCAATGTCAATGCCCGACCACCGCGAGCGGATCGAGTTACTCGTTTCCGTCCAATCAATTTGCAGTTCGAATTGATTGAGACGATGAACGCTCCAGTCAGAGCACGTGGTGGTCGCGCGTGTGCGCAATTTATGCTGACAGCAATGTGCAGACTATTAAAATGAATGCTTATCAGTGGATCGAGATCTCGCAACATAGACGCACGCTTAAACATTAAGTCCGCTTGTATTTTTTCAATAGTATTCAGTAATCATGTAACTAAGAATATCGGAATATTGTGAATAAATTAGTTAAACGTTTTCTAACTCGTGTTTTAATCTGGCCACAGGGCCAAATCCCTATCTACAAAAAAGTGACAAGTTACAGTGTGAAAATTATAGAGGCATATCATTACTCTGTATGGCGTACAAAATATTTTCAAAAATAAAATCGGGCCATACGCTAACAGTACTATTGGGAAGTATGAAGGTGGTTTTAGAGCAGGTAGATCGACAGTAGACTGATTGTTCACTGTCATCAGGTATTTGAGAAATGCTGAATGTTCAACATAGACGTTTATTAAATTTTCGTTAACTTTAAGCAAGCATACGACAGTATTGTAACCTACTGTACCACATAATGCTAAACTTTGGTATCCCAGCCAAATTTGCCCGTCTTACCAAAATGACAATAACCAACTCACCGATCTCATTGACGCAAAATTGGACCAAAGCAGGGAGATGGTTTGGCTGCTTTGTTATTCAATTTGGCTCTGGAGTACGTCATAAGGAAGCTACCTGTCGAAACATGAGATACATCATTATACAAGTTGAGCCAATACGACATTAACATTTGGTCAGGGCCATTAACAACTGCCAAGAACTCTTCCTGAAACTTGACAGCGGAGCAAAACTACTATAGCTGCAAACCAATGAGAATAAAACAAAGCTCACGACGCAATTGAGGGAAAATAGTGCAAATACACAAAATATCACACTTGGCGAAAACAGTATCGGAAATGTGGGCAAATTTGTGTACTTAAGTGCCAAAATAACGGGAAATGGCAATAAAATCGACCAAATAGGCGGAAGAATACAGCTCGCAAATATCTTGAAGACCAGGTGCATGCACAGGAAAACAAAGCCCCATGTATACAAATCTGTGATAAGACCTGTATTATGCTAAGGGTGTGAAACATGGACTCTAACCCAAGCATCCGCAAATATATTGAACGCCTTTCCTAAGGCGAATAATCGGAGCGAAGCTAGACGTGAGCTAAACGGGAACTAACGGTGAATCGATTTAACCATGACTTGTATGAAATTTTTGACGAACCGGAGGACTCAGCGATTGTAAAACTGCAGAAGCTGCAATGGGCTGGCCACATGAGTCGTATGGATGAACAAAATAAACCCGAGAAGGTATTGGTTGGGAGACCAGTGGGGAAACCGAGAAAACGTTGGTCTGACTCAGTCGACAAAGACAGCTGCTCGGGTTTCAAAATTGGAGAACGTGGTCTATAGACCGAGACAATTGGAGGCGCTATCAGCAGGAAGCAAAGGCCTGAACGAAGCTGTAGTGCTTCGAAGAAGAGGAACTTAGGATTTTCCTTTATTCTTTTAACGATCCATTGTTCGTCTCACTCATTTAAGATCCTGTTTTGTGCATTTCCATCGTTGTTTTCCTATCTTTTTTCATTGGAGAACCTTTGAATTATATGCAGGACCGTTGATGAGCTTACATTCCGTTTATTTTATGTTGAGATTCACCATTTTTAAGATGCTGGATCACTAATTCTAGCTGCTGAAGTGGCCTGCAATTCATTGTAAACATGACACAATTTATCGACTTTTTAATGAACGCAAACAAACTATTTTTTGAAAATCAGATGAGGAATATACAAAAATAAATTTTCACAAAAAAAACCTATGATGAGCGTGCACTTTAGACGCTAGGAGGCAAAGAACTAACTGCATCAAAGAACCTGTGAGCTGTTCTATTCACGTGCTTTTTTCTTGCTAACGAGACATTTGAAATATTTTTTTTTACTTTCTTGTAGGCTCCAAATCATCCATTTTCCTATTATCCATTTCGTAAACTTACTGTAAAGAAAATATTTTGTTTGATTTTTCCGAAGTGCATCAAATAACTTATGAGCCCCTGCATTTATTTATTTCGACCAACTTACAGACTAAAGGCCAATCACAGGATTGGTTCAAACAATACAAATAGAAAAGTACAACAAAATGTATCTACTAGGCTAGGTATTTAAAATTAAATATTTAAGTCTATGCTTATAAATTATTAAAGACGTAGGAGATGGGCCAAATTCCATAGCATTGTGGTGTCTTGGCAGACGCAGCAGTGGTGAATGGTAAAATGTTTCCGTTCTTGCAAATGAAATTCTGTATGATCCTTCATTTCTAGAAGGATAATTAGATGTCCGCATTTTCAGTAACTTTCTTACATTTGTATGCAACTGAAGGTGGTGAAGCTTATATAGGAGACATTCATCAAGAAAGTGTCTACGGGATGATAACGATGGGGGTGCAGAAAAGAAAGTCTTTCTTCATAAGATTGGTATGGGACTTTAAATTTAAAAAATAATATTCGGGTGAACTTCCGTTGTACAGATTCCAGTAGTGAGTCTAAGTACTTATAATGCGAAGTCCAAATTCGGGAACAATACTCGAGGATAGGCGGAACAGTTCTTATAAAAAGATGTACTGGAGACAGGATATTCCGAAGATGGAAAAGTGACGGAAATAAATCCGGATATCCGAAAAGCACGTGACGTGATGTCGAGGATGTGCTCTGCGAACTTGAGTCGCGGGTCTAAGATCACCCCTAAGACTTTGAACTTGGCTACTATAGAATGAGATTCGATTGATTTTAAAGGAAAAGTCATTTTATTAAATTATTGTACATTAAAAGAAAGAAAATTTGATTCACTCCAGTCGCATAATACGCTTAGGTCATTTTGGAGGGAGATCCAATCATCAATACATCTTATCACTTTAAAAGCTTTAATATCATCAGCATAAAGGAAACATGGAGCATCTATTAAAGAGGGCAAGTCGTTAATGTATATGAAGAATAAAAGTGGCCCCAGGATGGACCCTTGAGGGACGCCAGTCTGTGGAAAAAAGGAGTGAGATAACACTCCACAGAGACTTACTCTACATGAACGATTGTTTACGTATGAGACAAGCCAAGAGAGCTACCAACCAGATATGCTATGCTGTATTAGCTATTTACACAGCACGTCATGATTCACTTTATCAAACGCCTTGGTGAAACCAGTATAAACACATCAACCTGAAAGTGCTTATCAAGGGCATTACCAACAATGTGAGTCAACTCAAGTAGGTTTGTAGTCGTCGACCGGCCTGGAAGAAAGCCATCTTGAATAGGAGATATCCAAGAATATATAAGTTCATAAATGTGATTATGACCTAACCGTTCCAGGATCTTCGGGAGGCACGATAGAAGTGAGATTGGACGGTAGTTGGAAACAAATGAAAGAGGACCAGATTTATGAATTGGAAAGATTTTGGTTGTCATCCAGCGTCGAGGAAAAATTCCGGAGGACAAGCTGGCGTTGAAGATAAAACTGAGAGGAACACTTAATGAAGAGGATAGGGATTTGACGAACACATTTGGAATCCCTTCCAGCCAAGAACCAATGCTTGTGTCAAGAGTATCAATTATGGACTCGATATCTGCAGGGCTGACTGCAGGAGCATTATCAGCCTGAAAAAAATGAAGAGAGAAATCATAAGAAGAATCGAATACCGAAGAAGATGCAATAGTGGGAAAAAAAATCCGCGAACAAGTTGGAAATGGATTCCAGTGTTGAGCTTTGTTTATCATTCCAACACAAGGTGCTGAGAGGACTTTAGATGATTAATGGATGACCATAATGATTTGATTGGTTGGAGTGATGTGACTGCTCTTTGTGCGTGTAGTAATTTTTCCTTGAAGTTTTAATTAATATATCAAAACATAAGGAAACAAATACAGTATTCTCCGTATCTAAACAAAAATCACTTATAACTTTGATCCACTAACATCCGCTATAGTAATATCCAATTCAACTTTCCTATAAGCTGATTCCCACTCCCTCCAAATTTATATTGTATGACCATCTATTGTGGACAATTTGGAAAACATATTTGGGTTTTCAATGTTATTTTGGAAGTGAATATCAAAAAATATATTTATTTATGTGGAAAACTTTTATTTTTTCATACCTATACTTAACAAATAGTACCTAATATCATTAAAAAACCTTTTCAAGTACTTTACTATGATCCAATAAACATCTGAACGAAAATATTTCAATTTTGCATTTTCTTAGAAAGTGTTTTCTTTTCATTATTTTGACCTATCAAGCACTCACTCACCTGTGTCGTCTCATTTAAAAGCATCAAGAACCATTTCATTAGCTATTCAAAAAGTAAAGAACCTTTCTTGGGTCGTTTTCTTCTTTTTTTTCATTATAAACGAAGCAAAAAAATTTCAATGGATTTTATTAATCAATTACAAGGTTGACTAGACTAAAGATTTTCCATCATATAATATTCTTCTCAATGTGATTAACATCACGTTGGAAGTGAAGAGGGATTGATTGACATAAGTGGTGCTTTATAGAAATTTTTATTGGCTCATTAATTGGGTTTTGCCGTTGTTAATAGAATGGACAGCTTTTCTTGGAAGCAACGAAAGTATTGTGGTAGTAGATTCTTTGGGTTAAATAGATTATAAAAACATAATTTCTTAATTTTGCTTTGATACACGTTACTAGCTCGTACCTTTCCTCTTAATAGGTAGAATCCATCAATTTATATCAGCATCTTGTTGGTAATAAGCTAAATAATATTGCATATCATGAAGGAAAAAAATCTTCAGTCCGGTTAAGATTGTGAATTGTTTAGAAACAGAACCCAAACTGAATTTCATAGAAATTATATAAGTTTTTCAATTGTTCGATGAATATAAAGGGTGGTCAACCCATAATGCACGATGTTAATTAAGAGTCACATCTAAACGTCAAGTTTTCGCCCAAATTAATTTGACATATTATTACCCGCAAATTTACAAAGGGGGAAAATGTTAACCGACGGATTCCCTGTTTCCTCCGTATGGTCACCTCTTTATTGCGGCTACTCCGGCGGAGGCTCCACCGTCCCCAATCTAGCTCACCCGAAGACGAGCGTGGGCGCCACTCGTCCGCTTTCCGAGCCTCCCAAGGGGTCGTCCGAACGAGAAGACGACCGCTGGAGCAAAAACTATCGCTTGGCACTGAAAACCGAGACACTCACATTCGCCACCCTCGCCAAACACTACCACCACCGTTAAATCTTCCAGGTCTTCTTGCCTGGTCACCGCTCCCGGGAAAAGATTTCCCGAGCCGCACTCCTCACAACTGGAAAAAAGTTAATTATTTGGCCCTTGATATGTGAAAGGAAAGATCGAATAATTAAACCTATGTTAAGTTTATTTATCAAAAGAAAACAATTCAATAACTTAAATGTTAAAAGAAAGCCACTTACTTTTACTTCCTTACATAAAAAGGGGCCCCTCGCTTCCGCTCGCTCGAGCTTTCCATCGCCGTCTGGTCGAAGTTTGTAATGCAGTTTTACTCACTGCCGGCTTATTCACTTCCCGCCGGACAATTGTTGCTTTCTTTCCAAAATGTTGGCCGGACAGCCGTTCACGTTTCACTAGATATTTTTTTTCCGCTTTTTGCAACTCCACCGTTGCAGGCACATCCAAAATCTTCACCGCACAAAGAAACGAAGAACGACCGTGCCAATCTTCCCGGCTTAAATAAATTCACTGAAGATGTTTCGATGATCACTTTCCTATTCGCAGCTCCACCGTTGCTCGCACATCCAAAAAAAAAAATCTGATCGCTCAAAAAGAAAGAAGGGAAAAGAGACCGCCCGCGCCAATCTTCTCGGCTTAAATAATCTTACTGAATCCCGTTTTTTTTCTTTTTCCCTTCCATCCACCGGGAAAAACTTGTTTTGAGTGACTTTGCTCTGCTGAACAAGTAACTCCCCTCGCTTGTTTCCACTCAACCTACATACCACCTGCGGCGATCCTATTGGGAATCGAATGTACTATCCGCCGAATGCATTGATTCCATCTCCATTGTCTGTTATTGTTGATTCGTCGTTTATTCATCACTTGTCGTTTGCTTGTCTGCTGTGTCATCTTCGGCGACTGATGATGCTCCGATGATAACAAACATTTGAATCTTGGTTGGTTTCGCTTCTTTGATCATACTCATTTGTATGTTTAATTTTTAGCAAATATTACCCGCAAATTATTAAGCCATGGTAAGGTCTTTTATAGTGCCTTATAATGAAACTAGTTTATAATAGGATGAGAACTGCAACAACCCACAAATTAGCAAGTTACAGTACAATGTCGCGTGAATGATGAAACAACCATCTTTAGTCGCAAATGAAGACTCTCCTGGCCGGGAGGTGGGATTTGATGTTCGTTTAACCTTCCCAATTGCTTAGAAATCTTTCCCAACTATCATTGGGATTCAAATGTAACTTTTCATGTCTTAGTATTGTGGGCATTATCGACTGATTTAACGCCGACGATGCACTTGCGCCTATTAGGCTCGGTATGTACGATAAGATGTGTCTTTAGAGTTTTGGATGTTACATAATATCTGCGACAATCACTGTACTCATGCTTGAGTGCGCAAACATTGCATTGAGATGGAGCGGGATCAGAGTACAAAGCCTTATGACGATGCAATTGTGTTGCCTGACTACATGTTTTGCCGCATATGTTGAATGGATGACGACTGTTTCCGCTACCGTGTGTATTTCGCATTTCGTTTTCGAGCTCGCACTGGTGCTTGGTGCCTCCGCCGCTTGCTGCTGGTTGCGTTGTCCATAATTGTGGCGTGTGGAACGGAAGCGACCTAGCTACATGAGTTTAATGTACATTAAGTTACAAAGCAAAATTACTATGTGGCTTCTTGTTTGTAATTAAAACAATAATTACGCTTAAAATTATTGTGTGGCTTCTGTTTGTAATTAAAATAATAATTCTTTCGTGAATGGAAATTTAAATTAATTGTTGATAGTTACATCATCGGACTACCAGAAACAAACAATTAATAAAGTGCGGCTCGGTTTTGCGTAGGTTAAACTCTTACGAAATTGCGTATGGTAGTGTTCGGGTGATCAGCGCTACGGAGTCTCAATGTTCACACGTAACAATATTTTAATTCAGTGTTTGACAAATTTAACCATGGTAAGGCACACAATTAGCAGTGCGTTAAGGTTGTTGAAGCCTTTTACGAAAACGGGCGTTCAAATCAAAATGCATTTCGTGCTCTTCGTGATGTTTTTGGTCAGCATAACCGACCAAATGTGTCCACAATCGGAAGAATTGTGCGCGAAATTCAGCAAACCAGGTCAATAGGAAACGTGAAATCACCTGTGCATGCTCGTCCAGTTCGTTCTGTGGAAAACATTGCTGTTGTTCACGATAGTGTGGCAGAAGAGTCGTCAACCTCGACTCGTCGTCATGCCTAATAATTGAACATCTCACGAACATCACTGATGCGAATTTTGAATAAAGATTTGTAATGATTTTCTCACTTCACTTCTTTTGAACGAAATCGGAACCGACCTCTCATCGGTTCTAGACGTGAAGTCCTGGGACGTGACAACGGACTGTACCCTACAGGTCAACAAGTCCGGACACACTTAGTCTACTCCGAGGTGGCTGCTGGCTAGCTAGCTAGTTCGAAGAGGAGTTCAGTCACGGGTCTTGCGCGAGCAGACTAAGTCCGGAATACAAAAATTCAGCCATCGGTCACATTCCTGTTTTACTAACGCGTCGCGTATTCCGTATTCCTTCCATTCTTTCAGACAACATAAAAAAACTGGATCTAATTCCACGTTCCTGGATATCACCGATGCGGTACCGAAAAATATCCTACTGTAACTCGAAATCGGAACAACTTACTCTAATGAAAAAACGCAAAACAAATTATGGTACCGCAGATCGAGCGCGACGTGAAACCGGCAATCCGCTGATTTCTAAAACCCTACCCTTGTAACGGCATACTTACCGTTCGCTATCATTCCGCCTGGAAAAAAGAAGGGTTCGGTGGAAAGGAAGCCGTTGTTAGCCTAGCAATTCATTTTTATTCTACGAAATACGGGCATTTGTTAGGTTAATACACAAAAAAAAAGATACATATTTCCTAATGCAATTGTACGTCTAGCCTAATCACTAATCATATTTCAGCTCAGTCTTCAAAAAATTTTGTTCTAAGTATCGATTCATCTGGTATTGAAATTGTTCTTATTAATTGGCTTGCTTAACAATATTTACTTTATTGTTAACTTTATCTGAAATAGTATGTAGCTAATCTTTATATAATACAAGTACAATACCTGTACGTAGCTAAAATTTTATGTGTTATATGATCAAGAAACAATGTTTTGGTAGCTGATATTTTTTTCCTTTCTTGTCATCCTTTCTTATCATCTGGATTTCATCGTAAACTTTAATCATGGTTTTTAATTAGAGCAGTCAGATTTTGAATGCCTACATTCTGCATATTCTTATCTTTTCCGTTCATTCGTTACTCTTCTCTCACAATTTCATTAGTTCATCTATTCTTGTACGCATGTTTGTTTTGTTCTTTCACTTGAATTTTGAATCAGTTTACCTACATATTTTGCTTTTTTTGTAAGAATGATTCGTATGCTAGTTTACTGTCGGAAATATAAAAAGTCATAAACACTTTAAAACTATTGCTCGTCCGGGTTTCCATATGATATCTCATTCTGGAACTATTCCTATATTAAGACCGTTATGGCGTGCGCACAGTGAAAAACAGTAGCATCAAGTACGGAACTGGGTCTTTAACACCCATTTTATAAATGATTATAAATATTTTAATATCTAAAGACAGTTTCAGAAGCTAATATGTACTTTGAGTAAGTGGCTAATGGTTCGGAGGTCTCCGAAGTGTATATGAACACACGTGATTTGTGGTTCGCGTAGAATCAACTATGGGCTCACCGAATCAATGTCTCACATTGATTCAAAAAAAAAATTCTTATTTCTACTTTAAAGTTACTTAATCTTCGGTCACTTCATTACGAGAAACCCACGAGTAATTCTAGTTAAAAAAAAGCAATATTATGTAAACTTTCCCAGGGAAACTTGTAATCAAGGTGTGGCACCAATTCTTCATGCACATATTAAGTCAAATACTCTTTAAATTGAAATTTGAACGGAAGTTAGGAAAAAGCCAAAAGATATCTGGCATGAATGAAAGGAAGAAAATATCAAAATTGAGGGGTATTAGCCCACAGGACCCAGACGGCGTGTTCGCGAAAGTGAATAGCATATTCCGCAAGAAGTCTCGAGTGAAGGTATCGAATCTTGAAGTCACTAGTGATGAGATAAATCTTCTCGATAGGGCTAGTATCGAAATTGATAGTACGACTCCGGATAGAAATGGAAACAGGATTATTTGTGAAGGATTGGATAAACTTGCCCTGATTGGAACACATTTTGAATTGGTTCATCTACCAAACCCTGAGAGAGGGAACGAAATTTGTTCAGAGGTCGTTGAAGCAAAAGTTTCCGACTTCAAATCAAGCCTGAACGGCCAATCAATTCTTCATTTCAATGAAACATTAACATCTGACCTCATACCGAGCTTGAATCTTATTGATTATTTTGTCAGCTATGAAGACTTGTGTTTCATATTTCGCAAGATAAACAACAAGAAATCATGTGGTACTGATGGTATTCCAAATGTAGTTCTCCGACATTTGCCTGAGGTTGCTATTAGGAACTATTGCATATTGTTCAACAATATGTTGAGCAATTCATATTTCCCAAATGAGTGCAAAAAAGCTAAGGTATTTCCGATCTTGAAGAAAGGAAAAGAATCTTCATGCCCCAAAAGCTATCGCCCAATCAGCTTGCTGCCTAACATCAGCAAGGTGTTTGAAGTGATACTCAACAGAGCATTAAACGCCCACATTGAGGAAAATGAGTTGATGCCGAATTGCCAATTTGGTTTTCGTGCCAGGCATTCGACCACACATGCAATAACGAAAGTAACCTCAGACATCTGTTGGAAACTAAATGATAGACAATGTGTTGGAGCATGTCTCATTGACATGGAGAAAGCCTTTGATACGGTATGGTTAGATGGACTAATTTTTAAACTCCTTCAGGACAAGTTCCCCAAACACCTTGTCGCCATGATGTGTAATATGTTATACGGGAAATCGTTTGTTGTAACTGATGGAAATCTGACAACAATGCGCGAGTTCAAGGTCTTGAATGGTCTACAGCAGGGAACAGTTACTGCGCCTCTGTTCTTCTCAATCTTCATTCGCAAGCTATTGAACGGATTTGATTTTAACGTCTCGCCAACGCGATCATTGGTAGCGTTCTATACGGCAGACGGAAAAGCTACAATAGTTCAGAGCAATCTCCAAAAAATGTTCAATGATGTACAGCTGTACTCGTACACTGACAATTGGCGAATGAAAATCAATGCGCAAAAGTGTGAAACAATCTTGTTTCGGACAACGCTGCAGGGGGTCAGTCAAGGCCTGAAACGTAATTGGAAAGATTTCCACATCATGGCTGGTGAGGGTAGTCTTGAACGGGTTCCACATAAATCCTGTGTTCGATACCTCGGTGTTTATCTCGATCAGTATCTGTACTATACTGAACATGTGAAAATCATGCTCAGTAAGGCACTTAAAGTAGTCATGGCCCTTCGCAAGCTCTTTCATTCCAGATACATTGATCAAAAGGTCAAAATTATCTGTTGCAAGACACTGGTTAGACCAGTTTTGACATATGGATGTCAGATCTGGTACAACCAGAGTGCTAGTACTATGGAAAAATTAAGAGTTTTCGAAAGGAAATGTCTTCGTGCATGAACTGGTTTGTACAGAAAGCCTGAGACGGATTGGAAACATTATATATCGAATAGAAGAATTTATCAAACTGCTGAAGTGACTAGAGTCGATATCTTCATATTGAAACTTCTTCGGAATCATATCGCAAGACCTGTGACTGTGAGTGAAAACCCTTGGATTTCACAGCCGTTCCACCCTACAGACGGGTATATAGCGACTTGCCTCACTACTGGCTTCATTCCTCCAGAAGCATTCGTGTATTTGGACATGAATCGATATGTTTTTGATTCTGACGGCGTCCCAGTCATATATCACATATATCGACGGGCCACCGATAAGAAGATAAAATATCCTCCGAATTTGAGTTCACGAGACCAACGATTTCAATGGAGATACTCATTTGCTAGATTCGTTGAGGCTGATCGAGTTGAGACGGGGCAATCAAGGTATTGGTGGCTGAATGACAATGTCTAAATTATTCGTGTTTACTTTCAGTTTTGGTGTTTTTCGTTATTTAGTTTTTGAGTTTCAGCTCATTATTGCTACATTTAGTGTTGTTGTTTATTTTTGTTAAAAATGAGATATAGGTTAGGTTTATATTATGTTTATTATATTATGTTAGAGATAAGGTTTGACGCTTAGGTTAAGAACATTGTTATAGATTTTTATTGTATACGAGTAAGATAAAGTTTTTGATTGCATTTATTAGAATTAAGTTAAAACATATTAGGTGTAGGATCAAAGTTCACTGTAGTGTTAAGATGATAAATAATTTTAGAATAGTGTTGGTTGGTTTTTTCTCCTTTTTCCAATTGAATTGTAAAAATATGTAATAATCTTCATTGATTTGAATTTGCTATAGTTTTTTTTTTAAATGTATTTAATGATAACGTACAAATTTAGAGAGCCATTTGGGCCATTAAGTTTTTTTATTGTTATTGTTTGGATTTTGCTTTATATTCTTTTAAAATTTATAACGATTAGTAGTAAATAAAGCGCTTTTGACTTTGACTTTAAGGAAGAAAATATAACTATATCCATAATTAAATATTTTGAACAATTTCCCAATGACAAGAACTCATGAATTTATAGTTAAAAGATAAATGGCCGTAAATTCTAATAATTTTCAAAAGAACATTCGCTAGTATTAAATAATTCAATTTTAACTTTTTACCTACTCCCTTTTGTTTTGTTTTGCGGCTTATAATTGTCCCCCATTGATGTCATACTATCTGATAACTACTGGTCATTATTTCATTGCGATTTTCCCAAAGTGTAATAAGTTGAAGATCAGTAGCTGCCACTTGATCGCCAAGGTGCAATGGTTCGCCAATAAATATTTACGTTTTACCTCGCTCATATTCTTTTACTTCTGCCACTCTGGTCTTTTAAAGCTGTCCAATCACTTAAGAACACCCTCGTTTTATCAGAAGCTGCACTATCAATCTAAGGCCTTCTAAGCACTTGTGCAGCGAGCAAAATTCTTTGAATGGCTGACGAAGGAAAAAACAATAATCAGCACAAGGCCACGAAGTGAATACTGACATTGCTTACTCACTTGGAGGTTAAGAGTTTCATCCTTTCCCTGCTTCGTCGCCGTCGTGCAATTGGAAACATCAAAGTAATTTCCCGCTTCAAATGCGTTCAATTTCACTTTTATGCATTTGAATTGTTTTGCGTAAGTTCTTTGATTTTTTTATTGCACTATACCACCAAGCGTTCGTCAGAAATGAAATTTTTTTTCATACCTTTTTACATTAGATGCGCTTACCAGGAGGACAGCACAGAAATTCTTTCCTCTGTCAAGTTTTGGCAATTTAGAATGGGTGATTCGTTGAAAGGGAGTAGATGGCATATCATCAACTGATGGCTTGCTTATATGCTTATGTTTACTTTGTCAGCTTCTGATGGGATTCGTCTTATTATTCCTTTCGCCGGCAATTGAGGAAAGAATACTAATACCCTCGAGTTTAGTTTACACTTTCTCGCTGCCATTGGCCGCATGTATTTGCTTTTAGGGCTAAAATCTCGTACACAAGACAGGGCACCGCTGATCGGGTGGCGGGGCGCCGCTTCAGTTACACAAGACAAGAAATACCAAAAGTGTGGAAATCAAACTCCGAAACGCACTGCAAGCACGCAAACAATTTTCGACCGAAATGGACTTTTCACTTTCTCCTTTTGGTGTATGGAAATTCAAAAACAACTACCACGAGTCTTTTATCTCAAACGAAAACGTTTCTTCTAGTCAGTCGACTGTCTGTGGCAAGAAGTTTTCTTGGACGTAATAGCGGTTGCAGGTTGACCAGCACCGTACCAAACACAAAAGACGGAGCAACCGGAAAGAGTGGCTGTTTGCTGATTTTCACCTTGCACACTGTCCAGAATGTAGTCCAACTCTTCCCTTCCTTTTCTTCACGTTCACTCCCAGACAAAACTGACGTAGGATGGGAAGTGATTCGGTGGCAAACTGCATATGTATTAGTCGGCCTACAAGAGTCAATAGTCAAAAGCGCTTTATTCTATAGTAATCGGTATAAATTTTCAAAGAATATAAAGCAAATTCCAAACAATAACAATACAAAACTTAACGGCCCAAATGGCTCTCTAAATTTATACGTTATCATTAAACACATTTTTGGAATTTAAAAAAATTTAATGCTAATTCAATTAATTAAGATTATTACAAATTTTGAAATTCAATTGGAAAAGGAGAAAAAACCAACCAACATTATCCTAAAATTATTTATAATTTAAACACAACAGTGGACTTTGATCCTACACCTAATATGTTTTAACTTAATTCTAATAAAATGCAATGAAAAACGTTATCTTATACTAAAAAATTCTATCACAATGTACCTAACCTAAGCGTTTAACCTTATCTCTAAACTAATATAATAAGCATAACATATACCTAACCTATACCTAGTTTTTAACACAAATAAACAACAATACTAAATGTATCAAAAATGAGCTGAAACTCAAAAACTAAGTAACGAAAAACACAAAAACTAGAAATAAACACGAATAATTTAGACATTGTCATTCAGCCTCCAATACCTGGATTGTGCCGTCCCAATTCGATCAGTTTCAACGAATCTAGCAAATGAGTATCTCCATTGGAATTGTTGGTCTCGTGAACTCAAATTCGGAGGATATTTTATCTTCTTATCGGTGGCCCGTCGATATATGTGATATATGAGTGGGACGCCGTCAGAATCAAAAACATATCGATTCATGTCCAAATTCACAAATGCTTCTAGAGGAACGAAGCCAGTAGCGAGGCAAGTCGCCATATACCCGTCTGTAGGGTGGAACGGCTGTGAAATCCAAGGGTTTTCACCCGCAGTCACAGATCTTGCGATATGATTCCGAAGAAGTTTCAATATAAAGATATCGACTCTTGTCACTTCAGCAGTTTGATAAATTCTTCTATTCGATATATAATGTTTCCAATCCGTCTCAAGCTTTCTGTACAAACCAGTACATGCATGAAGACATTTCCTTCCGAAAACTCTCAATTTTTCCATAGTGCTAGCACTCTGGTTGTACCAGATCTGACATCCATATGTCAAAACTGGTATAATAATTTTGATGTTCAATGGATGAGGCCGTTACTTGGTGAAAGTTCATCGTTTAAGTAATAAAAACACTTTTCAGTTAACTTTCACTTTTTTTTTATTTTTTAAATTTTATTTCCAACACTACAACTGTTTCGACACACCGTGTCTTCCTCAGGTGTTAATATTACTAAACTGGCTGCCCACAAAATAATTTAACAAACTCAATAACTCTAACGGCAATGATAAAATAAATATATGATTATAAACCGTACATTACAATACATATATTAAGGAATAGAAGTAACAATTTTAACACTTGGAAAATAATTTAATAGAAATCACTATAACGATCGTCAATGATACAATAAATATATAAATAAATAAATATAACATAACCATACAATATCCATACAAACATTAATTAAACGAATTTCAAATTTAATAAAGGCGAACTATTTAAGTCCAATTGGTCATTTAGTAAAATATCAAACGATTTTCTTTTATTTATTTCCAGACTTTCTAATGCATTTAGTTTTTGTCCTTTTTCGGCAACGTGTAGAATATTAAAGTCATTACAAAAATCATGGTTCATCTCCAACAAATGATTTGCATAATTAGAAACCCCATCCTTATTTTTAAAACTATAATGATGCCCGTACATTCTTTTTTCAAAGGATCTACCTGTCTGTCCAATGTAAACTTTGTTACATGATCCGCAAGGTAATTCATAAACACCCGATTTTTGTTTCTTGTCGGTAATTGTTTTATTATTCTTAATAAATTTACCTAAGGAGGAATGAGTTTTAAATGCCACTTTTAAATTTTCACCATTCAAATATCTACTAATTATATCTGTGGCTTTACCAATATATGTCAAGGTACAATAATTTGTTATAGTGGGGATAGGATACACTTTTTTAATAGCTTGTATTTTCAATTTCTTCTTTACTAAATTTTCAATTATCATCGGATTATAGCCATTGTTAACAGCTATTTGTTTAATCAAATTTAGTTCTGACTGATAGTTTTCTTCTGATAATGGAATTGTAATGAGTCTGTGTAAATAGCTATGGAAAGCGGCAAGTTTATGTGAAAATGGATGTGATGATGTGTTATGAATGATCATGTCTGTGTGTGTGGGTTTATGAAAAATGTTAAAAGCGAATTTGTTATTTAGTTTTGAAATATTAAGATCAAGAAAATTAAGACATCTGTTTTCTTCTAATTCCATCGTAAACTTAATTTTAGCATGCAAATTATTGATAAAATTAAAGAAAATTTGCAATTGTCGGTGGGTCCCTAAAAACATAGCTATAACATCATCAACATATCTGTACCAGAAAACAAACAATTTAAAAAAGGGGTGTGTTCTAATTTTTGCTTCCAAATCGTCCATAAATATTTCAGAAGCTAAAGGACTAAGAGAGAGGAAATATTGAAACTTTTTAACATTTGCTTAGGTCAAAATTATTTCGAATTTAATAATAACTTATATATGGGTACTGAAGGACTGGCAATGGGAAACCCACTTAGTCCTTTAGCTTCTGAAATATTTATGGACGACTTGGAAGCAAAAATTAGAACACACCCCTTTTTTAAATTGTTTGTTTTCTGGTACAGATATGTTGATGATGTTATAGCTATGTTTTTAGGGACCCACCGACAATTGCAAATTTTCTTTAATTTTATCAATAATTTGCATGCTAAAATTAAGTTTACGATGGAATTAGAAGAAAACAGATGTCTTAATTTTCTTGATCTTAATATTTCAAAACTAAATAACAAATTCGCTTTTAACATTTTTCATAAACCCACACACACAGACATGATCATTCATAACACATCATCACATCCATTTTCACATAAACTTGCCGCTTTCCATAGCTATTTACACAGACTCATTACAATTCCATTATCAGAAGAAAACTATCAGTCAGAACTAAATTTGATTAAACAAATAGCTGTTAACAATGGCTATAATCCGATGATAATTGAAAATTTAGTAAAGAAGAAATTGAAAATACAAGCTATTAAAAAAGTGTATCCTATCCCCACTATAACAAATTATTGTACCTTGACATATATTGGTAAAGCCACAGATATAATTAGTAGATATTTGAATGGTGAAAATTTAAAAGTGGCATTTAAAACTCATTCCTCCTTAGGTAAATTTATTAAGAATAATAAAACAATTACCGACAAGAAACAAAAATCGGGTGTTTATGAATTACCTTGCGGATCATGTAACAAAGTTTACATTGGACAGACAGGTAGATCCTTTGAAAAAAGAATGTACGGGCATCATTATAGTTTTAAAAATAAGGATGGGGTTTCTAATTATGCAAATCATTTGTTGGAGATGAACCATGATTTTTGTAATGACTTTAATATTCTACACGTTGCCGAAAAAGGACAAAAACTAAATGCATTAGAAAGTCTGGAAATAAATAAAAGAAAATCGTTTGATATTTTACTAAATGACCAATTGGACTTAAATAGTTCGCCTTTATTAAATTTGAAATTCGTTTAATTAATGTTTGTATGGATATTGTATGGTTATGTTATATTTATTTATTTATATATTTATTGTATCATTGACGATCGTTATAGTGATTTCTATTAAATTATTTTCCAAGTGTTAAAATTGTTACTTCTATTCCTTAATATATGTATTGTAATGTACGGTTTATAATCATATATTTATTTTATCATTGCCGTTAGAGTTATTGAGTTTGTTAAATTATTTTGTGGGCAGCCAGTTTAGTAATATTAACACCTGAGGAAGACACGGTGTGTCGAAACAGTTGTAGTGTTTGAAATAAAATTTAAAAAATAAAAAAAAAGTGAAAGTTAACTGAAAAGTGTTTTTATTACTTAATAATTTTGACGTTTTTATCACTACTTTTAGTGCCTTACTGAGCATGATTTTGACATGTTTAGTATAGTACAGATACTGATTGAGATGAACACCGAGGTGTCGAACACAGGATTTATGTGGGACTCGTTCTGAACTACCCTCGCCAGCCATAATGTGGAAATCTTTCCAATCACGTTTCAGGTCCTGACTGACCCCCTGCAGCGTTGTCCGAAATAAGATTGTTTCACACTTCTGCACATTGATTTTCATTCGCCAATTGTCAGTGTACAGCTGTACATCATTGAACATTTTTTGGAGATTGCTCTGAACTATTGTAGCTTTTTGGTCTGCCGTATAGATGATCAGATCATCAGCAAACGCTACCAATGATCGCGTTGGCGAGACGTTAAAATCAAAGCCGTTCAATAGCTTGCGAATGAAGATTGAGAAGAGCAGAGGCGCAGTAACTGTTCCCTGCTGTAGACCATTCAAGACCTTGAATTCGCGCATTGTTGTCTGATTTCCATCAGTTACAGCAAACGATTTCCCATATAACATATTATACATTTAGACGGCCTACTTATGGCCATGTGTGTGGTAGTGAAGTCTGCTGCCTTATGGCTTCCCAGCCAACGTCAGTTTTCACACAGATGATCACCTTCCTCTCAGCTGACCAAAAGCAGTTCAGGAACAGCGAGAGGTTAGAGGGTGTGTTCCGATTTCGTCGACGTCAATAAAGACTGACTAATAATCGGCAGTGGCGTAGGGCCGATTCATTACAGATTTGAATCTACACGCTCACAGGGTTCAATTGACTCAAGACCTGAAGCCTATTGACCATTTCAAGCGTCGGCAATACGCCGAATGGTTGGTTGAACAGACAAAAGGGAATGGTGACTTTACAAAGAAAATCATCCTCAGCGCCGAGGCACACTTTCACCTCAGTGGATTTGTTAACAAGTAGGCTTGCCGCATTTCGGCAAATGAGGAATCCACGAATGATTGTTGAAAATCCAATGCATCCGCAAAGAGTGGCTGTTTGGTGCGGTTTATGGGCTGGTGGAGTCATCGGGCGGTACTTTTTCGAAAATGAGGACGGCCAAGCAGTTACCATGAATGATGTTCGCTATTACGAGATGATAACGGACTTCTTGTGGCCAGAAATTGAGGTTATGGACCTGGGCGGTATGTGGTTCCAACAGGATGGTGCCACTTGCTACACAGCCAACGGAACAATGCCTCTTTTGCACGAGAAATTCAATGGCCATATTAACTCACGTTGCGGCGACATTAAGTGGCCGCCACGATCATGTGATTTGACACTATTGGACTTCTTTCTCTGGGGATGTTTAAAAGAAAATGTTTATTTCAATAAGCCAAAAACAATTTAAGAGCTAAAGGATGAGATAATTCACCACATTAATCACATAAAACCTCAATTATGTCTCAGAGTCATTGGAAATATGGACCATCGGATAGAAGTATGCCGCTGTCGCCGTGGCGAGCATTTGGGCAATATTCTGTTTTTTCTATTATAATGAAAAATATAAACATAATTCTCTGAAAACTTTTTGTTTTATTTACAAATAACATCCAGCGTTTTAGTTGGATCACCCTTTATATGATTTAGATATGAAAAACATAAAAGCATTTTTGGTTACAGCAAAACACGATGATTAGCTCTTTTACCAGCTTTAGAAAATATTTTGAAAATATACAAACCATTCTAATCATTCATTTTATCGAAAGATTAATGTCTAAGGATATTGCCACTCTGTTTTGAAAATGACCCATAACAAATTCGATTTCAGTTCTTCGACAACCAAGCTGCATTACTTTTAATGCTGTGAAAATTATTGACGAAACCGAAATTTCAATTGCGGAAGGGTCAAATGAAATCAATAAATTAAAAACTAAACTATGAGAAAGAATTGACAACGATTATGTTCCTTTAGGAAAATCTCAAAAGAGTAGCAAATCAGGTTATTAGAATTAAGAAAAGAAAATACTATGACAACTATTTGAGAAGAATAGAGGTAAATCAAGCGAGCAACAACACAAGCCAAGCATACAAAGTAGTAAATAGCCAGAAACGTGGTTATCAGTCCAAACCCACGCTCTGTCATGATGACATTGGCAAAGCCATCGCAGATGAAATCAAGATTAAGGAAAGATGCGTCATATTTCAAGAAACTCTTCAATCTTTCACACAGCTCCAGGACATCGGAGCCTACAAATGTCTGCGGAGAGCTTCCATTGGCTCTACCAACTCTGGATGAAGTTTGTTCCATCATTAAAGCGCAACGGAATAATAAAGCGCCGGGTATCGATGAGATTCAAGTGAAGCTCATCAAATATGGTGGCAGCAGTGTTCATGCAGCTATTCACTAAGTCATCCAGCACGTTTGGAAAGAAGAGCATATGCCAAAACAGTGGAGCCAATCAATTGTATTCCCTATCCACAAAAAAGCTGACATGCTACAGTGCGAAAATTATAGAGGCAAATCACTACTTGGTACGGCGCACAAAATATTTTGAAAGATCTTAGAAAATTAAATTGGATCATATGCGAAAAGTATTATTGGGAAGTACCAAGGTGGTTTGAGAGCAGGTAGATTGATGAAGAATGCTCGGAGTTAACATAGACGTACACCAAATTTTGTTGACTTTAAGCAAGAATACGACAGTATTGCTCGTCGCTAAGAGCAATACTGTCGTACCAAACAATGCTTTGCTTTGGCATCCCAGCCAAATTGGTCCATCTTACCAAAACAACAATGACGTCGACGACTTCCCAAGTTTGCATCAATAACCAACTCACCGCTGCCACACAAATTGCTCTTCAATTTGGCTCTGGAGTACGTCATAAGGAAGCTACATGTCGATACACGAGGTAATACAAGTAGTAGCCTATGCGGACTGCTACTCATTAAAAACTGCCAAAGGCCTTTTTCTTAAATTCACAGCGAAGCAAAATAAAACAAAGCTCATGAAGCAGTCGAGAAAGAATACCTTAAGCACACAAAATATCACACTTGGCGAATACAGTATCCAAAATTGGAGCGATTTTGCGTATTTAGGTGCCAAAATAATGAAAAATGGTAGCAAAAGAGACAAAATACGCCGAAATATGTAGCCCGCAAGTAAATTTTCTTATTCAGTTTTGACGATCTTGAAGACAAACGATATTGAATGCCTTTGACCGACGGGCCCTGAGGCTTGACGGGAGCCAATGGCGAACTCGATACAAGCATGAGCTGTATGAAATTGTTGACGAGCCAAAGTTCTCAACTATCATCAGACAGTGGAAACTACAATGGGCTGGACGCATGCATCGTATGGAAGAACAACAGATACCAAAAACATATTCGTTGGGAGAACTGAAGGCCGGAGACCAGTGGGGAAACCGAGGAAACGCTGGTCTGACTCGGTCGACGAAGACAGTTTATCGCTGATTGTATTTCAAAATTGAAGGACACAGTCAATGGACCGAAACAGTTGAAGGCACAATTTGCAGGAAGCAGAGGGGCTGTAGTGCTACAAAAACAAAAAAACAAGAAGAAGATGAATCAAATGACAACAGCCAGCGCCTGATTGACTTTGCATATCTATTCATACATTTAACTTTCTCCCCACATTGACGTATACATAAAATGTCCTAGGTATCACCGGACGGCAACACGCAAAACCAAATCGACTGGGTTCTGATCCAACCACTTTGGGCCCCGAGCATACTTGGTGTCCGTATATACCAAGTAGCCAATTGTATTTCAAGTCATTACTTGATCAAATTAACCTATCGATGTCGTATGTCAAAGGTGTATTGAGTAAAGACCAGTCTGCTTCAAAAATTCTACATTGAAAGGCTCCAAACGACGTTTGTGGCCACAATTTCCCGGAGACCCTTAGCAATTAGCTAGCTCCTATCAGATACATCGCAGAAAATAAGCAACGAGCTATGGATGGAAGTTAAAGTGGCAGCAGACCGTGGCAGAACACACAATCGGACATCAATCCTGGCGCAAAAGCAATGATTGGTTTGGTGATGAGTGCCAGAATGCGTTACATAAAAAGAATCAGGTGTACAAAGAATATGTATGTAGGAAAACCAAGACGAAGATAGAAAATTATGAAAATATTAGAAGAAGAGCGAATAAAATAATTTGAGTTAAGAAAAGAAAATACTTTGATGATCAATTGACATGTATAGATATGAGTATAGCGAGCAACAATACAAGCCAAGCATACATAGTAGTGAAAAGCCTGAAATATGGTCATGAGACCGAAATCACACTCGGGCGTGATGACACCGGCAACATCATCGCTGATGAAAACAGGATTAAGGAAACATGGGCATCACATTTCAAGAACCTCTTCAATCTCCGCACAGCTGCAGAGCACCGGCACTTACAGATATTCCCGGAGAGCTTCCATTGGCGCCACCTACTTTGGATGAATTTTGTTTCGCTATCAAAGCCCAAAAGAATAAGCGCTGGGCATCGATGACATTCCAGTCGAGCCGCTTAAATATGGTGCCAGCGGTGTTCAAAAAACTATCCAGAAAACCATCCAGCACATTTGGCAACAAGAACATAAGCTGAACGAGTGGAGCCAATCAATTATATTCCTATCCACAAAAAAGCTGACATATTACTACGCGAAAATTATATAGGTATATCACTACTTTGGACGGCGTATAAAATATTTTCAAAAATCTTCGAAAATAAAATCAGATCATACGCCAACAGTATTATCGGGGAGTTTCAAGGTGGTTTTAGAGTAGGAAGATCGACAATAGGCTAATTGTTTACAGTCAAGCAGGTACTGGTAAAATGCTGGGAGTTCAACATAGAACTACACCAAATTTTCGTTGACTTTAAGCAAGCATACGATAATATTAATCGTAATGTACTGTAACAAATAATTATTTGCTTTGGTATCCCAGCGACCAAAATGACAATGCTGTCGACAACCTCTCAAGCCCGCATCAATAACCAACTCACAGACGCCTGTGACACAAATATTGGATGAAGGCAGGGAGGTTGGCGAGTCCCATTGCTATTCAACTTGGGTCTAAAATACGTCATCAAAAAGCTACCTGTCTGTACAAGAGGTGCGTCATTCTAAAAGTTGAGCCAAGTAGTAGCCAAAAAAAACCCTCAACATTTTATCACGGTCGTTAAAAATGCCAAAGAACTCTTCCTAAAACTCGACAGCGAAGCAGAACTAGTAGGGCTACAAATCAATGAGAATAAAATAAAGTTCATTATGCAGTCGATAAAAAACATCTGAAGGCAGATTTGTAGATTTAGGCTCCAAAATAACGAGAACCAGTAATGAAAGAGACGAAATACGCTAAAGAAACAGCTTGCGAAAAAAATTGTTCATTCTGTTTTGACGATCTTGAACCCCAGCTGCATAGACAGGAAAGCAAAGTTCCAGGTATACAAATCTGTTGTGCTATGCTCTGGATGTGATACATGGACCCTATTACGGTAACAATCAAATACAAATTGCTCAGAAATCCATGACAATTAATCACGCCCTCAAGCCTCGCTTACGACACATTACAACAAAATTCATAACAGTTATTCACAATTTCAATCATTCATCGCACGAGCCAACAAGCAATGTATGCTTCACCGCCCATACTTAGGGAACGGCTGTTACAGGTATGCAACCACCCTGCCTGTGTTGGCGTGGTGACCGCACGTCATCACACAAACCTTGCTACCTAGGGGGAGAAAGTGCTGTCCTTTAGAAATAAGCAATTCTTTATTCTCTTTTAACGTTCAACACCTATTTATAGCTTCTGGGGCCCGTTTGGCCGGATTCTGGCTGCCATCGCTAGCCTGCTTCTACGCTCCTCCTTGATTTGCTTCTTGAGTGCCCTGGCCCGGGCCGTAAAGAACTCCCGCTCCTCGTCAGAAATCACGCCTCTCGCGAGGCGCCGTAGGTTGCCCAGCTTCTGCCGCAGCCTTACGTGTCTACCTCCACGCTTTGTTTCCTTCGGTGTCTCCCTGTCCGCTACGTCCAACGGGGCTGTCAGGCGGGCTAAGTATATCTCGAGGGTGATTGATCGTCGCGTGCCTTGAATGGGATCCCGGGGGGTGGGCTCCGTGGTTGACCTCGGTTCCTGAGTTGGCTCCCTTTTCCTCGGGTACCTTGGTATCGGTCGGGCACCCCCTAACGGAGCAGCGCGGAGCGCCTCTTCCAGGCTGGGCTTAGTGCACCTCGCTTCCAGAGTTCTGGTGTTGCTTTCAGGCTCTCTTCGTGAGACTTACGTTGAAAAAACTGCTTCTTTTTCCAATTCGCCACTAGCTTAAATGCAAACAAATTGCTTGCATTGCTAGTGAGAGTCGTAGACATTCGATCCAGTTAATCCCCAAAACGCCGAGTTTGTAAGTTTGCTAATTCCCCTCAACTTGCTTTACAAATTCATTCCTCTCTTGTTCTTCAGGAACAATCTTGTTGCATGAAAAGGAACGCTAGCTCCAATCTCATGCTTTTGGCTCTTTTCTGCTACAGTATTCATATATCTGAACATTCGACGACTTCTCCCCATACAATTTCTGAGTTGGTTGTCGCGGCGAATTGGTACTGAGATGAGCGGATTGCGCATAGTACAAACATTCAACTGTATATATGTACTCCAAATGCTCTCAACATGGCAATTGTATGGACTACCATGTATGCGTGTGGAATTCGCCGCAGAGCCAATTTAGCGACTTGACCAATGAAACGTAAGATATAAGTTCTTATTTACATTGAATTGCGATTATGTACTATGTTTAGGGTGTCGCCGTTCCCTACGTATGGGCGGTGAAGCATACATTGCTTGTTGGCTCGTGCGATGAATGATTGAAATTGTGAATAACTGTTATGAATTTTGTTGTAACGTGTCGTAAGCGAGGCATGAGGGCGTGATTAATTGTCATGGATTTCTGAGCAATTTGTATTTGATTGTTATCGTAACATTATTTCTAAAGGACAGCACTTTCTCCCCCCAAGGTATCAAGGTTTGTGTGATGAGGTGCGATCACCACGCCAACACAGGCAGGGTGGTTATATACCTGTAACAACCCTAACTTAACCATTCGCAAACATAATGAACGCCTTTGAGCGAGGGATCCTGAGGCGAATAATCGGAGTGAAGCTAGTAGTTGACCAACGGCGAATTCGACAAAACTATGAACTGTATGCAATTTTTGACGAACAGGAGGTCTCAATGATTTTGCGCCTGCAGGAGCTACAATAGGCTGGACACATAAATCGTATAGACAAACAACGAATACCTAAGAAGGTATCCGTTGGCATAATTGAAGGCCGGAGACCAAGGGGGAAACCGAGGAAACGCTAGTCGAACTAAGTTGACAAAGACAGTTCATCGCTGCTCGGATTTCCAAATTGGAGGACGTGGTCTATGGACCGAGACAGTTGGAGGCGAAATGCCTTAGAGGGGATGTAGCGCTACTAAGAAGAAGTGAGTGGAAAAAGGACAAAGTATTTGCAATCTTGAAGAGAGGAAAAGAATCTTTGTGCTCCAAAAACCTATCGCCCAATAAGCTTGCTGCCTAACGACAACGATCGATGAAGACAATTCATCGCTGCTCGGATTTCGATGGAGAGCGTGGTCAATATACTGAGACAGTTTTGGCCACTTTTTGCAGGAAGCGAGTGCCCAACAGGGAATGCCGTGCTTAGAAGAAGAAGAAAATAATAAGAACCACAACAATGGAAGAGTAACGACAATTTTTCATTTGCTTGTATAAACAATACAAACCCAAATCTGGTACACAGAGAGTTAAATATACAATACATCGACTATTTACTCCATTGTTTCTCAAGGCTGCTACCATGGCTACCATCAAACAACATGTTCGCTGCGTTAAAGTCTCCTCCATATTGCATAAAAGAAATTTGATTACTCAAAGTTGCAAATAAAATTATACTCAATTTCAAACGATTCTCATTTGACTTCTGTCTAGATCAAACGCTCGTTCTTTCTTTCCTTCCCCTTTAGCTGCACAGACAACTGCAAACAGATAATTAACTACTTTGTCGAACTTTCTCGTTGATGAGTGAACTTTCTACCTTGGGTTCCTGGAAATTAATTGAAAAGAAGATCTGAAAAAGTTTTTTCAAACCTTTCCATTTAGTGGAATTGTATGAATTTAAAAAAAAAATCGAGCAAAGTGGTTGCAGGTAATGCACGGTAAGAGTTCACAAATAATAGACATGGAAGTTCAGGTGGGCAGCTTTTCAATTGTATCTAAAATGCTGTGTAATTTGCGAAGAGCATTTTCACCTTCGTCATCCTCTTGAACACTTTCATCGTTATGAATTAACTTTCAATTCAGGTCGAGATAAAAAAATATTTCAAACAAACTATTTTCCATGTAACACGAACAGATGCGACTGCGAAGGATACTTTGTAATTTAATAATTAGACAATTTTCATAGTAATTGAAAGGTGGTCATTTGTTTTCTAGGATTTCTATAGGATATTCAGATTAAAGGCCATTTGAACAGACTAAATTAGGGCATTGATTTCGGGTGACTTCGTATGTACACGCCTATTTTCTCACTAATATATGATTTACACAGGGAAAATTTTTGTGTTTCTGAACTCGAATTGCATATCCAATTTAACCAGAAATATTTGAATACTGGTATCATTGTCAGAAGCTTCTCTTCTTGATTGGTATCCATGGAGCTCATCTTACCGAATCCATTTACGCATCAATTCAACCGAGCCTATTTACACCACATTTCATCTCCTACAGCTTCCTCTATTCAACCTTACGTCAACGCATAACTCATGTGTAAAAGAATGTGTGGAGATGTGCGTCGAAAAAGCCGTCAGTCAGAACATTTTCATTCGATTTAAATGTCATTTTCGATACACTAACAAACTCCATCTCTCAAGTAAGCATTGTAATCCACGATACATTGTGTATTATTGATGCTTGTTGGATGGCCCTTCAACCCAGGCGTAGTGCTTAAAGGCTCGGATAACATGAATCGACACAACAGAGCAAGGTTACAGGGACCAGAACAGGACTCCCAAATAGGCTTGGCAAAGCTTGTTGCCATTCAAGCGGATAGGTACGCAGAAAGCCTTTAAAAATGGTCCGCATGAGTTCAAAGCATCCCCGTCCTTCACAGAAGTTGTTTGAAAAATGTGTCGTTGGTATTTTGAGCTTGAAATTGACCTTAACATCCGACCAGGCGTATGTTATCCAGGATGTTCTCTATCGAACCACCTAAATGACATTCATGTTTTCCTGTCGTATGCCCAGCAGGTATGCAACGAGAGAACAAAGTACTTTGTTGCGTATATGAGAGGAGAGTGTTGCTGTTAGGACTGATTGGAATAGGATGTCAAGTTCATGCACATAGTGTTGGCCATGTTGACGTTGGCCGAGAAACCAAATTGAATTATTACACTTTTTTTGTGGTCGCTTAGTTGGAAGGCGATGTAGCAATTATTTTCTGAACTAAAAATAAATGGGTAAACGTGTAGGTAAAATTCATGAATATTTTTGAATTTTAAAGAATTGAATCCCTAAGTGTTTCTTGTTCAGAAATAGAGATCATTTACACCCTTAAACTTTCTACCAAATTAAATTATAAATATTCCAGAGCCAATCAAAACTTTGTTTAGCTTTTGTCATTAAGAGAATACTTTCTTATTCTTCTTTTTAGCACTACAGCCCCTCTCGGGTCTTCGCTTAGAGATAGCTAGAGTATCTCATTTTCATGACCGTATTGATTTTTTCGAAAGTTAGTTAGGTCAGTACCATGCTTCCATCTGTCTGCTCAGCTATGAAATGCTCTGATTAAATCAGTTCATATCACCATTGAGTGAACACTAAATCACGTTGTTGACCAACGAGATTTGAACCTGGGACCTTCGGCTTATGCGTCTCATCCTCTAACCACTAGACCACACAGAATACTTTCTTTGAACTAAATAAATTGTGTGGAGGATTGGAGTATTTAAAGTCCGTGCAGGAATTGAGTGCCGATGCTCTGGCATAAAAGTCAGCGAACTATAAAAGAAAACTCAGCTTAGTTGACTAGCTTCGCTTTGCAACCACGTACATGTGTTAGTTGGGTAGCTGTTTGTGGAATCATATGAGGTGGATTTCTTTCCTTGCAAAGAAACTGCACTACAAACATTTATTACGCGCACTCTACTCTGCAAGACATTCCGATCAAATTTTATTGTCATTTGAAATTTTCTACTGTATATTAATCAAGCTAATCTGCAGTAATTCAAAATGTTAATCTCGTTAAAGCTCGCGGACTCGGAGGCTTGAGATGAATGCGAACATTGGACGAAAAGCAACTCTTACTTTCCGATTAGGGCTGCCATAGTGCTGAATGGCAGATCACTCTTGAAGACGAAGGCGGCTAGTTATTACAAAATAACGGTACAAAGCATGCAATGGAAAGGCCAGCAAAAACGAGTTTTGTAGACTCATCAATTTAAACTTAGTTCACTTCTGTCTAGAGGTCATGGAGGATCTGAACAGCAATATATGGAGCTTGGGTTACATGATGTCAATCGGAAGTTTTTTTATCCAACCAGACAGTATGAAAAAAAAAATTTCATGGGCAATATTCCCGTTCTGTTTTTTTTTCCATAAAGAAGATTGCTGTGGTATTTCACAACGAAGATTGATTTAATAGCTCACTTTTTACAGCCAGGAAGCTTCAAGAAGTAGGGATATGTTTGGAACCATGAGCAATACCTGGCCCAGCTGGTATCAAAGGTTACATTCTTCCACTGGTTTTCTACCTTTGCCTAGCATACTTACTGATTTATTTCATACATGCAAGCAACAAAGATTCAAGGGGTATTAAGAAAGCTAGAAACTACACCAAAATTACCCGATCATCTCATCAACGGACGATAAAATAATGCCAGTCATACTGTAGGGAGGCTCTTCCTGGTCAACACAGATCTGAGAGCAGGATACTCCACTTCAAATACTACAATGGAGTTAGTAAACGTGTTCCATAGCGCTAAAATGCATACCTGCTCCTCCCAAAGGTTGATACTACTCGTGAGCTTAGGCATCAGGAACGTTTTTCTTCTTCATCTATGTAGCACTACAGCCACGCTTAGGCCTTCGCTTCCTGCAAATAGTGCCTCCAACTGTCTCGGTCCTTTGACCGCGTCGTTCAATTTTAAAATCCAATCACCGATGAATTGTCTTCGTCGACAGAGTCAGACCAGGGCTTCTATGGTTTTGCCATTATTCTCCGGCCTTCAGTTCACCCAACGAATACATTTTTGGGAAACTATTGTTCATCCATACTATTCATGTGTCCAGCCAATTGTAGCTTCCGCAGTCTTACAATCGTTGAGACCTCCGGCTCGTCAAAAATTTTATACAGCTCATGGTTGTACTGAATTTGCCATTGGTACCCGTCTAGCTTCAATCCGATCATTCGCCTCAGGAACCGTCGCTCAAAGGCGTTCAATATATTTGCGGATGCTTGAGTTAGGGTTCATGTTTCACACCCATAGTATAACACAGGCCTTATCAAAGATTTGTATACTTGGTACTATCTTTTCCTGTGCAGCTGGTCTTCAAGGTCGTGAAAACTGAGAAAAATATTTTATTTGCGATTTGTATTCTTCGGCGCATTTCGTCTCTTTCATTACCTGCTTCCGCCTACATTTATGATACTATATTCGCCAAGTATAAAATTTTGTCTACTTAAGGTATTTTTCTTTGACTGCATCATGAGCTTCGATTCATTTTCATTGATTAGAAGCCCCACTAGTTTTGCTTCGCTGTCGACTTTCAGGAAGAGTTCTTTAACAGTTTTTAATGACCGTGACAAATTATTGATGTCGTCCGCATAGGCTACTACTTGGCTCAACTTGTATTGTAATGTACCTCGTGTATCGACAAGTAGCTTCCTTATGACGTACTCCAGAGTCAAATATGATTGCAGTTGGGCCAGCCCATCTCCCTGCTTTAGTCCGATATTTGCGTCAAAGGCACCGGTGAGTTGGTTATTTATGCAGACTTTGGAGGTCGTTGACGTCATTGTCATTTTGGTAAGACGGATTCATTTGGCTGGGATGCCAATGCCAAGCATTATTTGGGACACTACGTTATGATCAATACTGGTGTATGCTTGCTTAAAGTCAACGAAAATTTGGTGAACGTCTATGTTGAACTCCCGGCATTTTTCAAGTACTTGATTGACTTTGAATAATTGGTTTATTGTCGATCTACCCACTCTAAAACCACCTTGATACTCTCCAATAATACTGTTGGCTTATGATCCGATTTTGTTTTTTAAGATTTTTGAAAATATTGGAAAATATGGCGTGCAAAGTAGTAATATGCCTCCATAATTTTGGCACTGTAACTTGTCACCTGTTTCGTGGATAGGGAATACAATTGATGGGCACCACTCTTTCGGCATATGTTCTTGTTGTGTAATGTTTTGGATGATTTTGTGAATAGCCTTGTGAACACTACTGCCAGCATATTTGATGAGCTCCACTGGAAACTCCTCGATGCCCGGCTCTTTATTATTCTTTTCGGCTTTGATGGTGAAACAAACTTCGTCTAGAGTAGGTAGGGCCAATTGAACCTCTCCGCGGAAATTTGTAGACTCCAATGTTCAGGAGCTGTGTGGAGGATGAAGGAGGTTCTTGAAATATGATGCCCATCTTTCCTTAATCTTAGTTTCATCAGCGATGATATTGCTGATGTCATCACGACAGAGCTTGGTTTTGGGCTGATAACCACGTTTCAGAATTTTCACCACTTTGTATGGTTGTCTTGTATTATTCCTCGCTAGACTTTCATCTATACTTTTCAATTGGTCGACATAGTATTTTATTTTCTTAATTCTAAGTATTTTATATGCTACTCTTCTGAGATTTTCATAGTGTTCTGTCTTCGTCCTGGTTTTCCTACCTATGTAATCTGTGTACGACTGATTCTTTTTGTGTAACGCTCTATGGCACTCATCATCGAACCAATCATTTCTCTTGCACTGGACTTGATGTCCGAAAGTCTGTTCTGCCATGGCATTAATAGCCACTTTCACTTCCAGCTATAGCTCGTTGTTTGTTTCTAGTGGAGTGTTTGTTAAGATGGAGCCAGCTGGTTGTCGAGGGCCTCCGTGAAATTTTACGCCGCAGACGCCGTTTGGAGCCTTTCGATGTCAAATTTTTGTATCGGGCTGGTTTTCGCCAAATATGCCTGTGACATACGCCATTGATGGGCTAATTTGATCTGATCTAAGTTACAATTTGCTCCTTGGTATGTATAGACGTCAAATATGCTCGAGGCCCAACGTGGTTGGATTAGAACAAGGTCGATCTAGTTTTGTATGTTGCCATTCGGTGATGCCCAGGTCATTTTATGAACGCGTCGATGGGGAAACTAAGCCGAACATATGACTAGATTTCGGCTTCATGCCAAGTCAACCAGGCACTGGCCATCGTCATTTGTTATATTGTGGAGGCTATACTATCCAGTCGTTCCAGAATGAGGTAGCTCTTTCCAACTTTAGTGCGGAAACCACTCAGAACTACTTTTGTGTCGTTTGTAGGCAATGAGCCGGTTTGTCTTTCCAGGTCATTGTAGAACATTTCTTTTGTTTTTTCGTCCCTTTCTCTCGGTCGGAGCGTCAACATTTATCAGCCAGATTTCGGAAAATTGCGCTTTTATACGGATTGCACACAACCATTCATTGACTGCCTTAAAATCAATATCCTGCGATTTGAAATTCCTACATGCAACGAAAGCTACTCTGAATTCTCTTAACTAGTAGGCTTCCCACTGTTAAATATTGTGTGCGATCTCATATCTATAATAGCATTTCCAGTCCAGTTAGGTTCCTGGATCGCCAGTATGTTTAATTGATATAGACTGGCCTGTTGTAAAAGGTCCTTAACAGCGCCAGGGTAATTGAGTGATCTGACACTCCAGGATCTAATGCCATAGTCCTCATACCATTTTCGAGGTCATTGCCGTGAGTCCAGTCCATAGATATAGAGAGTACTGGATTCGCAACCAGTCGTGAGAGCCGAAGCAATTGGCAACGTTCGCTAAAGTTGTGTGAAGTTGATGTTTGAAGTGATATGCTTTTGTTTTAGCACTCTATTCACGGCGAAACACGTTCACATTTAAAAAGTTTTTAATTTTAAAGATCGCGCGTACGTAATCGGAACTTTAATTCACTGTTTTAATTAAAAATTTACGAAATTTCCATCCGCTTTGACACATGAGTTTTCCCGCGTGTTTCGCGCTCTTTTCGATTTTCTTTTGCTTTGACGTTCGAGTTTTCCGTGAGAGTCGTTTGTTGTTTGTACTCAAACTGTTTTCCGAATGATAATGAAGGCGCGATCGTGTGCACGTGAAATAAAATTTCGTTGGTGTGCGCGGGTGTCAGTGGGGGAAGCGATTCTTCTGAAGAGAGAAAAGAAAAACCTGCCTGGAAAAAAAGGAGAAGGAGGAGCAGAGGAAATCATATAGTTTCGAGAGCGTAAGTTATTTATAACTTATATATGTGGCAAATTTGCTTCTCACATGGACGAGTACACAGATTCTCGTTGCTCGTCCATTTATTTATATGTCTTTGGTCCAATCCATCCCGAGGCCCGTCTGCTGGTTTCGAAACATTTTTGGGTGTTCCAGGAATGGGGAGTTAGCTCGTCACCCAACGTCCATTTTGGCGGCATCGTTATTACTTTGATACCATTCTCAGGCGCGAAAGAGTCACCTTCCGCCTCTTACGTCCTCAGGAAGAAGGTGTAAGTAAGATTTAGTAGCATAGCTGTAGATGTTTTTACAGTTGTTAGCATTTCTCGGCATTTAATGTCCCGTCATTGGGAAACCAGTAAACCGAATGTACGACCCCGATAGCATTTACTACCATTTAATAGGGGGGTTTTGCATGAGGAATCATTGAAGCTGTGGTTTAGGGAAACAAAACGTTCTCTCCTTTCTACGGCGGAATTAGGAATATTTTTAGCTCTAATCTTTTGTCGAATATTCTAGGAATACTGGAGAGCCCTTTCCAACTTTCTAGATATCTGATGCAGATTTTGAAAGCTTATTTGGAAGACTTTTGCCCAGAGCAGCGATTGAAGGGGATAAAAGCTAAATCAGGCACAGTCCAACGTTTCATGCTTAGATTTGATTTGTAGAATACCTCACATACTGGGTTATCAAGACGGGAGCTGACAAAAGAATCAAGCTTAGCCGGCTATGCAAATATCTAAGGCTGCAACTTTGAACTGTGGATGGCTAGTCAAAACCATGAAGCACAGGCTTGGTATACTTATGTGGTAAGTGAGTGAGTCTGCCATCCATTTAATGAAGCACTATTAAAAATCAAGATAGGCAAGAAAATTGTTCTTAAACCCCAAATAGAGAATGTTGGCCTGCTGATCGGCTTACTGATCAGCTTTTTTGCGCAAACCAGAGCATTAATGGATGAAGCTGCAATAATGGTAGCAGCACTGAATCAACTTGTAGCTAGTTACCGGGAACCTGTTTGCACAGTGCTCTTCGCAGCACTGCAGCCCCTCTCGGGCCTTCGGTTCCTGGAAAAAGCAGCTGCAACTTTTTCGGTCCATTAACCACGAGCAGCGTTATTTTGGCACCTCGATTCACAAATTCGCTCACATTTTCGATATTGTATCCGCCAAGTGTGATATTTTGAGTAATCTTTTTTTCAAGCCATTTCCTACCATTCTCTCCATCACTGTTTCTTCGTCGCACAACGCTCGTGCGATCTGCATCCACATCTCGTCTCTTTGCCAATCAGACAAAATTGAATACGTCTCGGTATAAGGGGGCACGCAAAATAATGTGAATTAATCTTTTCATGAATATCTAGTCCAAATTCATGATCAGCTCTCAGAAATAAAAAAAAATCAATATAATCCGACGCATCTCTTCAGTATCTTCCCAATAGGGTCAAAAATTCCCTAAGATACTGAGCGTTAAAAGCAGAACTTCAGATACATACTGCAATCAGTGTTCATTAAATGCTCCTTAAGTCTTATCATAAATACGAAAAGTGAGTTTGCTTTCTTAACCATTTCTGGTAGGTTGTTATATATACGCAGAACGTTATTCGTGGCATCGTTCTTTAGACGACCCGTTCTGGCAAGAGGTATTACGAACTGATCTGTATTCCTGGCATTATATACTTGTAAGTTAATCTGTGATACCCTCATTAATGGTGTTCGGTCCAATCCATTAGTTTTTAAATTTTTGTAGATAAACTTAGCTTTCTCCATTATAATGATTTGACTAAAGGTTCATGAGTTTGCTAATTGGCAGTTTCAAAATGTTTCTATACGCTTTGGTTAGCAGCCTGGATATACATACTCTTAAGATGTTGCTTTGCCGATTGAGTCCAAATAAGTACTCCATAATGTAATTGCGTCAGCACAAATACATTTAGAATAAGTTTCTTGATGTGAATTTGAAAACCCTCATATCTTCTTAACAAGCCTTTTATTAGGGGTTATTGCCTACTTAAGCTATTTATGTGTGGTAACCAGTTCACACGATGATCTATAATAAGACCAAGATATTTAATTTCTAGCATTCTTTGCAATTTTTTGCCGTTACTATCAGTGGCGGATCGTGACTCTTTAAACAGGATGGGCACGATTTAAGGAAAGCTCTATTTCAGTTAGGCTACTTAAAATTAGTGCTCTATTCAACAGCAAGAACCGACGTGAAGGTCGAGAGCTCTCTTGTTAGGGAAAGGATGGGAATATAGGGAGTTGTTAAGGTTAAAATTAAGACTCATGGCGTACTAGGTCTAGCAAAAATAAGGAAGTAAGATCTTTTAAATTTTATTATAAATTATTAATTTAGAATTGGTTATATTTTAAGTCGATTCTTCGGTTTTTACCCTGGGCAAAGTAGTCAATCACCTGTTCTTAAAATTTAAGGTCGGGATCTTTTATTATTAGCTTAATCAATTCCTTTTCGATAGTAAAGATAGTTAAGATGGTTTGCGTAAACGCACTTAACCGATCGAGTTTCTTACAACTGAAGCTGAAGTAGCTGGGATGGAAACAGTTAAGCACAAAAGCTTATAAATCTCAGAAACATCATCTTTTAGATTGTTTTTTAAAATTAATTATAACATTTCTACATTATCTGTTGAAAGTCCGAAAATACTGGGGTCAGAATACAAAACTAAAAGTTTGTTATGAAGCTTTTGCTTTTCGAACATATTCGAATAATTTGATAAAAGAGGCTCTAATAGAAAACAAAACAATTTGGGTAAACAGACCTACGCTCATGTCAGAGGGGTTTTGTATTCAATTTTCAAAATGCAGTCACCAGATTGTATAAAGTCAAGAAGCATATCAATGACGATTTTATTGGAGAAACTATGAAATTCGAAGACCATACTATTATTAACAAAGTTGAAAGAATTTCGACTTCTGAGGTTTTTGTTATTGTTCTACTCATAAATATCTCCCTTGATAATTATTTCAGATGTCCATTCGCGACGGAGGAAACACATTTTTCATGTATTTCCCCCCTGTGCCCCCACTGAAGCAAAAACTGACAGTTTAAGAACTGTTTTGAAAAGCTTCCATGAAAGCTATCATTTCATACTCATATCGGCTACGTTTGATGAATTTTTTTTCAGGGGCCACTCTCCTGTACTGTTATCATCGATTAATAGCCAATTCTTTCGAATCCTAGAGTTGTTACAAAGCCCTTTTGTTAGAAGCTCCCTCCCGCCTCCTTGACTTGTTTCACTTATGAGTATTAATTGTAGGTACTCAGCTTCAGTCATTCATTAAATTGAATCAAGTGTTCAAAGCATGCGCCTTAAACGTTGAAGTTGGGAAAAAATAACTCAAAGTTATTCAATCTTCGCATTTAAAACAGCCACTATTTTGTTTTACGATTACTGATACCTCTAGCTGAACTGATTCTCAAAGTTATTCATGACACCTATCATTCCTTAAATTTTCATGCAAATCCTAGCAAAACTGTAGTGTCTGAGTCGGTAAAAAGCGCATGTTGTTCCATAGCCATATGTTGCCATAGTAATACATGCAGCGCATATTGTTCCATAGTAACACAGGAAAATTCAAACCGCTATAACTTCGCTAAATATGATGCAACCTTTATGAAACTTGCAGGGTTGATCAATCTTATAAATAGACATCTGTGTACTGAATTTCACCGAATTTAAGGGTATTGTCAAGATTTTATTCAAGAAAACATAAAATCGATAAATCATACTATTACTAACAAAGTTGAGTGAATTGCTACTTCTCACGTATTTGTTGTTGTTGTACTCATCAAGGCCTACATTCGTGATTTTTTTCAGATTTTTCGGATCACAGGTGTCCAATCGCGAGGGGGGGGACACAAATTTTTCGTGTATTTCCCCTCCCTGTGCGCCCCTCGAAGCAAACTTTGCCAAGTTAAGACCTGTTTTGAAAAGTTCTCATCAAGACCTTTCATTTGATACCCATATCGGCTACCTTCAATGAAAATTTTTTTTTCGGGGGGTCACTCCCCTACATGGGGAGACCCCCCTTAAATACCTTATAAAATTTTTTAGTAGTTGAACTTTGAAGAGATCACCACTTTACACCTATATACAAAATTTGATGCTTCTAGCTTCAGTAGTTTCCGAGAAAAACTGCTGTGACACACGGACGGACGGACGGACGGACGGACGGACGGACAGACAGACGGACAGACGGACAGACAGGACGTGATTTTAGAAGGGTTTTGTAAAATTATTTTACAAAACCCTGAAAATTTAATTCAAAATCATTTAAAAAACTTTTAAATCCTATTGATTCGCGCAAAGTTTCTCAATCGCGAGCAAAATCATAGCTATCGAAAATTTCTTCAAAAACTTCCAACTGATGAAACCGATTATTTAACGCTTACACGCATAGTCTTTAGAAAAACACAACAGAGTCTTAAGCCTGGTAACATTTTTATTTGGCTCCACTTAAACATAAAATTATGAAAAATTCAATTCAATTTTTTATTTTCTATGTTTTTTAACACGGGACAAATGTATCCCAGTATGCATCAAAGGTTGCGCAAAGTATAAAATGTAGAGATATTTACAAGTAATATTGATGAAATCTTTATACACATTGTAGAAATTCCAAACTTGCGTTAGAAGCAATCGATTTTTTAGTGAAATTCTTCAAAAGAATTTCTTTCAAATGTATAACATAAATGAACATTGCAAGTTGAACAAATATGTTTGTTCAATTCTCAATACGAGATGTGGCACATTGTATACACCTCTTCCTAATATTTGCCTTTACAATGAAATGAGAAGAGATACCCCGTTTTTGTGTATAACTTTTCCGCTTATTCGTCATTACGGAAGATAGAGGAGCTCTCTGACGGGACGAGAAACCAGTAATGAGAGAACGACTCACAACCTGGTGAAATTCCAGGCTGGAATGCAGTGTTTCTTCAATTTTTTTCCCTCGTGCATTTTATTTTATACTATGTAAGCATTGTTCATAGCAATATCAAGTAAATCAAAGAATAATCGCAAACAGTGTTTGATTTTTGCCTTACGTTCCACATCATAGTTAACTTTTCTTTGGTCCATCATATCGACGCCTCCCATGTTTTTATTATATTTTACAATGACTTCGGGACATGTGACATTGATTGTCTCGCCACTTTCTTGCATATTGGGGACAATAAGTTTGTCAACATAAAAACAGCTTTATTGTCCATCGATTTAATAAAAGAAATTCCTTGGGAACTGGCGGCAAACGTTTGTCCTCTTTGCATACTATTATCGACAGTCACATTTTTGGGTGTATTCTTCGTATCGGGATGAACTGTTCCACAAGCTCTTATGTTCATGCTGGCCAATTTATGTTGTAGGCTTGGAGAGTTGAAAAAGTTATCGAAGTAAAACTCGCAACCTAGACCTTGTAAACTGTTTGATATTTGTAAAACTACAGACTTTCCTAATCCAGCTCCAACACCACCTTGTTTTCTACCAGTATATAAGTCAAATTCAAATAAATATCCAGTGGCTGAGTCAGCTCTACACCACATTTTAAATCCCGACTTGACGGGTTTATTTTTTACGCACTGTTTCATTATATTGTGACCTTTAAATTTGACCATGTGTTCATTGATTGCCTGAAATTTAGTGCTTTTCATGGCGTTTTAAATGCTCTTATTAAAGTGGTCTAAAACTGGTCGAATCTTATACGCTCTAACATGAAAAGGTTGAATTTTAGATGGTTCATCATTACTGTTGCTAAAGTGTAAATTTCTTCTTATCTCCTCAAACAGATTGAGTGTCATTATGTTTGCGATGTAAGGAACTCCCATTTCAGGATTTTATGACCAATAGCTACGGAACGGAGGCAAGATATGATATCGAATCGCATAGTTCATCCCTAAGAAAGCCTTCACCTCTGTGTTAGTGAGAGCGAAACGTCTTCCATTTTGATATGCATATCGTTCTGATTCAGGAACAATAATATTGTCAGCTAGCTCATCAAAATTTGTCACTGTATTGAAAATTTTTATTGGGGTGAAAGACGAGGTAATAGCTCTATCTAAAATATTTATTGTCGTGGTTGTATCTTTCATGATCAAGGAAAAGAGGCGGAATGTAGGAGTTTTTCTTCCAATTGAAAGACAATGTAAAATTTTTATGATTCGCCTCCTTGACTTCTTTCTGTCTTTGTGTTCCGATCTCTAGATTTTCGTTAACAATCGGTAAAATACTGGGTTAAATCACAACAGTGGAGGCACCTTCATCAATGTCTTGTTCCAAAAACTGTTGATATTCCTCATCTGATGTTAATCCATCCTCGTCGGCATTGTTGCCAGCCACTTAAAGCTCGAAAATTTCACTATCCGTTGATGCAAACTATTTGTTTCTTCTTGTTGACATTGTAATGATTCCCACTATTCCCACTAAATAAGTTGCATAAACTCAATTAAATCATTCATTCATAATACAAATACTCAAATTGTATTTCGTCTCATATTCCAATCCCATGGTAAGGTCATAAATTACTATCACGAGCCATTGCATTGGAATATGAAAACAAAACATGTCGCAAAGACTAATGTGACGACGAACGTATGTAACATGAAACCTACCTCATTACTCAACGTTCAAATTTCTTTCACTTTCACTTTTCTTCCGCATTCGATTTGCCATGTGCAAGCTAGCGACCTAGTAATGCACTTGAGACGACGAGATTTATGACCTAGAAAATAGGTCATAAATTGCATTGCGATGATGAGTGTGGTAAATGGGAATGCGAGGTGTTGATGACCACACAAGTTGAACGTTAAGTAATGAGGGCGTGAGAAATAGATTTACAAACAATGAGTAGAATTAGTATAAAAGAAAAAGAATGTATTGATTCGGGATCAGTAAATTCTGACCCGTCCGATAGTAAAGAGTTCGGCCAAAGTATATCTTAGGCTGGTATTTATTAAAAGACGAATACAAGATTTTATTGATCAAAAATACTTTGGCTGGTTTATTCGGCCGAACTTAGATTCTCTTGCTGCATAGAAGTTGTTACTTCGGTGCATAGTCGAATTTGGCCAGATAACAATCAGGCTAGACGACAAATTAAATCCTAGAAGAACTAACACGATATGGCGATCCTGCAAACTTTAGGCAAAAATGGAAGCGTTGTTCGACGCAACTGAATTGGAGGCATTGAACAAGAGGTTCAGTGAATTGCTGGCGCAGGCGGAGGATGACTTACGAAGGAAGCGTGTAGAATATCAACCTGAGTCAACAAGTACGGTTGAAGCACCTGCATACACTCCAGCCCCAATCAGCGAACTAGGACCAAAGTAGTTAACAATAGAAGAATATTTGCAGCGACAAAAGCGATCAACACCGATAGTCAGCGCGGTACAGCAGCGTAAGAAGAAACATCGTGCAGGAAGCAAGGCAAAATTAAGGGGAGAACGGAAAGAGCTTCATCGTTTGATATCAATCTCGGAAGGAGAAGTACAGAAGAGTTTATTCAGGAAGTTAAATTCGTTAAGTGGAAAAAAGAAATTGTAACATGGGTAATAGCTGTTCGACAACTAATATCACAGATTCGTTTGTAGTAGATTATAAGCAAAGTATAATAACGTCAATTATTTTTTGTATAATTTTAACAGTACTGTATGCATATCATGTAAAAAATAGAAATTATGTTAGAAGTAGAATAAATAGAAACATAAATGTTTAATATCTGAAAGCAATCGTCTTCCTAATGCAGCGTTTAGAACAAATAGTGCAAGAATTAGAACAACTTTTGGCAAATATAAAAAAATGTAGAAATCGTCCCTATACAGAGGAGACAATAAATTTGAAATCGACAATAATTGAAAATTTAAGGAAAGAAGCAAGACAATTATTTAGCAGTGAAATAGAAGAAGAAACATTGGAATTAAAAGAGAAATTCGTAAAGTTAATATCTTTGTTATCGGAAAATCTAGATAGTATGAGAGAGCAGAATAGAGCAAAAATGGCAGAATTTAATTTAGAGATTTGTTTAAAAACAATTCCTGTCTTTGAAGGATGTTTTAAATCACTACAGCAATTTTTGAAGCTAGTAGAAATATTTTACAAGACATTATCTACAGAAGGAAAAGAAGCCCTAATTGATTTTGTGTACAATATAAAACTATCAACTAGTGTACAGACCTCTATAGTAAGTTCAGGAATTTCCAAGACATTTGAGGAATTAGCGGCAAAATTACAAGCCAAATACAAGAGCCCAAACACCATCCCTCATATACATACCACTTTGAGTGGGTTGACCCAGCGAAAATTGAGTGTATCTTCTTATAAGGATAAAATATCAGAGCTGGTAGATGAATTAAATAGCCTGCAAATATCTAACCTTGGTGCAAGTGCCACTCAAGATCAAAAGAACATGATCGTGAAAATGAACGATTCCTATGCCCTAACAGTATTTAAGAATGGCCTTAATGATCAATTAAGGAGCACAATCTTTGCGGCAAGACCAAAGAATTTTTCAGATGCCACAGATTTAGCTCTGGAGGTTGAGAAGACTGAAGCAAGTCAGGTTAATAGTGTATTTTATTATAAGAAAGATAGAAATAATCAGAATCAGGGTGATAGGAGAGATAGTAGGAATTATAGGAATAGAAATAATGATAATAGGGGAAATAATTATAGGAATAGAAATAATGATAATAGGAATGGTAATACAGACAATAGCAGGGGGCGTAGTTATAATAATAACAATAATAGTAGCAATAATGAATATAATAGGAACAATTATAGAAGAAGAGGTAACAATAGGAATAATCAAAACAATACATACAATAGGGATAGTAATAGTAATACTAGAGGTAATAGACGCAATAATGATAGAAGCAGGAATAATATAAATGTAGTACAGGAACAGGAAAACTGCCAGGACTCCGGAACGGAGTAAAGATTCCTTCCGGACAGAAGATATACAAAATTTCGGATAATTGTGCGAACTACATTAGTGTATTTTGCAAAAATGCCTCACAGAACTTGAGATTTTTAATAGACACAGGAGCAGATGTTTCCTTGTGTAAATGCGAGAAAATTAACAAAAATGAGCTATTTTGGTCGGATGATAAATGCAAATTAACGGAGATTACAAGTGAAACAATTACGTCTTATGGATCAATAGATCTTGAGATGAAATTGAATGATGAAGACATCATTCAAGGAAAATTTTATATTGTGGGCAAAAAATTTCCTATCAATACTGATGGAATTATAGGTAGAGATTTGTTGGAGAAGTTCTTGTGCAAGATAGATTATGAGACCTACACAATATCTTTTCTAGTAAATGACAAAGAAGTAGTACTACCTATGCATTACAAACAAAGCAAAATTGCGCAGATTACATAACCTGCCAGAACCGAAACTATTTTTCCGATTAACTTGGAGACTAAGGAAGACATGGTAATCCTAAATAAGGAGATAATGGAAGGTATATTTGTAGGAAGCATCATTATACCATCCAAAGGGATCAAACATATAAAAATTTTGAATTCAAGAGATTCCGAAGTCATAATTGATAGTATTGAGGATCTTATTGATACTGTACCTTTACGCAATTATGATGTGAGAGCATTGAATAAACGCAAAAGTACTCACACTACACGACTCAATACACTTCTGAATTCTATCAATATATCTTCATATGATCCCAAAGCTAGAGATAGTCTTCTGGAAATTATAAAAGAATATCAGGATGTTTTTCATTTGGATGATGAGAAACTGGGTGTTAACAATTTTTACACTCAAAGTTTGAATGTAACCGATAATATACCTGTTTACACAAAAAATTATCGACTTCCTAATTCTCAGTGCGATGAGATCAAAAAACAAGTCCAAGATCTTTTAACAAATAAGATAATTGAGCCATCCGTAAGCCCTTATAACTCACCGTTACTTTTGGTACCAAAAAAGAGTGATGTTACTGAAAAGAAATGGCGTTTAGTTGTAGATTTTCGAAGACTTAATACTAAAATAGTCAACGATAAATTTCCATTATCTAGACTAGATGATGACTTAGATAAACTGGGCAGAGCCAAATATTTTTCGACTCTGGACATGACTAGTTCATTCCATCAAATAGAACTAGAGAAAGAGTCAAGACCACTTACAGCATTTTCAGATAATAATGGTCACTATCAGTTTAAGAGATTACCTTTTGGTTTAAAAATCTCTTCAAACAGTTTCCAAAGGATGCTCACAATCGCACTTTGCGGACTTGATTTCGAAGCTTTTCTTTATTTTGATGATATAATTGTTTTCGGATGTAGTATTGATCACCACAACGAAAATCTGAGAAAAGTCTTAAAAAGATTGAAGAAGTTTAATCTTAAACTTAATCCTGATAAATGTCAGTTTTTAAAGACAGAAGTCGTCTACTTAGGTCATCTCATTACCAAAGATGGCGTAAAAACTGATCCTTCCAAGTACCAAGTAATCAAAGACTACCCAATCCCGAAAAATGCGGATGAAGTTCGTAGATTTGTAGCATTCTGCAATTATTATAGGCGTTTTATTCCGAACTTTGCGAGCATCGCAAAACCACTCAATTCGCTTCTTAAGAAGAATGCAGATTTTATATGGAATGAAACATGCCAGAATGCATTCAAGTCATTAAAATCAAAATTGATGAAACCACCAATATTGCAGTATCCGGACTTCGATAAACCATTTATCTTGACGACAGATGCATCTAATTATGCATTAGGAGCAGTCTTGTCTCAAGGAGAAATCGGTTCTGACCTACCCATTTCCTATGCAAGTAAATCATTGAATAAATGTGAACTCAATAAACCGATAATCGAGAAGGAGTTACTTGCAATACACTGGGGTATACATTTTTTCAGACCATACTTATATGGCAGAAAATTTATTGTGGTAACAGACCACTGCCCACTAGTTTCACTGTTTACACACAAAAACCCATCCTCAAGGCTCACACGAATCAGATTAGATTTATCCGACTATGATTTTGAGATTATTTACAAAAAAGGCAAAATCAATACGAATGCTGATGCTTTATCTCGCATTGAATTAAACACTGATATTTTACGAAGCATGATTCCTCCAGAAATAGACGAATCAGTAAAGAAAACTTTAGCTATTACAAGGGGTATGAATAAGAAGCAACAAGATACATGTGCACAAGAAAGCAAAGTAACCGATGCCAATATCCAATCGAAGCCTGATCAACTTCACATTTGGAATTGCACATCGTTAAATGACGTCAAAAATGTTACAAAGCTTAGATTTAAAATACCGCGGATAAATGAATTAAGAAATCCTACACTAGAAATCGTACGTACGTCTGATGAAATAATAGTATATGTTGGTAACGATAAATTTTCCAGAGAATCAGTTCCTGATGAAAAGAAGTTATCATCATTTATCTATAAATCAAAGAGCAATAATCCTAAAAGAAATCTAGATTTCATTATGGAGAAACTCATTGATGTTTTGCGCAAAATAAAAATAAACGAGCTCGCGTTATCAAGCAGTGATAACTTATTTGATAGTGTACACATTGAGGATTTCAAGAAGATATATAATGAATTGCAACTAAATAATAATAAAACGCGTTTGAGGACTAATATCTTAATATACACCCCAGCTAAGAAAGTTTTGAATAAAGATACCCAAAACAAACTAATAAAAGAATACCACAGCTCACCACATGGAGATCATCTAGGAGTTAGAAAAACTTTACTAAAATTAAAACAAAGATATTGTTGGAAGAATATGAGCGTTATGGTCAAGAAATTTGTTAATAATTGTGAGATTTGTGCTACTAGCAAGTTATATAGGCACACTAAAGAAAAATTTGTACATACGAGTACACCATCAACAACTTTCGAGACAATTCAAATTGACACAGTTGGTCCATTGAGACTATCTAATCACTTTCGTTATATTCTCACAATGCAATGTGAATTATCGAAATTTGTTGTTGCCATCCCAATTGAATCAAAGGATGCGAGGACTATAGCGGCAACCTTAGTGAAAGATTTTATTCTAAAATATGGTCAATTTAAAACTTTAAAATCAGATAGAGGTACTGAATTTTTAAATGAGCTAATGAAGGAGGTTTGTAACTTGTTACAAATAGAACAGATATTTTCAACACCGTATCACCATGAAACTTTAGGCGTAGTTGAAAGAAACCACAGGGTTCTCAATGAATTCTTACTCTCATTCACTGAAGATTCGGAATGGGATACTTGGCTTCCGTATTATACTTTCGCTTATAATACATCTCCTAATGTAGATACTGGTTATACACCATACGAATTAGTTTTCGGAAAATTGGCTTATTTACCAAATGATAAAAAATTGTCCACAAAAACATACAATCTTGACAACTTTGCCAATGAATTAAAACTAAGATTGAAAACAACAATAGATAAAACAAAAGAAATAATAGAGAAAGTTAAAAAGAAAAGATTAGAAAAGCAAATAGATATTAATGCATTAAACATTGAAATAGGTGATAAGGTATTAATTAAGAATAACAATTGTAAGAAAAATCAAAAACCATATATGGGTCCTTTTATAGTAAAAGATAAGAAAGGTGTAAACTCCATAATCGATGTCAATGGAGTATTAAAAGAATTACATAACAATCAGCTAAGATTATATAAATGTTTGTAATAAGATTATGCAACTTCATTGTTTCGCTTAATATGAATATACGCTCAACAACAAAAACGCGGAGGGTGTAATGATTCCCACTATTCCCACTAAATAAGTTGCATAAACTCAATTAAATCATTCATTCATAATACAAATACTCAAATTGTATTTCGTCTCATATTCCAATCCCATGGTAAGGTCATAAATTACTATCACGAGCCATTGCATTGGAATATGAAAACAAAACATGTCGCAAAGACTAATGTGACGACGAACGTATGTAACATGAAACTTACCTCATTACTCAACGTTCAAATTACTTTCACTTTCACTTTTCTTCCGCATTCGATTTGCCATGTGCAAGCTAGCGACCTAGTAATGCACTTGAGACGACGAGATTTATGACCTAGAAAATAGGTCATAAATTGCATTGCGATGATGAGTGTGGTAAATGGGAATGCGAGGTGTTGATGACCACACAAGTTGAACGTTAAGTAATGAGGGCGTGAGAAATAGATTTACAAACAATGAGTAGAATTAGTATAAAAGAAAAAGAATGTATTGATTCGGGATCAGTAAATTCTGACCCGTCCGATAGTAAAGAGTTCGGCCAAAGTATATCTTAGGCTGGTATTTATTAAAAGACGAATACAAGACTTTATTGATCAAAAATACTTTGGCTGGTTTATTCGGCCGAACTTAGATTCTCTTGCTGCATAGAAGTTGTTACTTCGGTGCATAGTCGAATTTGGCCAGATAACAATCAGGCTAGACGACAAATTAGGTAAATACAAATTGAATTAAATTAAATCCTAGAAGAACTAACACGATACATCTTCTGAAACAAATGAATCAAACTTCGAACTATATTTCAGAAAAAGTACTTACATAAACACAGAAAACATCACAAAAACAGGTATTTAGTCAAGTTATGAAGTATCATCAAAAGACTCCGTTCGTCCTTACTGTAACAGCCGCGTCCCTTTATAATCATTCTCAAGAATAATCGTATTTAGTTGCTAAGACTTTCAAAATATACATGCAACACACAGAAAACTTACCAAAGAATATATTCACTAAACACTTCTCGATATAAAACTCGCCAATTATTTAAAAAATCAGAATATTGAACAAACTTATAGTCGACGTTAAAAACTGACAGATGCGCGCCAATACTTTTTTTATCTAATTAGTTTCTTTTTGGTGCTGCCGATGTAAATATATTACAGCATTCTATTGACTTTGTGACAAATAACTTATAAATTGATTTTATTGAATAAGTTCAGCATAAAATTGAAAATAATACAGGGGACAAATGTGTCCCATATGCGTGAAATGGTTAATAAAATTGCAAAATTCCAACGAGTATTACTTATGCTTGAAAGTCGTCTTTCACAAATTCTATCTAGCATATGCGTACGTTTATTAGAGTTTCCAAAAAAGGTAGAAAAACCTGATAAATTAGCAAAAAAGATACATCATTCTTTCATCTTGCAAGCAGCATCTTGCAGAACCAAATTTAGCCTATGTGCATAACAATAAATAAATAGTGCTTGTGGAACCTTTTCCTTGACTTTTTTTCGTAACCCGTTTGAATCACCCGACATTATAGCTGCTCCATCGTACGCATGGGCAACTAACTTTTCATGTATATTATAACAAACAATTTTCTTGTCAAAGGTTAAATAAATCTTGGGCAGTTTTATCCCCAGATACACAGAAAAATCCCAAAAATCTTTCAACAAGCGCACTTTCTTTTGTCACAAATTGAAAAGCTACTGAAAACTGTGAAAAATTAGAAACATTATGCAATTGAATCAGCTAGCTCCCGAAAATTTCCCCGGTTTGATGAAGTTGGCTACTCACCGTGACCTCAAAATCTTTACTCTTGAGAAGCTTAGTAAACTGTGATAATAATTAAACGTATAACTATTGCCCGATTTTCTTCAGCAACCTTATTGTGTTTGAAAATTTTCCGCAATAAGCTGAATCAAATAACGCTGGAATTTGTTGTTTCCCGAATAATTTTACTTTTGATAAAGCCTATGCGTAATCACTAGAGCTACTATGTTATTGTATTGATTCACTAATGTGTTTCAAATCACCATACTCAGTTAAATTCTAAGGAGTTTTTGACTTGTCATTAAATAAAATACAATTCCACCAAAATAATTTATTTAACATTTCACTACCAGTGAGCCAATCACATTTCGCGTTCTAAGCGCAGTTAAAAGATCTTGATTTATTATGATACCGAATAATTAAACTTTTCATGTCCAGACATGGTCGTGATTTAAAAATAAATAATTTTTCATCGAACAACAAGGAACTGAATGTTTTTTTTAAATGTAAAACACTACATCTTCCTTATTTCTACTTTTACCTGGATATCGTTGTCCTCCGTTTTTGCTGTCCACTTTGCTTGCACTACTTTCACAACAAAAGTTCAGAACTCTACTGAAACTCTTTCAGAAACGCGTTAAGTCATTAAAACCTATTGGAGAATTCAGCGTATTATCTAACCAAGTCAAACATACACATATTCGATACATAAATGCATGAACGTTTATTGATATGCGATTCTATATACCACAATGATCCCCATTGGCAAGAGAGATAAATCATTGCTAAATAAATTTCTGGTTTTGGTTTGTTCTATGATGGCTGGGCCTGCCCATCATCCAAGTGACAAATCAAAGTCAAAGTCAAAAGCGCTTCATTTAATACCAATCGTTATAAATTTTTAAAAGAACATAAAGCTAATTCCAAACAATAAAACTATGAAAAACTTAATGGCCCGAACGGCTCTAAATTTATACGTTATCAGTTAACTACATTTAATGAAAAAAATACACCAGCAAATTTAAATTAATTCAGATCATTACATGTTTTCTGATTCAATTGGAAAAAGGAGAAAAAACCAACCAGCAATATTAAAAATTACTTATATTACTAACACAACAGTGAACTTATATCCTATACATAATATGTTACACCCTAATTCTAAATAAGTTCAATGAAAAACAGGTTACCTTATATTGAAACCTATACCTAATTTATAATACAAATAAATAACAACACTAGATGTAGCAATAATGAGATGAAACTCAAAAACTAAATAACCAAAAACACCAAAACTGAAAATAAACACGAATAATTTAGACATTGTAATTCAGCCACCAATACCTAGATTGCTCCATCTCAGCTCGACTAGCCTCAATGAATCTAGCAAATGAGTATCTCCATTAGAATTGTTGGTCTCGTGAACTCAGATTCGGAGGATATTGTATTTTCTCATCCGTGGCCCGTCTAAATATGTGATATATGTTTGGGACGCCGTCAGAATCAAAAACATATCGATTCATGTCCAAATACACGAATGCTTCTGGAGGAACGAGGCCAGTAGTGAGGCAAGTCACAATATACCCGTCTGTAGGGTGGAACGGCTGTGAAATCCAGGGGTTTTCACTCACAGTTACAGATCTTGCGATATGATTCCATTCCGAAGAAGTTTCAATATGAAGATATCGACTCTTGTCACTTGAGCGGTTTGATAAATTTTTCTATTCGATATATAGTGCTTCCAATCCGTCTCAGGCTTTCTGTACAAACCAGTTCATGCACGAAGACATTTCCTTTCGAAAACTCTTAATCTTTCCATTGTACTAGCACTCTGGTTGTACCAGATCTGGCATCCGTATGTCAAAACTGGTCTAACCAGGGTCTTGTAACAAATAACTTTGACTTTTTGATCAATGTATCTGGGATGAAAGAGTCGCCAAAGCGCCATGACTACTTTTAGTGCTTTACTGAGGATGATTTTGACATGTTCAGTATACTACAGATACTGATCGAGATGAAGACCGAGGTATCGAACACAGGATTTATGTGGAACCCGTTCTGAACTACCCTCACCAGCCATAATGTGGAAATCCTTCCAATTACGTTTCAAGTCCTGACTGACCCCCTGCAGCGTTGTCCGAAACAAGATTGTTTCGCACTTCTGCGCATTGATTTTCATTCACCAATTGTCGGTGTAGAGCTGCACATCATTAAACGTTGTTTGAAGGTTGCTCTGAACTATTGTAGCTTTTTGGTCTGCCGTATAGATAATCAGCTCATCAGCAAACGCTACCAATGATCGCGTTGGCGAGACATTAAAGTCAAAGCTATTCAATAGCTTCCGAATGAATATTGAGAAAAGCAGGGGCTCAGTAACTGTTCCCTGCTGTAGACCATTCAATACCTTGAACTCGCGCATTGTTGTCAGATTTCCATCAGTTACAACAAATGATTTCCTGTATAAAATATTGCACATCATGACGACAAGGTGTCTGGGGAACCTGTCCTGAAGAAGTTTGAAAACTTGTCCATCTAACCACACCGTATCGAAGGCTTTCTCCATATCAATGAGACATGCTCCAACACATTCTTTGTTGTTTAGTTTCCAACAGATGTCTGAGGTTACTTTCGTTATTGCATGTATGGTCAAATGCCTGGCACGAAAACCAAATTGGCAATTCGGTATCAACTCATTTTCCTCAATGTGGGCGTTTAATGCTCTGTTGAGTATCACTTCAAACACCTTGCTGATGTTAGGCAGCAAGCCGATTGGGCGATAGCTTTTGTGACATGAAGATTTTTTTCCTTTCTTCAAGATCGGAAATACCTTAGCCTTTTTCCACTCTTTTGGGAAATATGAATTGTTCAACATGTTGTTGAACAATATGCAATAATTCCTAATAGCAACCACAGGCAAATGTCGGAGAACTATATTTGGAATACCGTCAGTACAACATGATTTTTTGTTGTTTATTCTGCGAAATACGAAAACAAGTCTTCATAGCTGACAAAATAATCAATAAAATTCAAGCTCGGTATGAGATCAGATGTTAATGTTTCATCGAAATGAAGAACTGATTCGCCGTTCAGGATTGATTTGAAGTCGGAAACTTTTGCTTCAACGACTTCTGAAATTATTTCATTCCCTCTCTCCGGGTTTGGTAGATGAACCAATTCAAAATGTGTTCCAATCAGGGCAAGTTTCTGCAATCCATCACATATAATCCTGTTTCCATTTCTATCCGGAGTCGTACTATCAATTTCGATACCAGCCCTTTCGAGAAGATTTATCTCATCACTAGTGACTTCAAGATTCGATACCTTCACTCGAGACTTCCTGCGGAATATGCTATTCACTTTCGCGAAAACGCCATCTGGGTCCTGTAGGCTAATACCCCTCAGTTTTTCCGCCCATTGATTGCTGACCTCACTCCTGAAGTATGAACGGATTAAGTTCCGGATATTCTTCAGGTGTAATTTCAACAAAGCCAACGAGGGATGGTTGTAGTCCAAAAATCGTCGATAAATATTGTTGACGCGTGTAAGAAGAAGGCTTTTCAATCTTTTCAACCTTGCGATGGTTGGTGTTTCATATCCTTCCATATTGTTTCGATGTTTAATCTTGGGAACAACTTTCTCAATCGTTTCCAACGTCAGCTTCTCTAACTTCGACAAATAGAGACCTATTTCATCGTCAGTTAGATTTATGTTATTAGGAACCATTGAGCAAGCGTTGCCATCACCAGAAGAGGGACATTGCTTCTGGTACTCCCGATTAAACTTCTTTTGAAACTTTCCCCAGTCTGTTTTTTTTAAATTCAACCGATGGTTTTCATGTTGAACTGGAATGAGGAAGAAATCATCCCTTTGATGATTGATTTCCATTACGATTGCGTTATGGTCGCTATCGTAAGGAAGCACCTGCAGTTTCCGTTGAGGACTCTTAAAGCTGAATTCAAGTCTTGCGTCAGCAATGCAGAGGTCCAAATATGAATTTGTCCTAGGGTATGTTGGGAACTCCGACCCATATAGGTTGCACCTGTATTCAATTTGGTTCTCTGTTATCCATGATTTCAGGAATACACCTCTTGGATTATTGGTGGCGTTCAGCCATGATGATTGCTTGGCATTCAGGTCACCGGCAAAATTATAATAATTATGCAGCCTGTTCAATTCGAGTATTTCAAACAAGGAATTGAGTTTCTATTTGAACTTGAGAACATTTTGACCAGTTGCATAGGCAGAGATAACGAAGAGGTTATCCCCACCTGGCAGTGAAATTTTGATGACGGACACTTCAAGAAATTCAAAATTTTTGAATTCGACTTTTTCAATATTTTGAAAACAATAGGGTCTTCTATCCAATATCCCGGTGCCACCTTCCCCATCACCGTTTACCCTATCGTTTCTTACGAATGCAAAATCTTTGAATTCCATGGAATGCCATAAATGGAGGTGGGTTTCAGTGAGAAGTATGATGTCAGGCTTTTGCTTAACAACAAATTCAAGGAGGTAATCACGTCGATGTATAGAAATGGAAGAGTTGACGTTGATCGATATGAGGCGAAGCGTATCCATGGGAATATGGCTGGATGACAAGTTGTTATTAGGCATTTGAAAGACCTAAACGCTGAAAAGCAAAGTTAATTTGTGAATCTTGTTTGTCGATTCTCTCCGATAAAGAATTAAGTTGTTGGTAAATTTTGAGAAGCAGCTCATTATTGCCATTTACATTATTTACATTATTTCCAGCATTTTCTGCTGGTCCTCTAGCGGCGAGTGCAAATGATACTCCGGGCTTGACGAAGTTGGAAGGTATGATATGACGGTGTACTTGTGTTTGCTTTGGAGCAAATTTAACTTTTGCATCTTGATATCGGGAGCATCCTCGATAAGATGCTGGGTGACCAAAAACACCGCAGTTAACGCAGTATAATTTTTCTTTAGGCTCCGTCTGAGACAATTTGCACTCACCGGGAGCATGAACGTCTTTGCATTTAACGCAACGATAGTGCATGGCACAATTGGCAGCCGAATGTCCAAATCTTTGACACCGGTAACACTGGTTGACTTCTCTTTTCTAGATGCATTCCCACCTCACCGCTCTGAAATTCAAGTACATTATTTGTTGAAGGGCACTTGGACTGCTCTTATTTGCAATTTGTACCAGGTAAAGTGGTAAATTCTTCCTTTCTATGGTCGACCTTCTTGTCGCAAAGGTTTTGACTGAAACAAAATCAATATCTGGTGCAGCTTCCTTGAGCACCTGAAGAAGATCGACCGTATCTTCTCCGCTGTCCAAACCCTTCAACAAAAAGGTCTGATTCTTTTCACTTTTTGGGGTATAGGTGAAGTGTAGAACCTCCCCAGAAATTAGCGCATCTTTGGCTGACTTGAAACTAACCAGTGATTTTTTTCTTATAGTCAATTTTTTGGCATTAACTCTTTTGATTTCGAAATTGGCCAGTTCATTTTCGACTGCCAATAGCCGAACCATATCTTTCCCGGTTTGTCCGAACACGTTGATTGGCGGAACTTTTTCTGTCTTGTTGGAAGCTTTTTCAGAGAAACCAGCAGAACTGCGGGCTGGGTTACTCTCCTTATTTTTATTCTTTAAGTATTGAATAAATTTTAAGTCATTATCTTGATTAAAATTACCTCCGATATTTTTCTCAATTTCCATATCTTCGGTTAATCCCTCCAGCGCTGCAAAATAGTTTTGGCTATCGTTGGTGCCACCAGCACCTAGAACTTCTTCTGGAATTGCTTGCTTTGTACTTTTCTTCGGCTTTGTTACCTGTTGCCATTGATTTTGCGGCTGCGTCTTTTGAGGCTTCATCCCTTTCTTGAAGAGATCCTTGAGGGACTGTATCTCTTGCCTTATTTCATCATTTTCTTTTTGCAATTTGGCCATTTGTTGATTGTCCGCTATGATTTGCAGCTTGCACCCTCCATCTGCGGAGTTTCCTTCGTTATGTTTTCTTTTGGTGATTATGACCAGTTTCGTATTCGTCGTTTCCCCAGGTTGCCCCAACGGTGGGAAGCCGTCGGGCTCCTCCATACCAGCGGCGAAATTTTCTTTGGTAATTTGTTTTTCGTTACCAATCGAAGTAAAAATATTCGATACAAATTTCCTGAGTCGACTACTTCGACAATATAAGATTTTTTCCGATAAAAATTAACTTCGAACTACCGTTTTAAAAAAATTAATTTCATTTTTGAAAACTTTTGACAGGAGCGATTTAAAAGACGTCTATACGCAAAGACTACTACGATCCATTCTCAAGCGACAAATCTTTGTAAGGAAAATTGGAAGTTTTGGTTTTGCCTTTGCATGCCTCGCATAGCTTGTGCGTTAGAAGCTAAGCTGCTGTGGGCCAACAGCAATTTGCCAAAACTGGGACCGCTCAAACATGAGCGTGCCCATGCATAGATTTTTGTTTACGTTTATCGATTTTTTTGTGCAACCATAGTAAACAGGCTTACCTGTTGCATTTCATTTGACTATATTAATGAATGAATATACCTTTGAACCTGCCAGAATAGAAACTTTAGATCCAGTAGTGAGTGCCCACCCTGTCCATCCTGACGTGCCACCTCTGGTTAATATTTAAGTCGACATCGATGTCTCTTTTGTTCTTTTGCTTAAAAACATTATATTTTGTCTTTATAGTGCTCAATACTAGTCCGGTTTTGATTAACCACTGATAGAATTTTCTTAGATCCTCGTTGATAGTGTTCTCAACGGCAGTTTCGTCTAGTCCTGAATAAAGTAGAACTGTGTCATCAGCATATAATGTGTGATATCCCGTCAGTCCACATGTATTTAGATTATTTGTGTATAGCAGGAACAAAATTGGGCCAAAGGTATTTTTCCTCGACTGCGTCATGAGCTTTATGGTATTTTCTTTGATTTGTAGCCATACTAGTTTTGCTTCGCTGTCGAGTTTCAGGAAGAATGACCGTGACTAAATGTTGATGTCGCCCACAAAGGCTGCTACTTGGCTCGACTTGTATAGTAATGCACCTCGTGCATCAATAGGTAGCTTCCTTATAACGTACTCCAGGGCCAAATTGAAAAGCAATGGGGCCAGCCCATCTCCCTGCTCTCGTCCAATATTCGTGTCAAAGGCATCGGTGAGTTGGTTATTGATGCGGACTTGGGAGGTTGTTGATATCATTGTCATTTTGGTAAGAAAGACTAATTTGGCTGGAATGCCAAAGCAAAGCATTATTCGGTACAATAATTTTACATTCAAATGTAAATCCGATTCCAAAAACAATTCAAAATCATGTTCATTCGTTTTTCAGATTTTCATTGATTTTATTTTAGTGAGAAATGCATGAAAAATTATATGGAGGTTCCCTCATCGAAGTCACTAATCTGACTTCGATATATAATTTTACAATATAATTATTCGGTCGAAATCTCAATATAATTTTTCATGGGTTTCTCTCAAAAAAAAAAAACAAAATTTTATAATAGTTGTTTCCGTCTTCTCATAGATTTTATTTCAGTTCTTCGCCAAAATACACCATCCAAAATTCTGCGAAAATAATTTCAAATCGCATCTGTAACTGTCCCTAAAAATCACTTATGTAGTTCAAAATAACATCAATAACAAATTATGAAGACCTTTTAGGGCACTTAAGCGCAATTTTAAATTTTTTAATGTTTTCCATTTCAATCAAAGCTAACACTCTCATAAAAACTTAAAATGAGATTCAGGAGAAAGCGTACCTAAATTTGAATTCAAATCGGTCGAAAACCCTCTTGTAGAATGTTTTTATATGTATGTACACAAGGGATTTATGTTAAAATGCACACTCTAACAGTTCAAGGAAACCGGACAGCATCCGATAAAGATTCCAAAGTCTAGTCACCCCTTGTGAAGTCAATTTTCATTTTAGTCACGTCCAGCTTTACGAGTATATCCCCAACATAACCGATCCGTGAAGCCATGAAACTAATGTCGATATGTATTTTACGAATATGTTGACAAAGGTAGGACCTAAAGGTGAGTTGCTAAGTAAATGGAAATCACTCCTTTTGGATACCATCAGCAGAAAAGTCTCTCAACGAGAAACATCCAAAAATAATTCTTAGTCAGAAATAAAGTGAATTTATTTCTTACCAGTGTCAAAAAGGTCAGCATCCTTTTTATAAATCTTTTGCCGTATCTGCGAGTTAAAACGATTTTCGTTGTTTGCCAAGTGATGATAAATGGCTAGGAAAGTGTATTTTCTTGGAATGATGCAGTACTCTCTTTCCAACTAATGGATGTTGAGCTTGGCACTTTACGATTAAAACAACTTTTAGTACTGAATGTTAATAGAAAGAAAAATGAAAGCAATTCTATTTTAAAATAACGTCTGTTGACAGGGGGGAAATAATGTTACAAACAGTTGTCGAACTCTAAGCAATTCACTCAATTAACCGACTTCGAAAGGAAAGAAGTTTATCAATTCATCACGTATATATTTACTTTTGTTGTTTATTTTTATGTATGTTCACGCATAACCTTTAAACGGAGATAGATAGAAGAGTCCTATTTTTGGCAAATGATACGTCTTTTTCCCAGTTAGGTTTCGTTTAAAGTATAAGAAATTCAAGTAACGGTAAAGGACTTTTACCGTTAAAACCAAAAAAATTTCGACTTTCACCCCGGTTTTTCCGCATAAATGATCGACGCGTTAAGGATTTTGATTGTAGAGTTTTCAAAGGAAGGGCAACATATTGATCTAAAGTGTGTCGGAACAGAATTGTAATCCCTCCAAGGACTCTGTAGATATTAAAAGTTCAATATGATGCATTGATGTCGAGAAATTGAATTTAAATGATATTTCGTACGAAAAGTGCCAATAAAAAGTGGCACTCTTCAAGGATTTCATAGAGATACCGATTCCTTTGGTGACGGATGGTAAAAATGATCAGTATTCTAATTTTCTGCATAAAAGGTACAATAAATTAATTCTAAATCTGACATAAATACAATTCAGCAATACTCATAGTTGGAGGAAACATTTCAGGATGCTTTTCTCTTCCGCATTCATTCTTTGATTACCGATGAGCTTAGTAAAGGATCCTTCTTACATCCTTAGACGTAAACGTTACACATAGGATTTATAAAATTCCCCGAATAAATAATAAGGATTGAGTGATTGCAAATTATAGGGTTGATTCGTTACTTTCCAGTTAATACTATACAGTATGACATATGCCCAGAAATCTAAAATTAGTGATTTCCATACTAAAGACCGACGAGAATCGAAACCTAAAAAGAGATAGCCGCCAAACGTCATTGTGAAATTATCTAATTTTCGTACAAAGCCGCCAGAAACCGGAGCAATGTATGAAACACTAAAAGCACGCATTGTACGCGAAAACGCCGTTAGCGAGCAATTGAAAATAACAAAACTATTAGAGGGCATGTAGTTAGGAGATCGTAGCCCATCACAACTACTTGCCGAAATGCGCACAAAAGCCGCAGATACCCCTATCAACGAAGATCTGTTGCGTCAATTATGGGTGAGAAACTTGCCCGAAACTATGCGCGTTATTTTGTCTACCGATGGCGGCATTGACTTAAATCAGCAAGCAGCTACAGCTGACCGTATACTCGACGCGATGAAAGGTGGATCTTTCTTGACTGGCCGACAAATCAATACAGTCGGAATGCAGCAAAAAAATAGTGAAACATCGAATGTGGAACTTCAAGAGTTACGAAAAAAAGTCGACAAGTTGTCGAATGACACAACCTTCTCGTAGCTCTACACCTGCTCGTTCTCCAAATGCAAAGCGAAATGATTCAAATTCTGGACGAAAACAATATGACCTTTGCTGGTGGCAACACAAATTTGGATCAACTGCACGTAAATGCAAAGAACCATGCAAATTCAGCCAAACGTCATCAAAAAACGAATAAACCGAGTGAATCAGAAAGTCTGTGAGCTCAGCACAGCATCCAAGAGATTATTAATTCACGACAAGACATCGAATTATAAGTTTCTTATTGACACCGAGGCTGATGTTTCAATCATTCCTGCCACAGAAACTCAAAAGCAAAACATCAAGCCATTTCAAGCAAATTTATATGCAGCGATTGAAACGCCGATTAATCTTTATGGTAAAAAGATAATTAAACTCGATCGACATTTACGTCGTTAGTTTTTATGGACATTCGTAGTGGCTGAAGTCGACAAGGCAATTATTGGTGCCAATTTCCTGGCACATTATAACCTCACAGTCGATATAAACAATGCCAAACTCATTGATCAAACAACACAACTTCAAATCAGCTGTGTCATTTCAGAATGTCAAGCACTAATAGCCACAGTAATCAATCAATCAAATAGATTCACACGACTTTTAAGAAACTTTTAGGGTATTTTGACAAATCCAGAAAATAAACCGATAGCATCAACATCGACATTTCACCACATTGTAACAAAAGGTCCACCAGTGAAACAAAAAGCAAGACGTTTATCGCCAAATCGTTACAAATGCGCCAAAGCAGAAATCGATTACTTAGTGAATAAAAGGATCTGTCGTCCATCGAAGAGTCCATGGGCTTCGTCATTACACATGGCCAAGAAAAACACGACATGGCGACCATGCGGGGACTATCGGAAATTAAACTCAATAACAATTCCTGATAGTTATCTCATACCACATTTGCACGACTTCACAAATATACTGGCAGACAAAATGATATTTTCAACGTTGGACTTAGAAAAGGCTTACCACCAAATACCGATAAATGCAGACGACATACCCAAAACTGCCATAATTACCCCGTTTGGCTTATTTGAGTTCAGGTTTATGACATTCGGGTTATGCAACGCCGCACAAACCTTCCAACGCCATATACATCAAGTGCTGCATGGTTTAGATTTCGTTTTTCCATATCAGGATGATATTTTGGTTGCATCGTCGAATGAAAAAGAGCACGAAAAACATTTATGCCTCGTTTTTCAAAGACTACAAGATTTTGGCATGACAATCAATACCGAAAAATGCATTTTTGGTCAAACGCAAATCAAATATCTTGGACATTTGATAACCAAAGATGGACTGTTGCCACTACCTGAAAAAGTAGAAATAGTGAAACAATTTAAAAAACTTACAGTTGTCAAAGATCTACGGAAATTCATTGCCGTTGTGAATTTCTACCGTTGTTTTATACCAAATGCTGTTCAAACTCAAATAGTGTTGCAATTGTTGATTCAAGGCAACGTAAAAAACGACAAACGCATTGTTGAATGGACAGACGACACTGAAAAAGCATTACAAGAATTCAAGGGTAAACTGGCGAGTGCAACTTTATTAGCTTATCCAATCGAAAACGCCAAATTGTTTCTAGCAGTAGATGCATCGGATAAGTGTATCGGTGGCGCATTGCATCAACTGAACCAAAACGTAATCGAACCACTTGGGTTTTTAAAAAAAAAAAAACTCACGAATGCCGAAACTAAATATGGTACATACGACAGAAAACTACTTGCTATTTATCGTGGAATTAAATACTTCAAGTACATGCTGGACGGAAAACCGTTCACTATTTTGACTGATCACAAACCACTGTGCTATGCGTTCCATCAAAACTGCGAAAAAGCATCACCACGTCAGCTTCGACACTTAGATTTTATCAGCCAATACTCAACAGATAGACAGTTCGTTCAAGGTCGTAAAAATGTCGTGCCTGACTATCTGTCAAGAACCAGCGAAGTACACCAGCAACAAATCGATTACGAAAGTATTGCCGATGAACAAGAGAAAGACAAAGAAATTTTGCAAATCATCAAAGGTAATTCAAAATACTCGAAAACCTTACAAAAATGTCCAGTATTCAACAGCAAAAACAAATTGTACTGCCATGTGAATAAGAACACCGCACGTTCGCTTATTCTGTCGACAATGCGCAAAAGAATTTTCGATTTCATTCACAACTTAGCTCACCCTGGGGTGAGATCAACGAACAAACCCATCGCCAAAAAATTCGTATGGCCGCAAATGAACAAGAACATTGCAACTTGGACAAAGCAATGCGTACCCTGCCAGTGTTCGAAAGTTATACGTCACAATCACGCACCATTGTCCAAATATCAAATGCCCGAGACACGCTTCGAACACCTGAACATCGACATAGTCGGTCCGCTTCCGCCATCAAATGGCTATAGATTTCTATTAACGTGCATCGATCGATTCACCAGATGGCCAGAAGTCATACCACTCATCGATCATATTGCTGAAAACGTATCAAACGCATTAATCGAGCATTGGATATCCCGTTTTGGTGTGCCAGCCAGAATCACAACCGGCCAAGGCAGAGAATTCCAATCCGAATCGTTCAGTCGACTAAACAAAACTTTGGGTGTGCAACATTTTCGCACAATGGCCTACCACCCGCAGTCCAACAGATTGATAGAACGCTTTCATAGAACGTTCAAAGCTGCACTCAAATTCAAACAAAATCCAAATTGGTCAGCCGAATTACCAATGATAATGCTTGGCCTACGTTCTATTTTGAAAGACGACATCAAGGCGACACCCACAGAAAAGGTCTGCGGAAAAACACTTCGCCTTCCATCGGAATTCTTCGTTAAAAGCAAAACATCAAACACTGCTAATGATTTTATCAAAAATTTCAAAAACGTGATGATCAAGATACAACCAACGCAAACTGCACATCATGGGAACGATGTGAAACATTTCATCCACAAAGATTTGGAGCATTCAACACACGTTTTCATCCGCAATGATAGCGTTCACCCTCCGTTGCAACCTCCGTATGATGGTCCTTTTTTGGTGGTTAAAAGAAATCCGAAATTCTACAAAATTAACATCAATGGTCAAAACTTTGGAAGCTTCTTAATCGATGCCAAGTGAATCTACAACAATCGACAATAACTCAACTAATGATACTCCAGCGTACACGACCAGGTCTGGCAGACAAGTCAAACTCCGTTTTAATCAGTAACACTATCATCAAGAAGGGGACTGGTGTAGCATCACTAGGGCATTACGGTCAAACCTTCTCGTAGCTCTAAGTATCAACAACTTACAATAATTTCATTTTTGCCAACATGTAAAAATAAAAGTATATCATAACACACAATTGCAAGTATGCTGGCAACACAATCACACAAATTAGAAATAACAGTTACAGTTTTTCACTCGACAGATTCTCGTGCGGTTGTAATTATTTTGCTATAGTCGAATACTTATTGTTAGTTTTTTAGATTAATGTGAAATAAAGTAGGAAAAATGTTTTATTTACAAAATAACAATTTCGTATAGCCGTCGCGATACAGAAAAGTTAAAACATGGACCATCGGATAGAAGTATGCCACCGTAGCCGTGGCGAGCATTTGGGCGATATTATGTTTCAATTGTCATATATCCTTCTATTATAATAAAAAATATCAACGTAATTCTCTGAAAACTTTTTGTTTTAGTCACAATTAATATCGTGCATTTTACTTGATTCAACATAGGGTTGCATTTCGTACAAGCACATCGAAATCTATACAATTACCAATTTTTAAAACTCCAGGAAAACTTTCCTTGTAACCACTATTTTTCGAACCAAATGACTGTTTTTTAAGGATATTTAGTTTCATTACCTGATGTATCTTTTTTTCATTAAATGTAAGAGGTTCAAATACTCGGATGATTGTAAGGAGAGCTTCAGAATACCCCCGCTGATGAAGGAGATAACTTATCTTCGAAACGCTGGTATCTGAATAATAATTTAACAATGAATAGCGCTTAAATGAAGGAAATTTTATTATGTTATTTTCAGTATGCACACTTTTTTTATTCTTTGAAGGAATTATATAATATAGTATTCTTCTTTAATTTTCTAATTTAGAGTACAATATTTATGGATGGAAATAATTTCCTTCTCTCCTAGAAATCCATTAAAACATATGAAAGTTATCACAACGGACATTTACCTTTTTATTTTCACTTACCTTAATATTTCCACTTACCTTAATATTGTCTATATTGCATGTTCATTACACGCGCGACATAATTAATTGATTTATACTGCGTTAGCAACTTTTTAATTATGCGTGAAAACTTAAATCATATTAATCTATAAATTGACGGCAGGTAAGTTTCGAAATCATTTACATTTGTTGTCAATTCTATATTTTTGTTAACGTAATATTTTTAGCCATAATAAATAGAGGTAAGCTATTGCAAAAAAGCAGTTCTTGGATAAAATTGTAACGATAAAGTTATATTTCCCGACAAATAAAAGTTGTATTTCTCGACAAAGGAAATTGTTGTTTTTTAATTTTCACGCGAGTACCCGGACAAAACATAACTGGCGCCCGAGCATAGTGAAAGCTACCGTTGTGGTTGTAGTTAATAAACGTTATTAATTTTCCGGAGTTATCAAAGATTTTAACAGTTCCCATGAGAACACGGTTGTGATCGACGAAAATTAGAAATACGTGAATATTGTCAAATACACTATCCCCGTGGGAACATAGTAGATCCAGAACTCGAGCCACTTTCCACATCGTATTCAGGAAGCAAAGTGGTTAAAGGGAAAAAGGAGGAATCAGCCATATTTAATCACCAATTGGACTGTGACATAAACCAGGGCTTCTTAAACTTTTTTATATAGCGACCCCCTTCAAGCTTAGGAAATTTTAAACGACCCCCTCCTCCATATAATGAAATTTATATTAACCGTAGATGTAGATGTAATATCGCACTATTTTACAATGTAAATAAAATAAGGATTAAAGAATACGTACCCATTCATTTCACATTTCAAATTTTCAACGTTTATTAAAGTTGAACGGTATTTTGATTTTATGTAAGTTAATGTGGAAAAGGCTGATTCACATAAATATGTTGTACAAAATGGCAGTAATTTGTTCATTGCCATTTCCAATAGTAGGGGATATTCTGATTTGATTTCTATCCAAAATTCATGCACAGGCACTTGAGAAAATCTGAGTCGCAAGGTAGTATCACTTGTTAATTCGGCAAATTCTTCTTGTGCTTTTAAGTTTAAAAAATTAATTTCTTCCATTTCAATTGAAAATGGATTGCAAATCCATTGTTGTGTATCGATATCATTGGGAAAATACCTATGCATGTAAACTTCCATATCCTTCAAATGATTAGCTTTAATTTTTGTTATAGGAGTATCTTTTTTTGAAATATTGTTACTAATTATATACTCGTCAGTAAATGGAAACATTTCGAGCGATCCACTTTCCACTCTGTTCTTCCATATAAGAATTTTTTTAACAAAGGCCTCAAGTTTATTTTTTAACATAAACATATTGACGCAGACTCCCTGCGTTGATAAATTCATATCATTGATTTTATCAAAAATATCTGCCAAATAGTATAGCTTGAGAAGCCATAAATTATCGTGAAAATAATCGGCCAAATTAGAATTTTGCTGTGTTAGAAATATAAGAACTTCATCTTTTAAAGTTAATAATCGTTTAAAACTTCGACCTCTTGATAGCCACCCAACTTCAGCATGTAGCAATAAACTTGTATAATCCGAATCCATATCAATGCACAAATTTTTAAACAATCGACTATTAAGTGCTCGACTTTTAATAAAGTTAATGATTTTGACTGCATCAAAAAACACAGTGTTTAATTCTGGTGCAATTTTTTTAACAACAAGTGCCTCTCGGTGAATCATATAATGTGTAAATGTAATATGATCATTTCCAGCTTTAAAAAATGCTGTGAAACCAAGATCTTGTCCGGTCATTGCTGCAGCACCGTCCGTGCACACACCAACACAATTTTTCCAATTTAATCTTTCTTTTTCAAAAAACTCATTTACTTTTTTATATATATCTTTTCCACGAGTATGACCTTCCAGAGGACGGCAAAACAGTTTATCTTCATGAATGCTTCCCTCATAAATATATCTTGCAAAAAGTAACAACTGTGCCATTTTTGAAATGTTTGTCGACTCGTCCAGTTGTATTGCAAACTTTGAGCTGTCTTTAAGCCTCATAAGAAGCTATTGAAATTGATCATTGCTAATGTCTGAAATTCTTTTGGACACAGTGTCATTTGATAATGGAATTTTAGTAATTTCAGCAGCATACTGTTTTCCATGAACAATTTCAGACATTCTTATAGCTGCAGGTAGTAAAAGTTGCTCTCCAATAGTAAAAGGCTTTTTCGTTTTTGCTATCAAATACGAAACTTCATACGATGCCAATAGATATTTATCATTCAAAGTAACATACTTCTCCAAAGTGTTCTTTTCTTTATTTGATGTTTGCAAAAGACGCTCAAAATATTCTATTGGCTTTTTTGATAACGTTGCATGTTTAGTATTCAAATGTCGTTGAAGTTTTGACGGTTTCATGCTTTCTGCAGCCAAAACTTCTTTGCAAATTAAGCACACTGGTTGTTCTTCATTGTTGTGAGAAGAGCATGTGAAGCCATACTGCAAATATGATTCGTCATATTTTCTTTTTTTTGTTTTGCTAGAAGTCGGATTTGAAGCACTGCAACTTGGTTGTTACGGCGTGGCAGACTTATTAGTGGGAATTTTAATTAGCCATTTATCCATGATGGTTAAATAATAATAAATAATTAAATAAAATGTAGTTGAACTTTAACGTAATAATTAAAAACACCAACTGAAAATTACACAGTAAATACACACATGTCACTACGAAGACAAAGCTGAGTCCAAACTGAAGTACAAACAGAAAAATAACTACACTCGAATCTTTACCAGTGCAATGACAACAAATTACGATCAGATCAACCCCGACGCATGGCGTGTTCGAAGTGTGCAGCGCACAAAGGCGACGCGGCGTCTGGGTACTTATAATCACTAAGTTATCTTGCAAACACGCACGCCGGCGGCCAGATATCAATGTTGAACGTTCAGTTGAAAATCGAGGAGCGCGTTGTATTTATTATTTTAAATGCTACTTCCATATTTTCATTTATAGGCCCTACATAACAGTTTTGCATTGCCACTTTTTTCAAAAAATAGTTATAATAAAACTACAATAGTATTTTGTATGATTTTTATTTGTATTTATATTTGTACGTAGTGTGTATACTAATTTTAAAATTTTATTTATAATGATTCAAAAGTATCAGATCTTTGTGACCCCCTTTCAGTAGTCTCGTGACCCCCCTGGGGGTCGCGACCCACAGTTTAAGAAGCCCTGACATAAACAGTACCGCAGTAGGTGCAATTCGAAGCGTTCAGAGATTTGCATTAAAAAGGAGAGCTACGGAGTGCCCGAATCAAGGATGATTATTATATTCATGTAAGCTTACCTCTTTTTCTCAAACTTTGAATAAAATTATATTAAAAAAAATGTTCAATTAAATTTAAAATTCCAATACATTTACTTATTAAAAATGCAATATTAAGTGATTAAATAAATAATTTTTATTGCAATAAATTTTTAAAAATATTGTGCTGTGTAAACTGTGGTCAATTGGTGGAAACTTGTTTTTGAAAAGATCTTTTGGAAAAGTGAAATCGTGTTATTCTTCGCAAATTTATCTTTTTGGAAGTTTTATCTTGCCATTTTTTGCTTGAACTCCTCATTTTTTCGAATCCTCTGCGAAGATTTCGCTTTTTTGTGTCTTTTGTATTTTTTCAAATTCGAAAGTGATAGAAACTTTACAACAAACTGTTAGGGAATTGAGTGGTGCTGTAAATGCGAGTGTAGATTTATTTAAAAAATGGAAGCTAGGTTGATGGCCTTAGAGCAAAAATCTACTCTCGTTGACAACCCTCCTCTTTCGGTGGACCAACAGCTCATGTCCCCACAGACGGAAAAAGATTTAGACGAAATTAAAAAACTTCCGGATTGTGTACGCGATTTGCAAGTGTTTGACGGAAGTCCGTTTCAATACTTGTCTTGGGTTCACAATGTTGAATCAATTTTAAAGGATTATAATATTGTTCGTCATAAAACAATTTATAGAGCAATTCTACAGCACATTCTTCAAAAAATAAGAGGGCCAGCAGATGCTGCTCTCATCTCCTATAATATTTTTGATACTGAGTCATCGAGCATTAAACAGTGTTTGTCGCTTCATTATTCAGATAAACGTGATGTCCGAACTTTAGAGCATCTGCTTCACTCGATGCAACAGAGAAGTGAAAGCGTTGATGAATTCTACGCCGCAGTGAACCACCAACTATCGCTTCTAATTAATAAAATTAAAACGGAAGATTTTTCTGGTGATACTGTCTCAGCACTCAGCGAAAGTTATCGGAACAGGGCTCTGGATATCTTTATCAGAGGACTTAATGGAGACTTATCACGAATGTTGGTGATTCAAAAACCGCAAAAACTTCCAGAAGCTTCTGCTTCCTGCTCAGAATTCCCAAATTTGAATTTCAGGAATTATGCTATTCACAGAGGGAATTACACTAATTTAATTTCAGCTCCCATTAATCAGATTCAAAACCTTCGGCCCAACTTCAATGCAGCTAGGCAAGCATCTTTTCGCCCACAAATAGGTATTCAAGAAAGGAATCAGGTATACAGCAGAATTCATCAAAAACCTTTGACACCTACAACACAAAACTATCCACCACCCAGACCTTTCCATCCTAAACATCCTGTCCCTATGGAAGTTGATCCTTCTATCCACACGCGTCAAGTAGACTATGGCAACCGACTTACGAATATTCCCTTCAACAAACGATCAAATGAATCTTCAAACTTACCAAGGAAAGCACAACGTTTATATAACTTGGAGGTTCTGGAGCAAGCGGAAAATATCAACACTGAAGATCTTTACTACGCCGATGGCACGGATCATGGAGAAGTCATTTATCAGGACCAGCTTGAGAATTCTCCTGAAGATCATGAAGAAACTCGGCTAAATTTTATGATGGACGCCTCTCTAGCGTACCATATGTAGAATATACTACCAGTGACTGCAGGATTTTGAAATTTCTCGTTGACACTGGTGCCAATAAAAATTTCATTTCCCCTGATTTAGCTTTCAACTCTAAACCTATCGGGAAGCCCTTCTTAATTCGATCTGCCGCTGGGCTAACTGCTAATGGTAAGTATGAGTTGACACGACTTCCATTTGGGCTTAAAAATGCACCAGCCATATTTCAAAGGATGATAGAAGATGTCTTGAAGCAGCTCGTTGGGAAGATATGCTATGTTTACATTGACGATATTATCATCCTAGGTGAAACTGAAGATGAGCATCTGAAAAACGTTGAAGCTGTGTTTACCCAGTTAGCGAAAGCAAATTTAAAGGTCAACTTGGCGAAATCAACCTTTTTAAAAACCCAAGCTGAGTTTCTGGGGTATGTAGTTTCCCAGGAAGGAATACTTCCAGATATTAAGAAGATTGCAGCAACTAAGAACACCAAACCACCCGCCAATCTGAAAAGTCTAAAATCATTTCTTGGTCTCGCTTCTTACTACAGAAGATTCATAAGAGATTTTGCTAAAATCGCTAAGCCCTTGACCAATCTCACGAGAGGTGAGAATGCGCAAGTGAAAGCCAATCAAAGCAAAAAAACGGATATTCAATTGGGTGAATTGGAATTGAAAGCCTTTAATGAAATCAAAGAGCTACTTATGTCTTTGGAAGTGTTTGCATTCCCTGATTTCAAAAAGCCATTTATTCTTACCACAGATGCCTCCAATGTATCGATTGGAGCAGTACTGTCGCAAGGTGAACTCGGAAAGGATAAGCCCATAACCTATATTTCTCGTTCCCTTAATAAAACCGAGGAGAATTATGCCACAAACGAGAAGGAAATGTTGGCAATTAATTGGGCACTGGATAAACTAAGAACTTATCTGTACGGAGCAAAGAAAATCAGAATTGTTACGGATCATTAACGACTTACCTTTGCGTTGAGTAATCGTAACCATAATGCAAAGTTAAAACATTGGAAATCTCGAATTGAAAAATTTAACTACGAGCTTGTGTATAGACCAGGGAAAACCAACGTAGTTACTGATGCCTTGTCTAGATTACCAGTTGAGTCAGCCGAAATAAACGTGCTAACATCCGACTCAGGAACAGCTCATAGCGCAGACGAGGATAGCTCGGATCTGATACCGCACTGCGATGCTCCACTAAATGTTTTTCGAAAACAAGTTGTAATTTCTATTGGCAAAGAAATCAGCGCTCATGACAAACCTCATCCGAAATACCACAGACACTACGTCCAAGTCAAGGATATCAATAAGTCAAGACTAATCGAAATATTGCGTGATAAATTGAATCCAAATATTGTCAATGGCATGGCCATTCCAGAAAAATACATACAGCTTCTGCAGGATGTCTACAAGGAACACTTTTCTAAATTCAAAATTAGAATCACACAACGAATCGTCCAAGATTTGGCTGATGAAAATAATATAATACAGGTAATCCAGAAAGAACATCGAAGGGCACACAAGAACCATCTTGAGAACAAGAAACAGATTCTGGAAAGATACTACTTTCCCGCGCTGACTAAACTCATAAAAAAATACACCACAAACTGCGATGTATGTAATGCAAATTAGTATGATCGTCATCCACAGAAGCCGCACTTGCAAATAACACCGATCCCTAGCTACCCAGCTGAAATCCTTCACATACATCTTTTTCAAGTTTCTGGCAAGAAATTTTTAACCTGTATTGACAAGTTCAGTAAGTTCGCAAAATTCATCCAAATTAAGAAGAAGCCTGCATTATATCTTCGCGACAAAAAAATCAAAGTCCTGCATTACTTCGCTATGCCACGAGTTCTCGTCTCAGACAATGAAGGCAGTTTTATTAGTCCAGCTATCCTGAACTATTTGGAATCTCTGGGAATCACCGTGTATCTGACTCAAACACAGAAGAGCGAAGTAAATGGTACGATTGAACGACTCCATTCTACGATCCTGGAAATCACGAGATGCCTTCAGCAGGAGTATTCAGAACTTCTCCTAGAAGCTATAATTAACATAGCTGTGGATAGGTACAACAATTCAATTCACTCTGTAACGAAAAGGAAACCTGTCGACATATTTTTCGCTAGAGAATGGCGTATAACCTGTTAGACTTCAGGAATAAGCTAAATAGAGATGTCAAGCAAGAAATCATGCGTAAACAAAAGCAGGAGTTAAAAAATCATAACAATAAAAGAGCCAAACCTAAAGCTTACGAGTCTGGCGATGTTGTTTTCATAGCAAACAAGCAAATCAAGGCAAAAACTAAACCACTTTTTAAAAAGGAAACAGTTTCTCAAAACAATCAGACCACCATTACTACAACTTCAGGGAAAAAATTCCATAAGTCCGACATCAAGTATATCTCTTCTGTTTCAGATTGATCTTGTGCACTGTACACGCATCAGTCGACATTTACAAATATGACAGTTCCATCGTCACAATCAAGAGCGGTTTTGGGAAAATTTTAAATGCAAATTTCAAAATTATACACTCTATCAACATTAACAAATACGACGAGGTCACTACATACACGGAGTCAACCATACGACATAAAATCAACAGATCAAGCATTCTTGCCCCTCAACTTAATCATCAGCTTTCAGTCATCAAAGGACTCACCGATCAACTACGCGACAAGCGATCGAGAAAATCTAAATGTTCCATCAATTGGTTAGGTTCAGCCTAGAAGTGGATCGCAGGTAGCCCAGAGGCAACTGACTGGGATGCCATCGTAAGGAGTCAAAATAAAATGATCAACAATACTAACAAGTAATTTAAAACTAACGAGTACGTCACTAGTGTATCAACTCAACTTATTAATAATACAATAGAATTTTTTCCGAGATTAGCTCCCATAATAATGACAAATTTGAGCAAATGCGTTTTAACAAAATATTAATTCTCAAGCATGAAATCAAGCAAATAGTCTTAGCTGGCCAAATGGCAAAACAGGGTATATAAATACCAATTTACAAGGCAGTATGGAAATCAACGAGATTCTGTCCCAAGTTGAAACTCTCCCATTCAACAATGAACTTCAGGCGATAGAATATGCAGAGCCTTTGATGCTGGTTAACTGAAAATTTGAATTACAACCATGTTTTGGTCCGTCCAACCATAAAGAATAATATAAGGATTCATTCAAATTACTCTAGCTAGTTCGTAACGCAAGAGGAGAAGTACGGCATTGTAGGACAGTGCAATAACATCCAAGGAACAATCATATGTCGTAAGGAATAACTTAGGAAACTTGATACGAGTGATTGCCTTTTTCAGATTCTACAAGGAATAGTCGCAGCTTGTGACTACGAATACTACAGCAAGCCGGTGGTAGAACTTATTGATGGCAATACCGTATATCTCACAAATTTCCATGGAAGCTTTAGATTTGGGAACTCCACACGGAATCTGAACGGAACTTTCATCGTAAATTTTCAAAATGATACAATCCGTGTAAATGACGTAGTCTATATTAGCGAGGAGATAACTTCCTTTCATCCCTTACCCCCTGTCCTCAATAATAATATAACAGTTAACAAAATTAAACTGGATCACAGTTATGTAGAAAAGCTGGAAAATTTATCTTTCAACGGCAATTTATCTATTGGTTCTAGCATGGTTCCTCTAACAATTGCAATTAGCCTGGTTATAGTCCTTTCAGTGTTTATTTTCCGTTCAAAACGTACCAAGCACACCTTTCAGTCAGACCTTGCTTATACAAATCCAGCCCCCATTAAGCTATCCTTTTAATCTGTGGGACACCGATTTTAAGGAGGGAGGAACTATCACAACGGACATTTACCTTATTATTTTCACTTACCTTAATATTTCCACTTACCTTAATATTGTCTACTCGTATATTGCATGTTAATTACACGTGCGACATAATTAATTGATTTATACTGCATTAGCAACTTTTTAATTACGCGTGCAAACTTAAATCATATTGTCGCGTGTTTTGGTCCGCGGCCAATAATTTTAATGTTCCGGGAAAGTGCAAACGCAATGTCTTTTAATTTAAGTTAAAAGAGTTTATTTAATTACAAAAATGCACAATGATCAACTTAACACTTCCACTAATTTTAATTTTCACTATTAAAAATCTAACACTTGTCCATAAATTTCTCATCGCAATTGTCTTTTAAATCACTTCACTATTACGAAAATCACTTTTCTATTACTCGAACAATATCGCTTCCCACACACTATCGCAGTTTTTATCGCGGTGGAATGAATGATCTCCCCATTCATTCAGCTCGCCTTTATATAGGGTGTCTAATCATTCAACTCAGTTCTCGTACATTGGTGAATTAACGGGAACATTCCAGCATGAATGAATGGAGCAGTAACTCACTTTCAGATGTTGTTCATGCTTGTTAGGTTCTCGTGGTTTCGAGTAAATTCGTTTTGTTGATGTTCTTAATTGTTGTGAAAACAATTGCGACTGTAGCTCGCAGAATTATTTGTACATGTAACAATATTAATCTATAAATTGACCATTGACCGCAGGTAAGTTTCGAAAACATTTACATTTGTTGTCTGAATTCTATATTTTTGTTAACGTAATGTTTTTAACCATAATAAATAGAGGTAAGCTATTGCAAAAAAGCAGTTCTTGGATAAAATTGTAACGATAAAGTTATATTTCTCGACAAATAAAAATTGTATTTCTCGACAAAGGAAATAGTTGTTTTTTAATTTTCACGCGAGTACCGGACAAAACATAACTTTAATACCACAAACCATTAGCTGATCATCTCCTAGAATGTAATATGAAATTGTAATTAGATATGTTCAATTTAACCTTCCGGCCCTATAATGTCATTCATATATACTCTGTTATTTTATGTATATATAAAAGGAGTATTCACTAAACCATGAAATTTACATCAAGTGCGATTGTAAACTCAGATTGATTGGTACATCAATAAACACATTTGATATATTTGTAAATTGTTCGATCAAGCATATTCTCTAAAATCATAAAATAGCTGTTTTAGTTCATTTATCGTCCTTGGTTGACAAAATTGGTGCTCATACACGTGAATCATTAATCAATAGCATAACATATAACCTCGCATGAAGTTACACCTCATTTACCCGTGAAAATCGCGAGAACGAACCATCCCTTCCGGTTGCGCGAAAATTTCTCGTGCTTTTACTTCATCGAGTTTGAAAATTTTTTGTAAGTACCCGTGTACAGAGAAATATTGCGAAAGTGTGATCCTTCAATTTCTCATTGAATTTCAGCTATTCTGCATATGTAAATATGTATATATATTCTGTAGGTATATGCAAAGTAATTTATTATTGCATGAACTGTGGCCTTGTCAAGTGTGTGTGGCTCCCAAGCATGTGTCCTTGTTGTATTTGAATGGAAAGAGTCCTCGTTTGGTTTGAATGGGAAATGGATTTAATTTGAAACAAATCCCTTCTATACGTTTTAGTTCTTTATTGTATGAATCTGTATTTAGTTATCTCGAAACTATTATTAGTACCTATAACCTTTCACTATTCCCAGTTTCCTCTTTTCTAACTATCCATTCTATTTTCATTGTGTTTTCAATCCAATTTCACTTTCAGAATAAAATTGTCGTAGTGGATCACACGAGGGTGAAGCTGCAAATTTGGGACACAGCAGGGCAGGAACGATTCCGTAGTGTGACTCATGCCTACTACAGAGATGCTCACGGTATGTGTCCTTTTAAGTAACTAAATGGAAATATTTTCACTGACCAGTGCTTCCGGAATTTTCCCTTTTGTCTCTGCAATTGGTTTGGACTTTTGTTTGGATTCCATTTACTCGATGCAGCGTTACTCCTCCTTTATGACGTGACAAATAAAGTCAGCTTTGACAACATCCGAGCTTGGCTAGTGGAGATTAGGGAATACGCACAGGAGGACGTCGTTATAATGCTGTTGGGTGAGTATTACGACCATTAAATTTATATCATTGTGCTCTCTCGTCGAGTTGTGGACGATTCGTCCTTAATTGTTTGTGCACTGTCTGTCTGCTGTGCTAATGCCATTGGGATGGATTTAAATTGCAGGCAACAAAGCAGACTGTGGCTTCGAGAGACAGGTGCGAAAGGAGGATGGAGAGAGATTAGCTCGGGAATATAATGTAGCATTCATGGAGACATCAGCAAAAACAGGACTAAATGTAGAGTTGGCATTTTTAGCAGTGGCAAGGTAAATTGTTGATGCGAGAGTTTTGATTTGCTTTCTAATTAGCTTTTGTGTTGACTGAGAATTGAAGAGAATGAAATACAGAGTTATCCATTTTGTAGTTGGGAAAGTATAATCCTGTCATTTGACATTTGTCAAAAATAAATGTCATCCAAAGCGTGTTTTTTTTCAGCTGAAGGTTTGCCATTTAGAAATATGGATCGTTTAACAGTCTAAAAATGCGTTTATTAAATTTTATTATTCTGGTGATTCTGCTGTATCAACATTTAGGGCTTTACGAGCCGCGGCGACATAATCGACCTACACAGCAAACAATTTCGAACACAGTGAGGAAATTTGAAGAGACTGGATCGGATATTGAAATTGCAAGGCCTGTGCATTATCGCAACATTCGTCCTGCTGAAAATATCGCTGTCGTTGCTCAAAGTGTGGAGGAAGACCCGAGTTTTTCGATTCCTCGACGTGCTCAAAATTTGGGCTTGTCTTACGGCTCATTGTGGCGGATTTCGCATTTGGATTTGCATCTCCATCCGTACAAAATCCAACTTACTCAAGAAGTTAAGCTTCAAGACCATACACAACGCAGAATGTATGCGAATTGGCTGATTGAACAACAAGCCATTGATAACGATTTTTCGAACAAAATGTTCTTGAGTGATGAGGCTCATTTTTCGCTCAGTGGTTACGTAAATAAACAGAATCGTCGCATATGGGGCTCTCAAAATCCTCAAGTGATCGCAGAAAGACCTTTGCATCCCGAAAAGTGGCCGCTTGGTGTACATTATGGTCTCGTGGTGTTATTGGCCCGTAATTTTTTGAAAACGATCAAGGAAGAGCCCTGACAGTCAATTCTGACCGCTATAGACGGATGTTAACCGATTATTTTTGAAGAGAAATTGAAGGTTATGATCTGCAGAATATGTGGTTTCAACAAGATGGAGCCATAAGTCACACAACACATCGAGCACTTTTGCAAGAGAAATTTCCAGGACGCGTAATTTCGAGATTGAGTGATGTTAATTGGCCGGCAAGATCCCGGACCTAACACCTTTGGGTTTCTTTTTATGGAGCTATGCGAAAGATCATGTTTATGTGAACAATCCTCAAAATCTTGAGCAATTGAAAACCAATATTCGTGAAGTTATGGCCGAGATATTGCCGGAAATGTGCCGAAAAGTCATTGAAAATTACTTCAAAAGGATTGAGGCCTGTAAGAGGTTCCGTGGAGGATATTTAAATGATGTTGTATTTCGCATATAATGAAAAGTTTCAATCTTTATATCGAATAAGAAATTTAGTTTCCATCTTCTTTAGCTTCACTTTCCCAAGCGTAAAATGGATGTGCCTATATTTTCTTTTGTTCACATACATTTTATGAATTTTATAAAGCATCACTTGAGACTGCATCTAATTCTATAGAAGATATAAAAACTATCTTTAAATTTCCTTTCCAGACAGTTAAAGAGTCATCGAAGCGAATCGATAGACGATGCGAAATTCAATGTGCAGGATTTTGTAAAAGAACAATCGCAAAAACCAACATGTCCTCCCTGCAACATGTAACACAAGTCCAGTTATAAATCAAATGAAGTTACACCAATAACACTCGTTAAGAGGTATTACTATACTTTGCATTCTATACAATAGATGGGGCCACTGTTCAATATCTTCTTTTTGAGAATACCTGAAAACCACTTATTAAACGATTCAACACAAATATTTATTCATGTGATTCGTGCTTGATATCAAGGAAAGTAGAAATAAGTTTTGTAATATTTTCTTTATTCTTTTCGTTTTTTTGTATTTTTATAACACATAATTTCAATATATTTGAAATTAATTGATTTAAATTAATATGGATTGTAAATAAGAGAATATCAGATACTTTGTAAAATATCGACAATCGTTAATGACCAAAATGAATTTAGTTTAAAATTTTACATGCACACCCAACACAAAATATGAGTGGATCCTTTTGGAGGACTATGGGATTGAATGTTTAAGAATGAAAGAGAAAATTAATATAAATCTTATAGTCAAAATAGTTAGCAAGACAAAACGTTACAAATACTAATTACTTGCGATTAGTAGAAGAGTAGAGAAAATTTTGAAATCGTTTTCCTTTCGCAAAATATTTCTTAAAATGGATTGAACACACGAGTATTTATGATGATCAGTTTTGAAGTCTTAGGAAATTTCGGGATTACGAGTAATATATCGTCATCAGATATATAAGTTGGCCCAATTATTTGCGGCGATTCCGTAGTATGAGTAGATTTTGGTTCTCGTTATAATCGAGCAAACAGGCGGGAAGATCTTATGCTAGCTGGGCTAAAGAAACTATTGTAAAGTATTTAGAAAATAATCACGGACAGGAAAAGCCACTAAAGCAATTTCTTATCTTTAAATCAGGGTAATTAATCTCTTGATAATAGGGAATTATATACTCGTAGAATGAGGAATACCTAAAGTTAGTGTAACTTCTGGTGTTCTAATTGATTAATCTACTCGCTTTCGCTCACTGCGCTTCTCAAATTTTCATATAAATGAAGTTTTGTATTCAATTTCATCATTCAGCTCACGTTATCTCACGTATTTTAATATCCCCGAGCCACTTGAATGATTTTGTTTCCTCTTTCTTTCTTTGCACTCGTATATTATTTCATCTTTTGAAGCTCGCCTTTTCACTCACTTCAACCATCACTAGCTTTAAGGTTTTAGTGGAGGAAAGTATCCTTTTATAGATGAAGGTTGAATACAGTCATCTTGAGTTAGTTAGAGACGATATAGCTCAACCTACTTACCCTCCAAAATTCATGCTTAACTTATGAAAAGAACAATCCTTCTCCTTAATAGAGTCGAAACGCAATTTTGAGAACAATAAGAAAACAAGGCCGCGCTGTTTTTTGCGACCGTGGGAAAAATTTTTCCTTCGTCTTTTTGATGAAATTTACTCTTATTCGTTTGTTTATTTATTTACGCAATTGTACAGGCCCATGAATCCAATTACAAAATAGGGAATGAAATATACTAATAGAGGCACCGGTTATTTTCGAAAATTGAAGCTTTATTGTGAAAAATTGCTTTTAGACGATCGGAAATGGTTTGTTGAGAAGCGCCAAGTGATTTTGCAAGTTTGGGATGGATCTAGTTCGAGGAATGTCTCCAATGCGTAATCTTCTAACTTTTTTGGCTGTCCGGGCCGTTTATCGTCCTCCAAGTCAAACTTGCCACTTTTAAACCGTGCAAACCACCTCTGGCGCAAACGCTCAGCTAAAGCATGCACACCATACACTTCCACCAAAATACGATGACTTTCTGCAGCCTTTTTCTTTAATGAACAAGAACTCCCCGCTAACACTTTATTCGGCACAAAATTCGACAAGTATTGTTGTTTACGCTTCAGCTAAATGATACATACTGATTCTGAAACTATATGACAGTAGCTTTCCAACACATATTTGGAAATGTGAATCACTGGAATAAAAATCAAGTTACGCCATCTGTTAGAAAACCGCACGAATTAACCGGTACCCCTTTTATATACAAAAAAAAGAAAGTGAGCAATTGAATAGAAAAAAAACATGAATATAAAATACTAAGAAACTATTAGAAGCTAAGGAGAATATTATGCAATATGCTTTTAAAAGCGTTTAATGAATGTGGCAGGGGACCCAGCTGGAGTTCATTGTAACGACGTGATACGCGAACTAAAAACGAATACAAATAAATATCCAGCAAGGGGCACAATGAATAAGTTACCTGAACGCGTTCTTAAAATGAGATATTTTAAATAAGCAACACAGGTCTTAAAATTCTCTCCTTTTTTGAGTGATGGGATGTTGAGGATCTGTAACCGCTCATTGTAGGAGCTGCTCGAGAGGTTATATTTGTAGAATTGAGATCGTGTGAATTTTGGCTGCACAGTCTCTACAGCATCCGATAGATTGGTATAGTGAGGAGACCATAGTTGGGAGACATACTCAACAATTGACCGGGCTAGGATAACAAATAGATGGACACTGGTTAACATATTGAAGGACTTGCTGAAGCATCGTAAAATAAAACCAGCGACACGTGAAGCTCTAGTGGTTATGCATGAAAAACGGATGTTAAATTTCAAACCTGGGTCAAATACTACTCCCAAATCTTTAAATTTTCTCAGCAGTGTGAGCAGTTATCCATCAATCCGGTATTAATATAAGACTGGATGAATTTTGTTGGTGAATCTCATGTGACAACATTTTGAAATTTTAACAGGAAGTAAATTACCTTGACACTAATTTTGGTGATTGTCAAGGACAATCTAATTTTGGAGATTGTCACTTATTTTGGAGATTGTCAAGATAATTTTGAAGGTAAGAGTAATCTTTAACGGAGTTAATGGAACGATCAATTTTCAAATCATCAACGTAAGGAAGACAAGTAGAGGACAGGCATTGGGAAAAATCATTAATAAAAATGGTAAATAGCAAAGGGCCTAAAATTGATCCTTGAGGAACACCAGATTTTGGACTAAATTAGACCGACGAAAAAAAGGATTCCATGCAACGGTGCAGGAGCAATGGAATATGAAGAATAAGGTTCAAGCGAGGATTGACCAAATAAGGTATACGTTTTACATTCTATTAAAATCCTTATCACAGTTTTTTTTACAATATAAATTTACGTTTGCAGTGAAGGATTAGGAACTTCGATAAATTGGATTTAAATTGGGATCTGGGTATGGTTAGGGAATAAAGATGGTTCATCTTGTTGAAAATTTTTGCACACCTATTTATCGGCTCATTATCACCATACATAGTATGATGTTTGTTTTCTACGAGCAAAGGTGAATGTCTCGTAAATCTTACTGGCTCGTTTAAGGTTATTTTTTCAATTAGATATTGGACTTCAACGGTTCCTCTAAGGACATTAAATGCAAAGTAAGAGCATAATGTGGTTCTACGGGAGGCGAGTGGTGTCATATTGAGAAGGGATAGCCGGTTATCGTATGATGGCAAATTATGGAAATTTTTTGGATCATAGAGGGATCTCAGAGCAAACAGTAGGAATTGTTTCTGAACGGACTCAAACCTCTCTGAGTGAACATCAAAGACCGGATTCCAAATGACACAAGCGTATTCCAGAATCGGGCGCACTGATGATGTGTATAACGTTTTCGTTACCCACAAGTTCCTTGAATACTTTCGCGCGTCTTTTGATGAAACCTAAAAGCTTGTTCGCTTTGCAGAGAACCTCATCGTAGTGCAAATTAAAGCGGAGTTTCTTATCCAAGTGAACACCAAGATCTACTACACTATCTACTCTAGAAAGCTTTGTATCATTGAGGTGATAATCAAATAATAAAATGGTACTTTTCCGAGAAAAACTTACCACGTGGCATTTCTCAAAATGAAAATATAGAAGATTTTTGTTTGACCTCTCTAATAGAGTATTTATTTTGTCCTGCAGGAACAAAGAATCACTTTGGGATGCTATCATATGATATCATTTGAGGTTATCCGCATAAAATAAGTGTGGTATATCGGATAACACTTCAGAAAGGTCCGCTATAAAAATGTTGAAGAGAAGAGGTCCGAGGTGACTGTCTTGAGGAAGACCGGAATAGACATGAATTCTGTTTGACACATATCCATGAAATTTAACGGTTTGAGTCCGATTTTTGAGATACGAGTCCAGCCAATGAAGTAAGGAGCCAGTAGTTCCAAATTTATTCAATTTATGAGACAAACTCGTATGATTGACACGGTCAAAAGCCTTACTGAAGTCAGTATAAATTGCGTCGACCTGGTGTCCATTTTCTATTGCACAAAGGATGTTAGAGACCAAAACTATTAAGTTGGTGGTTGTAGATCGATTCTTTCTGAAGCCATGCTGATGGTCATTGAGACGCTGTTCAACAAAAGGTGATATTTTGGAACATACTATTTTTTCATATAACTTTGGGGTAGTGGATAGTATGGCAATCCCTCTATAATTTTCAACGGCTCCTTTACTTTTGTTTTTATGGATTGGAGTTAAGTAGGAGGATTTCCAGTATGCTGGGAACATGTCGCTTGATAGCGATTTGTCAAAAATGAATGATGCAAAGAAGGAAAACTAACTGTCCTCTGCATTGAAATAAAAAATATGGAGGAAGTAAATCAGGTCCAGGCCCATGATTAAAATCAAGAGCTTCAGTTGCGTCGAATGTCACCCTCTGAAACTGGAATTTCTTGCACTTTAGGCCCGCATTCTGTGTCTAGTGGTGAAAAATTATGGAAATTGTTTGCTGAACAGTAAATTGATTGAAAATGGCCTGCAAAATAATTACTGATTTCTTCAGGGAGAGTAGAACTGCAGTCTTTAAAGGTAATTTGTTTAGGATAGCCATGAGCTTTGCGCTTGATGTTAACAAATTCAAAAAATTTCTTGGGGTCTTTGATGATGTTTTTACCTATAACGTTAACATATACTTCATAGGCCTCGCGCTACTTCAATTGAAATTCTTTTGACAGTTCATCATGCTCTCTTTTAATTTCGTCATTCACATCAGATCTACTTTGCATAAATTTATACAGTTTATTTCTTCTGTCCCTTAAAGATCGAAGATCACTATCCAGCTAGGGCTCTGATAATTTGTCTTTTTTCTTGATTTTAGGAACATGGCTTTCAACGGCATGTGTTGATGGAATAAGTTTACTGCATCATTTATATCTAACGTTGAAAGCATGTCACTCTAGTCTATATTAAAAATATGCTTTCGAATGCTCTCGTAATCAGCATTGCGAAAATCAAATACAATCAAGTTATTGTACGAAAGAGTGTTTGTAGCGTCAGCAGTGGAAAATTCAACCGAACGCGCGGAATGGTAGAGGGAGTTTGAGTAAAGATTTTCCACCTCACTGGTTGGATTAACCGCCACATCGTCGTAAGCATTGGTAAATATAAGATCTAGCCAATTACCATTGCAATTGGGTGTTGGAGCTACTTGCTGTAAATCATAGCCATAAAATGTAGAAATAAGGTTGTAATCACTGTCGTCCAGAAGATTGACAGGAAGGAGACGATTATCAAGTTCGTCGACTCTAAACTTTAAATTGGCCCTATTAAATTCTCCAAGTATAATAATTTTATCTTCTTCATTAGAAAGGCCAGCAAGTGAAGAAATAACCCTACATGCATCATTGTAAACGACCTCATTGGACTTTGGAGGAACATAAAATGCATCAATGTACAAGTCAAATTTTTTAAGTTTGATTCAAACTACTGTATGCTCGAATCGTTTATATGTGGTCGTAGCGACGAGGTCACTCAACATCGAGTTGTGTATAGCGATTAGGACTCCACCACGTGACAACCTGGTACTTTGATAGTGTCGATCATTCCGATATATGGTCCAAATACTATCGAGAATCTCTTCATTTCGAAAGGAGTTATTCAACCAAGTTTCCGTTAGAGCAAGGACGGTAAAAGGGCATGATTTAGCGTGAAGAAAAAGCTTGCTGAGTTTACTTCTCATACCAACACAGTTATGATAGAACATTTTGATACGTTTGGAGGAAGTATTATTATTGCAGACGAAAAAATTTGTGATGCTCTTCTCGTGTTCTTTGAAGCGAAGATATATGATTTGCGCTTACATGTGAAGCGTAGGTCTCAAGATCTTTTTGTGCTTGTCCTGTATTGACACCTAGTTGCTCGTGATATTTAAAATATAATTTGTAAAGAGCATCTAATTCTATAGGAAGACCTTCTCTTTGTATCAATACTTTAAGATTGGTCTTCGTTTTACCTTCAATGTATGTTGTATCTGGCGCTTTATACATGTAGGCCAGGTAGAGTCGAACAAACTCATATATTTTATGCTCTCGCAGTCTTGATAAGAGATACGTACTTTCAAGATTATTACTAGAGTTAATTGTTGCTTTTACAGCTGGCGGTAAGAGAGGGTCTAAAAAGGACTCATTTTCGGCTAACGAGTTATTTGATGTGTTAGGTAACTGAATTGATCCTTATGTGGATGAAATTTGAAGACCAAATTGGTATATTTGGGGTGCGGTTTCATAGTTTTCAGTTCAGGAGTGCAAAAAAAATGCTCGTGTGAAGAACCAACACTACCTCTCGGTTGGTTACTATGAAAAACAGTACTGTTTGCCACTAGACTCCATCTGAAGGATTTAAAGTTTTATTAGTAGATTCAGTCAAAAATGCGGAACGATCGGGGTTTGTTAACCAGAAGGCCATGATCAACCCAGTCAAAGACTTTAGCAAAAATGGTATATATGACATCAAGTTGTTGGCTCTTGTCAAAAGCAAGAGGGATGGTATTTGTAAGTTCTAACAAATTAGTTATTGTTGAACGACTTTTAATGAATCCATGTTTTTCATTTGCAAAGTGAATACTGATGGCATCGTATATTTTGTTATGCACAATTCTTTCAAGTATTTTGCCAAAACAAGACAGCAAAGAAATCGGACAATAGTTCGAGATCTCACTACGATCTCCGGACTTATGGATCGGAAAGATGTTAGCATGCTTCCAGATGTCGGGAAAGTAGGAGGAAAAAAAGCTAATGTTGAAAATCATTGAAAGTTGGGTAGATAATGAAGAAGATATTGACTTTACGAACAGATTTGGTATTCCATCAGGACCCAGACTACCATTAATGTCAAAAGTGAGCACTACACTTTCAATTTCCGATGGAGAGATCCCGATAGAATGCACAATAGGGTAAGAAGAAGAACACGATGAGTATATAGTGGGGTTTGAGAATGTGGAGGAAAAAAATTCAGCAAAAACATCACAGATAGCTTGCCCACCAGAAGCTTGGCAGTTATGCCATGAGAAGATATTAGGATTATGGGATGTTGTTTTCAGGGAAGGGATGTATTTCCAGAAGGGCTTAGGACTATTAGATTGTTGCGATGTTTCAATCATATAAAAATAAGATCGCATTGCGTCTTTAAGCGCTATTTTGGCTTCTCAACGGGGTAGTCGGTAGTTGGCGAGGTCAGTGTCTGAGTTAGAATACTGAAATTTTTTGCGCGCCTGGTCCTTCAAATAAAAACCGTCTGAGGATTCAACCGAAAGCAAGCTGGGGCTCTTTTTCTGAGGGGTTTACACCTTACCTTCTTTACATTCGTATATTCATTTCATCTTTTATAACTCATCTTTTCACTCATTTGAACCATCACTAGCTTAGTGGAAGAAAGCATCTTTTTATAGACGAAAGTTGAATAGGATTGTACTCAGTTAATCCGAAAGGATTTAGCTCGACCCAGTTACCCCCAAAAGTCATGCTTAACCAATTAAAAAAACAATCCTTCCCCTGAATAGAGTCGGAATACAACTTTCAGAACAATGAGAAAGCAAGGTTGTGCGGTTTTCTGTGACAGTGGGAAAATCAAACCTCCGTCTTTTTGATGAAATTTCCTCTTATCTCACTGCCCAGCATTCAAACAAGGATGCAAACCTTCCCTTTATAGAAATTAAAATGATTATCCAACAAACAAATTACATGGATTTGTTTTCTGAAAAATTATAGATTTAAGCTTCTATAACTTTTTAATAAACAGCAGTTAGGAAGCTTCTTCTCCTTCACAGCACTGCAGCCCTTCTTGGCCGTTCGTTTCATGCAAAAAGTGCCTCCAACAGTTCTGTCCGTCGACCACGTTCGCCGATTTCGGAGACTGGGCAGCAACGAACTGTTTTCGGTGACCGAGTCTAACCATCATTTCCTCGGAGTATGTTTATGGATACTTGGGCTAGGGTTCATGTTTCACACCCATAGTATAGTACAGATCTTACCACCGATTTGTATATTTGGAGCTTTTTTTCCCTGTGTGTGCAGCTGGTCCTCCAAGATCGTCTGAATTAATTAAAACATGTTATTTGCGAGCTGTATTCTTCATTGTATTTCATCCTTTTTATTACTGATTCTCGTTATTTTGGTGCCAAAATACAAAAGTTCACCTATAGTTTTGATACTGTATTCACCAAGTATGATAGATTGGGTATTTGAGGTATTTTCCCTTGACTGTGTCATGAGCTTTGTTTTATTCTAATCAACTCGTAGTCCTTCTAGTTTGACTGCCCTGTCAAATTTTAAAAAAGATCTCTGGCGGCTGAACAACCGTGAGAAAATTTTGATGTCATCGGCATAGTGTAATTATTTCACATCGTGCGTTCATCCAAGATTTCCCAAAGGAAATTTAAACTGACCTCTTATCGGCTATAGATGTGAAGTCTTGATACGTTCCAACGGACTGCACCATACATGTAAAGTCCGGGCACCCTCTGTCTACTACGAGGTGGCTGCTTGCAGGCTAGCTAGTTTGGAGAGGAATTTCGGTCGCAGGTTTTCGACGAGTAGACTAAGTTCGAACACAATCTCTCAGCCACCATTCAAATAACCGTTCAAAACGCGTTGCAAAAATTTCCCGAAGAAAAGCTTCACCATTACCTTAACACCGCCTTCACGAGGCTTTCAATGAATCTTCAATAACCAAAAGCAAATTTATGTGTTCCCAATCTAAATACCAACGCGGTGCCGAACATAAGCTATTCTAATTGTAATCGAAATATTCTACGCTAATAAAAACACTGAAAACAAACTATAGCACCGCGTAACCGAACTGAACAACTGGTCCAATAAATCGTGGGTTGTTAAAACTGTACCCATTTGGCGGTAAACTTACCCATTGCTCCTGTTTCCCGCTAAAGTTTAACTACTGAACGAAAAAACATTGGTTGAACTTAACAATTAACTCTGTATTCTTTAATTTGTATTGCTTTGTATCTAACAATGTATAAATTTTTCGTAGGACAAAAATGTAATAAATCAATCCGTTGTTAAAATAGTAATTTTTTGTATCAGTGTGAATATTTCTAGAAGACATGCATTTCCAACACTTTGATTTATAAATTCGAAACATATATTCAAGTCTCTGTTTTAGCTTTTTTTCTTCCTGTTTTGTTCAAAGAAAATTACTGCGCAACAGTGAGATACACCCATGTTATAAGATAGCTGGAGCTACTAAGAGTATTTACTATTTCAGTAAACAATTTAACAACTTGAAAATTATGTCACGTAATTACGGATGTGTTTTTGAAAGATTCTTCCCTCTTTGAATAAAAAATGATTATGTACTCGAACATCTAAACATGAACTTATCAATGTGACGTTCTTTTTTTAAGTATTTCGATGTAATACGTCAACTGGATTAGGCAACGTGGTTCAATCAGCGTTTATTCAAGGCAACCTCATTCTTTTCAAATGTTGAACTGGAAGTGCTGGTAAAGCTGCTTAGAAACAAACGATATTTAATCTTCGTTGAAAATTTTCGAAAGTTGGGATTTTGATGTACTTTTACTTTTTGAACCAGTTTGTTCTTAATTGGTCGCCCACCATCAAAGTGACGAGCGAATAATCTTCATAAAAGGATAAATCCTGGATGTTATCGCTGGAAAATGAATGGCTTGAAACAAGACTTGATTCAACCCAACTATCCTTTCGGTACAATTTATATACTAGTATGCTTTTATTGGAGTCAAACATGAGCACAAACAAAGGAGAAATTAAATCGTCGACTTTCTTTAAGACCGGATTGGTTTCAGGAGCTGGGATTGTTAACTCATGAATTTTCAAACCTGTTCGGTAATTCTGAATTCAAATCTCGTCTCTTGCCAACCAAGAGATGGCCTTTACATATCTTTGCCATAAAAAATCAAGTCATTCCGATCAGTATAAAATGCATGGTACCTTTCCAAAGTTAACAGGTGTCGTTCGTTAAGAACAATGGATAAAATCGAGTATCGCACAGTGGAAAAGTACCTCTATTTGAAAGGAAAAAGAATTCAGGAAGGGAAGGTAGAATTAGACTTTATGTTTGGTGAATTATCGTCCTTATTTCCAACCGTGAAGCATTGGCTGGCCGAGTACAAACGCGTCGCACAAGCATTTTTGACGATGAACGTTCTGAACGTCCAAAAACTGTTCAACAGAAGATATCGTCAGCTTACTGCCCATAACCGCGGTGGAAGATTGCCGATTAACCATCAAGGAAATTACTAAGGCTTGTGGAATATCAAATGAATGGATGCATAATATTTTACACCCACATCCTCACGTGTGTGAACTGGAGCATTTAATCTGATGAAACCAAACAGTAATGTTGACAACTTTCGTTTCTTTTTGGCAAACCTGAATCGTTCGCATTTGATGCAGTAATCGTGAGATTAATTTTCATACAATTACTTTACAGACAGCAGAAATATATGCATTGCGCACATTTGCCAGATAACCTTCACTTGACCGCCACTGATAGAGACCTTTAAGGATGGAACAAATGAAGAGCCCATCTTCATACAGATTCCAGATGAAATGATATGACCAAGTCCACTAGGTTTGATTGTCATTTCATTTCCCATACTTCTTAATTTGACAGCCAAAATGGGGCGAGGAATTTTCTTCAAGCCCAGAGAAAAAAAAAGTTTTGCCATTACTTGCTTTCATTTCAATAGGCTACTACTTGACTTGATTTGTATGTTAAAACCAGCTCTTACATCGGCAAATAGCCTTCTTATGACGTGTTTCTGAGCCAAATTGACTAACAACAGGCCAGCCTATCTCTATGCTTTAGTTCGATATTTTTTTTATCTAAGGTATCAGTGAGTTAGTTACTGCGATAGCAAAACATTGTTTAGTACATTACGTTACGATCAATACTGTGGTATGCTTGTTTAAAGTCAACAGAAATTGTGTGTATGCCTTAGTTGAACTCCCAGCATTTCTAAAGCAGTTGCTTGATTGTAGACAATTGGTCGATCACTGATTTATCTGCTCTAAAGCCATCTTGATACTCCCCAATAATACTGTCTATCTTTCCAAACCAAGCTTAATACTTTGGTGGACGCTGTTTGAGCGCTGATAGCCAAGTACTTATTGAGGGAGACTTCAATGCTAATGCTATCGAATGGGGAATGCCTCAAACTGATCAGCGGAGAAAACTATTCCCGGAGATGGCAGCTAGGACAGAACATGTTGTCCTGAACACTGGCGATATGCTGACTTTTTGCCGCGTGGGCTTTGAAAGAATCATACCCAATATGACCTTCGCTTTGAGGTGGTGCATAATTGGTTTAAAGGTTTGTTGCATAATTGGTTTAAAGGTTTGTTGAAGTGCTCATGGCAGGTCAGCCGTTGCTAGAAGATTCACAGGGGACTGAAGCACGTCAAGACGTGGTAAAATCAACCATTAGCATAATCACACCTGTTTGCAGCGCTTCTATGTACTGTTGGAGACCCTGACACAGTAAGCATCCTGTTAACTGGTGGTTGACTTAAAATCGCTGAAAAACAAAGAGAATGACAAATGTTTTGAGGTAAAGCTCAACTAGCACGAAACCGCGACATGGCATGTAAAAGTTTAGCAGTCTGTAAATTGGCCAGGCTCGTCGCTAGTAAGATTTACTGGACAATGAGAACATGGATCTATGAAGCCTTGGCTACAAGCAAGTTATGTGGAAGCTTGGTACCCTACTCACTGTATGCATGAAAAGAACAAGATAAATTAGATAGTGCGGCTGCTTATCTTCACATATTCCGCCCGTGTTGATGCTGCCCATGGTGAAATAGCAATCGAGTTCTCATTCTTCAAGCAGCTGGAATTGCAAGAGGCAGTCCTATCATTGAAAGCAAGGAAGTCTCCATATCCCGACGGCATCCCAGCTGAGGTGTTAGCTTGTTTTTCACCATTATCCTATGTTGTTACTCAGCGCATTAAACGCTTACCTGCGAGAAGGGGTTTTACCGAAACGTTTGAATGTAGCGAGGCTCGTACTGATCAATAAGGGCAAGGAGAGTTCCGAGTTGCCATCTGCATACCGCACATTATGTATGGTAGACACGGCTGAGAAAGTGCAAGGAAAACTTATCAAGGGAAGATTCACTGACGCGATTTGTGCTGCTAAAGATCCATCTTCTCAGCAAATAGTTTTAGAGCAGGACATTGTACCATTGATGCAATAGCAGTGGCGATAAATGTGGTCCAAAAAACAGAGATGTATAATCGTACCAAGCAACGTTTGGCTCTGTTGGTGATACCTAATGTTCGGAGTGCCTATAATTGCGCTACATGTTTGGATATTCTGGACACGCTGTAAATCCCTTCTCAGGTTACAGAATAACTTAAGCGGGCTACGTGCGATGCAGGGCCGACGAAGGATGGAAGTTACATCGGGTATTGGTCAATGATCTATTCTTGGTCCAGACCTGTGAAATATATCGACAAATGAGGTAAACTGCTTAGAAAACTGCTACAGACATCTTGGCTCTGAGTTGACTTATGGACAATCTAACTCATTAAGAAGGTAAGGATACCTTTGATGAAACACGTAAGGTTAGCGCTATCACGCGGAGCAGAAATATGGGGCAACGCTCTCAGCGATGAGCTGTATCGAATACGTTTGGCTCAGATATAGAGAAGAAAGGCATTGAGGATTGCAACTTCGTGTCTGTCAGTCTCAAATTTGGTGGCACTGGTCTTTGCAGGCATGATACCTATCACCCTTCTTGCCAGAGAGTGCCATACTATCTACGTATGTGTAAATGGAGACACAAGGGCGACTGTTGCCGTAGAATGGTAGAATGTTACCTCTTTCCATGCTCTAGAAATAATGTGAATCCCTTTAAGCACATTGAACAATTTCCAAAAATCTATTACATCATTTGCCCGTCATCGGTTTCTTCAATAACTTTCGAAAAGGTGCTGCAAAGATAGCAAGCTTTAAAGACTCTTATGACTCCCTGATCCATGGGTTGAATGAAAGATGTTGTATGCGGTTGCATGAAAACGACACTCACATGCTCATTAATACTATCTAGGTGAGAAAGATGATCCGGAGCAATACCTATTAAAAGCAAAATCTTGAATTCTATTTCCTTTTTCTCACAGCAGTTTTGAACTTCTGGAATATAGCACCTTCCGAACCAATCTCCGAATATGGAAGCTGTTACCCAAGCCTTAGGGTTAATCGGATATGAACCGGATGGGTTTCCTTTTTTTTCAATGTGATTTAGAGGAAAAGAGGAATAATAGACTAAAGTATTGTTGCATTAGACAAAGACTAGAGGATTGAAGCACTCCACGTTAAAAGTACTTTGTTAATTTTCGCAGCATTTGTATGGTGACGCATTAAATATATCTTCAATAAGTAAATAAACAATAAAATGTTTAACTTAACTTTGATCATTTAATGGGCTAGGCTAGACAGAGCCGTAAACATGATTGTTGCCTCTTTCAACAAGTTTTATCCTGAAACCAAGAACGCATTTCCAATTTGCCATACGAGATCTTTCCCCTTGAGCTTAGGATTGCCTTCATGCTTAGGAAAATTTCTGAGGCTAAGCTGATTGCTATGCATTTGTTGTAGTGCGTACTGCCAGGTTGTTAGGCAATCTTCTGGACTAAGGCGTCTTGTTTTCTTATCTCAGACGTCGTGTCCTTTCCGTATAAGAAAACTTTATTTACCGGTTTGAGGACGGCAGCAACCTGCCGCATATGTACTCACTCATTTGTGTGGAGAGTCGTTGCGCTAACAAGAAACTGTTATACATAGGATGAAGATGCATTTGATGTAATGTGCAACTAATAACATTTGAGTATGCATACACATAATTGGCATAGTAACGATCAAAGTAAATTTTTGGTTTTTGTGTGAAATACTGGAAATCATACATTTTAAATTTATCTAAAGGTTTTTACGTAAGTGTGGATTTACGTAAATCGGAGCTTGCGTAAGTCGAAGGCTGACTGTAATTTGAATGCATGATTCTTTTTGTCCAACGCATCCTGGCACTCATCAAACCAATCATTTCTTTTGCACTGGGCTTGATGCCCGGTCATCTGTTTCGCCGCGATCTTAATCATAGTACATTCACCTAGTACCCACACCTTTCATTTACCCTGTGTTGCACACTTTTCGAATTTTCCCAGGGGCACGTCAGCTGATCCGAGGCACGACAGCTGATCCCAGGCATGGCGCGCTCAAGAAACAAAGCAAAAAGCAAATAAAATTTGCGACGCACGTGTTCTTTTACGCATTTCAGAATATGTGTGCTGCCAGATCCCAATAAAAAACTAAAAGATTGCATGGAACGTATTTGTTTTTCTGCAAATTCATTGATTTTTTGGGATATGGTAATCCTGAAATCTCTCATCGAAGCCCATGTTTATATTTGCGCAAATCCTCGCGTCAGCATTTATCTGCCTACCTGCTACCGAAGATTTATGGCTCGCTGTTCGGCTTGTATTCGGATTTTACCGGAGGGTTGATAGAGTGTGGCTACTAGTTGAGTATACTATGATCTTAATTATCGCTTTCACTTCAACCTACAGTTTGTAGTTTGTTTGCGATGTGTCTGATAGGATAGGAGCCAACTGGTTATTGAGGGTCTCTATGATATTTTTTGATCACCCCGTTTAGATTCTCTCGATCTCAAATGCCTATTGAGGACTGGTCTTCGCCAAATACATCTTTGACATATGACATCGCTAGATTGATTTGATTAAGTAATTATCAGAGTAACAATTAGCTCTTCCTCTCAGTCCATCCTTGTTGAACCATATCATGGTCGATTTGATTTCGGATGTGGCCACCCGGTGATACCCAGGTCATATTATGAATGCATTAATATGAGAAGCAAGTTGAACCCATGACTAGATTTCTGCTACATACAAAGTTACGTCATAGTAATTTTTTTTTGCTGAGGAGGCTATATTCTCTAGCTGTTCTCCGATGAGATAGAACATTACGAACCTTAGTGTTGAAATCATTCGGGATAATTCTTTTAGGCGATGAGTTGAATAGTCTTTACAGGTTTCTTTCAATTTCTTCGTCCTCCTATTTCATCGAAATGTGCAATAAAGGCTACTTTGGATTCTCGCTTCCCAACAGATTTGTGGTGGCACGGGACGCCCCAACTCCAACATCTTCCTCGTGCCGCAAGCAGATCCTGCTTCCGCGGCAGATTTTCGCAGCGCATCACGGCTGAGCAGAATCCGCAATATCGCTGCCAGAAAATAGAAAATAGCTCGCGCCGTTCTTTCAGATTCTCATGATCTGATATGATGGCACGAGCTCAACGCAAAAAGTCTCTTCGTCCTGCGCTGCAGTCAATCAACGACAACAACCTCAACAGCATCATCATCTTCGTCCTCGTTTCGGACAATTTGACAAAGTGTAAAATAAATACGTGTAACCAAACAGTAACCCAAACACAAGATTGTTAAAAGCTTAAATACTAGGTCTTTAAAGTGGTGACCCCGATTCGGACCCAGAGGGATAAGCTACAGGCATGGTCCTTGGACGGGATGACGATGCCCCGCGCATCGCCACACAAAGTGGCACGGAGTTCCGTCCACAGCCAAGCGACCAGTTGACGACGCCTGAGGTCAACGCCGTCAGGCCAGTGCAAGCTGCCCCCTTCTGGCGAGCCAATCCGGAGCTGTGGTTTTTTCAGATCGAGTCCCAGTTCACAAGGTCATACGGGACTCACTGAAATACCACCAGACAGTCTCCGCACTCGACCACGACACCATCGCTGACGTGGCTGATATCATCCGCGCACCGCCTGAAACCGACAGATACAAGCTACTAAAGTCAACGATCGTCTCTCGCCTCACTGACTCCCCCGACGCCCAGCTACATAAGCTCCTCACGGGCGTCGAGCTCGGGGACAGACGGCCATCGCAGCTTCTACGCCACATGTGCTCACTAGCCGGCACACGCGTCAGCGACGATGTTCTTCGAATCAGATGGCTGAACCTGCTGCCGCAACAGACACGGCGCATGCTGCTTCTGATTAAGAATCAGACGCTGGAGGAACTCACTGCGGTCGCAGACGAAGTTCACGACATGGGCCCCGCAATAATGGCCTCATCGTTCGAAGCAACCTCGCGGACTACAACCCCCTCAACTGGCTCTTCTTCAGCGCACAGCTCGCCCGACCAAATTGCCATCGAACTGGCGGCCCTACGCCTAGCCATAGCCCAGTTAACCAGCCTGACTCGAGAGATGCTGCAAACACCACGCGCTAACAACAACCATCAGCACAGACGCTCCTCATCCCGAGGAGGCCAAAAGACACGTTCTACCACCCCAGGCTCTGCAGTCCGCTCGGGACTTTGCTTTTATCACAACAAATTCGGTACGTTAGCAACTCACTGCAGGCCGCCGTGCACATTTCCAGCTCAACCCTCATCCAACTACTCGGAAAACTAAGCTTGCCGGCGATGCATTCTGCGGACACCGCCGGCGACACATCAGAGAGGCGCCTGTACGTCATCGACCGCTACAGCAAGTAACACTTCCTGGTAGATTCCGGTTCCGTCGTGTCGATCATCCCAAAGCACTTCTGCGCCGAGCCTCTCAAGAGACAGCCAAACCTTACGCTACAGGCAACCAATGGCACCCCCATCATCACCTTCGGCATCCAAAATCTTACGCTGGATTTTGGGTTACGTCGACCATTTCACTGGCCTTTCGTCAAAGCGGATGTCCAGACGGCCATCTTAGGTGCAGACGCGCTTAAACACCATGGGCTTCTGATCGATCTACGGAACCGACGCCTCCTAGACGACTGCACCAACGTCTCAACTAGCTGTTTTCTTGGCCCGGCGCCACCGGTGCACAGCATTAACATCCGCATCACGGCAGAACCACCGGCCTCGGTACCCTCCATCGGTGACCCATACAGGGCTGTCATCGATATGTACAAGCGCTCAACTATCCAGCCTGGCGAGTTGGCCTCAATCGCCGACCTCCCCGTGCACCACGTAATTATCACACACGGCCCACCCGTCTTCGCACGAACACGCCGCCTCGCAGGGGAGCGTCTCTGCGCCGCAAAAGCCGAATTCGATCTCCTTTTAGCCCGGGGCATTGTTCGACCATCTGCCAGCCAATGGGCCAGTCCTCTACATATGGTCCCCAAGAGCGGAGGCCGCTGGCGAGCTACCGGCGATTACCGGCAACTTAACGCCCGCACACAGCTGGATCGCTACCCACTGCCAATTATTGAGGATCTCATTCAAGAGGCCAGCGGCTCAATTTTCTCGGTCATCGACCTCCAGCGCGCCTTTTACCAAATCCCGGTCGCTCCCAAGGACGCCTGTAAAACGGCAGTGACCACACCATTTGGCCTGTTCAAGTTCGTTGGTATGCCATTGGGCCTACGCAACGCAGCCCAGACTATGCAGCGAACCCTCAACCACCTGCTAAGAGGCTTCGTTTTCGCTCGAGTCTACCAAGACGACATCTTGGTATTCTCTGCCGACCACGACCACTACCAGCGTCACCTCAAGCAGCTCTTATCTGCGCTGCAAAATGCGAAGCTCCAGGTCAATTGGGACAAGTGCCAAATCGGACTGGCCGAGGTGATCTTTGCCGGATACCAAATCAGCAAAACAGGTTTTCGACCACCGGCTCCCAAGATACAGGCCATCCTAGATTACTCTAAGCCAACCGACTCCTCGCAGTTAAGACGGTTCCTTGGAATGCTGAATTTTTACAGACGCTGCATGCCTCACGCCACCAAGTCGCAAGCGCCACTGTCTGAGCTCCTGAAAGGCTGCACTAAGAAAAAGACACCTCTCAGCTGGACACCTGAAGCTGAAGCTGCCTTCGAACTGTGCAAAAATAGTATTGCCAAGGCAGCCACATCAGCCTTCCTCACGCCTTCACGCCCGCTAGCTCTACGTACTGACGCCTCCAACACCGCTATCGGAGCGGTCTTAGACCAACAACGAGAAGACGGCACATGGGTACCCCTCGGTTTTTTCTCGAGGAAGCTATCCGAGACTGAGCAGCGTTACTCAACGTATGACCGAGAACTTCTGGCTGTCTTCGCCGCCATCAGACACTTCCAACGAATGCTGGAGGGAAGACACTTCGTTATTTTCACCGACCACCGACCCCTCACCTTTGCTCTCATGCAGCGTTCGGAAAAAGCTTCACCTCGCCAACTAAGATAGCTGGATTTCATCGGCCAGTTCGACACGCGGCTCGAATACACACCAGGTCCTGAAAACATCGTCGCCGACGCACTCTCACGGGTGGAGACTGTCACTTTACCTACCACCTTCTCCGCGCGTGCCATCAGCGAAACCCAGGCTACAGACACGCAGCTGCCTCACCTCTTAACGAACTCCCGCCTAGGACTCCGCCAGCTAACATTAGAAGGCCACCTGATGTATGTCATTGAATCCAACGGTACGATCAAACCTTTCCTGCCAGTTGTGCTCCACCGTCAAGCCTTCGACATGTTCCATCGGCTCTCACGCCCTAGTGGGTGCGCCACCGCGTCGCTCTCCGATTTTTCTGGCCTAGCCTGCGCAAGGACGTGTTTCGTTGGGCCAAACAATGCGTACCGTGCCAACGAGCTAAGGTCTATCGCCACAACCGCGCCGAGCTAGGCAATGTCAAGACGCCGGACGGGCGGTTTGACCACATCCACATCGACTTAATCAAACTCCCGCTTTGCGAAGGCTACGAGAACTGCCAGACAATTATCGCCCGCTACACACGCTGGCCACAGGCATTACCAGTGCATGACTGCAAGGCCAATACCATCGCCAGAGCCCTGTTCGACGGTTGGATCACCATATTTGGCACGCCACTACAACTAACGTCGGATCAAGGCCGTCAGTTCGAAGCCGACCTCCTAAACCAGCTCAGCCGACTCTTAGGCATCACACACATTCACACCACACCATATCATCCTCAAGCAAACGGCATGGTGGAACGCATGCACCGCACCCTTAAAACGGCATTAAAATGTGTCCCCGAAACGCCATGGTTGCAGGCACTTCCGGCTATTCTGTTGGGCATGCGCACCACGTTCAAGGAAGAACTGCAAGCCTCTCCAGCGGAAATGGTCTTCGGTGCATTACCACGGATCCCGGGCGAATTTTTCACGCCCCAAACAACATCAGCCAGGGATCCGCAAGACTTCGTCGCCGAATTACGCCGCCTCTTCAGGGGAATTCATCCAGTTCCGCCAGCTAGGCATACTACGCACCACCCCTTCGTTTTTACCCTTTCCACCGACCACCTTAAGCCAGCCTACCTAGAGCAGTCCGAAGACCAGCCATCAACTCCATCACCGGCATCGCCACAGCTACCGCCTATTACCACGAAGAAATCAGTCATGTTCTCACTCCATTCAGCTACTGCGAAGCTCAGTGGGGAGGGAGTGACTGTGGCGGCATGGGACGCCCCAACTCCAACGTCTTCCTCGCGCCGCAAGCAGACCCTGCTCCCGCGGCATATTTTCGCAGCGCATCACGGCTGAGCAGAATCCGCAATATCGCTGCCAGAAAATAGAAAATAGCTCGCGCCGTTCTTTCAGATTCTCATGATCTGATATGACGGCACGAGCTCAACGCAAAAAGTCTCTTCGGCCTGCGCTGCAGTCAACCAACGACAACAAACTCAACAGCATCATCATCGTCGTCCTCGTTTCGGACAATTTGACAAAGAGTAAAATAAATACGTGTAACCAAAGAGTAACCTAAATACAAGATTGTTAAAAGCTTAAATACTAGGTCTTTAAAGATCTCATGTCTAGAATATCGCTTCGGTCAATTTACATTCCCGGACTTGTTGTGAAAGGTCCTTAATAGCGCCAGAGTTGTTCAGTTATCTGACATTCCAAGATCCAATGGCATAGTGCTTTTTGTCAACTATGAGGTCATTGCCGTAGATCCAATCTATTTCGAGGCTCAGTTGCTGGTTGCGAAATAATGTAAGGTTTTTCAGAGACATAGAGTTAGCGCGTCACCCTGCTTCTATTCGGTGGTATGGTTATTTCTGTCGATTAACGGAAGGTGCAGAAAACTTATCTTCACCCTCTATCATCAGCCTTTTACAAAAAGTAAAAGTTAATAGCGTTGTAAGTAGGATTTGTTCGTAGATATGTAGAGGTATTTTCGATTATTGGCATTTCCCGGCATTTAATGTTCTATTATTGGGTAGCCAGTACCCCAAAGGCGATCCCAAGACTATTTACTGCCATTTCGTTGCCAAGAAATCGAAATCATTTGCAGGACACTTAATTCAAGTTTTTAATTTTTGAGCTTAGATTCTTTGTTTTTGATACAATGTCTACCAAAAATCTTAGGCAGATATATTAAAATACGTAATATGAATATCTTAACCTAATAACGTTGTCTTAGTCAATTTGTAACAATTCATATCCTGCTTTTATTAAATAATTTGTACGACTATTATGAAGAGTTTATTTAACTTTCCGAATCATTTAAATCAATTTATTCACCATTTAAATATCTTCGGGGTATGTAATGTTGAATATGAAAGATCCTTTCATATTTGCTTTTCTACGGATATCATGTAGACTTTGTACCAACCACCCATCAGCTTACATTGCAAGAAAGTTAATTCCATTGCTTCATTAACGTTCCCATTAAGCTCCAAAGGATTACACCCTAAATTAAATTCAGCCGAACATCAAAGTAAAAATAAAATCAATAACACAAGCAAACCCACATTGCAGTCTGAAAACAAATATACCTACCAGACTTGCCAACATGAAATTGCGATTATAATGTCATATATCGAAGCTTTACAAGTTGATAAATTTATGGAATATATCTAAAAAGCGTTTAAAGATTGTAAGTAGAATGAGAAATTTGCATGTGTGAAACGTATAACTTGTACTATCTAAACAAATAAATAAACAAACATAAAATAATTGATATGTAATATTGAAAATGGTTGAAAAAAAGAAACCGAAATATATCAAATGTGTATAGGACGAAATACAAATAGGCAAAACATAGAAAAAAATATTAATTGTATATTTATTACAGAATGTAGACATGGTAGTGTGTATTATTGCAGATAAACTTCTGCAAACAGGTTGACTATTGTGTCTGTATTTAGTTACTCAGTGGAATGGTAATAGATGCTATTAATATTGTAGATGAACAATAATGTAAAATTTTTTGATTGGAAATTGAAATGAATAGTTTGTAATTGAAATTCAAGAGATTAGAGACCGTGTTTCCATATTTTATTTCTTCATTTAGTAAGATATAACTTATCATTTCCGATGCCCTTAACGACAAACAAAATTTTATGAATGATATCCACTTAAAAAACAGTTCAAATTGAAATTCGTGCAACTATATTTACATAAAAGCAGCTGGAAGAGCATTGGGACAAGTGTATCCCCTCTTCTTAAGCCTGATTCCATTTTAAAGCTATTCGTTGGTTGGTTTGCTATTATTCTTGACCTGAGACTATGTGAGACCAAGCGAACTAGATTTTTCGGGACGGTAAGGTCGACCCAGCTGCGACACGCTCTGATTTTAAACCAGCATATATTATAACTGAACAGGCTTATAGTCCAAAGAACCACTCGAAACTTGAACCGGAGACCTTCGGCTTACGGTCTTAGGGCTCTAACTACTACACTACGTGAAATATATGCAATACTTTCATACTACGGCCTTAATTTTCTTTATACTTAGTCATGCCATAAGTTCTGTCACACGTATATGGGCAATTTTTGTATATGTATAAATGAAAAAGAGTTTTTGACAAAGGAAAATATATTTTATTTTGGCATACTATTGGAAGTAAAATAAGCAACAAATTATTCAAAGTGGCCGCCTTTAGCACAGCTCTTTAAACTGTTGGGCCAGTCATCGATAGCAGTACGCACTGTTTTCAGCGGAAAATTAGCTACTGCTTCTGTCAAAGATCGCTTAAGGCTCTCGATATTTGGGTGTCGTCTCGTGCACACCATGGACTCTAACTCCGCCCACAGTTTGTAGTCCAAGGGATTCAAATCTGGGCTCCCAGAAGGCCATTCCGTAGCCCTTATAAACTCTGGAATATTGGTTTCCAACCACGCTTGTGTGGTTCGAGCTTTGTGGGCTGGCGCAGAATCTTGCTGGAAAACCCAATGTCTGTTGTTGAATAGCGTAAAGTTCAGCGGCTTCACACATCCCTCCAGGATGTCCGTTTGATAATTTTTCGCTGCAATTTTTACGCCTTTTTCGCAAAAATGAAGCTCGGTGTCCCATTTGTAGCTGACACCCCACCATACCATGACTGATGCTGGATGATGTCCTCGCTGTACCCTAGTGGCAACTTCTCGGGCTTGGGTGAGCTCTCCCGTTTCCCTGTAGAGGTCGCTTCGCAGCCTGTCCCATTTTGTACACGCAGAAACTGTATGGCAGGCACCGATTTTCTCAAATATTCTGGATATTAACCGGTGGAAAAGGTAACTTACATGGAGACCCCTCTCTGGAGCACTTCTTCTGGTATCCCATCTGTTTCAGGAGGCTTATTTTTCTGAGGTAACGTACTGCTGCCAGTACTTCATCTCTAAATGGTGATGAGACTGGAACCTCTTGTTTTGCTTCTGGAGTATTCACAGCTTCAGTAATTGCCGGGGTCCCTGTGAATAACTTCTGTAAATATTGCAGCCATCGGTTTTTGATTTCGACTGGTTTACGTATGGTTGATCCACCTGCACTTTTCCAAAGTTTTGTTTGTGGATTGAAGTCATACCATAGTTGTTTAATAGAGGCATGCTCTGATCTGACTTCATGTAGGGTCATGCTTTCGTTCATCTGTTGGATATTGGTCAGTCGTTTCTTTCTTCGGTATATATATATATATATATATATATATATATATATATATATATATATATATAAATATATATATATATATATATATATATATGTATATATATATGTATATATATATATATATATATATATATATATATATATGTATATATATATATATATATACATATATATATATATATATATATATATATATATATATATATATATATATAAACATATATATATATATATATATATATATATATATATATATATATATGTATATATATATATATATATATATATATATATATATATATATATATATATATATATATATATATATATATATATATATATACATATATATTGTCACGTGCTATGGTTCACGGCCAATAATTTTAATGTTCCGGGAAAGTGAAAACGCACTGTCTTTAAAATTAAGTTAAAAGCGTTTATTTAGTCGAAAAAAATGCACAATAACTAATTCAAGAATTTCACCAATTTTAGTTTTCACTTAGTCTATAAATTTTTAATTCAACTGTCCACTAAAATCACTTCACAATCACTCAATCAATATCGCCTTTACCTCGCACTCCACTCTATCGCAGTTTTTGCTGTTGCGGTTGTAATTAATCCCCCCATTAATTTAGCTCGGCTTTATATAGGGTCTCTAGTCATTCAATTTATTTCTCGTACATTGGCGAATTACCTGGAATATTTGAGCAGCTCAATGAATGGGGCAGTGACGTCACTTTCAGATGTTGATCATGTTTGGCGGGTTTTCGAGTACATTCTTTTGTTGATCATTATGTTGTGAAAATAATTATCAAAGTACCTCGCAGAGTTAACTGGACGATATGATATTGTTCTTCTTTGGCCTGAGTAAGTCGCTGAATGTATTTTTAGTATTCCTTGTTTTAACCACTTTCTTGTATTTTTCATCATACCAGTTGTTTCTACTTTTTTTTGGCCAATTACCAAGCCTACTTTGGCTGCTTCTATTACCACATCTTTTACTGTCTTGTACATGGTTTTGGTATCATCATTACTTTCTGTAATGATTTTTCTTCTCATTCTCGTCCTATTATCGTTTTCCGCTATTAGATTCACGACCATGTAGCACACTTTAAAAATCACTTTGTATCACAATTTTGGTCGTACTGAGGGAGCTGCTGCCAAAAAATTGTAACTTTCACCCATGCACAGCACTTTACTTGTCAGGCAATACAAAATATGGCAGCTGCACTGCTGAACTTCAAATGTAGGCTCTTGTAGCAAAGTCTCACGGCGGCTCCTGGCCAGAGATCTGTCACTCCAGCACTTGTTAAGTTGATTGTGATTACCAGAGTGCCGTGCCGAGCGCATAATTCCTCTCCAGCCGTAAAATTATTACAGGACAGCTGGTTTTACACCAATTGAGGAATTTGGAAATTGAGAACTGTATAGAACGCTTTCAATCAGGGCAACTATATAGAGTGCGTTAAGGTTAGCAACACAGGTCCTTCGTACAATAAACCCCCAGTTCTTTTCCGGACACGACTGATCTGAGGTAACGTGTTGGACTCAACACATGGACAACCCGGCAATTTACAAATTCTTTACCCAGCTTTGCAAAGTAATGCTGAGTTACGTCACTTTGTCTAAAGTTTCATTTTTTAATCTTATCACATGCCTTGAAACCAGAAGGATAGAATCGCAAATTATAGCGCTACTCCCCTACACATCTGCTATCTTCAATCTTATATCAGAGTTGGTCTTGCAGTACGCGGAGTTTCTCTTGTGGCTCAAGAGCCACTATTCGATCTCCCAAATAATTCAATTGCCGCAGTAGTCGGTACGATTTACCGTGGCAAATCATATACTAGCCAAACGCGGCGAAATAAGGCAAGATCCCAGTGGCAGTATGGTAGGAAGAATGCAAAGCACACGTGATGGCAGAAATTCTACGATCTCAATTTTTCTGATTCAGATTAAGCTGATTCGGTTAAGCCGTTCAGGCGCATTTGCTTGAGTAGTTTGCTGGTATGTAATGCTGTACCAAACCATCAGTTCATGAAATTTAATGGATGTGAACTGGATTCCATTGTTGCAAATGACATACATCGGTACTCCTAATACGCGGAAGACACGTTTCTTCAAGAAGCTTAGGATTTGTTCTGTATGCATGTACCAGATTGGCCAAATGGTCGGGAACTTTGATAGTTGGCCCAGAAACACGACAACCCCAATGTTTCCCGACGTCAATATGGGCCAATTAGACTTATACACAAGCACCGAAACACACGCTCGGGTAATTCAAATTTACATATCGGAGGCCAAAGACAGCGTTGGGGGCTGTGGCTGACTTACACATATCACCGGCGGCTACAAAAGTGCTTATTTGCTGGGTCATTATTGGCCAAAAGAAATAAATTTTCAGCTGCCACAGCGCACGGCCGTATCCACCATGTGCACTCAGTAGGCGATCATTTCTTCAATTCTTCGGGCACCCACAGTTTCTACTATTTCTCCTCTGTATGTGTTCTCCGGATGTGTGCCCCAACCGCTTGTATACAAATCCCTCCGTTACCCACAGGCCGGACAGCTGTGATAGCTGGCTCTGAATGGTGTGCATAAGCTGAATGTAGCCTACGGACTTGAAGGTGAGTTGCTCAAGGGCAATCAATAGAGAACTTTTGTCCTCCTGGGCCAACTCCGCTCCTTCCGGGGTAAACACCCTCGATAAGGTATCAGGTACCATATGTTGACTTCCGTTTTAATGTCGGATCATGAAGTTAAATGTCTGCAATTTCAATGCCCATCCTGCCAAGCGGCCATATAGGTTAGTTTGGCTCATCAACCATATCAGGGATGCATGATCTGTAACGACTTGAAAAGGGTGCCCCTTGACATATGCGTGAAACTGCTTCATCGCCAATACCACTACTAGACATTCCTTCTCAGAGACCCTGTAATTCCACAACGCCAGGCTTAATTTATTGGACATGAGGGTTATAGACCGTCTTACATAACATGGTCTAAGACTGTTCCCACTCCATGTTGACTCGCATCACAATGGATTGAGAAAGGTTTGTTAAAGTTTGGGCTATGTAGTATGGGAGCTGTTATCAGGCTCTTCAATGGCCCAAAAGCCGGGCTCTTTCCAAATGAATGTCCATCAATTAAGCAGCATGTACATCAAGGGTGTGGTGATAGTCGCATGGTTATGTACAAATCGTTCGTACCAACTGCATAGCTGCGTGATACTGACCAATCACCTTGTGGAGTGCCGATACATTCGAACATGATAATGAGATACTCTACTGTCTCTAAGCGTAGGTCCAAAAGGGGCTGTAGTTCTACAACAGCAACAACTGCATAAGTTTAGAAATTTACGCAACTGCTTGGTAGTTTTAGGCAGAAGAAAGGCGTCTATCACCTTTGTCTTATCCGAGTCGGTTTTCATGTTACCATGACCCAAAATTTAACTTAAGTAGTTAACCTACATCATGATGAACTGACTCTTCTAGATGTTGATGGTTAACCCTGCCTTCCGGATGTGCAAAGCCATCTTCTGAAGCAGGGCGATACGCTTAATCATCCAGACATACAAAGACTCGGTGCCAAAGGTGTAGTGGTATTACCTTATCCACAAGGCGTCTCAATGTCTATGGTGCACTACACAGCTCAAAAGGCATGGTCACAAATTGGTACAATGGGTGACCTAGAACCTTCTAGGTAGTCTTCTCCTTTGATCTAAAATCCAAAGGAATCTGCCAAAATGTGTCTTTGAGTTATAGGCTGGTAATAAAGTACGCGTTAGTTAACCGACTAAAGATACCCTCGATCAATGGTAGGGTAGATGTGTCTTCAATAATGACGACATTTAGATGCTTTGCATCTGAGCATCGTCGGACCTTGTTTGGCTCCACCGCACTTTGCGATTCTTCAATCACACCTAGTGCCCACATCCAATCGACTTCGGCGTATAGCAACTTTTTCTCCATCGGAGATGTGGTAAAATGTCTATGCTGAATGGTTTTAGTATCTGCTATGTCTATAGTCTGAGGCATCGAAGTTGTCCGGCAAAAATCTTCTTTTTTATGCGAAAGAAAATCCACTACAGCTACATCTAATTGCTAATGTTGGTTGGCATCTAGTGCACGTCGAAATGGGTGAAAATTTAGTGTCAGGTTACTTACAGTGAAGTACTGGGTAAAAATGCTAGCGCCAAGTTAAATCGTCGGCCGTAAACAACACCCAAGTAGAGAGTTTGAGTCAGTTGGGGTGTAATGTAAAGATCCAGTGACTTGGTCATACCCTTCAAAGTGACATCAGTCGTGAGTTCCTCTACAATGGAGTGACTGGTTTCATCCACCGTTTTAAACAAGGTAGTAAAGTGCTGGTTTTGATCCGTGTCGCTTTTCAGGACTTCTCTTGCAAATTGGCTCCTATGCAGCTTGAGCTGACTGTTGATCAAGCCTACCATGCAATCATCTATCTTGATCGCACATAACATACTTTTTGACTGCTTCACCTTTCTCCAGAAGCTCTGCATTCGACGGGTAGTTCACTTCCTTATTACTACTACTGCTCTAAGGGCGCAATCTCGTCAGTAAATAATTCCTCAGATGAACATGACAAGACTGCTGATATCACGGAATATTCGGATTATCGGCTACCACTGGCGTATCCCCTTCAGTCACACCTTGCACCGGTGAAGGAACTTTGGGAGACAGGTGATCGTCAGATGTCAGTATAGGAGGTGGCTTGCTAGTCTGGCTCTGTTTGACTTCTTTCCGTGCAGGTTACTTGGGAGCTGGTGTTTAAGTCATAACCCCTAAACTGACTTAGAGTACCTTTTGCTGGTACGCAGCTTGCAATCTACATACTCCAGAGCGTAAGTGTCCCCCTCCCCGCAGTGGTATCAGATATGCAGAAAATCGATGTCCAAGTTGTCGGCAGTTCCAACAGACCATTGGACTTGTGACTATCTCTACAAAAGGTGGGTCGATTTCTCGTTTTGACTCGCAATTCAAATGGACTCAGGTTGGCTCATTTTCTGCATGGCCGGCTGCTATAAATTCCGCAGCATTACTGCTTCGGTGACTAGGACCAGTTATGCGAGATGTGGTTCCATGCCATTTGTCTAGTCGTTCTTGTCTAAGGGGATAGAAGCTTAAAGCATGCACGGTGTGCATTGGCACGTGAAGAAGGGTATTTTGAAGCTCCCATCGGAAGTTCTCCCTTATGGTTTCCACTCGTTCTTATTCGGCCATACGTGCTCGTAGCCAAGTCATCATGCGTAATAAACTGGTGCAATATGGGTCAAACATTTTAGGTGAGCCTTACTTGCACTTTTTTGTTTGTTCATGCAACTCCTGTTCAGTGAAGCCATCATCTAAGTGGCTGCAAAAAACCGCGCGGACGAATTCTGATCTGGATGTGCTACGAACTCCTTAAAAATCCAGTAACATTCAGCAGCATCCTCACTGAATAAGAGGTGTGCTTGCCAAAGAAAGGCCGCAAAGACTTCTCCCAGGGTACTAGCTACTAATGACTGTACTCTGAACAAGAGCCTGTCCACCAGAGTGGTAGAATTAAAGCCAGTGAAGCTGAGGTGACAATTCTCGATTGCACGAGGAGTCAAGTCTTGGGCCTGCGTCACGAAGTTTGATTAACGATTAACTTCATTACTCAGTTTGACGTACAGAACTGAGTCTAAAAGTATTGGTATCGGTAGGGCCACAGTAGTGAACCACGGTATATACTCCAGAGCTCTGTGGTCTATACCTGAGCTCATTCGAGGGAAGTTCCAGTCATCCACGGATCTAGACGTAGGAATAGCTGCATTTGGATTTTTCAGGTCCTGGAGCTCCTTCTCCATTAGTCCCATCTTGTCTGTCAGCCCCTGTACTAAAGAAGGGAACACATCATTGATAGTTGCGCTCGGTGGCGCTGTTTGAATGTCTGCCGGAGTTCTAGATAATGATTTTTCTCCGCTGGGGGCATCGTACGGCCCTTCCCCTGAGATCTTTTGACAGTGCTTGAACTCCATGTGAGGTGTTCAAAATAGTCTGTTCAATGGGACATCTACTTAAAGGACAGAGGTTGGAGGCTTGTAGGAGCTACTGTATACATATAGAGTGTAAAAGGTGCCCGCACTCCAATCTCAAGCTAGTAGAGCCCTCAATGATGTCATCGTAACAGATCCCACAAATGGTAAGTTGCGGGTCCAGTGTTTAACGGAAGCCCGTCTAGTAGTCATGGCTGGGTGAAATATATATATATATATATATATATATATATATATATATATATATATATATATATATATATATATATATATATATATATATAGGTATATATATTGCCGGTGTCAAGTTAAATCGTCGGACAAAGTCCGCCCTTAAGTAGAGATTTTGAGTTTGTTGGGGACATCAGGCGTGGATTTCCTGCACTTTCATATCCATTTTTTTCAGTAGCCTTTATCAAGTTATTGATATCTTTCCGTAACAGTTCACTCTCATGCCACTTCTATTAGAAGTCACGTTCATATCATAAATTGTACGTTTTTCAGTCATGATGAATTTGGAATCGATACGTGAGAAGAGCAATCCTCCATGCGTCATATCTCATCCAACATACATATATACAAGCCAGTGCGCTTTCATATTCTGGGGTTACATACTTGCTTTTCAAACGAATTCATTAGAGAATGAACCTCAACACCATTATTTAAATCGACTCATTAATGCTTGTTTTTCTACTCTTAGACCCATTAGAGTTGGAATTTTTCACCTCTTTCATAGTGTTAGAGTTAGGGGCAGAAGAAAGAAAAACGCGTCCGTCTTGGTTGAATGCATAAATCAGAAGAAAGGTTTGTAGCAAAACTTTTAATCAAATCGAATTCATTCAATAGTGAATTATACTCATACATTTGAATATAATCTTTATTTAACTCTCTAGCACACCCACTAAATAATCATTCTATTCATTTTCATCTTCATTTTTTAGGGTTTTGTAAAATAATTTTACAAAACCCTACTAGCTTCGCGACCAGTCTGTCCGTCTGTCCGTCTGTCCGTCCGTCCGTCCGTCCGTCCGTCCGTCCGTCCGTGTGTCACAGCAGTTTTTCTCGAAAACTACTTAAGCTAGAAACATCCAATTTTGTGTGTAGGTGTAAAGTGGTGATCTCTTCAAAGTTCAGCTACAAAAAAATTTTATAAGGTATTTAAGGGGGGTGTCCCCATATAGGAGAGTGACCCCCCTAAAAAAAAATTTCATTGAAGGTAGCCGATATGGGTATCAAATGAAAGGTCTTGATGAGAGCTTTTCAAAACAGGTCTTAGTTTGCCAAAATTTGCTTCGAGGGGCGCACCGGGAGGGGAAATACACGAGAAATTTGTGTCCCCCCCCTCGCGATTGGACACCTGTGATCCGAAAAATCTGAAAAAAATCAGGAATGTAGGCCTTGGTGAGTACAACAACAACAAATACGTGAGAAGTCGCAATTCGCTCAACTTTGTTAGTAATAGTATGATTTATCGATTTTATGTTTTCTTGAATAAAATCTTAACGGTACCCTTAAATTCTATGAAATTCGGTACACAGATGACTATTTATAAGATTGATCTATCCTGAAAGTTTCATAAAGATTGCATCATATTTAGCGAAGTTATAGCGGTTTGAATTTTCCTGTATTACTATGAAACAATATGCGCTGCATGTGTTACTATGGCAACATATGGCTATGGAACAACATGCGCTTTTTACCGACTCAGACACTACAGTTTTGCTAGGATTTGCATGAAAATTTCAGGAATGATAGGTGTCATGTATATCTTTGAGAATCGGTTCAGCTAGTAGTATCAGTAATCGTGAAACAAGATAATGGCTGTTTTAAATGCGAAGATTGAATAATTTGGAGCTATTTTTTCCCAACTTCAACGTTTAAGGTGCATGCTTTGAACACTTGATTCAATTGAATGAATGACTGAAGATGAGTACCTACAATTAATGCTCATAAGTGAAATAAGTCAAGGAGGTGGGAGAGAGCTCCTAGCAAAAGGGTTTTGTAACCATTCTAGGATTCGAAAAAATTGGCCATGAATCGATGATTTCAGCACAGGAGAGTGGCCCCTGAAAAAAAAATTCATCAAACCTAGCCGATATGAGTATGAAATGAAAGTTTTCATAGGAGCTTTTCAAAACAGTTGTTAAACTGTCAGTTTTTGGTTCAGTGGGGGCACAGGGGGGAAATACATGAAAAATGTGTTTCCTCCGTCGCGGATGGACATCTGAAATAATTATCAAGGGAGATATTTATGAGTATAACAATACCAAAAACCTCGAAAGTCGAAATTCATTGAACTTTGTTAATAATAGTATGATCTTCGCATTTCATATTTTCTCCAATAAAATCGTCTTTGACATGTTTCTTGATTTGATTCGATCTGGTGACAGCATTTTGTAAATTGAATACAAAACCCTTCTGACATGAGCGTAGGTCTGTTTACCCAACTTGTTTAAGTCCAAATGCTGCTACAAACTTGTTATGTTTTCTGGTATCCAGTCCTTAAGTTGAAATATCAGCAATGTTTTGTTGTGTTGATATATAACTTTGGTTCAATTTCTCCTACCTCGATTTTCTCTTTCATAAAAGCTTTTTAAATACTGGTATATTTCATAAACTCCAAAATTGAATTGTTCGTGGCAAACAAGATGGCACATTTACTGTCACAACTTATTGGCTATGTTTAAAATCTCGTTGAATAACTGCCTAAGCCATAACGCTTCCTTTGTTGCATCAAATAGTGCAATGAGCTCTGATTCCGTGATTGATATTGCAACCGTGTTTTGATTCTTTGAACGCCATGTGATTGCACCAACTTGAAACATGAAGACATAACCTGATGTAGATTTAAAGTCGTCTCTCTCTCCTCCTCAAACAGCATCACAGAGTTCACTCAAGCTTCCACTATGTCGATTATAAAAGAGACCATGGTCAATGGTTCCTTCTAAATATCGAAGGACTCTTTTGGCTGCACCCCAGTGAGCCAGGATTATTGTTATACTTACTTGATGCACAAACTGCATAACAAATGTCAGTTCTAGTGATTTGTGTGGCAAACAGCAAGGATTTAATAGCCTCCTGGCATGAAACAGTCTTTGTATTATCATATTCTTCCTCGGCCGTTGGGCGCACTGACTTCATTAATCGCTGATTAGGGTCCATTGGCATTCAAACAGGTTTGCATTCCTGTAGATCAAAGCAATTCAAAATCGTTCTGATATATTGTGACTGATCCAATCTAATGGAACCACCCTTTCGATCATATGTAATTCGTACTCCCAAAACAGATGAGACCCGGCCCATATCTTTCATCTTAAATCCTTTAAACACTGCTGCTTTAAGATGATTTATTCATTTCCATCATTTGTGAAGATCAATATATCGTCGACATAAACTTCTAGAAAGAGCATGCTATCATTTGTTACTTTATAATAAATGCATTGATCAGCTGCCAATCGTTGTAGGCCATGCTGTAAAAGTACTTCATTTAGACTGTTATTCCATACTCTACTCGCCTGTTTCAGCCCATAAATTGATTTATTTTATTGACAGACTCTATTTGTGCCAGCACCGAATCCTTCTGGCTGAATCATGTAAATATCTTTCTTAAGTCGTCCATTGAGAAAGACTGTTACAGCATCCATCTGTTGAATGTCTAAGCTATATTTCATTGCCAAGGCACACAGGAATCTTTTTGAGCTGTACTGGAGCATAAGTCTCTTGATAATCAATGCCAGCACGCTGAGAAAATCCACGAGCAACAAATCTGGCTTTATGTCTGATAATTTTACCTCTGGTTCCAAGTTTCGTTTTAAAGACCCATTTGCAATCTATTGTCTGTTTGTCTCTTGGCAAATATACCAAACTCCAAGTTTGATTTTCAAGTAAGGAGTTGAATTCTTTCTTCATTGCAGATTCGTATTTTTCAGCTTTCGCTCGACTCAATGCTTCTTAAACGGTTTTTGGATCATCTACACCTTACACCATTTACATACAATATACAACTTTCTTCTAGTCATTTTTCTGATTGATTCAGTTGTGGTCGTTTCAATCGTGTTACTATATTACTAGATATTGTGCATACTTCTACATTACTGATTTCTCCCATTGTCCAATTCGGATCTTTTTGTCTTTCATCTAAGGCACATTCATCTGATGAATCAGAAAAACTGGCTCCCACTTCTTTGCTTGCTTCCACTGGACTTATATCACCAATATCATTATCATTACTAGTTTCCCTAAAAGAATATTTAACATTGACTTCTACAGATGATTTACCATTGGCAGGATTTCCAACACTAACTACATTGCCTTCTTCTTCGCTATTCGGTAAATACAAAAGAGAATTAGCAAAGTACTGTTTATTTTCAATTACTTGTTCATTTTTGTCATCAAAGAAAAAAAAATCATCACGGCTGATGACAAGTTTCTTATTGTTTGTGACAATCAAACAATAAGCCTTGGCTTCTTTGTCGTAGCCCACCATAACCACCATTGAAACGTCGAGCCACTTTTCAGTCCAAATTTCCTCTGGTGATTTATTAACCGTTCCTTTGCCTGGTGTTCGTCATTACACACGCAGCTGTTTTGACCGCCTCAGCCCAGAAATCCAAAGATAGTCCAGAATCAAATAACATGCAACGTGCTTTCTCAACTAAGGTACAACGCCATACGTCTAGATATAGCTTCTTCACCATATTTTGTGGTACAATTTCAGTTTTTAAACTAACTTTCTCATTGACGACATCTAATTTGAAAAGCCCTGTTCATTAGTTCCAGTTGTAACAATTTCTTCATTTATGTTCACTATTTTGCACTTGGTTTCACTATCAAATATCGTTGTTATCCCCTTCTCTAATAATGCTTTAACAGAAATTAAGCTCACTGTTAATTTTTGGGATATACAGAACGTCATGTAATGTGGCCTTTGCTTACGTTTTTCCATTTCTGAGCGTTTTATCTACTGTTCCGCTATATTTAATTTCAAGCTACTTATTATTTACAACGATCACTTCACTTTGTGGCACTTGATTGGTTTTACTAACGGTCAATTGTTGGCCCAGAGTCAATGAACCATACACCTGGCTTGCTTTGCATAGAATTAATCATAACACACATTGCCAATTTCTCATCAGGCTTTCCTTTTCTTGGACAATCTTTCTTGAAGTACCCTATCTTTCCAAATAAAAAACATTTAAATCATCGTTTTGTTCTTCTGTTTATCTGCTTTAGTTTATTCTTTACCAGTAAAGCTTTGGGTTCATTCTTCACTTGAATCCATGGATCAATGAAAGCATTCATTAACTATGTACACAGAGAATCAACAGTATGTAATGTATCTGTCTTACTCAATGCTAATTTGACAGAATTACATTCGGCTTGCAACCCACTCAAAATGAAAGCGCACTCAACTGCGTCAGGTATATTTAATATGAATTTTTTACCTTTTCCCGTTGATTTTGTGGGCTCCTATGTTCTGCTCCATCGAACTGAATTCATTCAGTTTCATATTTGTTAGCCCCGCTAAAGCTTCACTGCCTGATATACTATCAGTCTGTTCAAAATGAGTTCGCGATCTGCCCCAGGCTTGTTTTGCTGTAGTACAATTCTTTATTGTCTGTAAATTATACGATTCTACTAATAAGAATTTGCCTAACGCTTTCTCGTTTTTTTCTGCGTTTGCCTCTGTAACAGTTGTAACCGCAATCTATGATCACAATCTACGCGATCGTAAATACTCAGCAGCCACACGCTTCCAGGTTTCGTAATTTTCTTCTCCCTTGACTTCTCAAATTCAGTTAATATTCCCTTTACATTCATTTTGTTGCAAAAGTCAATAACAGCACCTACACTAATACCGTATTATTTTTAACTACACACACACAATAAATCTTTAACGCGCAACTGGGCCCATTACCTGTTAAAGTTATTTACAGACAAAATAAAAACGCGTTCGTCTTATTTGAATGCTGGAACCAGAAGAAGGGTACACAGCAAAACGTTTATTCACAACTGTTGGTACAAATGACATATTGAATTCATTCACAATAGCGAATGGTATAATTGAACATAATCTTTATTTAACTCTCCAACACATAGAAAGTTTAGGGGCCTCTCCATGCGACAAATACAATATGTTTTTTTTTGGTCGTTATGTCTTCGAGGATTAAAAATATTTGAACCTTTTTGTGAGAAGCTCCGGCGAGTGAAACTTATTCATTCCATTTAGTTATGATACGTACTGGTTTAAAATCAGAACGTATCGCAGCTGGATGGACGGATCACAGCGAAAGCGTGGTACTGACCATATCACCTTACCAAGTGCGGGTATATATGATCAAGATAATAAAATAATCTAATTGTGTCAAAGTGAAGATCCAAAAGGGGCCTCAAATTCATTCAACTTTGTTCATAATATGTATAGTATGATTTATTGATTTTGGCGTTGCCCCATAAGATCGAAATGTTACCCTCAAACTTCTTAACCTTTTATATTTATGTACACTTACACATGATCCTATTGTCAACAGAATTGCATTGAAACCGGATCATAACTAACTGAGATATGCCTTTTTTAATTACATAGAATTAAATGTGTTTATGGTTGCATATATTTCAAATCGACCTAGATCCTACAATTTCCTTCAGATTTTCATGAAAATTTCAAGAATAGTATCTTGTTTTTATATGTTTTCTGTGTCTTTGAAAGAACTCCTCGACTTTTCTCATATACTACTGTGACCAAAAAATAAGGTGACATTTGAATTTAAACGTCGCGTGTCGAAGGATTTGGAGAATTTTTTTATAAAGTGGTAGTACTGTCAGTGACATGTATGTCAAATTTACATGTCAAAATATTCATTAGTGTTTGAGATACGCGTCGTTTCCGGGATGGCCTTCAGTTCCGTCTTCGCTGTGGCTTGAATCTCCTCTAAAGTATCAAAACGGTGTCCTCGGAGCGGTCTTTTGAGCTTGAAGCCAGAAATTCGCATGGCGCCACATCAGGCGAATACGGTGGTTGCGGAACGATATGGGTTGAGTTTTTGGCGAAATGATCACAAATTACGAGTGCGGTATGGGATGGTGCATTATCATGGCGTAAAAACCAAGAATTGTCTTTCCACAATTCTGGCCTTTTTAGGCAGATAGCGTTACGCAAACGACGCATTACGTTCAAATAATATTCCTTGTTGACTGTTTGGCCCGGCGGAAGGAATTCATAATGCACAACACCACGATAATCGAAGAAGAGAAGAGGTTGATGGTCGCCCAGGACGCTCTTCGTCTTCAACACGTTCACGGCCGGCTTGGAACTCACTATACCACTTTTAAAAAATTTTTTTAGACATAATCTCATCACCAAAGGCTATCTTATCCGCAGCAGAAAATTGATTCCCCAAACAAAATTTAATTTAAATTCAACAATTTTCGACATCGCAAAAAACGAAAAACTAACTTTTAGCAGCTCACAAAACTCAAACACTAATGAATATTTTGACATGTAAATTTGACAGAGACGTCACTGACAGTACTACCGACCTAAAAAAAAATAGTTTTCCAAATCCTTCGACGAGCGCAGTTTCAATTCAAATGTCACCTTATTTTTTGGACACAGTAGTATTTAAACAACATTTTACATGTGTTACTAAGGCATAAAAATTATTACGAATCCCAGAGTGGCTTTGGTAGGTGCACTTTCTCAACTTGTTTTTTTCACTCGTGATTTCTGAACCAAGGCTTGCTATTAGGTCTGCAATATTGAACTATTTCCTAAATGCCAGAAAGAAAATTGCAAATCATCACCGTTTAAATTGAATGCATTCAATGTGGATAAAGTTTTTTGGTTTAACATTTGTATGAGCATTCAATTAAATTTTACATTTGATATGGAGCTGTTTCAAATTCCAACAATGAGGCTTTCATTTTTACAAGTCTCAATTACTATTGTGAATATTATTTCTCGTTGCTTTATCATTAAAAAAATTTCCAATCAATCTTATAAAATATATGCAAACATCATACGAGTATAAATCAATTATTGGAATGTCTACTAACCAAAAAGACTTATTAAATATTTACAGTATTAAAAAAGTAATGATAATTATTTAAATGTATCTTTGCTTTTAAATGATGTAGAAATACATTGACCTTTATGAAAATATGTTGAAAAAAGTTATAAAGATGAAAATCACTTGTACATAAAGCATCATTTGTTTTACTTATAAATTAGATTAATTGAGAGAGCAAACATTTCATAAAATTCAGGTGATTGATATTATTGGTTAGTCAAAAGAAAAAAAATTGAAATGGCTGAAATCCACCAGGGTTTCGGGAAACAATAATTTGACAGAAAATCAATTGATTAAAAATTAAGACTTTGTAATAAAGTTACATCATAAATGCTATAGAGACAATATATTGGTAAATAAAGTGAAAATTGCAATTGAAAGCTAATATCTGAGTTTTAATGCAGTGTGAAATTTTCTAATATTCAGGCTTTTCTGTAATCCAAACTTCATACTTTAGGTAAATATTCGAGTCAATTATTTTGTTTATTTGTTATCCGCAGGCCAATTTTCGAGCCTTGCACGCTTAAAAGGAACGCGAGTTACGTTACTGAACGCTATGATCGTAAAAAATTAATTGCTGGTTACACCTTCCCGGGATATTTGCGGTAAGCAATTTATCCATCAAAGTCGCAAAGATATTCATATGCAATTTCATACAGGAGGTAGACCGTTCCAGCTTAGCTTGGATCTTTTGCGCGCTAAAGCAGCAGTCCACCCCTGCAGTCCTAAATGGACAACCTAACATCCATTGTGAAACGTGGGGCCTGAAAAGCCTAGCTGCATCAACAGTTGTGAGCAATGAGACAGACCACCGTCTCTAGGGTACCCCACTAGTTTTCTAAATTTTTGCGGGTCGGTAGCGATTAAAGGTTATTCCGCTAACTGTGCCCCAGTATCCCCAACAATTTTTTCGAGTTTTGTGTTATCTTTGGACATCAATATCATTTAGATCGGTGGTTCACCACCAATGTATTACTAGTGAGGTAGAAAGGAGATATTAGAGTCCATGAAATTGCTCAAAAATTATTACTCATCATTTGCGGTATATTCTGACCTAGTGGTGCATGGTTGTCTCAAACTTCTTCTTCTTCTTTGTAGCACTACAGCTCCTCTCGGGCCTTCGCTTAGAGATAGGTAGAGTATCTCATTTTCATGACCGTATTGATTTTTTTTCGGAACTTAATTTATTCAGTATCATGCTCCCGTGTGCCTGCTCAGCTATGATATGATCCGATTAAATCAGTACATTTTATCACTGAGCGAGCACTTATAGTGTCCAAAAAATCCCCTGAACTAGATCACGTTACTCCCAACGAGATTTGAACCTGGGACCTTTGGCTTATACGTTCATGCTTTGACCACTAGACCACACAGACTACGGTTGTCTCAAACTACATGGAACTTAATTTCGCATCATTGGCGGCGTAGCTAGTCCGTGACTATCCATGACAAGACACGCGCTGCTTGTGGATTAGAACCAACCCTGGGCAGACGTACTGTTCTTAGTTAACGCAGCTGACCACGAGACAAATTCAGGACATGGATATTTGTGGTACCACAACAGAGGAGCCCCTGTTAACACATAGAGGAGTGACTCCATTAGCGTCTCTCCCAGTGAAGAGTTGGAAGGACGATACTTCTGTGCATTTTTTTTTAGGTTATGAATAGTTCACCACTGACGTATACGCTAGTAATTTCATTTTTTTATATATAGTAATTTTCAGTTAAAATGTTGACGAGACGCATTTCAGACAAGTGTCGTCTTTGCGTTACATGCTAACAACCATTGGATGTTCACATCTAATTATCCACTCTGTGGGCAGCCCATATAAAATACCGCACTATCAACCAGTGACAACACCTACTGCACAAAGAGCGGTACAGAGGGTTTAAGCCATTGGAACGAATCATTACGACCTTTGGCGGACTTTAAAATCACGGAGCAATTCCATCCACTGCAGGACAGTGGCTTACAATATCTATGGACACAAGGTCTTTCAAGATATTTATGCATTGGTGCAAAGTCTGGCTACCCGAATGGACGCCATGAAGCGTAGGCAAAAGGCTGCTTCCAAACCTTGTTTGGTGAAACGAAAGGTTTTCTGCTACGGTTGGGTTGCAGAAAATCAAATACTTATCCTCCCGTTTATCCTGAATGCAGCATCTCAAAAAACGAGAGAGCGAGTACCCTACCATTATCAGTACTCCAAAGGTCAGCTGTACCAGTATGCCATGAATACCGGCACTGACAACATCACAGATGAAATGACACAGATGATGGTGGAGGTTCCCTCTCTCCTGGAGGCATCTCTAAAGACAAGGTTGGAGTGATCATCTCTCGAAATACCAGGAGAGCCCAGAAACTCGCTGACTCGAGCAATAAGCCGTATCGCTTTCAGTTGCAAGAATACTGTGCAGCTTGTGAACGGATTTTTGCGTTCAAAGAGGTCTTCTCTTGACGGTACAGAAGCAAATGGTCAACTCATCATGGGAGGGTCTTCCATGAGAAAGTGAGTACCTACCATCAAACCCTGTCTTTGAGTAACATCTCTCGGAGATTTCCGAGAATGAAACTAGACCTAACGCACAAGTCAAAGTGTTGGGCGAAATTGCAGTTGTGTTAATATACACAGTTGCTTATATTATCTGCCTTGCCTTGACCCTCAGCTCAAAGGTACTCCTTCGATACCCTACGCTGACAAAACCTTGGCACTCTAACATCAGCACAGCTGATGGTTCAAAGCACGCTATTATGTATGTTGGCAACACTCGTCATGCTTACGAGTTAAACAAAAAACATTAAATTTTACATCGTCCTACAATTTGTTTTGGCCACTGACTTATTCCTAAATTCAGATCTCAGTACCACCAATATCCATGAACTTAGTTCTGCTCCGGACAGACATGAGTTAACGCATAACCAACAACAACGCCTGGAAGCATCCATCGCCGCTTTTCCATCTTACGCTACACAAGGCCTTCTTTCCACCACTCTGGCCTCATGTTATTGACATTGGCGGAAGTAAACCAATAACTTAGAGACGCTACGCCATCTCACCGGCCATGGAAAAGCTAATGGATGCTAGAGTTGGGGGTTGTAAAGGAATCGCAAAGTGTCTAGTCCTCCCCAGTAGCTTTAGTATTAAAACCCGGTAAGGTACATCTTTGGCTAGATGCCCAAAAATACAATGCAGTGATTGTTGAAGATGCGTGCCTTCTTCCACTCATCGATCGAATTTTGGGAAGACTGCCGAAAGGAAACTACATTCCGAGTCTTAATTTGAAGGATGCTTTCTGGCAAATACCCCTCGATGAGGGTTCAAGGGATGAAACCACGCCTAGATAACCCCTATTACAGTTCGTTACTATGCCCTTTGGCCTGTGTAATGCACCGCAGACCAGGCTGATGGGCAAAGTCATCCCACCTCACATGAAACACAAAGTGTTCATGTACTTGGATGATCTCCTGCTCATCATTGAAACGTTTGATCAACATCTTCTACTGGGCAGGAATTAGCCCTGTATATCAACCAGGCGGGCCTCCCAATCAATACTCAGAACTGAAAATCATGGTATTGGTTATGATACCATCAAGATCGGTCCATACAAGACTCGGGCTATTGATGAGTTTACTTTGCCGAAGACTGTTGAGCAGTTACGTTTTTTAGGGGTGTGCGGTTGGTACCAAAGGGTCGTGCGGAACTATGCAACGGTGTCAGCACATCTGTTGGACATGCTCCGGGAAGGTAAGTTCATCTGATCCGAGCTCTGCCGAAAAGCATATAAGGAGTTAAATCAAGCTTTGACATCTGTTTCAGTGCTGCACAGCCCTGACTTTAAGAAGCCCTTCTCCATCCATTGTGACGCAAATTATCACTGATCACGCTTCACTACAATGTTTAGAATAAAACATAATTTTAACATCTTACATGTCAACTAAATTAATGTAATTTGGACACTTGTTTTAAGTGATAGAATTTTTTAGTATAAGATAACCTTTTTGATTGAATTTTATTAGGATTAAGTTAAAACATATTAGGTGTACGATCAAAGTTTACTGTTGTGGTTAAATTATAAATAATTTTAGGAAGGTGTAGGTTGGTTTTTTCTCCTTTTTCCAATTAAATTTCAAAAAATGTAATAATCTTAATTAATTAAATTTGTTATAGTTTTTTTTTGAGAAAATGTGTTTGATGATAACGTATAAATTTAGAGCGCCATTTGGGCCATTCAGTTTTTGTATTGTTATTGTTTGGAATTTGCTTTATATTCTTTGAAAATTTACACCGATAAGTATTGAATAAAGCGCTTTCGACTTGACGCTTGTTTTATTTTAAACTTGATTGTTTGTTTCTGTAAGAATGGAAAAAACTTTACTAAATTTTAACCAATAACTACATTGCTCCATGCCCATCTCGACCAATTTCAACGAATCTAGTAAATGAGTTTCTCCATCGGAATTATTTGTCTCGTGAACTCAAATTCGGAGGATATTTTCTCTTCTTAAAGTCAAAGTCAAAAGCGCTTTATTTAATACTAATCGTTATAAATTTTAAAAGAATATAAAGCAAAATCCAAACAATAACAATAAAAAACTTAATGGCTCAAATGGCTCTCTAAGTTTCTACGTTATCATTAAACACATTTAAAAAAAAAACTGTAGCAAATTCATATCAATGAAGATTGTTACATATTTTTAAAATTTAATTGGAAAAAGGAGAAAAAACCAACCATCACTATTCTAAAATTCTTTATCATCTTAACACTACAGTGAACTTTGATCCTACATCTAATATGTTTTAACTTAATTCTAATAAATGCAATCAAAAACTTTATCTTATACTAAAAAAATCGATAACAATGTTCCTAACCTAAGCGTTTTAACCTTATCTCTAACCTAATATAATAAACATAATAAACCTAACCTATCCCTAATTTTTAACAAAAATAAACAATAACACTAAATGTAGCAATAATGAGCTGAAACTCAAAAACTAAATAACGAAGAACACCAAAACTGAAAATAAACACGAATAATTTAGACATTGTCATTCAGCCACCAATACCTAGATTGCCCCGTCTCAACTCGATCAGCCACAACGAATCTAGCAAATGAGTATCTCCATTGGAATTGTTGGTCTCGTGAACTCAAGTTCGGAGGATATTTTATCTTCTTATCGGTGGCCCGTCGATATATGTGATATATGACTGGGACGCCGTCAGAATAAAAAACATATCCATTCATGTCCAAATACACGAATGCTTCTGGAGGAATGAAGCCAGTAGCGAGGCAAGTCGCTATATACCCTTCTGTAGGGTGGAATCCAAGGGTTTTCACTCACAGTCACAGATCTTGCGATATGATTCCGAAGAAGTTTCAATATGAAAATATCGACTCTAGTCACTTCAGCAGTTTGATAAATTCTTCTATTCGATATATAATGTTTCCAATCCGTCTCAGGCTTTCTGTACAAACCAGTACATGCACGAAGACATTTCCTTTCGAAAACTCTTAATTTTTCCATAGTACTAGCACTCTGGTTGTACCAGATCTGACATCCATATGTCAAAACTGGTCCAACCAGTGTCTTGTAACAGATAATTTTGACCTTTTGATCAATGTATCTGGAATGAAACAGCTTTCGAAGGGCCATGACTACTTTAAGTGCCTTACTAAGCATGATTTTCAGCTGTTCAGTATAGTACAGATACTGTTCGAGATATACACCGAGGTATCGAACACTACCCTCACAAGCCATGATGTCGAAATCTTTCCAATTACGTTTCAGGTCTTGACTGACCCCCTGCAGCGTTGTCCGAAACAAGATTGTTTCACACTTCTGCGCATTGATTTTCATTCGCCAATTGTCAGTGTACAGCTGTACATCATTGAACATTTTTTGGAGATTGCTCTGAACTATTGTAGCTTTTCGGTCTGCCGTATAGATGATCAGATCATCAGCAAACGCTACCAATGATCGCGTTGGCGAGACGTTAAAATCAAAGCTGTTCAATAGCTTGCGAATGAATATTGAGAAGAGCAGAGGCACAGTAGCTGTTCCCTGCTGTAGACCATTCAAGACCTTGAACTCGCGCATTGTTGTCAGATTTCCATCAGTTACAACAAACGATTTCCCGTATAACATATTACACATCATGGCGACAAGGTGTCTGGGGAACTTGTCCTGAAGGAGTTTAAAAATTAGTCCATCTAACCATACCGTATCAAAGGCTTTCTCCATTTCAACACATTGTCTATCATTTAGTTTCCAACAGATGTCTGAGGTTACTTTCGTTATTGCATGTGTGGTCGAATGCCTGGCACGAAAACCAAATTGGCAATTCGGCATCAACTCATTTTCCTCAATGTGGGCGTTTAATGCTCTGTTGAGTATCACTTCCAACACCTTGCTGATGTTAGGCAGCAAGCTGATTGGGCGATAGCTTTTGGGGCATGAAGATTCTTTTCCTTTCTTCAAGATCGGAAATACCTTAGCCTTTTTCCACTCATTTGGGAAATATGAATTGCTCAACATGTTGTTAAACAATATGCAATAGTTCCTAATACCAACCTCAGGCAAATGTCGGAGAACTACATTTGGAATACCATCAGTACCACATGATTTCTTGTTGTTTATCTTGCGAAATATGAAACACAAGTCTTCATAGCTGACAAAATAATCAATAAGATTCCAGCTCGGTATGAGGTCAGATGTTAATGTTTCATTGAAATGAAGAATTGATTGGCCGTTCAGGCTTGATTTGAAGTCGGAAACTTTTGCGTCAACGACCTCTGAAAAAATTTGGTTCCCTCTCTCAGGGTTTGGTAGATGAACCAATTCAAAATGAGTTCCAATCAGGGCAAGTTTATCCAATCCTTCACAAATAATCCTGTTTCAATTTCTATCCGGAGTCGTACTATCAATTTCGATACCAGCCCTATCGAGAAGATTCATCTCATCACTAGTGACTTCAAGATTCGATACCTTCACTCGAGACTTCTTGCGGAGTATGCCATTCACTTTCGCAAGCACGCCGTCTGGGTCCTGTGGGCTAATACCCCTCAATTTTTTCGCCCATTGACTGCTAACATCACTCCTGAAGTATGACCGGACTAAGTTCCGGACATTCTTCAGATGTAATTTCAACAAAGACAACGAGGGATGGTTGTAGTCAAAAAATCGTCGATAAATATTGTTGACGCGTGTGAGAAGGAGGCTTTTCAATCTTTTCAACCTTGCGATGGTTGGTGTTTCATATCCTTCCATATTGTTTCGATGTTTAATCTTGGGAACTACTTTCTCAATCGTTTCCAATGTCAGCTTCTCTAACTTCGACAAATAGACATCTATTTCATCGTTAGTTAGATTCCTATCATGAGGAACCATTGAGCAAGAGTTGCCACCATCAGAAGGGGGACATTGCTTCTGGTACTCCCGATTAAACTTCTTTTGAAACTTTCCCCAGTCTGCTTTTTTGAAATTCAACCGGTAACTTTCATGTTGAACTGGAATGAGGAAGAAATCATCCCTGTGATGATTAATTTCCATTACGATTGCGTTATGGTCGCTATCATAAGGAAGCACCTGCTGTTTCCGTTGAGGACTATTAAAGTTGAATGTAGGTCTTGCGTCAGCAATGCAAAGGTCCAAATATGAATTTGTCCTAGGGTATGTTGAGAACTCCGACCCATATAGATTGCACCTGTATTCAATTTGGTTCTCTGTTATCCATGATTTCAGGAATACACCTCTTGGATTATTGGTGGCCTTCAGCCATGATGTATGCTTGGCGTTCAGATCACTAGCAAGAATATAATAGTTATGCAGCCTATTCAATTCGAGTATTTCAAACAAGGAATTGAGTTCCTCCTTGAGCTTGAGAACAGTTCCACTAGTTGCATAGGCAGAGATAGCGAAGAGGTTATCCCCACCTGGCAGTGAGATTTTGATAACGGACACTTCAAGAGATTCAAAGCTTTTGAATTCGACTTTTTCGATATTTTGGAAACGATAGGGTCTTCGTACCAATATCCCGGTGCCACCTCCCCCATCACCTATTACCCTATCGTTTCTTTTCGGTTAGAAGCAGGATGTCAGGCTTTTGTCTGGCAATGAATTCAAGGAGATAATCACGCCGATGTAAAGTAACAATGGAGTTGACGTTGATCGAGATGAGACGAATCCTATCCATGGGAATGTGGCTGGATGACAACTTATCTTGAGGCATTTGAAAGTCCTAAACGCTGAAAAACAATGTTAATTTTCGAATCTCGTTTATCGATTCACTCTGATAAGGAATTTAATTGCTGTAAAATTTTGAGAAGCAGCTCATTATTGCCTTTTACATTATTTACACTATTTTCCGCATTTTCTGCTGGTCCTCTAGCGGCTTGTGCAAATGATACTCCGGGCTTGATGAAGTTCGGAGCTAAGATACTGCGGTGTATTTGTGTTTGCTTTGGGGCAGATTTCAATCTTGAATCCTGATATCGGGAGCATCCTCGATATGATGCCGGGTGACCAAAAACACCGCAGTTCACACAATATAATTTCTCTTTTGGCTCCGTCTGAGCCAATTTGCACTCACCGGGAGCATGCACGTCTTTGCATTTAACGCACCGGTAATGCATGGTGCAGTTGGCAGCCGAATGCCCAAATCGTCGGCAGCGATAGCACTGGTTGATTTCTCGTTTCTGGAAACTCGAAAATTTAAATACCTGATTTGCTGAAGAGCGCTTGGACTGCTCTTATTTGTTATTTGTACCAAATAAAGTGGTAAATTTTTTTTTCTACCGTCGACCTTCTTGTCGCGAATGTTTTAACTGAGATAAACTCGATTTGTGGTGCTGTTTCCTTGAGAACCTGAAGAAGATCGACGGTATCTTCTCTTCGTCTGGTTCTTCTCGCTTTTGGGGGTATAAGTGAAGTGCGGAACCTCCCCAGAATTCAAAGCATCTTTCGCTGATTTGAAATCAACCAGTGATTTCGTTCTAATTGACAGCTTCTCGGAATTTATTCGTTTGATTTCGAACCATGAACCATGTCTTTTCCGCTTTGACCGAAGACATTAATTGGTGGAACTTTCTCGGTATTCTTCGCTACTTTTTGAGGAGGACCAGCAGAACTACGGGCTGGTTTCTTCTTCCTATTTCTACTTTCATTGTTTTTATTTTTTTAAATATAAGATAAAATTATCATCTTTATTACCTTCGTCTACCTCCATATCCTGTTGGAGTCCATCCAGCGCTGCAAAGTAGGTCTGGCTTTCGTTCGTGCCACCAGCACTTAATACCTCTTCAGTTATTATTGGATTTGCAGCTTTCTTCTGTTTTTCGATTTTTCGTATCGGATCACTCTCTTGAACTTTTTTTGCCGTCTTGAACATTTCTTCGTACGTTTGAATTCTTGCCTTTAACTCTTCGATTTCACTTCGAAGGCGACACACCTCAATGTCAAAGTCAAAGTCAAAAGCGCTTTATTTAATACTCATCGTTATAAATTTTAAAAGAATATAAAGCAAATTCCAAATAATAACAATCAAAAAACTTAATGGCCCAAATGGCTCTCTAAATTTGTACGTTATCATAAACTCATTTCATCAAAAAAAAACTATAGCAAATGCAATTAATTACGATTATTACATATTTTTACAATTCAATTGGAAAAAGGAGAAAAAACCAACCAACACTATCCAAAAATTATTTATAATTAAAACACAACAGTGAAACTTTGATCCTACACCTAATATGTTGTAACTTATTTCTAATAAAATACAATCAAAAAAAAACTTTATCTTATACTAAAAATACTATAACAATGTTCCTAACCTAAGTGTTTAATCTTATCTCTAACGGAATATAGTAAACATTACATATACCTAACTTATACCTGATTTTAACAAAAATATATAACAATACTAAATGTAGCAATAATGAGCTGAAACTCAAAAACTAAATAACGAAAAACACCAAAACTGAAAACAAACACGAAAAATTTAGACATTGTCATTCAGCCACCAATACCTGGATTGCGCCGTCTCAACTCGATCAGCTTCAACGAATCTAGCAAATGAGTATCTCCATTGAAATCGTTGGTCTCGTGAACTCAAATTCGGAGGATATTTTATCTTCTTATCGGTGGCCCGTCGATATATGTGATACATGACTGGGACGCCGTCAGAATCAAAAACATATCCATTCATGTCCAAATACACGAATGCTTCTGGAGGAATGAAGCCAGTAGCGAGGCAAGTCGCAGTATACCCGTCTGTAGGGTGGAACGGCTGTGAAATCCAAGGGTTTTCACTCACAGTCACAGATCTTGCGATATGATTCCGAAGAAGCTTCAACCAGTGATTTCGTTCTAATTGACAGCTTCTCGGAATTTATTCGTTTGATTTCGAAATTTGTCAACTTGTTTTCGGCTGCCAACAGCCGAACCATGTCTTTTCCGCTTTGACCGAAGACATTAATTGGTGGAACTTTCTCGGTATTCTTCGCTACTTTTTGAGTAGGACCAGCAGAACTACGGGCTGGTTTCTTCTCCCTATTTCTACTTTCATTGTTTTTATTTTTTTAAATATAAGATAAAATTATCATCTTTATTACCTTCGTCTACCTCCATATCCTGTTGGAGTCCATCCAGCGCTGCAAAGTAGGTCTGGCTTTCGTTCGTGCCACCAGCACTTAATACCTCTTCAGTTATTATTGGATTTGCAGCTTTCTTCTGTTTTTCGATTTTTCGTATCGGATCACTCTCTTGAACTTTTTTTGCCGTCTTGAACATTTCTTCGTACGTTTGAATTCTTGCCTTTAACTCTTCGATTTCACTTCAAAGGCGACACACCTCCTGTCTATCATCGAGCACTTGTGTTTTACGACCGGCATCTGCGGTATCCTGGGTGCTCGTGTGTCTCCGCTTGTTGACACTTGCCAATTTCACACCGTCACTCTCCCCGGGGCCCCCCAACGGAGGGAAGCCGTCGGGCTCCTCCATACAGCAGTCCCGAGTTGTCTTTGTTTGTTGCCTTTTCTTGATTTATTGGTATGGTTGGTCGATGCCTTCGACGATTAATTCTTCCCCAATAAAGTCAAAACTTGCTTTTGACTGACTCGTACAAAATTAATTCAATTATTTGAAACTGACTTTTGTGAAAAATTAATTAATTTTTAAAATTAATGACAGGAGCGGTTAAAAACACGTCTACACGCAACGAGTGCTAGACGTAGAATATTTTCTCTTCTTATCGTTGGACCATCTCTATTTGTGATATATAATTAGAAAAGCATCAGAATCAAAAAAATATCGATTTTTGTCCAAATATATGAATACTTCTGGAGGAATGAAGCCAGTTGCGAGACAAGTCTTAATATACACATCTGTAGGGTTGAACGGCTTTGGAATCCAGAGGTTTATGCTCACAGTTACAGATCTTGCGATATGAATCCGAAGAAACCTCTATATGAAGATATTGACTCTCGTCAGTGTATCAGTTTGATAAATTCTTCCATTCGATATATACGAGTAGTGCTTCCGTCTCAGGATTTATGTATACACCAGTACATGCGCGGACATTTCTTTTCGAAAATCCTCAATCCTTCTATAGTACTAGCACTCTGATTGTACAAAACTGGTCTAATAAGGGTCTTCTAACAGATAACTTTGACCTTCTGATCAATGTATCTGGAATGTAATAGTCGTCGAAGGGACATGACCACTTTTTGTGCTTTACTGAGCATAATTTTGACCCGCTCAGTATAGTGCAGATACTGATCGAGGTATACACCAAGGTGTTGGACACAAGGCTTATGTGGAACCCGTTTTGAACTACCCTCTCCAGTCATAATGTGCAAATCCTGCAGATTACGTTTCGCTTCTTGACTAGCCCCCTGCAGCGTTGTCTGAAACAAAATTATGTCGCACTTCTGCGCATTAATTTTCATACGTCAATTGCCGGTGTAGAGCTGCAAATCATTAAACAGTTTTTGAAGGTTGGTCTGAACTATTGTAGCATCTTAGTAGGCTGTTTATATGATCAGATCATCAGCAAACACTACCAAAATAATCACACTGGTGAGACGTGCTCGAATATGTGCAGATTCACTTGATACAGCGATAAGTGTCGTTTATTCATAACTTATGTTTACACATTCGGTTATCTATGAATCACACTGGAGAACATGCTATCAATGGGTTGTGATTATCAAGTTACAAAACATGCATCGTTGAAAGAAATACTATATTTATCATCAAAATATTTTTATGCGTATCTGAATTACCATAGTGGCGCGCAATTGAATGCTCGTATATGGAAAATGTATGGAAAAATGCGTGTGGTAAGTACATTAATAATTAATGTTTGCATGCATAAGATATATGGTAGGTATAATTTAATGTAGTTACACTATACCTGAGTCATACTACAAAATTTGATTAAAACAGTACAATGATGCAACATCAAGCATATATATTAGCTAAAACTTACAGACAAGAATGAATTTGGTCTCAAATAGTAAATAAACGAAATTCAAATCAAAGTTTTATTACAAAATAAAATAAGTTTAGGGCAACGACCAATTCTAAACTTTTAATCAAAGGATCGTGTAAGAATAAGGATCGTGTGGTTGAAAAATATTAGTAAAATTTCCCTCTATCAAAGGAATGCTTGAGAAAATATAAATACAGACGTAAACTTCGCTCAACTAGCATGGCCCTGAATTCGTTAAGATTTTATTGTTCCATTTAAAAGTTTTCTTCGAACCAAAACCAAACAAGTAAAAATGGTAAATTATAGTAACCGAAACTATGTGATTTATTTGAGTGTAATGCAAACCTGACCTCATGGATAAATCTGTTCTGTGGTTAAAACATCCCTCTAAAACAATATAGGCAACCAATTACATGATAAAATTTATTCTGCACTTTTCAACATAACAATTTGCAATTTTTTTCGGCGAAATAACCTCCTTATTAGGACTACCATTTAGTATATTTTCTCGACTGTACTTTACAATATGAAGGAACTGATCCTTGTATAAGATAATGCCCTACTAATACGGTGTTTATGTAGCAAGCTACACTACAGTACGTTCCAACGGCGCAGGCAGTTATGCCTATTAGAATTAGGAACATACACTTGTAGAACAAATAGTTACATCTACCGTACTTATCCGGATACAGGACACACATTTCCACTAAAGCTGGAAAGAGTATGATCAGCATTGATTCACAGAAAGCTCCAATAAGGGCAATGATGAATTCGAGTTTTGCGAGCAACGCAGCAAAGGCGACTGAAATCATAAAATTCCATGATGAGAACACGGTACTAAATCAATGAAAATGCTAGCACTTACAGGATATGACTAGTACAAAAACTCTTATCAAACATTCGCATATTACCGGGTGTTTTATATCGGGATTAGTTTTCTTCAGCCTGTTCAGCCATATTTCTACCGGAACATATCCTTGAAGAGCATACGATATGCATATGGCTACTGCTAGCAGAATTTTGATAATTTGTGCTAATCTGAAAGGACATTAGTAGTTATGTAATTTTGTAGGTATGATTCTTTATTGAATAGAATAATGTTACTATTAGACATGGGGAACGTGCAAAATGTTCGAGCATTCATATAATGGCAATGCTGGCAGCGTAATGCACTGATGCCATTGCGCAATAAAAAGAGTGGTCCAGCCAAAACGCACGATGTTAATTTTAAATAAAAAAAAGTTTTCAGAGAATTATGCTAATATTTTTCATTATAATAGGAAGATCTATGACAATTATGTGTGAAACAAAATATCGCCCAAATGCTCTCCACGGCCACGGTGGTATATTTCTATCCGATGGTCCATATTTTCAATGAATCTAAGACATAATTGAGGGGTTCAATGTCGTTAATGTGCTGAATTATCTGATCCTTTAGCTCTTGCATTATTTTTGGCTTATTGACAAACACTTTTTCTTTTAAATATCCCCAGAGAAAGAAGTCCAACGGTGTCAAATCACATAATAGTGGTGGCCAATTAACATTGCGACAGCATGAGATAACACGGCCATTGAATTTCTCGCGCAAAAAAGACATTGTTTCATTGGCTGTGTAGCAAGTGGCACCATCCTGTTGGAACCACATATCGTCCAGGTCCATAACCTCAATTCCTGGCCACAAAAAGTCCATTATCATCTCGCAATAGCGAACACCATTCACTATAACTGCTTGGCCGTACTTATTTTCGAAGAAGTACGGCCCAATGACGCCGCCAGTCCAAAAATTGTACCAAACAGCCACTTTTTGTGGACACATCAGCTTTTTAATAATCACTCGTGGGTTTTTATTTGCCCGAATTTGGCAATTCTGCTTGTTAACAAATCCACTGAGGTGAAAGTGTGCCTCGTCGGCGAAGATGATTTTCTTAGTCCCTTCTATCTGTTCAACCAACCATTTGGCGTATTGGGGACGCTTGAAATGGTCAGTAGGCTTCAGCTCTTGAGTCAATTGAGTCTTGTAAGCGTGCAAATTCAAATCTTTATACAAAGTTCGCATCAGTGATGTTCGTGAGATGTTTAATTGTTGGCCACGACGACGAGTCAAGGTTGACGGCTCATCTGCCACACTATCGTGAACAACAGCAATGTTTTCCTCAGAACGAACTGAGCGAGCATACACAGGTGATTTCGCATTTTCTACAGACCCGGTTTGCTGGAATTCGCGCACGATTCTCCCGATTGTGGGCGCATTCGGTCGATTATACTGACCAAAAAAATCATGATGTGCACGAAATGCATTTTGATTTGAACTTTCATTTTCGTAAAAGGCTTAAACAACCTTAACACGCTGCTTAATTATGTACCTTTCCATGGTTGAACTTGTCAAGCACTGAAACAAAGAAATGTCAAATTTAGTTGGGCGAAAAACTTAGATGTTAAGGTTTGACTCACAATTAACATCATGCATTATGGTTGGACCACCCTTTACTTTCGGAAACTCTTAATCGATCAATAGTACTAGCACTTTAGCTGTGCCAGATCTGACATCCATATTTAAAACTGACCCTGGGTCTTGTATCAGAGAACTTTGACCTTTTAATCAATGTGTCTGGAATGAAAGAGCGGTCTAAGTGCCATGACTACTTTTTGTGCTTTACTGAGCATGATTTTGACATGTTCAGTAGAGTACAGATACTAAACGGAATGAACACCAGCGCATTTATTGGGACCCGTTCGAACTAACGTCACCAGTCATAATGTTGAAATCTTTTCAATTACGTTTCAGGTCTTGACTGGCCCCCGGCAGCGTTGTCTGAAACAAAATTGATTCGAATTCCTGGACATGGATTGTCATTTGCCAATTATCAGTGTAGAGCTGTACATTATCCGACATTTTTGAAAATTGCTCTGAACTATTGTGGCTTTGTAGTCTGCCAAATAAATGATCAGATCATCAGCAAACGCTACCAATGATCGCGTTGGCAAGATGTTGAAATCAAGCCATCCAATAGCTTGTGAATGACTTTTGAGAAAAGCAGATGGGCAGACACTGAAGTTGCGCATTGTCGTCAGATTGCAAAAAAATGATTTCCCGTATAAAATATTGAACATCCTGGCGACAAGGTGTCTGGGGAACTTGTTCTGATGGAGTTCAAAAATCAGTCTATCTAACCACACCGTATCGAAGGCTTTCATCATATCAATAAGACACGCCCCAACACATTGTTGCGCATTCCGGCGTACCTGCATTCTCTCATTCGCAAGTTCAAATTGCTGCCGTAACATTTCCACCTTTCTTTGGGCACTTATACCGTTTTCTCTGTATATTTATTTATTTTTATTTACATTTTACCAATTTCCCTATAATTTTTACTTCCCCATCATCTCAATCCTACATTCTTACCCTATTTTCAATGACAAAAAATGTAGTAATATAATAATAATCTTAGTTTTCCCACTAACCATACTCCATTCATTAACTAAATTTCATTCGATAGCTTTTCCCTAACAAAACCTTATTCTTTCCGTCATACTAGCTAATTTCCTCATTTGCTCCCACTAAAAAATTTTATTTGGTATACTAACAAAATTGCATTCACGCTTCCCTACTAACAAATTTCGTTTCCATTAAGCAAGGTGCATAGTTGACGTTACTAATTCGATGAATGGGAAATCAACAGAAGGTGGCTCTGTTGGTAGCGTCGTGGATTCTCAACCGGAGGACTGGTGGGATCCTGGGTTCAAGTTCCCCCGAGCGCAGGAAAACACTCTTTTTGGGAAATCGGCAAAAGTAATTGTTTCCGTATATAAATGAGGATTGGCATCTAACCAAACGCTATCATGGTTATGCAAATCGCCATATATGCTGAATGGAAATTGTTGCGTTTGTCGATATGGATAAAATGTGTGTGAATCGAAATGCATTGAACTTAGATTACGATACCCAGATGCGGCAGCGGTAATTGGGCATGAAAGAAATGCGGGATTGAAGGGTGAAATTCTTGATTTAGAAAGGCAGTTAGTATTTGGCTTACGAATAAGAGGGAGTTTTTTTTCGGTGTCGGGTTTGATTTTGGTGTTGAGATGGGAGGGAATTTTAGCGAGTTTATGGTGGTGACGGAATAAAATAAAAGTCTCGATTTTGGATTCGGGGAATGAGTTTTGATATGGAAAACTCATGAAATGAGTTTTTACATTTTTCTTTATATTTTATTTTACTTATGTTTTCGACATATTTGAAATTTGTTTTTTTTGTATCTTTTTTAAAGTAAATTTCTCGATAGAAATTTACCTATTTCAGAAAGTACTATATAAATATATATATATATATATATATATATATATATATATATATATATATATATATATATATATATATATATATGGGATATAACGAAATTTGTGACCGCGCTAGAGGTAGCAATTTTGCTCCGATTTCACCAAATTTTCAGAAAAAGTATATTAAATATCTCTGCTAAGTGCGTGAACCAGCTATATCGGCCGGACAAAAACAAAATGGTGGCCATTTTTGACGAAAAATCGCGATGTCTGTTCTGACCAAAGTATAGCTCCGATTTGGATGAAATGTGGTATAACGGTTCACTGATATATGTGATGAATCTCATAATAAAATTTCCAAAGTCAGTATGGCAGAAACAAAATGGCGGCCGCTCAAAAATGGAAAAACGTGCAAAATTTTGTTGTTGTAATAGTGGTCATAGCCTTCAACAGATTTTCATGAAATTCGAAAGTTTGATAGAAATTATAAGTATCTAAAGAATTACGTAAAAAAACTGGAGGTCAGGTTGCAAAAAACAAAATGGCGGCAAGTTGAAGGTAAAAACTTCAAAGACTTCTCAAAGTCGCAATTTTGATCTGACATATATGAAACTTGATTTTAAGATAGACATTACTTAGATCTACAGTCTTTGATTTTTTGGTGATCGTGCATGAGCAAATTTCAAAATTGCGGCAGTTTAAATAGCCATTTTTTAAGGTTTTGTGGCCCTCTAGCCGTCACATTTTCCAACGGATTTTGATGAAACTTGAGATTATGGATCTCTATACTGTGTTCTTGTATTTTGCTGGAAATTATTAAAATTGAATGAAAAATAAAAAAGTCGAAAATTTAAAGCCTAATATTTTTAGCTGCTATTTTCACTAAAAATTGAATTATTTCGCCCTGTCTAGAGTGAAACTCCTATTTGAACGAGATGGTACATTGATTGATGAGGTCCTAGCATACAAAGATTTAAAATAACCCAAAATCAAATGCATGCATTCAAAATGGCGGCCCCCAAAGGTCTGAAGGCAAGCGCAATTTGCTATTTTAGTGCCAACTGAAATAATGAATATTTTTCATGGAAACGTTTTAAATGACTTTACTTGGCGGTATTTATAAACCAGACCATTTTTAACATATTGTAAAATATTTTTAACAATACCGTGAAAAATTATAAAATCGCGACTTGTTTGTCTGTCCGTCCGTCCGCCCGGTTGTTCGTGCGTCATAACAGGTTTTCTCGCAAACCACATGAGCTAGAATGAAGAAATTTTCTACGTAGGTCAAAAGTGCTGCCTCTTGAAATTTGCAGTGCAAGAAAATATTTTAAGGTATTTAAGGGGGGTCGCCCCATACAGGGGGTTCTCCCCATACAGGGGGGTGATATACAATTTTTTTTACTTCTGTAGCCCTCTAGCAGGCAAGATTCTCAACAGATTCCGTTGAAACTTGAAATGATAAGTTATTAAGGCAAGTTAATTTAATTTAATTATGCAAATCGAATGACAAATAAAAAAGTCGGAAATTTTTAGCTTAATATTTTTAAGCAGCCGATTTTAATAAAAATCGAAGTGATCGCCCCTCATAGTTCAGAAAAAATTGAAAATGTAAATATTAATGGCCACGCAAGTGCTGATTAAACTTTTATGGAAATCTTTTGAAATTAACTATTCGAGCTATTTAAGCCTTTGTGTGGTTACCACTGTGAAATGTGTAAACAGCAAATGCGAGAAGGGCGAAACCGGCATTTATATGTTTACAACAATTTATTATCCGCCGATTTTAAATATGTAATCCATACGTGTGCAACTCAATTTAATTAGCAAAATATTTGCGCACCGATAAAAAGTGTCTAAGGACGAACGTGGGCAGATTTTTTTTATGTTAATAAATACCCATGTGGTACTACAAAAATTGCAGAAAGAAGTCTAGTAGTAGGCAAGCCAAATTCTTTTTCGAAACTGTATGCTACATACAAGAAATTTACCTTTCCGGCTGGTGCTGCCAACGGGGATTTTTAACAGAGATAAACAACAACACTAAATGTAGAAATAATGGGCTGAAACTCATGACACGGAAATGAAACTCACAAAAACAAAAAAACAAAAAATAAGCACGAACATATTGTAATTGAGCCACCAATACCTAGATTCCAAATAAGTATCTCCATTGGAGTTGGTCTCGTGAACACAACTTCAGAGCATATTTCACCTTCTTATCGGTTGCCCATCTATACAAATGATATATAATTGAGACACCTCCGGAATCGAAAAAATATCAATACATGTCCAAATACACGAATGATTCTGTAGGAATAAAGCTTGTAGTGAGAAATATCTTAATATACCCGTCTGTAGGGTGGAATTGCTGTAAAATCCAGGAGTTTTCGCTCACAGTTACAGATCTTGCGATATGAGTCCGATGGTCTCAATATGAAGACATTGACCCCCGTCACTTTAGCAGTTTGATAAATTTATCTCTTCAATAAAAGTGTTTTCAATCCGTCTCAGGCTTTTTGTACAAATCAATACATGCACGAAGACATTTTCTGATAATATCATTTCTGACATCCATATGTCAAAACTGGTCTAACCAGGGTCTTGTAACATATATCTTTGACCTTTTGATCAATGTATCTGGTATGGAAGAGTCCGAAGGGCCATGACTTTTTTAGGGTTTTGTAAAATAATTTTACAAAACCCTACTAGTTTCGCGACCAGTCTGTCCGTCTGTCCGTCCGTCCGTCCGTCCGTCCGTCCGTCCGTCCGTCCGTCCGTCCGTCCGTGTGTCACAGCAGTTTTTCTCGGAAACTACTTAAGCTAGAAACATTAAATTTTGTGTGCAGGTGTAAAGTGGTGATCTCTTCAAAGTTCAACTACAAATAAAATTTATAAGGTATTTAAGGGGGGCCTCCCCATATAGGAGAGTGACCCCCCGAAAAAAAAATTTCATTGAAGGTAGCCGATATGGGTATCAAATGAAAGGTCTTGATGAGAACTTTTCAAAACAAGTCTTAGTTTTGCAAAATTTGCTTCGAGGGGCGCACAGGGAGGGGAAATACACGCAAAATTTGTGTCCCCCCCCCTCGCGATTGGACACCTGTGATGCGAAAAATCTGAAAAAAATCAGGAATGTAGGCCTTGGTGAGTACAACAACAACAAATACGTGAGAAGTCGCAATTCACTCAACTTTGTTAGTAATAGTATGATTTATCGATTTTATGTTTTCTTGAATAAAATCTTAACGGTACCCTTAAATTCAATGAAATTCAGTACGTGGATGTCTATTTACAAGATTGACCTATCCTGAAAGTTTCATAAAGATTGAATCATATCGAGCGAAGTTATAGCGGTTTGAATTTTCCTGTATTACTATGGAACAATATGCGCTGCATTTATTACTATGGCAACATATGGCTATGGAACAACATTACCGACTCAGACACTTCAGTTTTGCTAGGATTTGCATGAAAATTTCAGGGATGATATGTGTCATGCATATCTTTGAGAATCGGTTCAGCTAGTGGTATCAGTAATCGTAAAACAAAATAGTGGCTGTTTTAAATGCGAAGATTGAATAATTTTGAGTTATTTTTTCCCAACTTCAACGTTTAAGGTGCATGCTTTGAACACTTGATTCAATTTAATGAATGACTGAAGATGAGTACCTGCAATTAATGCTCATAAGTGAAACAAGTCAAGGAGGTGCGAGAGAGCTCCTAGCAAAAGGGTCTTGTAACCATCCAAGGATTCGAAAAAATTGGCCATTAATCTATGATAAAAGTACAGGAGAGTGGCCCCTGAAAAAAAAATTCATCAAACGTAGCCGATGTGAGTATCAAATAAAAGTTTTCATGGGAGCTTTTCAAAACAGTTGTTAAACTGTCAGTTTTTGCTTCAGTGGGGGCACAGGGGGGAAATACATGAAAAATGTGTTTCCTCCGTCGCGGATGGACATCTGAAATAATTATCAAGGGAGATATTTATGAGTATAACAATACCAAAAACCTCAGAAGTCGAATTCGTGCAACTTTGTTAATAATAGTATGATCTTCGTATTTCATATTTTCTCCAATCTGGTGACTGCATTTTGTAAATTGAATACAAAACCCTTCTGACATGAGCGTAGGTCTGTTTTCCCAACTTGTTTGTGCTTTAATGAGAATGATTTTGTTATTTTCAGTATAGTACAGATACTGATCGAGATAAACACTAAGGTATCAAACACAGGATTTATGTGGAATCCGTTCTGAACTACCCTTGCCAGCTATAATGTGGAAATCCTTCCAATGACGTATCAGATCTTAACTAGCTCCCAGCAGCGTTGCCTGAAACAAAATGGTTTAGCTCTTCTGCACACTGCCTTTCATTCAGCGATTGTCGGTGTGGAGCAGCACAGCATTAAATACTTTTTGAAGATTGCTCTGAGCTATTGTACCTTCTTGATCTGCCGAATAAATGGGCAGATCATCAGTGAACGCTAATAATGATTGCGTTGGAAAGATTAATATCAAAAACGTTCAATCGTCTGCGGATCAATATTGAGAAGAGCAGGGGTGCAATAACCATTCCTTGCTGTAAACCATTCAAGATCTTGAAGTTACGCATTGTCGTTAGATTCCCATCAGCAACAATATATGATTTCCCGTATAAAATATTGCACATCATGGTGATAAGGTATCTGGGGAACCTGCCCAGAAGGAGTTTAAAAATTAATCCATCTAATCACACCGTATCAAAAGTTTTCTCCATATCAATGAAACATGCTCCAACTCATTCTCAGTTTAGTTTTTAACAAATGTCTGAGATAATTTTCGTTATCGTGCGTCTTGTCAAATGTTCGGCACGAAAAGCAAATTAGCAATTTGGTATCAACTCATATTTCTCGATGCTGGCCTTTAATGTTTGTTTAGTATCACTTCAAACACCTCGCTAATGTTAGGCCGCAAGCTGATTGCGCGATAGCTTTTAGGGTACGAAGATTCCTTTCTTTCCTCCAAAATCGGCAATAACATAGCCTTGTTCCACACTCATTTTGGAAATATGAATGGCTCAACATGTTGTTGAACAATATACAATAATTCGAATAGCAACCTTAGGCAAGTCTCTGAGAATCTTATTTGGACTATTGTTAATACCACATAATTTGTTGTTGTTCATCTTACCAAATATGAAACACGTATTTAAAGCTTAAAACATAATCATTAAGATTCATGCTTGGTACGATATCAGATGCCAATTTTTCATTGAAATGAAGAATTGGTTTGTTGTTCCGGCTTGATTTACACTCGGACACTTTTGTTTCAACGATCTTTAAAACTATTTGATTCCCTCACATGATTTGGTAACTGAACCATTAAAAGATATGTGTTCCAATCAGGGCAAGTTTCTGCAATCTACCACACATAATCCTGTTTCCATTTCTATCCGGAACCCTACTTCCTATCGTGAATATTTATCTCGTCACTAATAACTTCAAGACTCGATAATTTCCCTCGAGACTTCTTATGGAACAAGCTTTTCACATTCATGAAAACACCATCTGGATCCTGTGGGTTTTTCCGCCCATTGGTCGCTGCCCTTGCTCCTGAAGTATGAACGGATTAAGTTCCGGACATTCTTCAGGTGTAATTGTAACAAAACCAACGAGGGATGGTTGTAGTCTAAAATCGCCAATAAAGATTACCGACGCGTATAAGAAGAAGGCTTTTCAATCCTTTTTACCTTGCGATGGTTGATGTTTCATATCCTTCCATACTGTTTCGATGGTTAATCAAGGAATCAATCGTTTCCAATGTCGGCTTCTCTAATTTTGACTAATAGAGTTCGACTTCATCGTTGCTTAGATTCCAATCACTAGGCTCAATTGTGCAAGCTTGCCATCATCAGGAGAAGGACATCGCTTCTGGCAATACCGATTAAACTTCTTTTGAAACTTTCTTCAACCCTTTTTTTGAAATTCAGCCGATGATTTTCATGTTGAACTAGAATGAGGAAGAGATCGTCCCTTTGATGATTGATTTACATTATGATTGCGTTATGGCCACTATCGGAAGGAAGTACCCACAGTTTCCATTGAGGACTGTTGATGCTGAATTCAAGTCTTGCGTTAGCAATGCAGAGGGCCACATATGAATTTGTCCCAGCGTATGTTGGGAACTCTGCCCCATATGGATTGCAGCTGTATTCAGCTTGGTTCTCTGTTATCCAGGAATAAACCTCTTCGATTAATGTTGGCGTTGAGCCATGACGTATGCTTGGCACGCAGGTCACCGGCAAGAATGTAATAACTATGCAGTCTGCTCAATTCGAGTATTTTAAACAAGGAACTAGGCTCCACTTTGGACTTGAGAACATTTCTACCGGTTTTAAATTCAGAGATAACGGAGAGGTTAACGGCACCTGGTATTGAAATTTTGCTAACCAACACTTCATAAAATTCAAATTTTTTTAACAACGGCTGACAGAATTCGCCGCTAGTAGAGGCTTCACAGTAAACTCCACATACTCCCCGTTTCGAGACATCCATAAAAGAATATAGGCATCCCCAGACGGTTGCACATTCATTCAAATCGACCATGATCTCATGCAAAAACAAACAGCCTCCAGCATTCTTGACATGCGCTCATTCCACAGCCTTGTCTGTAATTAGGACCACTACCTTATAAGGGTCAAATTCCGATGGTCCACCTTCAAGAGCTGTCGACAAGGAAGATCAGCAACCCCAAGTATCAGATAAACAGGCTGAATGAAAGCTCAGTAACGTCCACATACGTGTCTGCGCTGAAAAATTGCATCAACATAGCTCCACAGGCAGGAAAAACGAACGGTGAGTTCTAAACCATGTGGAAGATAATAAGAGATGCATTAACAGAAGCGACCAAAGAGGTCTTGATGCACCGGCCAAAGAAAAGTAAGAACGACTGGTATGGTGAAGAATGCAAGAAAGGGGTTAAAAAAGGAATCAGATGTACAAAAATCCAGTGAGCGAATAATTCAGGCCAAAGAACAAAGCGAAGCCCCTCGACAACAAGCTGAAAAAATTGGCCAAAGGAGGAACAACTGACTATCAACACCAAGATCTAACAGATACATGAAAACATGACCCTTCATGGTCAGATCGACGTACGCCTCTTTTAAACAACTAGGAAATGGCTTCGATTCTTTAATAGTATTTGCAAAAGTGCACAAGAAGCAACCATAGGCAATTAATTAGATCAACGTCTAGCAATCGTTGTGTACAGACGTCTTTTTAAACCACTTCTGTCAAAAATTTTCGAAAATTAAATTAATTTTTTAAGACGTCAGTCTGAAGTTAATTTTTATTGGAAAAAGCTTATACCATTTTAGCAATCGGTTCCAGGAATTTATATCGAGTATTATTTAACTTCGAAACATAAAGAAAAGCGTAGAATCCAAAAACATGAAGGAGCCTGATGGCTTCCCACCATTAAAAGAACCTGGAGAAATGTCTAATACAAAACTGGTGACAATCAACAAAAGAAAACATGATCAAGAAAACTCCGTAAACGTTGGATGCAAACTACAAATAATTGAAGACAGTGACGAAACGATCAAACAATGTAAAGAAAATGACGAACTTAAGCTAGAAATACAGTCCCTCAAAGATCTAGTCAAAAAAGGGATAAAGCTTCAAAGACCACAGCCGCGAAATCAAATGCAATAGCAAATAACGGCGAAAAAAACTGTGAAACAAACCATCCCGGAAGAAATTCTAAGTAAAGGATTTTCCAATAAGAGGTGTTATTTTGAAAAGGCCGCTATTTCAGTATTTGAAGCTGTGATTTTTTGACATTTGACAAGTAAAAACTACGTCATTAATAAAAATATACACGCTTCAAGAATGCATTGAAATTATTAAAACTCACTATAAAAATGGTGAAAATTTGGCAAAAACGGTTCGTAAAACTCGAACATTTTTGGATCGTTGTAAAGCACCTTGTCGGGCCGCAAAACAGAAATTGGAGGTAAAATTCGAGTTGTTGGGACAACTTAGTGGTGTGAAGAATAAAACCCGTGCATGTCACTCAAGAACAGCCGAGAATATTGCTGCTGTAGCCGAAAGTGTTGAAGAAAACCCAGGTTTATCCGTTCCTCTTCAAAGTCAAAGTCAAAGTCAAAAGCGCTTTATTTAATACCAATCGTTATAAATTTTTAAAAGAACATATAGCAAATTCCAAACAATAAAACTATAAAAAACTTAATGGCCCGAATGGCTCTCTAAATTTATACGTTATCAGTTAAACACATTTAATGAAAAAAATACACTTGCAAATTTGAATTAATTAAGATTATTAGATATTTTTTGATTCAATTGGAAAAAGGAGAAAAAACCAACCAGCATTATTCAAAAATTACTTATACTACTAACACAACAATGAACTTATATCATATACCTAATATGTTACACCCTAATTCTAAATAAGTTCAATCAAAAAAAAAAACAACAAAAAAACGTTACCTTATATTGAAACCTATACCTAATTTATAATACAAATAAATAACAATACTAGATATAGCAATAATGAGATGAATCTAAAAAACTAAGTAACGAGAAAAAGCACAAAAACAGAAAATAAATACGAATAATTTAGACATTGTCATTCAGCCACCAATACCTAGATTGCCCCGTCTCAACTCGATCAGCCTCAACGAATCTAGCAAATGAGTTTCTCCATTGGAATTGTTAGTCTCGTGAACTCAAGTTCGGAGGATATTTTATCTTCTTATCGGTGGCCCGTCAATATATGTGATATATGACTGGGACGCCGTCAGAATCAAAAACATATCGATTCATGTCCAAATACACGAATGCTTCTGGAGGAATGAAGCCAGTAGCGAGGCAAGTCGCTATATACCCGTCTGTAGGGTGGAACGGCTGTGAAATCCAAGGGTTTTCACTCACAGTCACAGATCTTGCGATATGATTCCGAAGAAGTTTCAATATGAAAATATCGACTCTAGTCACTTCTGCAGTTTGATAAATTCTTCTATTCGATATATAGTGCTTCCAATCCGTATCAGGCTTTTTGTACAAACCAGTACATGCACGAAGACATTTCCTTTCGAAAACTCTTAATCTTTCTATTGTACTAGCACTCTGGTTGTACCAGATCTGGCATCCGTATGTCAAAACTGACCTAACCAGGGTCTTGTTACAAATAACTTTGACTTTTTGATCAATGTATCTGGAATGAAAGAGTCGCCGAAGAGCCATGACTACTTTTAGTGCTTTACTGAGCATGATTTTGACATGTTCAGTATACTACAGATACTGATCGAGATGAACACCGAGGTATCGAACACAGGATTTATGTGGAACCCGTTCTGAACTACCCTCACCAGCCATAATGTGGAAATCCTTCCAATTACGTTTCAGGTCTTGACTGGTCCCCTGCAGCGTTGTCCGATACAAAATTGTTGCGCACTTCTGCGCATTGATTTTCATTCGCCAATTGTCGGTGTAGAGCTGCACATCATTAAACATTTTTTGAAGATTGCTCTGAACTATTGTGGCTTTTCGGTCTGCCGTATAGATGATCAGATCATCAGCAAACGCTACCAATGATCGCGTTGGCGAGACATTAAAATCAACGCTGTTCAATAGCTTGCGAATGAATATTGAGAAGAGCAAGGGCGCAGTAACTGTTCCCTGCTGTAGACCATTCAAGACCTTAAATTCGCGCATTGTTGTCAGATTTCCATCAGTTACAAGAAATGATTTTCCGTATAACATACTACACATCATGGCGACAAGGTGTCTGGGGAACCTGTCCTGAAGAAGTTTGAAAACTAGTCCATCTAACCACACCGTATCGAAGGCTTTCTCCATATCAATGAGACATGCTCCAACACATTTTCTATCATTTAGTTTCCAACAGATGTCTGAGGTTACTTTCGTTATTGCATGTATGGTCGAATGCCTGGCACGAAAACAAAATTGGCAATGCGGCATCAACTCATATTTCTCAATTTGGGTGTTTAATGCTCTGTTGAGTATCACTTCAAACACCTTGCTGATGTTAGGCAGCAAGCTGATTGGGCGATAGCTTTTAGGGCATGAAAATACCTTTCCTTTCTTCAAGATTTGAAATACCTTAGCCTTTTTCCACTCATTTGGGAAATATGAATTGTTTAACATGTTGTTGAACAATATGCAATAGTTCCTAATAGCAACCTCAGGCAAATGTCGGAGAACTATATTTGAAATACCGTCACTACCACATGATTTTTTAGTGTTTATTCTGCGAAATATGAAACACAAGTCTTTATAGCTGACAAAATAATCAATAAGATTCAAGCTCGGTATCAGGTCAGATGGTAATGTTTCATCGAAATGAAGAATTGATTCGCCGTTCAGGCTTGATTTGAAGTCGGAAACTTTTGCTTCAACGACCTCCGAAAATATTTCATTCCTTCTCTCTGGGTTTGGCAGATGAACCAATTCAAAATGTTTTCCAATCAGGGCAAGTTTATCCAATCCATCACATATAATCCTGTTTCCATTTCTATCCGGAGCCGTACTATCAATTTCGATACCAGCTCTATCGAGAAGATTTATCTCATCACTAGCGACTTCAAGATTCGATACCTTCACTCGAGACTTCCTGCGGAATAAGCTACTCACTTTCGCGAAAACGCCATCTGGGTCCTGTGGGCTAATACCCCTCAGTTTTTCTGCCCATTGATTGCTGACCTCACTCCTGAAGTATGAACGGATTAAGTTCCGGACATTCTTCAGGTGTAATTTCAACAAAGCCAACGAGGGATGGTTGTAGTCCAAAAATCGTCGATAATTATTGTTGACGCGTGTGAGAAGAAGGCTTTTCAATATTTTCAACCTTGCGATGGTTGGTGTTTCATATCCTACCATATTGTTTCGATGTTCAATGTTGAGAACAACTTTTTCAATCGTTTCCAACGTCAGCTTCTCTAACTTCGACAAATAGAGATCTATTTCATCGTCAGTTAGATTTCTGTTATTAGGAACCATTGAGCAAGCGTTGCCATCATCAGAAGAGGGACATTGCTTCTGGTACTCCCGATTAAACTTCTTTTGAAACTTTCCCCAGTCTCTTTTTTTAGGGTTTTGTACTAAAATACAAAACCCTATTGCAATCACGACCTGTGTCCGTCTGTCCGTCTGTCCGTCCGTCCGTCCGTCCGTCCGCCTGTACGTCACAGCACTTTTTCTCCGAAACTATAGAAGCTACAGCCATGAAACTTTGTGGAAAGGTCAGAAGTGGTGACCTCTTGAAAGTTCAAGGGTGGAAAAATTTTTCAAAGGGGTTTAAGGGGGTCTCCCCGTATAGGGAGGTGACCTCTCAAAAAAAAATTTTCACCATTGGTAGTCGACCAGGGTGTCATTGGAAAGGTCTCAATGAGACCTTTCCAAAACAAGTCTTAAAATTGCCTTATCGGTACCGAGGGGGGCAGGGGAAGGGGAAATGTACGAACTTTTCGCGTACCCCCCCCTCGCGATTGGAAACCTTCCATCCGAAAAATCTGAAAAAAATCAGGAATGTAGGCCTTGGTGAGTACAACAACAACAAATACATGAGACGTCGAAATTGACTCAACTTTGCTAGTAATAGTATGATTTATCGATTTTAAGTTTTCTTGAATAAAATCTAAACGGTACCCTTAAATTCGATAAAATTTAGCAAACAGATGACTTTCTATAAGATTAATTTTTTCGGCAAGTTTCATAAAGATCGAATAGTATTTAACGAAGTTATAGCAATTTGAATTTTCCCGTATTACTATGGAACAATATGCCCTGTATTACTATGGAAACATATGGCTATGGAGCCATATGCGCTTTTTATCGATTTAGACACTACAGCTTTGCTAGGATTTGCATTAAAATTTCAGGAATGATAGGTATCATGAAAATTAGTACATACAATTGAAACAAGTCGAAGAGGCAGGAGAGAGCTTCTAGCAAAAAGGCTTTGTAACCATTCTAGGATTCGAAAAAATAGGCCATGAATCGATGATTACAGTACAGAGGAGTGGGCCCTGAAAAAAATTTCATGAAAGGTAGCCGATATGAATATCAACTGAAAGTTCTCTATGAGAGCTTTTCAATACAGTTCTTAAACTGACAGTTTTTACTTCAGTGGGGGCACAGGGGGGAAAACATGAAAATGTGTTTCTAAAAAATCTGGAAAAATTATCAAGGGAGATATCTATGGGTATAACTAAAACAAATACTTCAGAATTCACAATTCTTTCAACTTTGTTAATAATAGTATGATCCTCGAATTTCACATTGTCTCCAATAAAATCGTCTTTGACATGTTTCTTGATTTTATTCGTTGCTGGTTACTGCATTTTGTAAGTTGAGTACAAAACCCTTCTGACATGAGCATAGGTCTGTCTACCCAACTTGTTTCTCCTGATTTTTGTTCTTTAAATATTGAATAAAATTAACGTCATTATCTTGATTAAAATTACCTCCGATGTTTTCTTCGATTTCCATATCTTCGGTTAACCCCTCCAGCGCTGCAAAATAATTTTGGCTCTCGTTGGTACCACCTGCACTTAGAACTTCCTCTGGATTTACTTGCTTTGTACTTTTCTTCGGCTTTGTTACCTGTTGCCATTGATTTTGTGGCTGCGTCTTTTGAGGCTTCATCCCTTTCTTGAAAAGATCCTTGAGAGACTGTATCTCCTGCCTTAGTTCATCATTTTCTTTCTGCAATTTGGCCATTTGTTGATTGTCCGCTATTATTTGCAGCTTGCACCCTCCATCTACGGAGTTTTCTTCATTATGTTTTCTTTTGGTGATTGTCGCCAGTTTCGTATTCGTCGTTTCCCCAGGTTGCCCCAACGGTGGGAAGCCGTCGGGCTCCTCCATACCAGCGGCGAAATTTTCTTTGTGAATTTGTTTTTCGTTACCAATTGAAGTAAAAATATTCGATAGAAATTTCCTTAATCGATTGCTTCGACTATATAAGGTTTTTTGCGATAAAAATTAACTTCGGACTAACGTTTTTAAAAAATTATTTTAATTTTTGAAAACTTTTGACAGGAGCGATTTAAAAGACGTCTATACGCAAAGACTACTACGATCCATCCTCCTCCATTCCTCTTCGTTTTTTGGAATTAGGCATTCCAAAAACGTCATTACACCGTATTTTGCATAAAGATTTGGGTCTCAAGGCTTTTAAAGTTTAGCTAACGCAATAACTCAAGCCGGTCGATAATTAACAACGTCGTGTCTTTGCTGATTGGGTCCTTGAAATCCATGAAAATGATCCGGAATCCCATCGAAAAATCATCTTGAGTGATGAGGTCCATTTTCACCTCGGTGGCTTCATCAACAAGCAAAACTGTCACATCTGGGGCTCACAAAACCCAAGAGTTATTGTTGAAAAGCCTCTCTATCCTCAACATATGACTGTTTGGTGTGGTTTATGGTCCAGCGGAGTCATTGGCCCTTACTTTTTCAAAAATGAGGCTGGAGCAACAGTTACGGTGAATGAGTTGCGCTATCAAGAGATGATTAATGATTTTTTATGGCCGGAATTGGATGGTATTGATCTGGACAACGTTTACTTTCAACAAGACGGCGCTACGTGCCACACAAGCAACGAAACCATTGTTCTTTTACGGGAAAAGTTTCCGGACCGTGTTATCTCTCGAAGAGGTGATCACAATTGGCCATTTGTGAGGCTATCGAGTACATAGGGCAGCCACTTTGCGATTTGGTTATGGAAAATTTCATGAAAAGGATATGGTCCTGTAAACGTGTTGCTGTGCTCATGCCTGATGTTTTTTTCACTATTAATGGTAAACCTTCTTCTTTATAATGAAATAAACAATCGGTCATTTATATTAAAAATGCCATTTTTCTTTTAATATCAAAATTACACGTCTTATCGGAAAACCCCTGTATAATGGGTCTACTATAGAGATCACTACATTTAGGTAATAAACTAATTTGCCAATAGGTTTTAGGGCATAAAAACTCCTTTCCTTTCTTCAAGATTAGAAATGCCTTGGCCTTTCTCCACTTAATTGGGATATATAAATTGTTCAGGCTTGATTTGAAGTCGGAAACTTTTGCTTCTTTGACGCCTGAAAAGATTTAATTTCCTCTCTTAGGGTTTGGTATATGAATCAATGCAAAATGTATAATCAGGGAATGTTTCTGCAATCCGTCACATATAATCCTGTTTCCATTTCTATCCGGAGTCGTACCATCAATTTTGATACCAGCCCTATCGAGAAGGTTTATCTCATCACTAGTATCTCCAAGAATTGATACCTTCACTCGGGACTTCTCACGGAATAAACTATTTGTTTTGATGAAAACGCCTTCTGGGTCCAGTGGGCTAATACTCCTGAAGTATGAACGGATTAAATTTCAGAGATTCTTCAGGTGTAATTTCAACAAAGCCAACGAAAGATGGTTGTAGTCCAGAAATCAGCAATAAATATTTTTGACGCCTGTGAGAAGAAGGCTTTTCAATCTTTTTAACCTTACGACAGTAGGTGTTTCATATCCTTTCATATTGTTTCGATGTTTAACCTTAGGAACTACTTTCTCAATCGTTTCCCACTTCGACAAATTTATTTCATCGTTAGTTAGATTCCTGTCATTAGCTGTTTCTGCTTCTGGTACTCCCAATTAAACTTCTTTTGAAACTTTCCCAATCCATTTTTTTAATCCAACCGATGATTTTCGTGTTGAGCTGGAATGAGGAAGAGATCATCCCTTTGATGATTTATTTCCATTGCGATTGCGTTCTGGTCGCTATCATGAGGAAGCACCTGCAGTTTCCGTTGAGGATTATTAAAGCTAAATTCAAGTCTTGCGTCAGAAATTTAGGGATCTAAAGATTAACTTTTCCTAGAGTATGTTGGGAACTCAACACTGTTATCCACGATTTCAGGAATACACCTCTTGGGTTATTTTTAGCGTTTAGCTATGATGTATACAGGGCATTCAGATCAACGATGGGATCTTGTTCTAAGAATAACCAATCCCAAGTATAGCTCCGTCATTAGACCCCTATGGTACAAAATTTCAGTAAAATATACGGGACCTAAACACTATTCAGAACTTATCATGATTTTTGAGTACCAGCCCGTCTAAACATTGTTGTTCATGAAAATATAAATAAACGCTTCTCACTCAAATCACAAAAAACGCATTTAAATAATGCAGCATCAAAAACATATTAAAAACTTACGGTGTTTCACTACGAAATATTTAAGTGAACTAAATGAAAATATACATATAGAGATGATTTAGTATAGACTCTTGATTCAAGGAACTCAAATTTTTTTAGAAAGTGGCTTCACTCAGTTAAATCTGAGGCGCAACTACATGCCGGGCTGGTCAAGAGTTTCAGATCTATCATTTTCTGCTATTTGTGACTCTCCTAAATTTTTTTTTTAACACGTTCGAAAATTTATTACGATTAGGATAATAATTTGAATGTAATTTAACTTTTTTTTCAATACGACTTACATTTTATTCTGTGGTAGATTCAGAGTTATGGTTGTAAGGGCATCTTCGCCATATTTCCAACAACCAAGGAATCCAGTTATTGTATATAATGTTATTGAAATTGCTGATCCAATATTTAAAATGCCAAAGCATCCAAGGAATTTCTTTGGATTCTTCATATTATTTTCTAATGAAATTGTCTTAAAATGATATTTATTGATTAGTTTCATCAAAGGAACTTAAAATCCATTCAAACAGCAAAAAAACTTACAGTTCCTATAGAAGTTATTGCAAACATAGCAGTTCCAAAGTAAAGCGGGATATGTTGAGGATGGCCAAACTTCTCCCGTTTTGATAATGGCGGCAAATCTTGACATATATAATAGAACATCATTGTCAAGCCTATTATACAAGCAAAAAATATCTCAGTTAAAAATGAAATAGTTAAATGAATTCCACAAAATACTTGTAAGTATCATAATATTTGCCAGTTGCGAGATAATTGCCAAATACTTTAAATTTCTAATCATAAAAATGACCACACAAGGGGTAATCAAAGCGGCAATTATGATTCTGATATCCAATTTTATCCAGTAGTAATCGGTGATATGTTTAATGTTCTCTGCTGAGAATATTATATATACAGAACACAGTGCTATCTCGTATGCAATCATGAATATGTCAGGCATCCACCTGAAGTAATTTAATTAGTGCTGAACAATTTGACACTCATAGTATTACAATGAAGGTTTTGATAGCCATCTCAGGCACCTAGGCCCCTTTTCTAGAGCAAGTTGCATTGTTTCGGGATATGTCAGTGATGGAACACGGTGTCGCTTGCACAAGATGTATTGTGATCGGATCTAGAAGAAGTCACTAATTGTGCTAATTTTATACGTAGTTTCAAAGCATACTTACCAATATATGAAAGCAGTGAGTTGTTAGTCCACCAAGAATAAAATTGCCAATGACTCCCAATACCCAACCGGCATATTGAAACGCTTCTGGTACAGATAGGATTCCAATTCCTATAATTCCCTTTACCATGAGAATTAATGTATCTAGGTCCCTGCATAAAATAAATATTTTAGAGTATTTATCCAATCAAGCTGAATATCGGCTGTAGGGGGCAAATTAAAATGATACTACATTATTAAGATACGAGTATTATTGGGCCTAAAATTTTCTTAGTATTTAATAAGATTCGTTCATTGAAAATACAAGAAAAACAAGTTGGGTAAACAGACTTACGCTCATGTCAGAAGGGTTTTGTATTCACTTTACAAAATGCAGTCACCAGATCGAATCAAATCAAGAAACATGTCAAAGACGATTTTATTGGAAAAAATATGAAATACGAAGATCATACTATTATTAACAAAGTTGAACGAATTTCGACTTCTGAGGTTTTTGGTATTGTTATACTCATAAATATCTCCCTTGATAATTATTTCAAATGTCCATCCGCAACGGAGGAAACACATTTTTCATGTATTTCCCCCCGGTGCCTCCACTGAAGCAAAAACTGACAGTCTAACAACAGTTTTGAAAAGCTCCCATGAAAACATTCATTTTATACTCATATCGGCTACGTTTGATGCATTTTTTTTTCAGGGGCCACTCTCCTGTACTGTTATCATCGATTAACGCCCAATTTATTCGAATCCTAGAATGGTTACAAAACCCTGTTGCTAGGAGCTCCCTCCCACCTCCTTGACTTGTTTCACTTATGAGCATTAATTGTAGGTACTCATCTTCAGTCATTCATTCAATTGAATCAAGTGTTCAAAGCATGCACCTTAAACGTTGAAGTTGGGAAAAAATAACTCCAAATTATTCAATCTCCGCATTTAAAACAGCCACTATCTTGTTTTACGATTACTGATACTACTAGCTGAACCGATTCTCAAAGATATACATGACCCCTATCATTCCCTGAAATTTTCATGCAAATCCTAGCAAAGCTGTAGTGTCTGAGTCGGTAAAAAGCGCATGTTGTTCCATAGCCATATGTTGCCATAGTAATAAATGCAGCGCATATTGTTCCATAGTAATACAGGAAAATTCAAACCGCTATAACTTCGCTAAATATGATTCAATCTTTATGAAACTTTCAGGATAGATCAACCTTATGAATAAGATTTTATTCAAGAAAACATAAAATCGATAAATCATACTATTACTAACAAAGTTGAGTGAATTGCGACTTCTCACGTATTTGTTGTTGTTGTACGCACCAAGGCCTACATCCCTGATTTTTTTCAGATTTTTCGGATCACAGGTGTCCAATCGCGAGGGGGGGGGGGGACACAAATTTTTCGTGTATTTCCCCTCATTGTGTGCCCCTCGAAGCAAACTTTGCCAAACTAAGACCTGTTTTGAAAAGTTCTCATCAAGACCTTTCATTTGATACCCATATCGGCTACCTTCAATGAAATTTTTTTTTTCGGAGGGTCACTCTCCTATATGGGGAGACCCCCCTTAAATACCTTATAAAATTTTTTTGTAGCTGAACTTTGAAGAGATCCCGACTTTACACCTACGCACAACATTTTATGTTTCTAGCTTAAGTAGTTTCCGAGAAAAACTGCTGTGACACACGGACGGACGGACGGACGGACGGACGGACGGACGGACAGACGGACAGACGGACAGACTGGTCGCGAAACTAGTGGGGTTTTGTAAAATTATTTTACAAAACCGTAATTAAACAATTTTGTTTTTTGGAAAAAGGGAGTGCTGCTCAAAAATGATTTGAGGTGAGGGTTTGTCTGTCTGTCCATCTTCTACCCATGACATAAATTGTCCTCTGCAATAATTATATTATGAACCATATATAACACATTTAAATAAATACAATCAATGGCAAAAATTAAATAAATGATATAAAAAAAATGTTTACAACAAAATTTTTTAACCGTAATAATGATAAAGGGAAAATTCAAGGAAGAATACTCTCGTGAAATGGAATTTGAGGAAAATTAGAAGTATATCTGAGGAAATTTAAATTAAATTAATAACAAGTGATATTGATAAATCCAATGATTGCCACAGAAACACCGAAGGTCATATGTACGAGGTGTGACGATTAAGTAATGAGACCAATTCCATGAAAACCGAATATTTGAATTATTTTACAACTCTGCCATCCCCTTCAAAGTAGTCTCCTGGAGCCACTACACAACGATTCCATTGCGTTTTCCATTCTTCGTAACATTTTTGGAATGCTTTGACTAGGATGTCCGCGAGTACCCTCGTCACGGCCACCGTAATCGACTCAAAATGGGTTCCTTTTGCCACTAATTTTATTCTAGGGAATAAAAAAAGTCACAGGGTGACATGTCGGGTGAATAAGGCGGTTGTTGCAACACGGCGATCCCATTAGAGGCCAAATACTAGGACACGCTGAAGGCTCCTCAAAAAGGTTCTTTGGAACCATCTTCGCGTACAACTTTTTCATCCCAAAATCATTGGTCAAAATTTGTCCGACTATTTCACAGTTCACGTCCAGTTCCAAGGCCAACATTCGAACTGATAAACGCCTATCTGCACGGATTAGAGCGCGCACACGCTGCGCATTCGCGCCAGTCTGCACCTCGACTGGTCTCCCGCTCCGCGCCTCGTCTTCCACGCTTTCACGACCCTCTTTAAACTCTTTATGCCATCGAAACACCTGGGCACGTCTAAGAGCACTTTTATCATGCACTTTTACAATTTTAGCGTACGTTCCCGGAGCTGTTTTGCCCAATTTTGCGCAAAATTTTATCACGACGCGTTGCTCTTGATTTCGTTTCTCCATTTTCGTGACTAGCACCACCAACACACGTCTATTTAACACGACACAGCAGGCAAGTTAAACAAGCTAGAGCAATGATAAATATATCAATGGAGAGGAAAAAGATGTCGAGGAAGGGGAAGGGAATTTCACGGTCGCAGGCTTACCACAAGCGCGGCAATAAAATCAGTCTCAGCACTTAATTGTCACACCTCGTATTAAATGCAGGAAACCGGCAGAGGAAGCCCACCCAGTGATGGGATGTGCTTCAACTTGAAATGCATAAGGATGACTGAAGAGAGATACAAGATCATTAAGGAGATCTCTGATGATGTTATATGGATGTGCCCCACGTGGAAGCTGTTACATCAAAAATTCAAGGAGCAACAACTTTTCCATCAAATGAAATATCAAGGAATGAGAGATGAAATTCAATTCTTCAATAGATAAGACGACAACTGAAAGCAAACCATTATATGCACAAGTAATAAAAAACTATACGTCCCCTCAAACTGAGCTCCGCTCAAATGCTTCGTCCCAAAAAGGGTTCATAATTAAGCCAAACAAGTTGAAGTAGCAGGAGAGTGCTCCTGCCAGAAACAATTAGTAAATCAAACAATATATTCTGCATATCAAAACTTGACTAATATACAGATTTCATAAATTGAGTTCGAAAAATATTGCGGTTATTATGATTTTAAACTCGCCACCATTTTGTTTCAAGTGTTTTGACCCCGTTGCTTGATTAGTCATGATAACACATCAATATTACAAACCATTTCTAAAATTTTTATCAAAACTCCTACATATTTGTAGTGTCTAGGTCCGTTGCAAACGTGCATCTCCCTTGTATCACGTGTTAATGTTGTTGTAATTGTTAAATATTCAATCGGCTGTAACTTAGCTGTTTATCGTTCAATTTTTTTGAAATTCACAAAACACATACAAGTGATTTTCAAAAACATAAATTGTAGCTTTTGAGAAAGGTCCCATCTTGATTTTATAGGCAAGAATGTAAAATTTATTAAATGTACTATTATTAACAAAGTTGATCGAATTTTGTCTTCTGAGGTATTTGTTGCCCTTTTACTCCTAAAGTCACACCACTGTGATTTTTTTCAGATTTTTCGGATCAAAAGTGTCCAATCGCGAGGGGGGGACACAAAATTTTCGTACAAATTCCCTTTGCCTGAACCCCTCAAAGCAAAACTGGTTGATTTAAGACCTGTTTTGAAAAGTTTCCTCAAGACCTTTCATTTGATACACATATTGCCCACATGCGATGAAAACTTTTTTTCGGGGGGTAACTCCCCTATATGGGGAGACCCCACTTAAAGACCATATAAATTTCTTTTCGTAGTGAAACTTTAAAGAGGGCGTCATTTTGCAACTCTTTACAAAATCTTATGTTTCTAGCTTATGTGGTTTGCGAGAAAAAGTGGTGTGACTCACGGACGGACGGAGGGACGGACAGACAGGACGCGATTTTAGTAGGGTATTGTAAAATGATTTTAAAATACCCTAAAAAGCATACATGATGTTACCCTCCTCGAAGTGGGCTTTCTGGCTGGGAGCCTTCGGCCCCGGACAGCCCCCCGAAGAATGGGCGTAAGCGCCACTCGCTTAGCCAGCGGGCCCCAAATATCCGATCAAATCACCTATTACGTTCCCCTCCACACCTTCGTACCTAGTTTTTACAGAAAACGAAGTACAATTGCAAAGGAGACCCAAAAAGGAACAAAAAGGAAACTGCCTCCTACTGCCATCGGACCACCAGGTTTGACTTGCACCGCTTCTTTAACTTTCCTCCCCCAAGCCAAGGTACCGCTGAACATTAAAAATTGAAAAGAAAAACAAGAAAAATCGTCAATATAAAAAACCACAAAAACAAGAAACGATTCCAGTTTAAATTAACATGTGTATTCCAATCAACAAACAGAACAATTATAATACAAGACCTTTCTTCGCGGTACCGTTGGGGGTCCCTTTCTACTCCCACTTGTCCACCATATCCGTATTGGACCTCCATTTCGCAGAACCTTGATTGTTTTGCGGGTTTGAATAGTTCCTTAAAGCTCCAGGTTTTTTTAATTTTCTTCCCACTCGAACTCCCCAAAACGTTGTACGGTTCCTTAATTAGATTAGTTTCTTCAAGTCGCGGGTTTTGTTTTTAATTTTCTGCCCATTCAAATTCTCCAAAATTTGGCCTTCAAAATGCGTTCCCAAGGGCTTTCAATCACTTTCGTTCGCAACCCTATACGTGGGTAACTCGGGAACTCCCTCTTACGCTACGTTTACCTTCGAAGCTTATCAGGCTTCTACTATTCCAGTAAAATCTTCATTTCCCAATTCACCAAATTTCTTCCCCTAGTCTTTCAGTCTCTCACTGATTAAGTTTCTAGTTTACACTCACACCTTAAAATATTTCACGCCCGCGGCTATAATCTCTTCGCGATCACTATGTATCTAAATACTTTTGCTAATACTTCACGCACAAGTTATTCTATTATCCAATTTAACGGAAGATACTCGTACGTATCTTAATACTTTTGCGATCACTTCGCGCGCAGGGCTAGCCACCATCGAACATTTTCGCAGTACCGAGTACTATCCAACAAAAGAGACCCGCTCACTCGTTTTGCTCCCTAAAATAGATGCGTAACAACGGGGGTTGTCTGCTAATCGAAAGCGACGATGACCGGCTATCCACCTTTGTTTTGCAATCCCTAATTAGCAACATAGTCTATTTCGTCACGGTTTCCCAAACTGATGACTACTTGCGCTTAGCGTAACCTCGAACCAATCTCGAATCAATATGTGAAACATAGCAATTTGTTCCGAGTCTTGATCAATTCTTGAACTGGTTTGCTGCGATAAGACAAAAGTGACGTTTGGACTAATCGTTCATGTTTATAAACGTATCGTGGTCGCAAAATCTGATTCGAATAAGAAGTTTGTGAAATTTTGGTCGCGTGAATCAGTTTAAAATAGGAAGTATTAAAAATTTGTTCGTGTATAATGCATCTAAAGGGATTTGTCCGCGTATACGATTGAACGATGGGTAAAATACGCTGCCAGTACCCACGCTGATAAGGTGTTTCCAAGCGTGATGTCAAATGAATTGATCCACGAAAGGTAATACTAATTTAATATTCAAAGTGTTTACATCACCCAAATTTCTTGACGCGTTGAAGGCTCCCTGTAGAGTTTTAGCTGCGAAACAGAATGCTTTCGTTCTTGATATGGGAGAGTGTTCTTTCACGGAAATCGTTTCGTTTACGAATTCAGCCGTCCACCATGGTGTTATGTGAGTGATAATGCTGCCTTCATCCTTTCTGGGTACGAGTAGAGCCACTTTTGGGTGAGGATGATCGAGGGTCGGGTATGCTTGAAGCTGTTTCTGTCATGGTTCAGTACTTTCCACGACGTCTGTTTACCGCATTGATGGGTTGTGAATGCATAGACTTAAAAGTAAAGTTCACAATAGTAGTGGTATCTACGTATTAATTACGTTACATTATAGACATTTAGCAAAGCGATGACCTCAGCTGTTGATTATTATTTAAAGTGAGTGAACTATATCGAATGGCAGCCCAATGCTGAGAAGGATGCAGCTTTACTTGTTACATTCATTGGATAAAACGCTTGCCGATTTTAGGTCGACGATAAGGCCGTCGAATCGCAAGACTCTTCTTCGACTGCTGTTGCTTTAATGGGCTAGGTAATCAATTTACAAATGAGGAGCTACGAAATGAAATACAGGCGTTAAACCCTGATAGTGGGGAAAGAGAAAAAATAGAAGTTATCATACCAGACAGACAAAAATGGGAAATAGCAACACATTATTGAGGTTAAATGAAAATATGTACAAAAGATTTGCTAACAGATACGTCAAAATTGGAGTAGCGCTTGTTACAGGGTAACGCCAAGAACGTTAGATTCGTGACGACCACGAAGGGATCTTGACGCGACTTTACACAATCAGCCACGAATAAACGCAAACCTCACGAGCAGGAAGCGTAAAGTAACATACGCGAAAATGTATTATGTATTATAAATTTGTATTGTGCGAACCCAACAAACACAAAAGAAAAGCTTAAAGTAACACCCGAAAATGTATTATGTATTATGTGAACTCAGCATACGCAAGAGAAAACAATGAATTAACCATCTCACCATCTTGCGTCAAACTTTACAACTACACAACCAGCCAAACTTCGATCGATCAGCATATCGGTAACAATGTTGATGACCGATTGTGGATCGTATGGCGACCTTTTGTACTTACAGCACTAGTGGGTGGATTTCACCCCAGAGCTCGTGAAGTGAAAAATTTGAAGTGAACTGGGATTGAAGAAGCAATTATTTGGGAAGTTGTGAACGCTCGTGGCTTAGAAGCTCACCCTTTCCCGATTAAAGTCAGTGCTGATTAAATGTGAAGAATTAGAAGTGTAAGATAAATGACTGAGATATATTCGTCCAGGCATGACAAAATTGTTATTATTGTGCTCGGCCCCGGAGAGTGAATTTGTTCCAATTTTGATGAACTTGGCTGCTGATAAAGAACCTCTTTCGTCAAAAATTCAAGCGTGTGTCAATGTGAAGGTTAAGCGATCGGATCGTTTATCATAACGAATATGTCACTCATGCATCAGCTTTATGAACTCATGGCAAAGCTACAAACATCAATGTTTAGCCGCGCAAATAAAGCAGAGTAATTGGTTGGAAATGGCTAAAAATTCAATGCGTCAACAGGTTGCTTGTATGCCATCACAACAGAAGCAAATTTCATCATTTCAAACCTAAAATAAAACAACGCAAGACAAACCAATTCCAAATCGTCCTCAAAATAAACCAGTAACTGGAGGGCCTATGCTCATCTCGATCATTATCAAAGAAGAACCACTTGACGAAGAAGCTCATACTCAGGAAGAAACTGCTATGAAATTGAATTCCGATCCAACACAATTCTAAGATGAAAATATTGTGCCCAAACAGGTGGTTGAAGATAAGAAAGAATCGCTTTTGGAGCCAATCAGCAGTTGATCTCAAACTTGGATAGGAAGCACCAACGAGAAAATGATGAAACAACAGAAGTTCTAGCAAAACGGTGTCGATTTTGTCATATGAACTTCTCATCTGCAACCAACGCTCGCCGACACGAACGTAATATACATTGCGCATCAGAAGTGAATACTATAGAACCATCCAAGTTTTATACCAAGCCAACTACCCCACGTTCATTGCTAAAACCTCTTCATTTACTACGATCTAACATAAAGCCAACTTTTAAGGTTGCGCCGCCACCAGTCATACCAGAAATGATGGGTTTTTATGAATATAACCGACTGAAAAAATATCGTCATCTTTTAACCTACCTGAAATTGCTTTTCATATGTAAGAACGAGGATTTCCTTAAGCAATACCACATGTCCGTAAACCTACTCATCATATAAGACATTCATGGCTCCTTTGCGATGAAAATTCCAGAGTTTGGCCAGAAATGTATGATTTATCCAGTCAAAATCAACCTTCGTTCCTTATTTGAAGAAAAGGAGTTGTATGAATTTATATCAGCTTTATAAGGCAAATGAACTGATAGACTAAACAAACTGTTGAACTGTCAGTGAATTGTCTCACTGATATTTCCCCAAACTAGTTTATTAGGAGTGAGATTCTTGTGAAAACCCAAGAGCACTGACTCTCGAGGTGGAAAACTGCATAGCCGACCACACGTAGTGGAATTTATAAGGTCCTCGACCTACAAGAATGAGCCGTTGGTTGGAAAGCTAGTAAAAGGGGGACGAAGGGATGTCCCGCTCTTCTTTTGATCAGTGAAAATTATCTGGTGAAGATTGCCGGTCGGAAAATAAAGTTAGTGGTTGCACATATCCAACGAAGGATCGAGAGTGAAAGAAGTATTGGCAGCTAGATTGGCCACGGTTGAGTGCAGAGCGGAAAACGGCTTCAATAAATTGGCAGCGAAGTAAGCGAAATCAAATTATTTGGGGATCCCCACATCAGCGGCAGCACGATCATTGTTGTAAGTGTTGGCCAACCATTTTATTTTTCAGGTCTTTGTAAAAAAAATTTTTACAAAGACCTACTAGTTTCGCGACTTGTCTGTCCGTCTGTCCGTCCGTCTGTCCATCCGTCCGTCTGTCCGTTTGTCCGTGCGTCACAGCTAGAATGCTCAAACTTTGTGAACAGGTCAGAAGTGATGGTCTCTCAAAAGATAAGGTCTCAACAAAATTTAAAAAATTTTTTAAGGGGGTCCCCCGAAAAACGAGTTGGCCCTTAAAATTTTTTTTAATCAAAGGTAGTCGAGTGGGGCATCAAATGAAAGGTCTTGATTAGAGCTTTTAGAATCTGAAATAAAAAAATCATTTTATGAATTAGGGGGTCCAGGGGAAGTCAAAATATACCAAAAATTTGTTTCCCCCCCCCCCCCCCCTCACGAATGGACACCTTTCAGCCGAAAAATCTGAAACTAATCACGAATATGGACCTTTATGAGTACAAGGGCAACAAATACCTCAGAAATTGAAATTCGCTTAACTTTGTTAATAATAGTATGATTTGTAGATTTTACATTTTTGCCCATAAAATCAAAACGGTACCTTTAAACTGTATGTTATTTTGATATTTAAAGAAAAATGCCATTTTTTAATACGAATGATCGGATGTTTATTTTATTATAAAGAAAAAAATATGCCGTCAATAGCGAAAAATAACTTCAGGCAAATAACCACCACGACATGCTTACCGGACCATATCCTTTCCATGAAATTTTCCATAACCAAATCACAAAGTGGCTGCCATATGTCCTCGACAGCCTCACGAATTACATCGTTGAGGTCTTGAATTGACGCTCAGCTGTTGGCGTAGGCCTTCTTTTTCACGTGGCCCTAATGGAAGAAGTCGCAAGGTGTTAAATCACAAGATCTATTCAAAATAACACCTCTTATTGGAAAACCCTATATATCTTTAAAATTGACTTAGGCACTTTTATTTTCTTTCAATTTTCATGAAAATTTAAGGAAAAGTGTTTGAATTGAGCATGTTCAATAGGCCGAGCATTCAGGAAAATCATTTAAGCTAGATCAAAATGGCGGCCGCACTGTGCTTATGAAAGAAACTGTACATCTTTTGCATAAATTTGAACGATTTCATATCCAAGTATTGGACGAATAATTCAAATTATCGATTAATGCCATTAGAAAACTTGTTTCTAACCCTAGGATGTTTTCAAAGACCTTCTGGTAGGAGCACTCTCCTGCTTGCTCAACTTGTTTATATTCTATTGTATATTTCATTGTGAATTTCACATTTATATTTGGAGGTTAAGTCAAATTGAATTGTATTTTCGGGTTGATTCCTTTCCTTCTTTTGTTTCAGTTCTAGATGCTGTGAACTGTCTGGTCGTATGCGTGAAGATATTTTTTTCCGCCAAGAAGGGACTTTATTGGTGTTGATTTGAAGTCGGGGGATCGCCAAGTGCCGGTTGTAGTCAAGTTACGCTTAAGGTTTTCAGGGTTTTTAGGGTATTGTAAAATCATTTTACAATACCCTTCTAGTTTCGCGTCCTGTCTGTCCGTCTGTCCGTCCGTCCGTCTGTCCGTCCGTGTGTCAATCCACTTTTTCTCGCAAACAACATAAGCTAGAAACATAAGATCTTGAAGGTAGGTGCGAAGTGACGCCCTCTTCAAAGTTTCACCAAGAAAAGAAATTCATAAGGTCTTTAAGGGGGGTCTCCCCATACAGGGGAGTTGCCCCTGAAAAAAAAGTTTTCATCGCATGTAGGCAATATGGGTATCAAATGATGTCTTTTTTTTTGTGGTAGGGAGGTGAAGGCATTTACGCGCGCCGAGTCTGGCAGCGTGGGACTCCCATGGAGGATACCCTTGGACTACCCACTAAACACCTCCCCTGTCAATCTGAGAACCTAGCCTGGAACCGTTTGACACATTACTTCGAGCCAGGTCTCGTTTTGTTACGCCGTGGGGCGCCTTCAAGCTGGGGAGTCCCTTTTCTAGCGGGAGGGGAGAGGGGAAGAGGAAATGCCAGAAGAGCGATCCCCCAGCCCCAGCTGCTGTGAGTTCCTTTTATATTTTAGGACTACCCGAGCATAATGTGCCACCTGGTTCCATTTGTCAAGCGATACGAGCATCACCGCAACTATATTATCCGCGTTGAGCTCTTCCGTCTCCCTGTAGAGTTCCCTTCGCAGCCCGACCCATTTTGTACACGCAAAAAATGTGTGACAGGCATTGTCCTCCTCTCCTGGGCAAAACCGACAATCGGGAGACCGTGACTTACCGATCTTGTGCCGGTAAGACTGAAAACACCCGTGCCCGCTCAAAAGCTGGGTCAAATAGAAGTCAGTCTCACCATGCCTTCGATTTAGCCACGGTCTCACATCCGGGATGAGGCGCGCAGTCCACCTTCCCTTCGTGCAACTCCCCCAAGACTGCTGCCAATCGTTGAGCGAGCGTTGTCTCTCCTCGCGGACAACCATCTCCCTCGCATCCTCGTTTCGACGCAGGTAAATAGCGCGGCGCTCTCTAGCAAGAAGGGCGACAGGTATCACGCCTGCAATCACTCTCACCGCCGAGTCGGATGACTGTTGGATACGAAGATGCAATTCTCAGTGCTCCTCTTCTCTGTACCTGTGCCAATCGTTTTCGGTATACCTCCTTGCTGAGAGCGTCGCCCCATACCTCTGCTCCGTACAGTAGCACTGACCCTACAGCACTCATCAAGAGGCGTCTTCTTGATGGGCTGGGTCCCCCTACGTTGGCCAAAGATTGGTCTTAAAATGGCTTAAAATGCTTTGAGGGGTGCAGGGGAAGGGGAAATGCGCGAAAATTTTGTGTCCCCCCCCTTTCACCCGAAATATCTGAAAAAATCACAGAGGTATAACTTTACGAGTACAAGGGCAACAAATACCTTAGAAGTCAAAATTTCGATCAACTGGGAAACTAATTAAGCTAGAAACATCAAATTTTGTGTGTAGGTGTAAAGTGGTGATCTCTTCAAAATTCAACTACAAAAAAAATTTTATAAGGTATTTAAGGGGGGTCTCCCCATATAGAAGAGTGACCCCCCGAAAATAAAATTTCATTAAAGGTAGCCGATATGGGTATCAAATGAAAAGTCTTGATGAGATCTTTTCAAAACTGGTCTAAGTTTGGCAAAATCTTCATCGAAGGGCGCACAGGGAGGGGACATACACGAAAAATTTGTGCCCCCTTCGCGATTGGACACCTGTAATCCGAAAAATCTGAAAAAAATCAGGAATGTAGGCCTTGGTGAATACAACAACAACAAATACGTTAGAAGTCGCAATTCACTCAACTTTGTTAGTAATAGTATAAATCATACTATTACTAACATCGATTTTATATTTTCTTGAATAAAATCTTAACGGTACCCTTAAATTCAATGGAATTCAGTGCCTAGATGTCTATTTATAAGATTAGTCTATCCTGAAAGTTTCATAAAGATTGAATGTTATTTATTGAAGTTATAGCGGTTTGAATTTTCCTGTATTACTATGGAACAATATGCGCTGCATTGATTACTATGGGAACATATGGCTATGGAAGCATATGCGCTTTTTACCGACTCAGACACTACAGTTTTGCTAGGATTTGCATGAAAATTTCAGGAATGATAGGTGTCATGTATATCTTTAAGAATCGGTTCAGCTAGTAGTATCAGTAATCGTAAAACAAAATAGTGGCTGTTTTAAATGCGAAGATTGAATAATTTTGAGTTATTTTTTCCAAACCAACGTTTAAGGTGCATGCTTTGAACACTTGATTCAATGAATCAAGTGTTCAAATGACTGAAGATGAGTACCTACAATTAATGCTCATAAGTGAAACAAGTCAAGGAGGTGGGAGAGAGCTCCTAGTAAAAGGGTTTTGTAACCATACTAGGATTCGAAAAGAAAGAGGACTTCACAGCATTTTAACATTGCCTGGGAGGCACCACATAGGAATCGATGACATGTGAAGTGCAGATCGCACGATTGTTGTGCGATGATGAGAGAGTGCTGGAGAGAGTGGTAGAGAATAGAGGTATTAAAAACAATAATTGAAATTAAAAGATGTGTTGAAATGATTTAGAAAAAGTTAGAGAGGGTATGGACATAAAAGAAATCAAATAATATAAAATAAACCGAAATATTAAAAATAGCAATTTCTTAATGGCAACTCACGTGGTTGGATTCACCAAAATTCTGTGCTCATATGGATCGTACTCGTCTTCATTGTCATTATCACTGAAAAGCGGAATTTCATTTATCATCATAGATCGGAACTTCCTGCCTTAAAAGAACATACTCATGCATTCCTTATAATTTGTCTTTGAGAAAACTTAATAAAATTCATGATCTGATTAAAAGAGAACTATTGGGATAAAAATAAAGTGTATGTCCGAGGAAAACAACAAATTTCAAGCTAAAAAATTTCTTTTGGACTAAAATTGACAACTGACAGCAAAAGACAACTAATTTGCACTAATTTAAAATGACGATAATATTTGAAAATCGTGCAAACTTCATACGCGATATTTTTAAATTTTATACACTGATTGAATACTTTATAAGTCTACCCATTGTAGTAATTAATAAATGAATGAGTTTCTACAAAGTATGCAATCTTATCGGTTCATGATAAAATTTCTTATGTTTTACGAGGGCCGGATGGGCCCTCTAACACATCGTCCTTCCATCCTTCACATTCATCAAACAAATAAAAGGGAAGTCTTAAATCTAATAAATGAATTGAAAAAGAATACGGTGCCAGGCATTGATAGCATCACGATGAATGAGATTAGTATAATAAAGGAGGACATAGCCCATATTATGGCAAATTTTATAAACGTGCATATTAGGAATGGAACTTTTCCGGAAGAAGAAAAACTTGCAAAAATAGTTCCTATATTTAAGAGTGGTGATCATCTTGACCCGAATAACTACCGCCCGATTGCGTGGCTGACGGGATTTAGTAAGATATTTGAAAAAATAACTAAACAATCGATTAACATCATTCTTAGTTGAAAACTCTATCATAAGCCAACATCAGTTTGGTTTTCAAAAGAACAAGAGTACTTTGGATGCCCTACATTCTGTCACACGTTTCATCAATCTAGGACTTGACAGAGGTGCTTATGTCATCGCAATTTTTGTGGATTTGAAAAAAGCATTTGATACAGTTGATCATGATCTCTTGCTTCGTAAACTTGAATCGTATGGTATTCAGGGTAGTCCTAAGCAGTTGTTTAAGAGTTACTTGGAGGGAAGATCGCAGAGAACTTTAATCAACAATGTCCTGAGCGACCATGCACCTAAGGAGACAGGAGTTCCCCAAGGCTCAATACTGGGCCCAACTTTGTTCCTGCTATACACAAATAATCTAAATACATGTGGGCTGACGGGATATCACACATTATATGCTGATGACACAGTTCTACTTTATTCAGTACGAGACAAAACTGCCATTGAGAAACACTATCAACGACGATCTAGGAAAATTCCATCAGTGGTTAATTGGAAACAAACTAGTATTGAACACATCAAAGACAAAATATATTGTTTTTAAGCAAAAGAACAAAGGAGACATAGATGTCGAACTAAATATTAACGGCGAAAAATTACAAAGAGTGCTAGAAATGAAATATCTTGGTCTTATCATAGACCATCGTATGACATGGTTACCACAGATCAATAGCTTAAGAAGGCAATTAGCCCCAATAATAGGATTGTTAAGAAGATATGAGGATTTTCCAATGCACATCAAGAAACTTGTTCTAAATGCGTTTGTCCTGGCGAAATTGCATTATGGAGTACTTATTTGGAGTCAATCAGCAAAGCAACATTTAAACAGTATATCCAGGCTGCTGACCAAAGCGTATAAAAACATTCTGAAGCTGCCAATGCTTACTCAAACTAGTTTGGCTTACCAATTGGCAAAATCATTAACCTTTAGTCAAATTATTATTATGGAGAAAGCGAAGTTTATCTACAGAAATTTAAAAACTAATGGATCGGAACGAGCGCCATCAATTAAGGTATCACAGATCAACCCATATAATGCGAGGAATGCATATCAATTCGTAATACCTTTTGCCAGAACAGATCGACTAAAGGACGATGCAACGAATGATGCTCTGCGTATATATAATAATCTACCAGAAATTGTTAAGGAAGCAAACTCACTTTTGGTATTCAAGAAAAGACTAAGGGAGCATTTAATGAGTACTGATTGAAGCGTGGACCTGTAATCCTGCTTTTATGAGCCCAGTATCTTAGGGCGTTCTTTTTGACCCTATTGGCGAGATACTGAAGTGACAGTTACTCAGAGTTTTTTTTGAATGCGTCGTATGATATTGAATTTTTTTTATCTCTGAGAGCTGATCATGATTCTTTGGACTAGATGTTCACGAAAAGGACTAGTTCACATTATATTGTGGGCCCCCATATACCGATGTGTTAAACATTGTCTGGGTGGCACAAAGGTCCAAGCGACGTAATGTGAATGCATATCGCACGAGCGTTGTGCGACGAAGAAAGAGTGATGGAGAGAGTGGTAGGGAATGGAGGTAATTAAAAAAAAAAAAAAAAAATGAGGAGATAAATAACTAGATTCCATGACAGAATGATCCCCAAAATATGTTCTTTTAGAAGTCACTGCTCCCCAAATCCATTGACAAAACCAAAAACTGCTTGTCAGGGAGTTTCTCATAGGAGAAATTGTAATCTTTGAGTTCGGTTTTTTCAACAACTAAGGACATGTTGCACAAATATCCAGAACAAACATAGTATTTTGCACCAAACTGCATTGAACGCTACCAGAATTGCGCTCCACGTCACGTATAATATTGCTACTGAGCACACCTCATAAATTCTCTAATAATATACAAGGTAATAAATTTGGCCATGCCAAGTATTGTCTAACCAGATTACAATTGTACTTGGAATCCAAATTTTAGGGAGCGTGTGCTTCAGAGATGACTCAGTTTTACCACCGACGCAACTTCTACCAATAAAAAAAATGAATGAAATGCTTAACGCAGAAGCACTAACACCAGTACCAGCTCCTCTTATTCTACTTCGTAGAAATACCACCCTTCCTCGGGCCTTCGCTTCCTGCAATCGACCAAATCAGACCAGCATTTCCTTGGTTTCTTCACTGGTCTCCGCCCTTCAGTTCTCCCAACGAACACATTTTTGGGTATCCGTTGTTCGTTCATACGATTCATGTGTCCAGCCTATTACAAATCCCACAGTCTTACAATCGTTGAGGCTTTAGGCTGTCAAAAATTTCACACAGCCCATGGTTGTATCAAATTCGCCATTGGTCCCCGTCTAGTTTCACTCCAATTATGCCGATGGTCTGGCATAAGTGTCAGCAAGCTATAAACAACACCGAGCTCAGCTAACTAGCTTCGCTTAACGTGCTTGACGACTAGCATTTGCGGGATCATATGAGGTGGGTTCTTGTCGAGCCACGAAGCTACACTACAAAATACTTATCACGCGTACTCTACTCTACAAGACGCACCGATCAATTTTTATTGTCTTTAGAGAAGTTCTGTTAGTTGTCAATTAAAGTAACTCTACAGTAATTCAATATTTTTTGCCACGTTAAAGTTAGCGGACACGGAGGCTTGAGACAAACGCAAACATTACACAAAAAGCAACCGTTACTTTCACAGAAGAAGGTCGTTGCATTACAAGGGGAATGTCAAACCTAAAGATGTTAAAGTGGCTGAAGTGAACCACTCATCTCTGCTTAAAGGATGGAAACTTGACGGAAGCAGTTTACTTTACACTAGTTAAACAACAAACTAAGCAGTTTCGACGGGAAGACCACCTTATCTCTTCAGGAGCAGCCACTCCTGATCACCATGGGGCTGCTCGACTGCTTATGTTTATTACAATTATTTGCCTCAGGATCCGTCGCTTAAAGGCGTTCAATATAAATATTTGCAGATGCTTAGGTAAGGTCCATGTTGCACAACCATAACATTACACAGGTCTTATCACAGATTTGTATACTTGGAGCTTTGTTTTCTTGGGTATGCAGCTGATCTTCAAGATCATCAACACTAAATAAAATGTTTTATTTATATTGTATTCTTCGGCATATTTCGTCTCTTTCATTACCCATTTTCGTTATTTTGACGTCTAAATATACAAATTTAATCACATTTTCCATAGTGTATTCGCCACGTGTGATATTTTGTGTATTTGAGGTATTGTTCCTTGACCGCATCATAAGCTTTGTTTTATTTGCATTGATTTGTAGCCCTACCAGTTTTGCTTCATGGTGAGCGTAAGGAAAAGGTATTTCGCAGTTGTTAATGATTAGTAGTCCGCATAGGCTACTACTTGCATCGGCTTTTATAGTAATGCACCTTGTGTATCGGCACGTAGCTTCCTTATGATGTACTCCAGAGCCAAATTGAATAGCGATGAGGCTAGCCCGTCTCCCTGCTTTAGTCCGATATTTGTGTCAAAGACATCGGTGAGTTGGTTATTGATGCGAGCTTGGGAGGTGGTTGATGTCATTTTGGTAGGATGGACTAACTTGGTTGGGATACCAAAGCAAAACATTATTTGATAAAGTATGTTACGATCAGTACTGTCGTATGCTTGCTTAAAATTTGATGCACGTTTATGCTGAACTCCCACCATTTTTCAAGTGCCTGCATGATAGCGAACAATTGGTCTATAGTCGATCTACCTGCTCTAAAACCACCTTGATACTCTACATCGCATAATACTGTTAGCGTATAATCCGATTTCATGTTCTAAGATAGCATTGATATGCGTCTTTTGTTTTCATACTGTAGCTTGTCATCTTTTTTGTGGGTTGAGAATGTAATTGATTGGCATCACTCGTTTGGCATATGTTCTTGTTGCCAAATATGCTGGATGACTTTGTGGATGACTTTCTGAACACTGCTGCCACCATATTTGATGAACTCCGCTGGTATCTTATCGATGCTCAGCGCTTTATTATTCTTTTGTGCTTTTATGGTCGAAAAAACTTCTTCAAGTATGATGCCCGTCTTTCTTTAATCCTGTTTTTATCAGCGATGACGTTGGCGATGTCGTCACGTCAGATGTATTCTTGGGCTGATAACCTCGTTTCAGGCTTGTCAGTAGTTTGTATGCTTGTTTTGTGTTGTTGCTTGCTAGACTTGATTGATGTTCCTAAATTGGCCGTCATGGTATTTTATTTTCTAAATTCTAATTATCTTATTCGGTGCTCTTCTAAGATTTTCACAATGCTCTCCCTTTTCCCTAGTTTTCCTCCCTAAATATTGCTTGTTCGCCTGATTTTTCTTATCAAACGCATCCTGGTATTTATCATAGACCCAATCATTTCTTTTGTACCAAGTTGAATGTTCAATTATCTGTGTAGCCACGGTCTTAATCGCCGCTTTCACTTCCACCCACAAATGGTTGCTTATTTTCAGTGATGTGTATTCTAACCTAATTCGGGTTAAAATTCAATCAGAAAAAGCTTCATCTTATCCAAATATAATCTTATCACGACGAACCCAACTTAACTTTCAAAGTTATGACATCCTAATATGATACACAGCACAATATACCTGACTCTAATGTTGAAACCATCCCCAATTTTTGATAAAAACTGCTTACACAAACAGACAGCAATAGCACTAATTGTAGCAATAATGAGCTGAAACCGAGAAACTAAGTAACGAAAAACACAAACCACGAATAATTTGGCTATTGTCATTCAGCCACCAATATACGCTTAGATTGCTCCATCCCAGCCTGATAAGCCGCAGTATCTCTATTAGAATTGGTGATCTTGTGAACTCAAATCCAGAGGGTATTTTATATTCTTATCGATGACCCGTCTTTATATATGATTTATCACCAGAACACGATTAGAATGAAAAACATTACGATTCATGTCCAAAAACCTGAATGCTTCTGGAGGAATGAAGCCAGTAGTGGGACAAATCTCAATATACGTCTACGTAGGGTGGAACGGCTGTGAAATTCAGGGGTTTTTGCACACAGTCTATGCGATATGATTCCGAAGAAATTTCAATATGTAGATGTTAACACTCAGTACCTTAGTAGTTTGATAAATTCTTCTATTCCATGTGCAGTGTCACCAATCCGTCTTAGGTTTCCTATACAAACCAGAACATGCACAAAGATATTGCCTTTTGAAAGCTTCGAATATTTCCATAGTACTAGCATTCTAGTAATACTAGATCTGACATCCATATGTTAAAATTGGGTCTAACTTGTGCCAGGTAACTTTGGCCTTTTGATCAATGTATCCGGAATGAAAGAGTCGTCGAAGGGCCATGACTACTTTTTATGCCTTACTGAGCATGATTTTGACATGTTCAGTACAGTACAGATACTGATCGAGATGAACACCGAGGTATCCAACACAGGACTTATGTGGAACCCGTTTTGAATTACTCTCACCAGCCATAATGTGGAAACCCGTCCAATTACGTTTCAGGTTTTAACCAACCACAGTGTTTTTCGAAACAAAATTGTTTTGCACTTCTGTGGATTGACTTTAATTCGCGAGTTGTTGGTATATGGCTACACATCATGAAACATATTTTGTGGGTTCCTCTGCACTATTCTTTTTGGCCTGCCATATAAATGATCAGATTATCAGCAAATGCCCCTTATGATCGCTTTTTTTGTGGTTGGGATGTAAATGTCGTTTACGCACTGAGTGTGGGACCGTCATGCTCGCAAGAAGGCGACTGGACTACCCACTAAGCACCTTCCTTGTTAACTCGAGAGCCCAGCTGGGAACCGTTTGATACATAACGTCGGGCGAGTTCCCGTTTTGCTACGCCGTAAGGTGTCTTCAAGCTGTGGGATCCTTGTTCTAGTGGGAGGGGGAAGAGGAATTGCCAGACTAGCGATCCCCCAGCCATGACGTCCCCGGCTGCTGTTAGCCTCTCTTATCTTTTGGGACGGCCCGAACCTAATGGGCCACATGATTCCATTTGTCAACCAATTCGAGCACCATCACAACTTTACTGTCTGGAGCGAGGTCTCCCGTCTCCTTATACAGGTCCCTTCATAGCCTGTCATTTTACGCACGCAAAAATGTGTGGCAGATGTCATCTTCCCTTCCTGGGCAAAACCGGCAATTGGGGGACCATGACTTACGAATCTTGTACAGGCAAGTCCAAAAAACGCATGGTCACTCAAAAGCGTGGCCAGGTAGAAGTCAGCCTCACCATGCCTTCGATTAAGCCATGGTCTCACATCCAGGGTGAGGCACGCAGTCCATCTTCTCTTCTTGTAACTCACACAAGACTGCTGCCAATCGTTGAGTGGGCACTGTTTTTCCTCGCGGGCAATCGTCTTCCTCGTGTCCATGTTTCGATGCAAGTAAATAGCGCAGTACTCTCGAGCAAGGAGAGCAATAGGTATTACGTCCCACCGTCCCACCACCGAACTAGAGACTGTGAGATATGAGCATGCAATTCTCAGTGCTCTACTTCTCTGTAACTGTGTCAAGCATTTTCGGTATACTTCTTTACTGAGAGCGTCACCCCATTTATCTTCTCCACACAGTAGCCTTCACCCTAAAGCACTCATGAAGAGCCATCTTCTTGATGGGTTGAGTCCCTGTACGCTGGCCATAAGTCGACTCAGAGCCGATACTCCCGATGCAGCCTTCTCAGTCATTGCCCTGATTTGCTCAGAGAAACTCATCTTCGAATCGATCACTAGCCCCGGGTAATACCTATTGCTCGATTAATATGCTAAACTGAACCCACAAGCAGTCATCCAGTCTCTCACTCAGTGCTTGGTGGCGTTGGCAACACTTTCAAATCAAAGCCATTCAATAGCTTGCCAATGGATATAGAGAACAGCAGAGACGCAGTAACTATTCCCTGCTGTAGACCATTCAAAACCTTGCAGTCACCCATTGTCATAAGATTTCCATCAGTTACAACAAACAATTTACCATACAACATTTTGCACATCATAGCAACAAAGTGTCTGGGGAGCCTGTCCTGAAGGAGTTTAAAAATTAGTCCATCTAACCACACCGTATCGAAGGCTTTCTCCATATCTGCACGCTCTAACATATTCTCTCCAACATATTCTCTATCATTTGGTTTCCAACAGATGCCTGAGATTATGTTACGATATCCCCTTTTTAATTTACCCTTAGGGGAACCCTCTTACCACAGGCACGAGGAGTAAACAAAAAATGTACCTGTTTTAAGAATAAAAGAATTTTAATCAAAGACACCATAACCAGTCGAGTCGCGACGGAGCTCAGTTATTGCGAGTTCTTTAAATATAAACAATTTTGTAATTAAATTAAGGAACTACGATAAGAATTCACGCAAAGAGCTCCATATAAGTAGTAAAGGACCACCAGAAGTAACGAGGAATGAATCAAGCATGGCCGCAATTACATTCGCAAAACTTTCTGGAGATGCTGATTCTAATGAAACGTCTAACAGTGGTAGTTCAAAATCAAAACCAAACATCTAGTGGTGGATCGCAAACCCAAATGACAACTTTTATGAGTTCAACCGGACAAGAAATTAGAAGATAAAATCAATGAACTTAGGTAACAATAACAATCGAAACTTGAAGGAATGAAATCAAAAATTATAGTTGAATCCTATGAAAGAGAAAAGGAGAGTAATGGTCATATGGTGATGGTATGGGAATTACAAAAATTGTATGCTGAAGCACGTCATTGGAAAAAAAACCTGGATATATCTACAGTTGAAGGATTTTAAAAGTCACTTTGCTACCACTGACATGCTGATAGTAAAGTAAAGGAGTTAACTAAAGAGATGCACGAGGTTAAAGGAAAAATTGAAAAATTTATAAATTCACAACTATTCCAGATAATTTGAACATTTTGCAACAGTACTCAATAAAATATCTATCTATCTATCTGCAAACTGAAAATCATCATTTGAAGCAGCCACATATGTACATACATATATACAATTTTATTGAGCCTATATACTCGTACATGCATGAGTATACAAGAAATGAATAAAACGTACTTTCCAGCGTTATGACAATGGCCATCAGATGACGGATCGTTGAGACTCTCCACAATGATAAGGTAGAACTGCCATTGAAACCGTTTGAGTCCGTGATTTGCAACGAATATTTTTCGCCGCGGACAACTTTTCCAAGGGAAAAGTGCATTAACCGTCGTCGAGTTGACCTCGAACTGAAACCGGTGCTCCGTGAGTGGAAATTTATTTAAGGATGGTTGGCAAGTAGACCGGTCTCTTTTTTTGTTGGCAACACAACATATGCGAATCCGAGGAGGAAGGATTATACTGGTCGAACAGCGACCAGTATAATTATTTCGAGTGACGAAGCTTCCATACGTGACGTGGGTTAGTAGTTACTTTTGCTATAGCGTGTATGGTCAAATGCCTGGCACGAAACCAAACTGGCAGTCGGCATCAACTCATATTTCTCGACGTGTTTGTTTCAGTATCACTTCAAACACCTTGCTGATGTTGGGTGGCGTTGGCTTTTAGGGCACGAAGGTTCCCCTCCTTTCCTCAAGATCGGAAATATCTAGGCCCTTTCGACTGATTTGGAAAATATGAATTGCTCCAGACGTTGTTGAACAATATACATTAATATACAATAATTCCGAATAGCAACTTCAGGCAAATGTCGGAGAACTATATTTGGAATACCGTCAGTACCACATGATTTCTTGCTGTTTATCCTGCCAAATATAAAACACGTCTTCATAGCTGACAAAATGATCCAGAAGATTTTCACTCGATATGAGGTCAGTGATTCATTGAATGGATTCACCGTTCAGGTTTGATTTGAAATTGGTGAATTTTAACTTTAAATGTATCGAAAGTATTTCAGTCCTTCTTTCAGGGCTTGGTAGATGGACAAATTCAAAATTAATGCCGATCAGGGCAAGCGTCTTGTTTTCATCTGTATGCAAAGTCGTATTGAGAACTTCGATACCAGCCGAGAAAGTTTATCTCATCACTAGCGACTTCAAGATTTGATATCTTCATCGGAACTTCTTATGGAATAAGCTATTCACTTTCATGAAACCACCATCTGGGTCCTGTTGGTGAATACTCCCAGTTTTCCACCCATTGATTACAGACCTCACTCCTGACGTATCAACGGATTAAGTTCCGGACATTCTTCAGGTGTAATTTCAACAAAGCCAACGAGGAATGGTTGTAGTCCAAACTTGCCAATAAATATTGCTGAAGCGTGTGAGAAGAAGTCTTTTCAATCTTTTTAACCTTGCAATGGTTTTTGTTTCACATTCTCCCGTATTATTTGGATGTTTTATCTTGGGAATTACTTTCTCAATCGTTTCCAATGTCACCTTCTCTAAGCTCGACAAATAGAGATCTATTTCATCATTAGATAGATTCCTGTCATAAGGAACCATTGAGCAAACGTTGCTCTAATCAGAAGGCGGACATTGCTTCTGGTAATCCCGATTAAATTTCTTTCGAAACTTTTCCCAATCCGTGTCTTTGCCATTCAACCGATGATTTTCATGTTGAACTGGAATGAAGAAGACATCATCCCTTTGATGATTGATTTCCATTACGATTACGTTATGGTGACTATTATAAGCACCGGCAGTTTCCGTTTAGGACTATTAAAGCTGAATTCAAGTCTTGCGTTAGCAATGCAGATGTCCAAATACGATATAAATTTGTCCAAGGGCGTGTTGGGAACTTTGACCCATATAAACTGTATCTGTATTCAATTTGGTTCTCTCTTATACACGACTTCAGGAGTACATCTCTTGGATTATTGTTGGCGTTCAGCCATGATGTATGCCGGGCATTCAGGTCACCGGCAAGAATATAATAAGTATGCAGCCTGTTCATTTTTTTTATTTCAAACAAGAAATCGAGCTCCTCCTTGAACTTGAGAACATTCGGACCAGTTGCATAGGCAGAGATAACGAAGAGATTATCCCCACCTGGCAGTGAAATCTTGATAACGGACACCCGAAGAAATTCAAAACTTCTGAATTCGGCTTTTTCAATATTTTGGAAACAATAGGGTTTCTCACAAATATCTCGATGCTATCGTTTCTTACGAATTCAAACTCCTTGAATGTCATGGAGTGCCATAAATTGACGTGGGTTTCAGTGAGAGGCATGATGTCAGGCTGTTACTTAACAATTAATTCAAGGAAATAGTTAATAGGTGTATAGTAAAAATGGAGTTGACGTTTATTGAGATGAGACGAATCCTTTTCATGGGAATATGTCTGGATGACGTTATTTTGAGGCATGTGAAAGCCCTAAACGCTGGAAAACAAAATTAATTTTTAATTTTTTGATTTTCTTCGATAAAAAATTAAGTTGCTGGTAAATTTTAAGAAGCAGCTCATTATTGCCACTTACATTATTCATATTATTTATATTGTTGTCGGCACGAGAGAGCATCGCGCAGTTAGCCGCCGAATGACCAAATTGTTAACACCGGTAGCACTGGTTGACTTCCTTTTCTAGAGACGTTCTCACCTCACCACTTTGAAATTCAAGTCCCTTATCTCATGAAGGGCACGTGGACTGCGTTTATTCGAAATTTGTACTCGATAAAGTGGTAAATTCTTCCTTTCGATGGCTTATTTTCTCATTGCAAAGGTTCTGACAGAAATAAATTCAATTTCAGGTGCAGCTTTTTTGAGCGCCTGAGGAAAGTTGACTGCATCCTCCCCCCAGTCAAGACCCTTCAAAAGAGAGGACTGATTTTTTGGTTTTTGGGGGCATGGGTATTGAAAAACCTCCCCAAAATTCAGCGCGTCTTTGGTTAACGGTCAACCAGTGATTTGGTTTGATAGTTAGTTAGTTTTCTGTATTATTTCGAAATTACTTAATTTAGTTTCGGCTACCAAGAGCCGAACCATTTTTCTCCGGTTTGTTGGAATACATTAATCGGCGGAGCTTTTTCTGCCTAGTTGGTTGCTTTTTCAGAGGAACCAGCGGAACTGTGAGTTGGTTTCTTCTCCTTATTATATTTTTTAAACATTGGATCAAATTTATATTAGTTTATTAATTGGAATCACTTTCGACATTTTCTTCAATTTCCATTCCAGTCCTTCCAGAGCTGGAAAATAGTTTTGACTATCGTTAGTGCCACCAGCAATTATAACTTCGTCCAGCATTCCTTTTTTCACACTTTGCTTGACATTTGTTTCCTGTTGGACTTGATTTTGCGGCTGCGGCTTTTGAGGCTTCATGCCTTTCCTGACCAAGTCTTTGAGAGACTGTATCTCTAGCTTTAGTTTATAATTTTCTTTTCGTAGTTTGATCATTTCTTCATTGTCTTCTAGTATTTGTAGTTTGAATCTGCCATCTGCGGAGTTTTCTTGACTTTTTTCCCCCAGCGGTGGGATGCCGTTGGGCTCCTCCATATTTCCGGTCCCGAAGTTGGCTTTGGATTCTTCGCTTCTCTTTATGTATTGAAGTAGAATGATATTCGATGTAAATTGCCTCGACTATATACGAGTATGTAAGCTTTTTCCAATAAAAATTGACTTCGGTCTGACATTTTAGAAAATTAATTGAATTTTTGAAAAATTTTGACACGATCGATTTAGAAACACGTCTGTACGCAACGAATGCCGGACAATCGATCAGGCCCGTTGATTATTTAAAAAGCATCAAGCTTTATTTTCCCGCATACGCATCGAGATTTTAGAATTGAGAGTACCAAAAACATATATTTTGGCTGGTTGAATTCATCGCTTGAAATCTAATCTACCCCCGGAATATTTTAAAACGAAAGAAATATTAGCGATCAGCATGAAATATTTTTAAATAAATAAAATGTTTTCAAATACGTTTGTTACAAGGTTTATTCGTACATTGCTCTTATTTTTATGATCGAAGTAATTGCTCATGTCTTCTTTGAATATACTCTTCCAACACTGAATCTCGGAATCATTCATTCCGCGTCCTATTTAAATCCGTATCTAGTCGTCTATCTAATTTTCTTAATTATAAGCTTTATATTCACTGATACGATAGCTGTGAAACAAATATAGCTTCTTAAACCTAGTTTAGAATAAGCCTTGATTGTGGTCATATATTGTATATCACGTCATCTTTGAAATGCACTAATCTAGGCTATATAGAATTTAAATTTTCGGTGAGTTTGTATCGCATTCTAATTGTGAGCTTCAAAATCAAAATGTTAAATGCATATCATTTCTGAGCATAACTGAATTATTGCTACACTAATGAGTACACGTCTATGGCTTAATCGTCGGTTTGTCTTCAAAAACGAAGTTATTCTTCTCCTCGGGTGATGTCATGCTTTACATAAACGACCGCACGATGTCTCGTAAACTTGTATATGTTCCAGCCAAAAAGCCAATCACACTGAACAGGATCAAGACTAAACATTTGTACAGAACGTAATTTCCTTTGCCGTAATTGTCAGGATACAAGACGCAGATCTCGATGAGCGCAGGGAAGAGCAAGCCAAGAATTGATAAGCAAAGTGCTCCGAAGAGAGATATGAATAGACCAAGACGAGGAATCAATGCAGCGAGTAAAACTGAAATAAAGCATAATTTAAAATTCCAATTTATTTTGCTATTTGATATTTAAGACTTACATGTGATGAAGATGACTCCTATCCGTACCAGATACTCCCACAAAAGAGCATGTTTTGTGTCTGGACATCTTTTTTTTATGTACGTGAAGCAAATTATCTCGACTGGTACATATCCTTGCAATGAGTAGGAAATGAATATGGCCACAGAAAATAAAACTTTTATTATTTGTGCGAGTCTGAAAGATAATTTTTCGTTATTTAGAATGGTTATACAAATTAAGAACCAAAATTTATGCTCAAAAAGATGACATGAGTTTTTTTAATCATTGCTATTGATGAAACACTATTATTTGAAGGTTATATAAGGAGTCCAAGGCCGTTTTTCGCAAGCTAATCATTTCATAAGAGTTTTTGTACTTCCATACGAAACATACTGAAATTGCGACCACCCTTTCCGTCTATGCATCGTAGCACTTTTTATTCGAATTTATTGCAGCTATAAGTGACGAACTTGATGAAAAAATCAGAACTTAAAACTCTTGAAAGTATAGGAGCTGAACCTTAAAATTTTTTTTTAACAAAGATAATATTACCCTTATTCAAGGGTAGACTCCGACCGATGATCCTGGATCCCATTTGCTCCATCGGCAACGGGCGTGAATGTCGCTCGTCTTCCCAAAAACATTTCCCCGAGCTTCAAGAAGAGCTTAGCTCGAGGAGTCTTCTGTAGTAGGCAAACTGCTCGAAGGACCTATACGAAAAAAGGCCATTGCATAATAATAATAACGCAACAAGTGTAGAACTATTTGATCCGCAACTTATTAACATTATTATTACTAACCCGCAATAAGTCCCGCGACTACCACCGCTACCATTATCGATAAAATGTTTTTCCATGGACAAAAATAAATAAACGCTGGGAAATAAAGTTAATTTTTTAATTTTGTTTATCAATTTTCTCCGACAAAGAATTAAGTTCCTTTAAAATTTGAAGAAGCAGCTCATTATTGCCACTTATATTATTCACATTATTTATATTGTTGTCTACTGATTGTCTAGCAGCAATTGCAAATAACACTCCAGACTTGGTGTTAGAAGGTATCATACTACGGTGTACTTGCATTTATTTTGGAAAAGTTCAACTCTTGCATCTTGATATCGGGGCATTCTCAATATGATGCTGGATGACTAAATGTACCGCAGTTGACGTTTGGGCTCCATCTGAGCCAGTATCGGGCTTTCTGGGATTGCCAGTATCGATTTATTCCTCTAAACAGATCCGCGGGGAAAACAAATCCTAGAAATTGAGGCCAGGATGGCGCTCGTAGTACCAAACAGGTACCACACCTGCAATAACTCTCACGCTGAATCAAGGACTGTCAGATACGAAAATGCAATCGTCAGTGCTCCTCTTCTCATACTTCCTTACTGAGAACGTGTCGCCCCATATTTCCGCTCCGTACAGTAACACTGACCCTACAGCACTCATCAAGAAGCATCTTCTTGATTGCTTGGACCCCCTTAGGTTGGCCATAAGCTGTCTTAGAGCCAGTTCTCCCGAAGCTGCCTTTTCAGACGTTGCCCTGATTTGCTCAGAGAAACTCATCTTTGAGTTTATCAGTAGCCCCAGGTACTTCATCTATTGCTTTGATTGGATTAGGATGTTTCCAATACTGATCAGCATTACTCTAGAGATTCTCTTTTTTGTCAAGACGACCATTCCGGTTTTCTCCATTGCTAGACTGAACTTACGAGCAGTCATCCACTCTCTCACTCGCTGCATTAGCATGCCTAGCCTAAGCTACGATTGTTCAAGCATGCTTTTAGGGACTAGAGCCACAACATCATCCGTATAGCCGATCATGTGTGACTCATCTGGCATTTGCATTCTCAGTAATCCATCTTAAGGAACGTTCCACAGATCTGGATCAAGAATAGACCCCTGGGCAACACCCGATTTAACTTACACTCTTTGGTTGGTCTTGCGTCGTGTTGTATAGCAGGCTTCGCTCCTTCAGACAGTCCCTAAAAAGCTGCATTAAATATTCTCGAGCTTGAAAATTGTTTCCCAGTGCATCCAGAATATCGACCCATTTACCGGAGTTGAAGTTATTCCTAACGTCGAGTATCACCAACAAGATGATCCGTCCCTTGCGGCGGCTATATGCCTCAGCCTTTGGACCGCGCTCATCACCTCTGCTATCGTGTCAATGGTGAAACATCCTGCTCTAAAGCCATACTGCCGAAGAGATAGATCCCCAGCAGCACGAGTCGCGCCAGTGAGTCTTCCCTTGATGAGTTTCTCTAGAACTTTCCCAGCAGTGTTTAGCATGCATAACGGGCGGTATGTCTCATACGCAAGCATTGAACATGCTGAACAGGGAGTCAGGACAATGGTGATGGATAAGCTGCAATACCTCTGCTGTGGAACAAAATCTGGACTTGGAGCCTTCCTCGCTTTCAATGATCGGATAGACTCTTCCAGTTCCGGCAGTGTGAAGAGTGGACACTCGTCTGTATGCGGCCCAACCGTATTGGTCATACAGTTTTTACGGCAGTGTATGTGTTTTCGGGCCTTACATTTTCCCTAATATCCGCCAGCACTTCTGCGTAGGATCAGCGAATTTGGGGTCTTATAAGCAGTGCCTGGTGCCGGGATCTTTGCCGGATCTTCTCTCTCCTCTTTCACATCACATCTTTTTTTTTTGTTGAGCACCCATGCGAACTTTATTTTCTGGCACTTTTTGAAGGGGTTTCTTTTGTGGCTTTCTTCGCCCCCTTTCGTCAGCACTGTCTGTAACCCTATTTTTTTTTGTGGTAGGGAGGTGAATGCTATTTATGTACAGAGTGTGGGACTCCCACGTGTGACTGGACTACCCACTAAACACCTCCCCTGTCAACCTGAGAACCCAGCCTGGAACCGTTTGACACATTACTTCGGGCCAGGTCTCGTTTTGTTACGCCGTGGGGCGCCTTCAAGCTGGGGAGTCCCTTTCCTAGCGGGAGGGGAGGGGGGAAGAGGAAATGCCAGAAGAGCGATCCCCCAGCCCCAGTGCCTCCGGCTGCTGTGAGTCCCTTTTATATTTTAGGACTACCCGAGCATAATGTGCCACCTGGTTCCATTTGTCAACAGATTCGAGCATCACCACAACTATATTATCCGGGGTGAGCTCTCCCGCCTCCCTGTAGAGTTCCCTTTGCAGCCTGACCCATTTTGTACACGCAAAAAATGTGTGACAGGCATTGTCCTCCTCTCTTGGGCAAAACCGACAATCGGGAGACCGTGACTTACCGATCTTGTGCAGGTAAGACTGAAAACACCCGTGTCCGCTCAAAAACTGGGTCAAATAGAAGTCAGCCTCACCATGCCTTCGATTTCGCCACGGTCTTGCACCCGGGATGAGGCGCGCAGTCCACCTTTCCTTCGTGCAATTCACCCAAGATTGCTGCCAATCGTTGAGCGAGCGCTGTCTCTCCCCGAGGACAACTATCTCCCTCGCATCCTTGTTTCGGCGAAGGTAAATAGCATGGCGCTCTCTAGCAAGGAGGGCGACAGGTATCACGCCTGCAATCACTCTCACCGCCGAGTCGGAGACTGTTGGATACGACGATGCAATTCTCAGTGCTCCTCTTCTCTGTACCTGTGCCAAACGTTTTCGGTATACCTCCTTGCTTAGAGCGTCGCCCCATACCTCTGCTCCGTACAGTAGCACTAACCCTACAGCACTCATCAAGAGGCGTCTTCTTGATGGGCTGGGTCCCCCTACGTTGGCCATAAGTCGACTAAGGGCCGATATTCCCGAAGCAGCCTTCTCAGCCGTTGCCCTGATTTGCTCAGAGAAACTCATCTTCGAGTCGATCAGTAGCCTCAGGTACTTCACCGCTGGCTTCGATTCGATTTGTATATCTCCAATACTGATCATCCTTACTCTAGGGATTCTCTTTTTTGTCAAGATGACCACTTCGGTTTTCTCCAGTGCTAAACTCAGCCCGCGAGCAGTCATCCAGTCCCTCACTCGGCACATTAGCATACCTAGCCTAAGTTGCGCTTGTTCAACGGTGCGTCCAGCGACCAGAGCCGCAACATCATCCGCATAGCCGACCAAGCGCGACTCATCTGGCATCTCAAGTCTCAGTAGCCCCCAGACACGTTCCACAGGTCCGGACCAAGGATAGATCCCTGGGCAACACCCGATGTAATTTCCATCCTTCGTTGGCCCTGTATCGTGTCATAGAGCAGGCTTCGGTCCTTTAGGTAGTTCCTCAAAAGCCGCATTAGATATTTTGGAACTTGAAAAGAGTTTTCCAGCGTGTCCAGAATAACCACCCATCTAGCGGAGTTGAAGGCATTCCTGACGTTGAGTGTCACCAACAGGACGATCCGTCGCTTGGTGCGACTATATGCCTCTGCCTTTTGGACCGCGTTCACCACCTCTGCAATCGAATCAATGGTAGAACATCCTGCTCTAAAGCCGTACTGCCGAGGAGATAGATCCCCAGCAGCACGAGTCGCGTCAGTGAGTCTTTCCTTGATGAGTTTCTCTAGCACTTTCCCAGCCGTGTCTAGCATGCATAACGGGCGGTATGCAGACGGCGATTCGGGATTTCCCTTCCCCTTGCTGATCAGCATGAGCCTCGCCACCTTCCATCGTAGCGGGAAAACTCCGTCCCGTAGGCAAGCGTTGCATGTGCTGAGCAGCAAGTCAGGACAGTAGTGATAGACGAGCCGCAACACCTCAGCTGGAACACCATCTGAACCTGGAGCCTTCCTTGCTTTCAAGGAGAGGACTGCCTCCTCCAGTTCCAGCTGTGTGAAGAGTGGGCACTCTAATGCTGTTTCACCATGGACAGCGTCAACACGGACGGGATGGGCGAGGAAGAGTCCCCGCACCATCGCGTCCATCTTTTTTGCATCATGTATACAAGGCTTCCGTAGGCCACCAAGTTTCCCCATGACCAGCTTGTAGTCAAGGCCCCACGGATCCTTGTTCACATTGTCCACAAGGTCTTGCCAGCAGTAAACCTTGCTACTGTTGATCAGTTTGCGAAGGCATTTCCTGGCCGACTTATATGCTGCCACCTGGTTGCATGCCTCGTCATGGCTCCGCGCCCGTTGAGCCTCACGTCGAAGCTTTTGACACTCTCTCCGCTTTTCAGCAATTTCAATTGACCACCAGTACACTGGGGGCTTGCCGTGCCGAGGTCTTCGATGGGGCATAGAAACGCAGCAAGCAGTCGTAATTATGCTCATAGTAGAGTTCACCACGTCTTGAGCTGCCAGTTCTTCCGTCCCCTCCGAAGCTCCCTGCAGCGGCTCACCTGCTGTGAGAACCTTAACGAACCTCTCGACGTCCATTCTTCCAATGTTCCATCCAGTTGTAGAAGGCCGAGGGCACGGACGTCGGGAGACAGCATCACTTATCTTAAGCAGAATGCACTGATGATCACTTGCTGAGTAGTCCTCTAATACTTTCAAGTTGTGTATCCTCCGTACTAAGGACTCCGAGGCGAATTTCACGTCCGGTATGGTTCCCTCACAGCCAATACGGTGGAAAGTTGGCGTGTTTCCGGAGTTTAGTACGACGAGGGCCGTCCTGGCTGCCATTTCCAGGATTCGTTTTCCCCGCGGATCCGTCTGAGGCATCCCGCCTTCGACTGCTTTAGCATTGAAGTCGCCCCTAACGAGCACTTTACCCTCTGCGTTCGAGACAGCGCCCTCCAAATCATTAAGCTTGGCTTGGAAAGATGATATCTACTCGTTAGGCGTTCGGTACACACTAAAGAAGGTGATCCCTGAGCACCGAACCCACACGAAACCATCCCCCCGTCCACAACTCTCCGCTTGAAAGTCACTCTTCGGAACCCAGATAGCGGCAGTAGCAGTTTCATCAGAGTATCATAATGCAGGACTTTTATTATGGTGTTGCTCACTCAACAGCAAGAAGTCGGTTTTCATGTCCCTCGCAAACTGCTCAAGCAGATTTTGGGCGGTTGTACTGCAGTGTAGGTTTAGCTGCAGGATGCGGATCATCGAAGCTCTGATTTTCCCTTGGCTAGGGCTTTTTGGAACACCCGGCATTTTCCTGATCCCAAGACGTGTCCAAAATCAAGTTTTGGATCAGCATCCTTGCAAAGAATACAGTGTGCCTCCTTCGTACACTCTTTTCTTATATGCCCCATTTCACCGCATTTGTAACATAGGGAACTCCTATCGGGTCCTTTGCATACTTGTGTGGTGTGACCATAACCAAGGCATTTTAAACATTGAAGAGGCGTTGCTCTTCGCCGTATCCTACAGACAACCCACTTATTTGTACTTTGCCCTTGTTCAGGAATTGTTCGGCGTCCTTTTCGGTCAAGTCAACTATGGCTATGCGTTGTTCCCCGTTGTTTTCTGGTGTCAGTCTCGCTCTGATCCTTCCCACGCTAGGGAACTCCTTTTTGATGGCCTCTTCTACCTCGGCCAGATCCGTCACGCAGTCAATGTCTCGCGTTTCGATCGTTGCCATCGGTTCGAGCGGGGCTATAGTTGCGCTTTTGCCGAGGACTTTCTTTACTGCATCACAGAATGCAATTTTATTGCCGGCCTCTGCTCCGAATTCGACCAGTATGTGGCCCGACCGCGTTGGTCGTACTACTTTAATGGTATTATTGGTGTTTTTGGGCCTTAAGCTTCTCCTGATGTCCCGCAATACTTCCGCGTAGCATCGGCCATCTTGGGGCTTTACAAGCAGTGCCTGCTGCCGGGGTCTCCGTCGGGACTTCTGCCTCTTCTGCTTTGCATCAGGTCCTTTTTCTAATTGGGCATCCGTACGAACTTTACTTTCTGGCTTGTTTTGAAGGAGTTTCTTTGCAGCTTTCTTCGCTCCTTTTGTAAGCACTGCCTGGAACCCCTGATCTAGTACTCCACGCCCTTCAAGTGCCTCTTCCTTCCTTCTTTCATCCCGATCTCCTTCGATTGGGCTAGACGCCATTCTTTTATTGACGTTTAATGGTGAAGCTACCTGCGTGTCGCCTTTAGATTTCACCCCAAGCGCCTCTTTAGCCTTCTCTTCGTCTTCTTCATATTGCTAGGCCGCAATCGTACCTTGCAACCATCCTTGGGAGAGGTTATCGCGTTCCGTTTCCAAGTGTAGTACTTCCGCCACATTTTCAACTTTGGCGGTGCATTCACGCGGTGTCTGGTTACTTTTAGTGCCGTAATCTCCTCGTTGGCTTCTGGATTTTTCGTTGCAATGTCGGGATTTGCGACCCTCGCATCGGTCGCTTCGGTAACGATCGCAGCAGTGACAATCGAATTTTCGGTGCTCTTTAAGTTATCTCCCACCGCTCGAACACCTGAAGTGTTCTGCAGAGTTTCCCGTTTCTTCTTAATAGGACGCTCGGGCGTTCGCATAATTTTTTGCTGCGCCCGAATGCCGCAGCAATCTCAGTCTGTATTCTCCGTTTTTCGTCCGTCTTCACTGTCGTTGTGTTAGTCTTCGTTTTTGTCGTTGTTAGTACCGTTCGCGATGTACTGTTGACATCGTGGCTGCAACCGCTGGTTGCGTCGTCGTTATTATTCTTCGTTTCTTTTTCTGGGTATTTGTGGTCTTTTGATTTTGTTTGCTCCAGTTTTGTTGGGTCCCCCCTGGGAGCCACTATCCCCGTTCGTGTGTGTAGTCGCCTTTTTGGTCCCATGGTTATCTTTGCAGAGCAAGGAGGCCATGCGAGGGTTGGCACAAGCCTTTATGGGGACAAGTGCTCAGAGCCAGACCAGTGCTAATCGGGAGTCCGTGTCAACCGAACCTAAACCACCAACCCAATGGTGCGAACTTCGAACGTACTCTGAGGCCTGCCAAGGTTTTACCGGGACGGAGACGGTATGATAGCTGAATTGGAGCCGTTCACACACGAGTTTCACCTCGGCGCTACTGTGCAAAGCAACTAGGTCCAAACCATCACATCCACCAGCCCAAAGCGTCATTTCCAGTTTGTTGTCCAAAGCGTAGTCCAGATCCAATCAGAGTCGTTACCTGTCATCCCACGAGGGAACCTCATGGCGCCCCCGATATCCTCGGGTCCGTGGGGGCGGCGCTCCCCAAAGAATGCTAGCCTCCAAGAGTGCTCTTGTTGACCGGCATTCTCCCTGCGGGCACCCTTGATCTGCCATTCTACGTCCATCAATTTCCACTTCCTTCTTTCTTTTGTTCTGGTCTCCTTTGATTGAGCTGAACGCTTTTCTTTTATTGACGTTTGATTGTGGAGCTATTTGCGGGTGTTCTTAAGGTTACGCCCTCAGCGCTTCTTTAGCCCTCTTCTCTGGCCTTCCGATCCTCTTTGGCTTTTGACCCTGGATTAGCCTTTCTTCTTCTAAAGGGCTTTCCAATAAGAGATGTTATTTTGCATAGCCCACTCATTCGGGAGATGTCACTTTTGAAGCCGTCATTTTTTTATATTTGACAAGTAAAAACTACGCCATTAATAAAAATGGAATGATATATGCTTCAACAACGCATTGAAATTATTAAAATTCACTATAAATATGGTGAAAATTTGGCAGAGACGGTTCGTAAAACTCGAAATTTTTGGGTCGTCATGAAGCACCTTGTCGGACCGCAATACAGAAATTGGTGGAAAAATTCGATCTGTTGGGACAACTCAGTGATGTGAAGAATAAAACCTGTGCACGTCACTCAAGAACAGCCGAGAATATTGATGCTGTAGCCGAAAGTGTTGAAGAAAACCCAGGTTTGTCTATTCCTCGTCGTTCTTTGGAATCAGGCATTCCACAGACATCATTACACTGTATTTTGCATAAATATTTGGGTCCTAAGGCTTTTAAAGCTCAGTTAACATAAGAACTCAAGCCGATCGATCATTAACAACGTCGTGTCTTTGCTGATTGGGTCCTTGAAATGCATGAAAATGATCCGAATTCCATCGACAAATCAATTTGAGTGATGAGGCCCATTTCCACCTCGGTGGCTTCGTCAACAAGCAAAATTGTTGCATCTGGGGCTCGGAAAACCCAAGAATTAATGTTGAAAAGCTTCTTTATCCTCAATGTTTGGTGCGTTTTATGGTCCGGCGGAGTCATTGGCCCTTACTTTCTCGAAAATGAGGCTGGAACAACTGTTACGGTGAATGGATTGCGCTATCAAGAGATGATTAATGATTTTTTATGGCCATAATTGGATAGTTTTGATCTAGAGAACGTTTAATTTCAACAAGACGGCACTCCGTGCCACACAAGCAACGACACCATTGATCTTTACGGGAAAAGTTTCCGGACCGTGTTATCTCTCGAAGAGGTGATCAAAATTGGCCACCAAGATCTTGTGATTTAACACCTTGTGACTTCTTCCTTTGGAGCCACATGAAAAAGAAGGTCTACGTCAACAGCCCAGCGTCAATTCAAGACCTCAAAGAAAGAATTCGTGAGGCTATCGAGGACATAGGGCAGCCGCTTTGCGATTTGGTTGTTGAAAATTTCATGAAAAGGATATGGTCCTGTAAGCGTGGTCGCAGTGGTAATTTGCCTGTAATTTTTCACTATTAATGGCATACTTTTTTCTTTATAATGAAATAAACATTTGACAATTTATATAAAAAAAATGGAATTTTTCTTTTGATATCAAAATAACACCTCCCATTGGAAACCCTGTACTTTGTGACCAATTTTCTTGGGAGAGATTATCGGTCTCCGTTTCCCAGTACAGCACTTCAAGCTAATTTTCGACGGTAGTAATGAAATCACATAACGTTACTTTATTTTTCTGGTCACTTCCTTCTTTTCCTGCCGTAGTCAACTTTGTGAGCTTCAGGGTGGTTCGTTATTATTTCGGCATTTAAGACCCTTGCTTTGGTCCGTTTGGTAGCGATGACAGCAGTAACTATCGAGTTGTTCATGTTCTTGATATTTCCTCCATGGCTCGAGCATATAGCACGTCCTGCAGAGTTTTCCGCATTCCTTATTAGGACGTTCTGGCGTTCGTATTATTATTTTTTTTTTGCTGCGCCCAAACGCCGCAAGAACCTCAGTCTGGACAAGACAATATTTATCTCCGTTTTGCGTCCACCTTTACTGTCATTGCCTTCATCGTCGTTTTTCTCATCGTTAGTACTGCTCCCGATGAGCTGTAAACATCGTGGCTGCAGCCGCTGATTGCGTCGTCGTTGTAGCTAGTTATGCTCACTTTTTTGAATTTTTTATCTTTTTTTAGGCTTTTTAGTTGAAGTTGCTCCAATTTTATTGAGTTCCCCTTCGGAGCCGCTAATTCCGTTCGAGTGTGTAGTCACTTTTTTGGTCCCATTGTTAACTTTGAAGAACAGGGAGGCCATGTGAGGGTTGGCACAAGCCCTTATGGGGACAAATTTTCAGAGCCGGACCAGTGCTAATCGGGAGTCCATCTCAACCAAACCTACACCACCAACCCAATGTTGCGAACTTCAAACGAACTCCGAGGCCTGCCAAGGTTTTACCAGGACGGAGACGATATGATAGTTGAATTGAAGCCATTCACACACGAGTGTCAGCTCGGCACTTCGTGCAAAGTAACTAGATCCAAACCATAATATCCACCAGCACAAAGCATCAATTGCAGTTCGTTGTCCAAAGCGTAGTCCAGGTTCAGTTAGGTTTGCTACGTGTCACCGCAGGAGGAACCTCACGGCGACCTCCGTACCCTCGGGTCCATTAGGGTGACGTTCCTCGTAGAATACGAGCCTTCAACAGTGCTCCTATCGAGCGGCATTCCCCCTACGGTAGTTTCCTCGGGTATGTAGGGGCGGCTTTCGCCAAAAAATGTTAGCCTCCAAGAGTATTCGTGTCGGCCGGGGGGGAGAGCCCGATAATTAGCAACGTCTAAGCTGCTACCTGCTTCAAAAATAGGAGTAATATAAGATCTTTTCCAATATGAAGGAAAAGAGCCTGAAGATAGGCTAGAGTTGAAAAGGAAGAAAAGGAGAACACAAGTAGATGTTGATTTCACAAAGTAATTAGGTCCTGATGGGAACTAAACTAACAAGGGTTGTCAGGCGTTAAAATGACCTTCATAATTTCTTCTAGATAGGGAATAAAACGAAATAAGGATGGCATGTATATAATGAGGACAACAGGGCCATCGCTGTGCATTGAAAATAGAAGGCAACTGAGTTCAAAATATGATCGTTTGTCTTATTAAGCAGATAACTTGATTTGAACATCTCAAACCGTTTCAGGAGAATGTAAGGGGCGTTTTTAAAATTTTTCCAATTTGATCTTGCAGGACCAGAACAGTTTTTGGAATGTCCGAAAAGCCCAGAACATCAAGGATCAGTTCAAAACATAATTCTATTCAAAAAAAGTAAGACGATTAGGGATATTGAAAAGAAATTAGAGAGTAAGTAAACTAATGCAGCCGAAGATTATCTACAAGAATGTATTTACATTAAACGCTGTGATATAGTTAATTTTTAATATTAGACATACTTACATTTCTTTATCCGGAATATTGAGCGTTATACTTGCTTCTGTTTTTTCTCCATACTTAACATAGCCAATGAATCCAGTAACGGCATATAAAAGGGTAATGATGGTCATTCCAATATTCAATACACCAAAATATCCGCCAAAACGTTTTGGATTTTTCATGTTATTTTCCAAAGAAATCATCTAATCAAAAACAAATTAATAAAAAGATGGAGTTTTTTTATATCAATCCACTCACAACTCCCACAGCTTCCAACGCGAATAAGACGGTTCCAAAATACAATGGATACGTAGATATATTAGCAAACGCTTCGACTGTATCTATTGACGGCATGTCTTGGAACAGATAATAGAATATCATCCCAACGCCTAAAATATGTATTTTGAAAGAAATTCGCTTATTATTCTGCAGAATGGATAATAATTGAATAGCAAATAAAATTTCTACACTAACCTATAAACGTAATCACATTTGCAAATTGTGAGAATGGTGCCAACAATTTCAAATTTCTTATTAAGAAAATTAGCATGAATGGTATGACGAGTATTAACACATGAATTTTAACATCTAACTCCATCAAATACACATCAACCATTTGCTTGATATTTGTGGCTACAAAAACAATATACACACAGCAAATTCCCAACTGGTAAATTATAAGGAATACATCAGTGATCCATCTACAAAAATATGTATTGTTAATTAAAGGACTGGAATCAATACTAATCTACATTTTTTCGATGAAAAAATGTTTTATCTAATTAATTACGTTGACGGATTTGCAAGCCATCGCAAACTTGGCGGTCCTGCCTCGAGAGCTAATTTCATTGATTCAGGATACGTAAGGATGGGAACTTTATGCCTTTTACATAATATGTACTGGGAACGTACCTGAAATTGTAAATAACTTAAAAACTGAATCAAGTACTAATATAAATAGAAGAATAATATTTTACCAATATGTGTAAGCAGTAAACGCACAGTACCCCTAGTAAAATTGTACTGATAAATCCATTGATATAACCCGAATTTTTGAATGCTTCAGGCATTGCTAATATTCCAGTTCCAAGCGCTCCTTTTAATATGTGTATTAGCGTTTCCATGTCTCTGTAAAATTTTGAAAGTAATAATTTTGAAAAAAAGAGCGTTAGTTTTTTAAGTTAATTCAATTCAAATGTCGTTCAGCACTTCAAGCTTAAATACTATCTCCAGATCCTAAGATTCACTTACGTTGTTGGGTTTTCCACTTGTCTATGCAAATGTGGATCATAGTCCTCATTGTTGTCAGATTCATTGATAGGAACACTACTATAAGAAGAGCCATCATAAATTTTTAAATACTTGGGCAGAACAAAAAAACTTACTTATACGCTGATTTATCTTCTAGTTTGATGTTGTTTTTGTCTTCAGACATTTTGATACTGGTCAAATAAATTTTCCACGGATATCTTTATGTAAACTGAAATATCAATAATTTAAAATTACTTTGGCAGTGAATTCTTTTGATCGATCCATAATCAAAAGGACAAACGCCATAATTATTATTTATAATGAATTAAAATTTATTGTGTTTTTATACTAAATTAAAAATATTAGATTTTTCCAAATTTTGTCATATTTGACAGCTCTAATAAAATTTAAGTGGTATATATGTAAGTATGTGATGAGTCCCAATTTTTCAAGAATACTTTTTAAAATACATACACAGCTAGACAAAATAATTGTTATGAGCAGTTTTTTTCTAAAACAAGCTTATTTCCATGCTTTTCTTTATTATCCCTCAAAAATTAAGTTAACTTCATCTTCGTAATGAAAAACAAAAGGCTTCACAAGCTTTTAAAAAAACTGAACATTTAGTTAATTTACAAAATGTGCCAATTTTCAAATGGCTAGAATAATAGGTGTGCCCAGCAAACATCGTTATTAACATAGGAATTTCGATAGTTATGGTCCCTTTTTATACTGAATTAGTTAAGACGCATCGAAAAACCTGAACATCTGCCATTATTCCTAACGACTTTTTTGTTTCTTCCAGGCATATATATATATATATATATATATATATATATATATATATATATATATATATATATATATACATATATATATATATATATATATATATATATATATATATATATATATATATATATATATATATATATATATATATATATATATTGTTTCATGTACAAATAATTCTGTGAGCTACTGTCGCAATTGTTTTCACAACAATGAAGAACACGAATTCACTCGCAACCACGAGAACCCAACAAGCATGATCAACATCTGCAAGTGACGTCACTCCATTCATTAATTTGCTCGAATCTACCAGGTACCTCTCGGTAGAACATTCGCAAAAAAACCAGAAATGGGTGAATATGTAGAGACCCTATATAAAGGCGAGCTGAATGAATGGGGGGATCATCATTCATTCGACCGTGATAAGAACTGCGATAGTGTGTGGAAAGCGAATAGAAAAGTGTGTTTCGTAATAGTGAAGTAATTTAGAAGACAATTGCGATAATAAATTTATGGACAAGTGTTAGATTTTTTTAATAGTAACAATTAAAATTAGTGAAAGTGTTAACTGATTATTGAGCATTTTATTTAATTAAATAAACTCTTTTAACTTAAATTAAAAGACATTGCGATTTCACTTTCCCGGAACGTTAAAATTATTGGCCGCGAACCAATAACACGCGACAATATATATATATATATATATATATATATATATATATATATATATATATATATATATATATATATATATGTATATATATTAGAGTTGCAACGAATATTCGGTTACTATTCGGTATTCGGCCGAATAACGAATATTAAATCGCCGAATACCGAATATATACAAACAGGTGTTAGAAATAATAAAAGAATGCAATTAATCCTATAAGTTTTATTAATGCAGAATGTACATTTTAAGGCTTAGAAAATGCAGTTTTGCTACTGGAACGAGTATATCCAAAAATACTATTAAAATTTAACATTATGTACTGTGTTATTTATTTAAGAGATCAAAGTACATAGGTAATGGATCAAATAGAAAGTAACTAATTATTATATTAAACTAAAATAAATCGAAATTTTCGGAAATTAATCAAATTCATGTGAAATTAACAATTAGATTCTTCATTCGAACGTTATTAATTTAAATTCTTGCCTTAAATTTAATTCCTTTGTTTTTTCCATGCATATGAGAAAATAAAATTTACTTATCATAACTGAAGCTAATTAGTGGTAGGTTATGGTGCAGAAAAATCAACTTTTCCGCATTTTCAGGTAAAAGTCTGTTTCTCTTTTCTTCGTAGACGTCTCCTGCTTCACTGAAAAGTCTCTCCGAATACACACTGCTTGCAGGAGTCGATAAATATTTAGCAGCTAGTTTGACTAGACTTTGGGAAAACTTTGACTTATATGTAGCCCACCAGGTAAATGGGTTGTCATTTCTCTTTAAAGTTTTCATACTCAAGTACTTATCAGGGTCACGTGATATGGTGCTCTTTGAAGTTGAAGCAATTTCAACTCCGTTGTTATCATTGATGAAGCTCTCAGCAACTACTTGTTCATAGCACTTCCAGAAAGATGTTCGAATAGGACAATCTTCTCGTACGCTTAGACTGCATGGAATAAGAAGATCGGACGCTTTCATCGCTGCTGGTCTCATTATCTGATACTAATCCGTCAAGCAGAACGTATTGTCAGGCTCTTTCTTTTTGCAACTGATTCGTGAAGAAATACATCTTAAACCTTGGATCTAACAAAGTTGCCATCTGGTAGTTTTTATTAGAGTTGCCACAAATAGTGATTTGGCCGAATACCGAATATTCTGCAACGCTGTCGGCCGAAGCGCCGAATATTCGGCACAAAGTAAGTACATGATTGTCGAGCGCGTAAAGAAATAATAATACGACAAGACGCGTCGCGACCTGTCTCACTCGTGCGCGGGTGGGCGTGCGGCCATTTGACTGTTTGTTTCAATTGCGAGTAAATCACGTGACGGCACTCTTTGTCAGAACAATAAAAAAAATAAATTAAATCAAACATTACCTACGATTATGTAGAAAAATTCGTTCGTTAGTTCTTCTTCAATTGTTTGTTTGTCAAAAAATGACATCAGTTAATAAGAAATCGCCCATATGGCTATATTATGAGATTGATAGTGGAAATAATAAATTGGCCAAATGTTTGTTGTGTAGCAGCAAAATCTCAAGAGGCGGAGAAGGAAAGAACTTAAGTTAATTTAATGCCTTGTTTACACGGGATATCTAGATCTACGTCATTGACGATTCGTCAAAAAAGACGATAATGATACGTCATGACAGTTGGTTGTTCACATTGCGTACGAAATCGTTATTTTTCACGATTCATCAAAATGTGAACATTTTCTGATTTTCGTTTCGACGTTTCTCGTTACAAAAAAATAATGATTCGTGTTTTTAGACGAAACTTGAAACGTGATTTGAGACGTGTCCGTCATTTTCCACGATTCGATATTGTGTGAACACTCTGCTTAAGGCTACTAATAAGTGTACATGTAGCAATTTATTTTTTCTAGTAATAAAGTTATTCTTATTTAACTCTCTTATTTAATTAAATCGTAGTTTACAAACTTAACAGCTTCGTTTTTTGTAGTGGATAGAAAATGTTTTTGCATAACTTATTAATTGTAATTCATTTTAGTTTTCTTTTATTTACAGCTACAACTTCTTTAAAAAACCATCTTAGAACCAAGCATGCTGAGCAGTACGCTACTTTATCTGATGTTCCCTTGACAAGTGGCAGCAATAAGGGCGGTACTTCTACTTCCACCAATTCCAAGATACCAGCAGTACCTGGAACGTCCAAATCAAGAGAAAGAAACATCAGATAGGAAATTGCTATGGGACATTAATGATCCGAAATCAATAAAACATCATTACTTGATTGGTGAAATGATTTGTTTAGACAACGAGCAATTATCACTTGTTGAAAAGGTCAGCTTTCAGAGGCTTATAGCGCTGTGCCCCATTATAGAGTACCTGGTCGCACTTACATGAGCGAGCAAGTTGTTCCTGATATATACAACAGAACTAGGTCTAAAATAGAAGCCAGTATTTTGCAGGCGACAGCAGTATCAGTGACATCTGATATATGGACATGTCAGCACAATAACGAGAGTTTTTTGAGCTTCACTGTGACTGGATATCTCCAGAGTTCGTTTTGGAACATAGCGTTTTAGCTATGAAATCGTTTCTCGGCTCACATTCTGGTACCAATATTGCTAAAGAACTCGAGGCTATTACAGAAAGATGGAATATACCTAAAAGCAAGATTCATTTACTTGTCCATGATAGTGGGGCTAATATGATAAAAGGTGTGCGAGATGCAGGATATGATTCAGGCAGGTGCTTTATTCATTCATTGCAACGAGCTATAGAGGAGTCACGAAAATCTCAACCAGAAGTACTACAGATGGTAGCTGCTGCAAGATGAATGGTTACTCATTTTAACCACTCAGGCAACTTAAATCCATTCAACAAGAACTTAACTTACCTAACCACCAACTAGTACAAGATGTGAGCACACGCTGGAATTCTACGTATTATTTAAAGGAGCGATTATTAGAACAAAAGCGAGCAGTATCCTTGTACATAACAGATCATGATAATTTAAATAATTTAACACATGCTCAATGGGAACTAATGGAACAATGTATCAAACTTCTCAAACCATTCGAAGAGATTACCAAAATAACCAGCTCAGGTATCTCCTGCATCTCTGAAGTGATTCCACATGCAGTTACTTTATTAAAATATCTGGGAAAGGCAGAGACAGCTGAGAAAGTACCAAATTTAGTGACAATGAGATCTTCACTGCAAGCCGAGCTTGAAAAGCGATTTAACTTTGATGAAAACAACAAATATCTGGTTGCTACGTTTCTTGATCCACGCTTCAAAACAAGTTTCCTAGGACTGGTTCAAGCAGAAAAAGCTAGACAAAAAATTCTTCTAGAAGCTCTAAAACTAAGTTGTAATGATGAATCTAGTAGTACTGATGACGATTCTTCTCCACTTCGTAAGAAAAGAAACTTGAATGAAAATGATAAGATATTTGAAATACACGATAGTTTCTGGAAATGCTTTGAGGAAGTCGCTACAGATAATATGCGAAATAGTAATGATAATGATGAGGAGAACGTAGAGAAGAATATTGTGGCAAATGAGATGGATTTTTATTTGAAAACAATTCGCCTAGATAGGAAAGCTGATCCGTACAAGTGGTGGTCAGCAAACGAAACACAATACCCAAACCTCTCAAAATTTGCTAAAGTTTATCTTTCTTCTCCCGGGAGTAGCGTGTATAGTGAGAGGTTGTTTTCTGAAGCTGGTATCATTAACGACAAAAAGCGTAATCGTTTGCTACCATCAAATGCTGAAAAACTTATTTTTATCCATCACAACTTACCGCTGACTAATTTTACTTATTAAAGTATTGTAATTTGGTAATAAATACAAATCTTGGCTAATATGATGTGTCTTTATTGTCCATGATTTGGTATTCGGTATTCGGCCGAATAGTACGTATTATTCGGCCGAATACCAAAAAAAGTGGCCGAATAGGCTGAATACCGAATAGTAGCCGAATATTCGTGGCAGCTCTAGTTTTTATCATCGTCAATCCGTGAAAAACGTTGTTTCATCGCTTGTTGCATGGCAATCGCCATTGATATTAACTTTGGTGTAAGGTCAGAAGAGACGGCCTTCTCGCAGTAGCGAATGAGAGTGACAACATGAGGAATAACTTCTGATAAGCAGGAGAAGTTTGAACTTGTAATTTTGGTTATCTCTTCAAACGGCTTAAGTAATTTTAGCAATTGACTTACAATCTCCCACTGCTCTGCACTTAGATTAGATATACTTGATGTATCCGTCAAATATAAAGAAATAGCTCGTTTTTGTTCAAGAAGCCTTTCTAACATGTAGAAAGTAGAATTCCAACGTGTTGTTATATCTTGCACTAAATTATACTTGGCTATCCCCAGCTCTTCCTGAATTCTTTTCAGTTTTTGTTTTGCTGTACCCGAATGATTAAGATGAGTTACTATTCTTTGTCCCATAACAATAGTTTCTTCAACCTCAGGTTGAATTTTGAAAGAATCTTTGATTACCAACTGTAATGTGTGTATGAAGCAGCAAACAGAATTCATTTTAGCTTCACTGACAGCTTTAACAATATTGCGCCCATTGTCATGAACAATAGCATAAATGTTTGATGCAGGAAATCCCCATCGGCTCCGTATATCATGCAAAACATTAGCTATATTTTGACCTGTATGTTGTCCTTCAAAGTGTTGTAAATTCAGTGCAGCATGCCTCAAGTTAAAATTGCTGTCAAGCCAGTGTGCAGTAAAACTGAGGAAACTGACATAGTTTTACAAGCACGTCCACATATCGGTAGTGACTGATATATAGTCTATGTCTTCAAGCATCTTTTTTAATTTTTAATCCTACTTTTTCATAAAGATCAGGAATAATTTTTTCTGCAAAGTACGGTCTACTTGGTATCGTATGTCTCGGCAGTGTCTCATTTAATAATCTTTGAAAACCAGGTTTTTGAACCATGCTCACTGGATGATTATCAACCGCTATCATTTCGGCAATCAGATGGTGATATTTTACTTCCTTAGGATCATTTATATCCCATTTTTTTGTTTTCTCTTGACAGTCGTAAATAGTTAATTGTTTTGTGGACTTACTTGAAGAAAGAACGGCATTATCTGCTGCGTTTTCTTTCGTTGAGGTCGAGTTGGATTTCTGTATCTTCTGATACTCGTCATAGTGTTTATTCTTAAGATGATTAATTAATCCCGACGTTGAAGCTTTTTCCCCATGCCTCCCCGAGAAATTTTAACATCACAAAATTTGCACTGCACACTACGTATATTTTCGTCATTTTGCTCAAAGAAATTCCAAACTGAAGACCGTTTTTTACTCGACATACTGTTCTAAAGTCACAAGATCGGTTACAAATAAAACAATTTCAAAGAAATGGCGAAATTGAGCATATCCTAACGTTTACAAAGCAAAACACTATTGGGAAAGAACAAAACTGGTAAAGTGAATTCAACCGAGTTCATCACTGGGCAGTGCTCGAACCATTTTAAAGGGAACGCAAAACACATCTGACTGAAGTACACTTTTCATTGTTTACATTAGAGCAAAATGTGAGCGAAAAGCATGGTAAGCAACGCACCGATCGAAAATAGACTTTGCCACATGGAATGTATCGAACTCAGGCGGTTGGAAAGGAAATTCGATGCAATTGAGCGCAAAAACGATCTCAAGCAGCATTTGCTCGAAATTCATCAAGAATTCTGGTAAATATACACAAACTGGCTACAGAGTTTGTTTACATTACAAGGCAAAGAATATTTGACTGAGAAGTATTTACATTGTGGTGTAAACAGCACCATGAATGCTGCTTATGCATAAGCGTTTGTAAGTGCATTGATCAAACCGAATAGTTCGGCCAAGCTTCTAACCGAATATACTATTCGTTGCAACACTTATATATATATATATATATATATATATATATATATATATATATATATATATATATATATATATATTATATATATATATATATATATATATATATATATATATATATATATATATATATATATATATATATATATACCAACTCCTGACAAGTTTCTACAGGAATATTGTACAAAACTTTTTGAATATGCTTCCATACTTTGGTTTCATTTTGGCAAACTATCTTTGAAACATCTCCTTTAAATTCAGCCCAGAGATTCTCAATAGGATTTAGGTATGGTGATTGATTTGGCCACTCAAGGACGTGCACGTTATTTTTTTAGAACCATGCTTTGTCCGATAGAGATAAGTGTTTTGGATCATTGTTCTGCTAAAATATCCATAACCGTGGCATATTTTCCTCGGCATATGGTAGCATTACTATTTTCAACAAATCCTTGCACATAGATTTATCCATTCTACCATCATTAAGATGTATCGGACCTACATTTTGCCATGAAAAACAGCCCCATAGCATAACGCTTCCACTTCTTTGCTTCACAGATAATATAGCATGGAATTGTTTGCCTTTCGGTCAACGAGCGTTTCTTTCCGCATCGTTAACAAGCGAACTCAGCTTTGTTTCATCGCTCCAGAGGATATTGCGCCATTTTTTCTCATCCTGCAATCCACAACAGGTTTCACGAGCTAAGACAAAGTTTTTCCTCCTCCCGAAATTGGCGGTTTTATAGAAAGGAAGCAATCCTACTGGATAGTTTTGCGCTCACTAATCGACGTCGAACGGTTCGTGATGAAACAACATTCCTAATTTTGCTTGTAATTATCCAGATGATGTTAACGGGGCACGTTTAGCTAATGTAACGGCAATTGTCGGTCACTGATGAAGTTTTTTTTGATGCTTCACGCGTCTCGATGGATTTTTTCGGTTTGAAAGCATTTGGAACAACATTTTCAGACCATCCAATTGATGTGGCAATGAACTTGTAGGCTTTCCCCTCATCTTGAAACTGACGAACAAGTCTTCTTTGCTCTGCCCTACTGTGAAGTCTACGGCCCATCTAGTATTATTACAACCTTATAATTCTACCTTCATTTAGTTTAATTTGCTCAAAGTCTGTTAATTGATTCACATTAATTTTTTTCTGCTTTACGTTAATTCGCATGATAAAACATACTCGTATAGCAGATGTGCAATGGAGGTATAGAGACGGCAGCAGCATGTATCGACCATCCAAGTACGAGTGTAAATGAGCCAGGTAAAAGCTCTAGAGAGAATGGTGAGGAAGAAGAAGAAGAAGGAAAAGTCAGCTGATCGCAAGTGCGCCAGGTGGAAGTCGCAGAGAGGAAAAAACTGTAATTAGCTCAAAAACTCTCTTTGCGCTGCCGCAAGTCTGTTTCCGCTAGAAAAATATCGTTTGTTGGCTCTCTCAATTTTCATACAAACGAGACAGATGGAAAGGAAGAGCTTCCGTGGAATGGGAACTCACGTGTTCGCATATTTGGCAAAGTTTGGTTGTTGATTCAAACCTCCTGGGGAGCGTGCTCTTACCTAATCAACGTGCAATCGGTTACGCGCTACATATTTCCACTTTCCTAGAACTTGTGTTTGTGAAAATTAGATTCAAATGGTAAGGGGTGAGGTGTTGGCTTGAGCCGTGAGCATTAACTGCCCTTATGGTGTTCAAGCCCGTGCTGCCATCCCGATCCTATAGCTTGTTTTCTCACTTTCTTCTACAGGCTAACGCTCACATGGGAAGCATGACAAGACACGCTGATCCCAAATAATAGCAAGTCAAAGTGAAAGTCAAGGCGCCTCATTCAACATCGATCGTTATGGGTTTTTCGAGGAATGTAAGGCCAATTGCAAGCAATACAAACATCGAACGATAGTCAGTTCAACTAATGAAAATGTAGTAAATGAACTTGTTTGAAGTGTGAATGTAAATTTAGTTCAACGTGTTAAATAATGAACCAATTACATAAAAGTTATTCTCTAGAATAAACTCATCTTTTTGTTGCTCTAGTTTGAAATGGAAAAAAGTAGCAGGTATGTGGCATACAGGAAGATCTCTCTCGTCAAGAGCCTTAATGTTGTATATAAGATACACATCAAATCGAGCTTGCAGGTTATGCCAACATATATAGGGTATACTGGTTATGCATCACATTGTCCACCTCAATTTTAAAGACTGAACAAGGAAACAAGCCGCAATATTTGCCATTAAGTAATTTCATCGTGGAGACTCCCACATTTTATTCGAAAAGGGTGCAACTCATCTTGCCGAACTGGTTTTTTGATTCCAGAACATATTGTCTAATTTTTTCTCTACATTTTACGAGTTTTGGGGTCTCACTCATATTATTTTGTCGGGGTGTGAGATCATATTGAAATCACAATCTGCCTTTCCATGTACCACAGCAGCTTTTCTTTGAAATCATAATAATTAGAAAATTGTACGCCCCCTGAAACGTCGTGTGGTAAAACCTTTTCAAAATGACAATACAATTTTAGGCGAATTACTCGAGATATTGCACAGAGTCAAACAATGTGCTTTTCGCCTTTCTTTTAATTAATGGGCATTGCCGTAGTACTTGGTTAAAAAGAAGAACGGCAACAGGTGAGCCTGCGGTAACTTCTAGAAATTGAATGCTCAAACCATTCCGGATCAATACACCATTTCAAATATACACGATGTAGCAGAACAAATGCATGGGAAGACAATCTTTTCTACGTTAGACTTGAAAAAACCTTATCATCAGCTTCCCGTCCACGACCTGATATTTCAAAAACTGCTGTGTGTACACCTTTTGGGATTATGCATACTTGCACATGCCTTTTAGGCTACGAGATACCATGCAAAGTTTCCAGCCCCGCATGGATAATATATTACGAGGTCTGGACTATGTTTTTTGTTACATGGAGGACATTATAATTATGTCGCCATCTTTTGAAAAGCATCGCAACCATCTGGAAATGGTTTTAGAACGTTTGCAGCAAAACAATCTCCGAAGTAATATCAACAAGTGCGTAATTAGTCAAGCATAGGTGCTGTATCTCGGTTACACCATTTTTGCTCATGGATGCAAACCACCAGCAGACAAGTAACAGACAACTTCAAACGGGAAACAGTAGAAGACCTTCGATGGATCCTCGGCATTATGAACTATTCTCGACCAATGGTATCAAATGCACAGCACCACTTAACGATTTTTTCAGAAATTTAAAGAAGAAGAAGCATTCATCAATTGCAAAGCAAGCATTGCAAATACAATATTGCTCAGCCATCCGATCACAAATGTACCTTTGTTACTTACCACTGATGCTTCAGATGGGGCAATAGGAGCAACATTGGAACAGTATAACAATAGAAAGTAGCAACCATTGAGATTTTTTCACGAAGGCTTTTTTTCTTGCTTTAGCACTACAGCCACTTTGGGGTCTTCGCTTATATATAGTTAGGGTATCTTATTATCTTGATCAAATGTATCGGCACTCTGCAAGGTCATATGGTGAGTACCACGCTTTGGCCATGCGTCCGTCCACCCAGTTGCGATATGTTCTGAAACTTAGCGAAACGGAAAGGCGTTACAGAACATATAATAGAGAACTATTAGCGATCTAATTCTCCTTTCAGTTTTTCTGACATATGTCAGAATCTCGAAAATTCGTTGTCAAAACTGACTACGAGCCGTTAATATACGCATTCCAACAGAAACTGGAAAAAGCATCGGAACGGCAATTGCGGCAATTAGATTTTATTTTGCAATTCACTACGGAAATAATACACTTATCGGGATCTGATAACGCAATTGAAGATGCGCTCTTCAGAATCTGTGAAATCTCAATACCAATGACTCTTGATATGGATGAGCTTGAGCAAGCACAAACGATCGACACGGAACTTCAAACACTAATTCGTAAAAACTCATATCTTCAATTTGAAAAGACAAAAACTGAAAATTCTCTCATTTACTGTGACACTTCAACGGGGAAGTTCATTCCGTTGACAAGGCATCATCAGGTTTTTGCAAGTTTGCATAGTTTATCACATCCTGGAATCAAGGCAACGGTCAAATAATCAGAACAAAATTTGTTTGGCCATCGGTTAAAAAAGATGTTACCCAGGGGACTCGCAGCTGCATTAGTTGTCAGAGAGCTATAATTCAACGATATATTAAAAATTTATCAACGCACATCGACATTCCCAACATACGTTTTGAGCATATATATTTAGTTATTGTCGTCATGTCCACAACAAAAGACTACTGTTACTGTCTAACAATCATTGATAAGTATAATCGCGAATTTGGTCGGTGCTAAATGAATTCGCACTACACTCTACTATTGAGCGTCTAATTGCATGATTGAACGTTGACATCGCTCCTTAAAAACATCGCCTATCAGTCATCTTTGCAATCAACCAGCACCATGTATTAATCGAGCAGTCACATAAACTGCTCGAAAACCTTCCTATCTCCTACTCGGGATTTTGTGGCAGACTTGAAAAAATATGTAATTGATTTTATTTGCAAACATATTTTTGTAGAATACTTTTTCGTTTTATTAATCTTATCAAATGTTATTTTATATCAATGTTCCTTTATATTAAAATTTAAATGTCTCCTTTTAATTTTATTCGTCATGAGATTTAACTCTTATACCTATTTAAAATTTTCATTTCAAGAGTTAAAATTTCTTTACCTCATTTAAATTTCTTTCCTACATTGCGAATTTTCTTACTTCATTTCAATTTTCTCTACATAAATTAAATTTTGTTTTAAAAGTTTTAAGTCTGCATGTAGAATTCCGGGTTTGAGGAACGCTGATGTAATACTCCTCAACGGTGTATTACATCACGGAAGAGAAGGGAACAGGGCTGATAGAATCAGCTGAGGCGATTTACCGTATGCACGGGACGGAAGAAAAGAAAAAGTACAAGCTTTGGGTACGGATCGAGGAGTCTGGTTTGAGATTGCGAGCGAGCTCGTTGCATAAATACGCGCGGTTGTGGGTGCTAGTCCCGAGCCGTGCACAATAAAGTTGAGTGAAATGATCATGTCGGTTTAAATTTTCAGTGCTTAATTTAGAAAAATTTTGTGTGCACTGCAACCTTAAACCATACCCGAGGAGTCCAATTCAAATCGCCAAGCAGCGAAGTCGACGGGAAAGGCGAAAGATTGATTCGGGAAGTCTCAATAAGCGCGTATATTTAAGAAGAAAAGTGATTGTGTTTTGTTACATTTTAACACGTCCAAATTGTGTTGAATAGTATCCACACTATTACGAGTGTTCAATATCGCGAATGAATTGAGCAATATAGCAAATATAACTAATTGATTGATTGTTGAAATTCCACTGTGAAATATTCACTCGTATAACTGCCCGTCTGAAGAATTTTATGAGAATGCAAGTGCAAATTTCATTTCCCCATACCGTTCAAAAACTGCAGTGTTATCTCATTCGCACTAAGTGCATGCTAGCAGGTTCTGGTATATGATAGAATGAGAGTGAATGATAATATAGCAGTTTGGGTGATTAGGGTGTATATTGTTCGGTAGTTTGTGCACCACATTGGTATGTGATATTTAATTTTCGTCGTTAGCCAAGAAATTTTCGCGAACGATTTAATGGTGTTTGACGCGAGAATTTGCAGATTTGCATTTGAATTGGGTTTTGTTTCGGGGGTTAATCAATAGTTAGAGAGCTATGTACGTGTGTCGCCGTACCGTAAACGCAATTAATGAATGAACTAGTTTTAAAATAAAGGAAAACACTGAGGCTTTTTGTTTGCTTAGTTAAAACGATTCAATGATTACACATTAGAACATTTTAAAAAGTTACGTATTTACATTCAAAAATTAAAAACAAGAGGAATTCAGTGATGTAGATGAACTATCCCGTTAGCGAAAGCAAAATGATATGAAGGAATTGACTAATTATTACTATATAGTGTATTAATATATATATATATATATATATATATATATATATATATATATATATATACATATATATATATATATATATATATATATATATATATATATATATATATATATATATATACTCAAAACCTTATTGATTACAAAGCCAGATAGGAGAAGGAATAGAAACAAAGCAAAAAAAATATAAAATATTAAATTTGATTTTTTTTACTCCTTTACATAAGGATGATGTACGTGTAGTTTTTTGCGTTTAATAGAGTGTAAAAATTAAGGTTTTTGCTAAGCACGCGTAAGCAGGCGCCCGGCGAGGATGTGAGTAAGTACCCTTTTAATTATTATAAACAAATTTGTATTTCCGATTTCTTTATTTCATTTTTATTTTTATGTAATTTTAAAGAATTGTTTTTTTTCGGCTGCAAAAGCATATCGGTAAAGTCGATTGTGTTTTGAGTAGTTACAAATACACGTACATACACAAATTCTTTTCAATAATTGCAAAAGCGCTTAAATTTTTCTTACGCTTTAGTATAATAAATTCTTGTGTAGTAAAATAAATTGTTTACGTGGATATTTGTAATAGTTGGTTTAGGCAATAAAGGAAAGAAATAAGTAAGTTATGACTTGAAATTGAAAATCGGTCTTTCCTTTCATTAACCCTAACCGCGTATAGGACCGCAACGATGGAAGGCTTTCCGGATAATATGGGCTAGCCATTGGGCGCGCTCCACCGTTCTGTTGTTAGCAGGGGCTCTTGCCGGGTAGAGTAGCCTTCCGCTCGTGTGCCCTTTTATAGTGTAGGGTTATGTATCCGATTACATAGTTCTATAACATAAATCGGTCATGTCTATATTTCTCTTTTGATGGGAAAGTTCATACCAATTATGTTTGTATGAGTTTTCCACTCAAAAGTGAAATATATGGTCACGTCTACGTTTGGATATTGATCCGGTTGAGAGGGTGCGAGGGGGCACCACCTCCATCTGGATGCCCCACTCTTAATTGTGGGCCATAAGGATCGTCGTTAATGACGAAGTCTCCGCCAGTCCGTCCGTTTTTGCTCGTTTCAACTTGTTCTCTGAACAAGCTATTTCAACCCTTAATAGATTACCTCGACCTCGACACCAGTCGATTGGCATTCGAGCGTTTTCTAAATCGAGAATGCGAACTTTTTTGTAGCGGGTCCTTGTGCTAGGGGGAAAGATCCCGCCCCACTTTACGCGTCCCCAGACAAGCCCAATCTCGGCGGATCTTAACATCACTTTCGTTGAGGCAGCAGACCATCGCTGCAGTCCTTCATGGACATTTTTTAACCTACTTTCACTACAACCATGGACAGACCTTCTTCCAACTATATTGTTGGGATTACAGAATGCTGTCCAACCTGACATTGGCGTTTTTCCAACATTATTATTCTGTGGTATGAATGTTCGCATCCCCGGTGAATTCTTGTCGAGCAAAGAAAACCAAGTGGACCCAGCGACGTTCATAGAGAAGTTACAAGATCACAGGCGAGGAATTCGACCACGTCCCACAGCCGATCACAATAAAAACAAAACTTTTTACTCACAACATACAAACTTGCTATCACGTTTTCCTCATGACAGACACTATCCGAAAGCCATTTGAATCACCATATACGTGATACACAAACTTGTAAAGAAAATATCTAATTGCAACTATTCGACAAAAATAAAAGGTCAATCAGTAAACGAGACAACAGAAAGACTCATGCCTGCATATATGTAATACGAAACACAGAATATAAACGCACACCGTGTTTCTTACATACAACACAAACTATGCAACACCCAACAGGACTTGCTCACGAGCTATCAATGTCAACGGCAAACGCTAACCATTCAACAGAATCAACAGCAGGAACTCACGATCAACCAACATTAAACTCGAGCGTTCCTTTTCGAAAGCATATTAGCTTAAGAAGTCCACAAAGTCGACAAATGGAATCAAAGGCCAGCCAGTACACCGCCCAAACATTTGCATTCGAGCAAAAACAAAAAAAAACACATACAAATAACGTCAGTGAACGTGAAATGAAGGAAAATAATGTGCAGTTCCATTCATCAGTCCCAGGAAACGGAGATATCGAACTAGATCCATAGGATATTCTTCGAGTTTGTAGCTTTCCAATCAAAAACTACAGTCGAAAAAAAATAATAGCAACGCCGTCGTATCCTATGCCGATGGTGAACTTTGTGACAGACAAGGACAACAGAACTCGCACTCGCAACATTATTTCCCCAACAATGTCGCTAAAGGGGTAGTATTATGCTAGATGCTCACCAACAGGTGTGTTGCAGCAGAGTGAGTTTGTAGCGTCCACATACCCACTACCAGTGGAACATCAATCAATGAGATACCTTTTGAATTTTGAAACTACAATCAATCAGATCATCATGACAGCCAGGCGAAGTTCAGTGTTCAACCAAAGTGATCAATTGTTATACTTAAAAGTTAAATAAGCTGAAGTTTGTATATTAGTTATTTCAGTCATAAAGACAATAAATATTCGAGAACTAAAGCTTCTTCGAACGTGGAGTTTTTCAACTTACCGAAAGATGGCAAAAGGTCATGCAGCAAAATTGTCAATATATCATTGATAAATGTTTGTTGTTAAGATAAATAAATTTACTTTGAAAGACATTAAAAAAACGACATTAATTATCGAACAACTTAATAGTATGTTTTTTGTTTCAAGGCTTTGTGAAAGATTATTAGTTTTCAAAATGTTTATGAGTCTAGAGTTACGAGTTTTTACCGGCAAAACATATACATCAGAAGCTGAGAAGTCATAACCTATTGTGAATTTTGTGATCCAAAGGATTATTCAAGAGTTTTCAGCATTGAGACCTAATAAAATTCTAAGGATGTGTTTAAAGCAAAAATTTAAGAAGTTTAATTTATCCTAATCTACAAGTCAAATAATATTAATTAGAGGAACGAACGCAAAATCAAATTAAATTTAGATCCGTTTAAGTAGAGACACTGTACTATACAGGTATTTTAATACTATAATGTAATGTTAAAACTTGATAAATTTTTTTTTCTTATTTGTGGTTGCTAAACGATGCAGAATACTTCGTACAAATATTTATTCTAATATTAAATTTTTGCAAGTTGTATACAGTACAAAGACTATGGTTGATTATATGATTTGAATTTTGCATTTCATGTCAATGTTTTAGCAAACAAAAATCAGCACTTTTAAGTATTCATCCACGCTTCCGTCGATAACAAAGTTACTAGTACTAGCTGCAATTTTTTCGCGAGATTGCTTTTAAATCCCACAATTAGTCTCATTGCTGTCATGATTAGTGCATAAACGAAAAGAGAACTTATGCTACCAATGGAGCTAACAACATAAACGTTATCAAAGCAAATTTTAAAACGTGCTCTGTTAATTAATTTACACAAAAATTTACAAAATTTTTAGTCATCAATGAATATTTATTGATATGTTGACGTCATTAAACGTACCACTTGATTTTCCTTGCTGTAGGAATAAATTATTTAATAGGGAAACGCCAATCGAAGAGGATACCACGTTATATTCAAATCAACTCTAGAGTCACCACACTTCATAGATGCACTAGGTTAGGTACGTATTAATCGTAGCACATGTTCATATTCGCAATTTGAATCATTCAATTGAACATTTTTAATTGGACACTTTACTTCTAAACTGGACAATCCTGAGACGTTTAATTGCTTCACTGATATGTAAATTGAATTTATTCACTAATTTATTGAGTCATCAGAGACACTCTTATCGACAAATACGTTTCGACACTATTCACGCAACAGTCCTCTAGTGGAATGAGTTTTGGTGTATTATCCAGTTGAGGGAGCGTACGTATTTTTAGAATATTCAAAAATAGATACCGGCAGCAAAATACGGTGGATATCACAAACGGTTCAAATGCCGGCAGGAGCTGGCTTAAATTCTATCCTACAATGTATTCATTCATTTGTTGATTGCAACTAAACAGAATGCATGGGGTGAATTAGAGAATTTAGAGCACTGATTTAGTTAAAGCATTTGCTAACATTGACTCTGTTTCTCTATCCAGATGAAAAATCTGCGCTTATTAAAAAAACCAATTAATTTGTTAATGGAATGAGATAAAATTATGTTTGTATACAATTCAAATATGTTTTCGGCATTTCAAGAGAGTTTTTAAAGCTTTATTTGGGTGGAAAGTGTTGCCGAGCCTGTTTTAATGAGAACATCTTACTTTTGAATTCGAATTTAAATGCGCTGTATGGATTCAATTGCTATAAATTTTAGCATTAAAGTGCTCAATAAAATTAATGGCCCACACGGCAACAATATTTAATCAAAAAAAAAACAAGGAAAAAAAAATATGAAATCAATTCAATGGAAAAAGGAAAAAAAACCAACCAACTCTTATAAAAAACAAGTTACATGGACAGAACTATGCTCATGTCAGAAGGGTTTTGTACTTAACTTACGATATGCAGACATATCGAATGATTTAATTCAAGGAAAACTTTAAGGAAATGCACCGTAAATATATTCTTGCTTTACAAGAAAAACCAGTATTACATCATTTTAAGTGGCCAAAATTTTTTTTGCAATATTGCTAAAATCAATGGCTATATGAAATCTTAAATGAATATTTGTTATTCGTCTTATCTGAAAATTTGGGCAAGATCCAATCAAAAGTTTAGTGTCTGGTTTGATGGAAAGCCCATGTAGTAGAAGAACCCTTGTAATCGGAGAAAATTTAAATGGCTAAGGCTTCTATAAATTTTATTGAAGCTTATAGAATATAAGGACAGAGAAGAGGAGCACTGAGGATTGCATCTTCGTACCCGACAGTGTCTGATTCGGCGGTGAGAGTTATTGCAGGCATGATACCTGTTCCTCTCCTTGCTAGAGAGCGCCGCGCTATTTACCTGCGTCGAAAAGAAGACACGAAAGAGATGATTGTCCGTGAGAAAAGACAGCGCTCACCCAACGATTGGTAGCAGTCTTGGCTAAATTGCACAAAGGGAGGGTGCACTGTGCGCCTTATCCCAGATGTGAGACCGTGGCTAAATCGAAGGCATGGGGAGACTGACTATTACCTGCACAAGATTGATAAGTCACGGTCCATCGATTTTTGGTTTTGCCCAGGAGAGGAAGACAATGTCTGCCACACAGTTTTTACGTGCACACAGTGGGACAAGCTGCAAAGGTACCTCTACAGGGCTCTCGCCGGATAGTATAATCGCGGATATGCTCGAATCGGTTGAAAAATGGAACCAGGTGATACATTATATTCAAGTAGTCCTAGAAGAGACACAGCAGCCAGGGGCGTTGGGGCTGGGGGATCGGTTTATTGGCCTCAGCATATGAATTCCTCCGGCTAGGGAATTCGGACCCGGCTTGCCGTCAGAGACAGTCGTAGGAGGCACCACTCGCTTATCTCCTGGTCCCAAATAGCCGCCAAGCAAGAAACGCGGCCGCCGAACATCCCTCACACAGCTCGAAATAAAGCCCACTATTTTCCACTAACAGGAGAGGATTAGTCTAAGTCGGGGCGACTACTTTGCACTATTTCGCCGGTATCAGATTACCTGGCGTAATTTGCACTGTGAACCCGAGGGAAAATCTAAAACACACCCGCGCTAAAAACCAAAACACACCCGAACTAAGTCCTCAAACACACCCGAGCCAGGTGTACAATTTACTTCCAAATCAACATTTTGTTTTGCTAATGATACCACGATTTTGTAAATAACAGAATACCATCCATAAGTTAAACATGAATTGTAGTTACAATTTACTTTCAAATCAATATTTTTCTTTGCAAATGAAACCACGATTTTGTAAATAACAGGACTCCATCCATAAGTTAGAAATGAATTTTAGTTAATCAAGAGTTCGATTTAAATACAAATCTTAAACTTACGTCTACTATTCCTATTTGGGGGCCCCCAAGGTAATTTGTTCTCTTTCCCGCGCTTCTTGTTAAACTTCTATCGCCAATCTTCCCTGTGTCTGTCATTGGTTGTTTCGCTGTCGCTGTGGTAAAGTACGTCCCTCTGTCGCTCTTATAATTTACTCCCTTTGATGAATTCCAGGAAATATTTCTTGTTTCTCGTCGATCCTCCGTTGTCGATCCTTGTCCACCAGAAAAGATACCCGTTCTTTGTTTCCAGGTTTTTCATCGGCTCGGTTAATTTTCCTTCAGGGCGATTCAACGTTCAATTGCGGTGTGGCTTGCATCAGTAACCCCCCAGCTGGTGTTCATCGGGCAATTGAAATCCAAATTTCCCTTCATCTAGTACATTCGCCCAGCAGGTGTTAGTGCCAAAGTGACTGACACTCTGTCAGTAATGTGTTTTGGTTTTGATTTGGGCGATTGTTTCAAAGTTATTTTCTTTTCACCATTTAGATTCGGTCATTGCTGCCAAACCATCTGAGGAACATTTAAAAAGTTCTTTTACTCCCTTCCAATCATATTCATCGTAAACTGAATCGTAAGATTTCTTTTTCCTATTGTATTGCGAATTTTGATTGAGTAATCTTCACAGAGCGAATCAAATAAACTACGGACTGATTACTCTGCCGCTGTCGTATAATATTTACCACAATCGAATCAGCGCAGAAAGGATGGAAGGAAAGCAAATACTTAGAATGGCTTTCAATCAATTGGCTCGTATTTTTTTCGTCGTTGATTTCCGATAAGATATAATCAAGTATATGAAGAATGAATGCTTTGGATTGAATGATCTGTTTTATGCTTACTTCGTTTCTCTTCATGTTTTCTATGTAAAGGTTGTTTCTTGCTTATTTCTATATTCTTTAATTTAATTATTTTCCGTCTTTGCTGCTCCGGTGATCTCAGCTGGTGTTGGATTATCCTTATTACTATGACCTGAGCTATCCGTTGAGTTTGGTATATTCTCATCGTCGAGATCATCAAATGACAGTTCATCATCCTTATCAAGTCCCATATCTACTAGCTTATATAATAAATCCATATTTTTGCCTTCTTGCTCTATATCCGAGTCATCATCCTTCCATTTATTAAAGTCTACTTTTAAGAAGTGGGGTTTCTTTTTATCGCCTGTCAACGTTGGCGAAAAAGGTCTTGATTCGGCTTGGTAAACCTTGAATTCCAGTGGCCGCTTGTTATTTAAAATTTGCACTTTATCTGAATTGATGTTGCGAAGGAAGTCTAAAGTGATTTCATAAGGTTTATTACCAACTAACATACAAATGTCCCCTTGAACTGCATACCATTTTTTGTGAATTTATAAATCATTCATTCAACATTTATCGTCACATACGGCAAATTGGATTGCTAGGCCCATGAAACCGGTGGTGGTACTGCAACGGCTGGCAACGTATATTCACAGTTTTACTATTATTGCTTCTGACTGAGTGAAATGCGAATTGAGATTTTTCGATATGAAACTTCGTCAGCGATAAAATACAAGGAAATGTGTTTACGATGAATTACAATTTACAATGTTGTATGGTTGGGCTATGAATTGGCAATCGTATCCTTTAGTCCGTATGAGAACACTAATATATAGAGAAATTCAATTAAGTATTGTATGTTCAAATGCCTGGCAATACTTAATTGAATTTCTTTATACGAGTATATTAGTGTTCTCATATGGACTAAAGGATACGATTGCCAACGAAAGTAACCTCAGACATCTGTTGCAAACCAAACAACAGAGAATGTGTTGGAGCGTGTCTCATTGATAAGGAGAAAGCCTTCGATATGGTGTGGTTAGATGGACTAGTTTTTAAACTCCTTCGGGACAGGTTCCCCAGACACCTTGTCGCCATGATGTACAATATGACAACAATGCGCGAATGCAATGTCTTGAATGGTCTACAATAGGGAACAGTTACTGTGCCTCTGCTCTTCTCAGTATTCATTCGCAAGCTACTGAACGGCTTTGATTTTAACGTCTTGCCAATGCGATCATTGGTAGCGTTTGCTGATGATCTGATCATCCATACAGCAGATCGAAAAGCTACAATAGTTCAGAGCAATCTTCAAAAAATGTTCAATGATGTGCAGCTGTGCACTGACAATTGGCGAATGAAAATCAATGCGCAGAAGTGCGAAAAAACCTTGTATCGGATAACGCTGCAGGGAGTCAGTCAAGATCTGAAACGTAATTGGAAGGATTTCCACGTCATGGCTGGCGAGGGTAATTCAGAATGGATTCCACATAAATTCTGTGTTCGATACCTCGGTGTTCATCTTGATCAGTATCTGTACTGTACTGAACATGTCAAAACCATGCCCAGTAAGACACTAAAAGTAGTCATGGCCTACAAAGACTCTTTCATTCCAGATACATTGATCAAAAGGTCAAAATTATCTGTCACAAGACCCTGGTTAGACCAGTTTCGACATATGGATGTCAGATCTGGTACAACCAGAGTGCAATGGAAAAATTATATTGGAAATTATATTGGAACTTCTTCGGAATCATATTGCAAGACCCGTAACTGTGAGTGAAAACCCTAGGATTTCAGAGCCGTTCCACCAAATGAGTATCTACATTGGGATTGTTGGTCTCGTGAACTCAAATGCCGAGGATATTTTATCTTCTTATCTGTGGCCCATCTATATACGTGATATAGGACTGGGATGCTCTCAGAATCAAAAAAAAAAACTTCGATTCGTGTCCAAATAAACGAATGCTTCTGGAGGAACAAAGCCAATAGTGAGGGAAGCTACAATATACCCGTCTGTAGGGTGGAATGGCTCTAAAATCCAGGAGTTTTTGCTCACAGTTACAGATCTTGCGATATGATTCCGAAGGAGCCTCAAAATGAAGGTATCGACTGTCATCATTTTAGCAGTTGGAAAAATTCTTCTTGCTTCCTATCCATCCCAGGATTTCTGTATAAACTAGTACATGCACGAAGAAGTTTCGAAAACTCTTAATCTTTTCATAGTACTAGCACTCTTTTTATATCTTATCTGACATCCATGTGTCAAAACTGATCCAACCAGAGCCTTGTAACAGATAACTTTGACCTTCTGATCAATGTTTCTGGAATGAAAGAATCGTCGAAGGTCCATGACCAATTTTTTATTTATTTATTTATTTTAGAAATCAACTTACAGACTAGTAGTCCAATTACAAGTCAATTAATATAATACATAAATACAAACATATGAATTCAAAAAATTGCAGAAATTAAAGAAAAAGGATCACAATACGATATTAAAAATAAAGATTTATAGGAATATTTATAAATTTGATTTTTTATTGAAGTTTTGAATACGCCAAGAGATTGTGGTAGAGGACCAAGACTTTGTTGTTTGTGCATACGAGGTGAGCGTAGCAAAGGAGAGTGGAAGAAGGTGTTAGTACGTGCATATGGAACCTGAAATTGAAGCGAGGATCTATTAAGGCGAGCCACGTGGAAAGAATTTATTTGCCTGCATAAATTTTGAGGTAAAAGTCAATAATGAAGCTTGAACAAAAGACATTCGTCAAGAAAAGATCGTCTGGACTCAAGGGTAGAGAGGTTCAAAGTATGAAGTCGGTCATCATAAGGGGAGTAAGGAAGGTTGAATTTGAAGAATAGAGACCGTGTGAATCTACGTTGAACTGACTCAACAGCATCGATGAGCTTCCTGTGGTACGGACTCCAAATTTGGGAGCAGTACTCCAAATGATTACGTACTAGTGAGAAGTAAAGACACATACAGGATGTGATATGTTGAAATGACGAAGCGGATCGTAAAATAAATCCAGTTAAGCGAGAGGCTTTCTTAATAATTAGAGCAATGTGGAGATCAAACTTCAGTTTACAATCGAAAAGCACACCAAGATCCTTGACGGAGGTTACATTGCTCAAAGGGATACCAACAAGCCTATACGTTGAGAGAAGAAGACATTTTTTACAGGAGAATGTCATCTGATGGCATTTGGAAACATTTAAGCAGAGATGGTTTGATTCACACCAGTCACTAAGACGCTGAAGATCGGTTTGAAGGATATCCACATCTAAAAGGGAATCAATAACTCAAAAAATCTTGAAGTCATCAGCATAAAGGAGACCGGGGGATGTGATAACAGAAGGTAGATCATTGCTAAAAAGTAAACATAGTATGAGACCAAGTATTGAACCTTGCGGAACTCCCGAGATCGGATGAACTGAATAAGAGAAGCAAGAGTTTAAAGTGACTACACATTGACGATTCAGAACATAGGAGAGAAGCCAGGAATAGAGGCAACTAGGGACATTGAACCCTAAATGTTTATCAAATAGGAAAGAGTGATCCACTGAATCAAAGGCTTTACAAAACTCCGTAAAAATAACGTCCACTTGTTGTTGTTGATCGAAGGCAGCTGCAATATTATGGGTAAAAGAAAGTAAATTTGTAAGATCTGCCTCTGATAAAACCATGCTGTTGATCTGCTAAAGATGGGAGGATAAGTGGATACAGCAAATCAAAAACTATCTTTTCAAGAATTTTACTAAAACAAGGAAGAAGGGAAATAGGACGATAGTTTGAGACGATATTACGATCACCAGATTTGAAAATAGGAAAAATATGGACAATTTACCATTGGGCGGAGAAAACCCCACAGGATAAACTCAAGTTGAAAATAATTGAAAGGGGAACACAAAGCGAAGAAGATAAAGACTTTGCCAGAAAATTTGGAATGCCATCAGGGCCCACACTGGTGCTGTTGTCAAGATTATTTAAGAGTTGCTCCACCTGCAAGGGGTTTGTACGAAAATTAGTAGAGGAAAAAGCGCAAGAAGATTGGTTGAAGGAGGGGGAACGTTTAGCCCTACCAAAAAAGGAAGAAAAATAAGAAGCGAAAAGTTCACAAGATTCTTGAGGAGAAGACGATGTCACGCCGTCTAGACTAAAATTATCAGGAGCATGATGAGAGGCCCTTAAAGATTTTACGTACGATCAGAACGCACGAGTTTGATTCGACATTAACGAAGTTCCAATGTGGTTAACATATGCATGAAGTGCAGAAGTGGTGGTCTTTAAATTTAACGAGGTCAATTGGATGACCACTGGATAAGAATTTTCTGCGGGCAGCATCTTTAGCTTAAATTGTATTGGCAACATCTGAATTAAACCAAGGAGCATCTTTAGGTTTACTTGCTGGACACACAGGAATAAATTGCGAGATTAAGGATGAAAGAAACATATAGAGCTTATCAACACAATCTTCAATGTGGAGATTACTGAAGAAGGAATACCAATTCACGGCATTAAGGTTAGCTTCCATGCTCGATAAATCGGCTTTTAAAAAATTAAAGTGGGAAGGTGAGGAATTTTTCAAAGAACGAGAACATGCGATTGCAAGCTCAATAGAGAGTGGTGGATGGTGGGGATCAGGTTTGACAAAGGATGAGAGTGCCACCGGTGCGGACAGAGAAGAAGGTAACAAGTTGCAAAGAAAAAGATGAAGCAATTTGTTATTGGCATTGGGAAAAGTGTTGTATTGGGTGAAAGAACAGAGGGAAATTTAAGAAGAAAGAGCAAAAGACACGCTACCGCCAGAAACTATGGAGTCATACAAATCATTCCAAACAATAGAGGACAAATTGAAGTCACCACAGACCAATATAGGGGTAGAAGGGAAACGGGCATTAATGTAGCTCGAGAATTCTGCAAAGAATCGTTCGTAAACAATAGCAGGACTGTTACAAGGGATATACACAGATGATACGCCGAAAGAAAGAGAGTCAGGTAGAGAGACTAGCACAATTATACACTCAACAGGTGTAGATGGAGTGAAATCATCACAGGATTTGCTGGTAAGGGAAACATGTATACCCATATCGCTTCATATCGCTTCCAAGTGAGGGCCCCCGGCTGGCATATGTAGATCCTGGTGCGCTTATATTTTTTATCAACAATTCGATATCAGGATTACCATGAGTTACAAATCTTTGATACCAACTAACCGCTGCGGCGTTGTAGAAGCCGGCTGCAGAAATTCAGGTTGCTGCTGATTAGATGTACTCGTATATTGTAGATGTTTCGGTTGGGCTTGTTGCTGTAGTTGTCGTACATGATGTTGCTTTTGAGAACGACGTAATAGTTGCTGGTGAGGAATGGCTCCTTTGCTGGCATCAACCACAGCGCACACATCAGAGCTCTTGGCAGCAGAAGTTGGCGATAGTGCAGGAGAATTGTTCACTGGGGCAATTCCTATCGTTGATGGAAGGAGTACATACTTTGCTGCGAATTTCTTGTAAAATTTTAGAATTTTAATACTGTGAGCGTATCTGAGATTGTCACTCCGCGACAGTCATGATATCGAAAGAAAATATTTGAGTCGGATTTCGCCCGGATGTCATAAAAGGATGCAGGGATGCCCAGGCATTTAAGGTGGAAAGACTTTTTGTGCCTTACTGAACCTGATTTTGACATGTTCAGCATAGTACAAATACTGATCGAAAGAAACACCGAGGTATCAATGCAAGGTTTATGTGGAACCCGTTCTGAACTACCCTTGATAGTCATCATGCAGAAATCCTTCTAATTACGTTTCAGATCTTGACTGACCCCCTGCAGCATCGTACAATCAAAATTTTTTCGCATTTCTGCGCATTGATTTTCATCCGCCAATTATCAATGTACGGCTGCACATCATTGAACATTTTTTGAAGATTGCTCTGAACTATTGTAGCTTTTCTGTCTGCCATATAAATAATCAGATCATCAGCAAACACTATCAATGATCGCGTTGGCGAGACGCTAAAATCAAAGCATATCATGGCGACAAGGTGTCTGGGGAACTTATCCGGAAAGACTTTTAAAACTAGTTCATCTAACCACACCGTGTCGAACGCCTTATCCATATCAATGAGACACGCTCCAAAACACATTCTTTATCAGTTAGTTTCCAACAGAAGTCTGAGGTTACTTTCGTTATCCAACGAAAGATTTCATCATTAGTTCGATTCCTGTCATTAAGAACTATTGAGCAAGAGTTGTCATCAACAGAAGGAGGGCATTGCTTCTGTTACTCTCGATTAAACTTCTTTTGAAACTGTTCCCAGTCTATTTTTTGAAATGAGGTAGACATCATCCGTTTGTTGATTGATTTTCATCACGATTGTGTTATTTTCGCTATCGTAAGGAAGCACCTACAGTTTCCGTTGAGTACTATTAAAGCAAAATTCAAGTCTTGCGTCAGCAATGCAGAGGTCAAAATATTAGTTTGTCCTAGGATGTGTTCGAAACTCCGACCCATATAGATTGTACCTGTATTCAGTCTGGCTCTTTGTTATCCATGATTTCAGGAGTACACCTCTTGGATTATTGTTGGCATTCAGCCATGGTGTATGTTTTGCATTCAGGTCACCAATAAGAATATAATATTTATGCAGCGTGTTCAATTCAAGTATTTCAAGCAAGAAATTGAGCTCCTCCTTGAATTTGAGAACATTTCAACTAGTTGCATAGGCAGAGATAACGAAAAAGTTAATCCCACCTAGCAGTGAAATCTTGATAACGGACTCTTCAAGGAATTCAAAGTTTTTGAGTTCAACTTTATCAATATTGTTACGTGTACAAATAATTCTGCAAGCTACTGTCGCAATTGTTTTCACAACCATTAAGAACATCAACAAAATGAATTTACTCGAAACCACGAGAACCCACCAAGCATGATCAACATTTGGAAGTGAGTCACTGCTCCATTCATTAATCTGCTCGAATATACCAGATACCTCTCGGCAGAACATTCGCCAATGTACGAGAAATGCATTGAATGGATGGAGACCCTATATAAAGGCGAGCTGAATGAATGGGGGGGATCATTCATTCAACCGCGATAGTAAAAACGGCGATAGTGTGTGGAGTGTGAATTGAAAAGCGATCAAGTAAAAGTGAAGTGATTTTAGAAGACAATTGCGATAGAAATTTATGGACAAGTGGAAGTTAGAATTTTAATAGTGAAAATTAAAATTGTGAAATAGTTAGTAAAGTGAATGTGCATTTTTTTAGGTAATTGAATAAACTCTTTTAACTTAAATTAAAAGACATTGCGTTTTCACTTTCCCGGAACATTAAAATTATTGGCCGCGAACCATAACACGTGACGATATTTAGGAAACAATAGGGTCTTCTAACCAATATCCCGGTGCCACCACCCCCGTTTACCCTATCGTTTCTTATGAATTTAAATTCTTGAATGTCATGGAGTGCCATTTTAAGAACACGTCTAATGATTGCTATACGTAGAATATGCCACCATTGCGTATTATGCCTACTGATGTTACTCGCTGAATTAATTCTTAAAGATGTTCATGACATACAGGTATATCCTTCGTCATGAAAATCCTAGCAAGCCCGTAGTGTCTGAGTCGATTGGAAGTGCATATTGTGCATTGTTGTTAAGCCACCATAGCTTCGTTAAATACTTTTGGACCCTTTTGAAACTTTCGCTGCTTTTTACTCTTACAATGAACAACCAGGCAACAAATTTCATTGAATTTAGGGGTACCCTGATCATTTTATTGAAACAACTGTAATATTGGTGCATCATACATTACTAGTAAAATGGAGTGCATTTTGACTTCTGAGGTATTAGTTGTTCCGTACTTATAAAGAACTATCTCCATGACCTTTTCATATTTTTCGATCCGTAGTTGTCCAATCGCTAGGAGGGTTTTTTTTTTTTTTTGTGGTAGGGAGGTGAAGGCATTTATGCCCGCCGAATCTGGCAGTGTGGGACACCCATGGAGGATACCTTTGGACTACCCACTAAACACCTCCCCTGTCAATCTGAGAACCTAGCCTGGAACCGTTTGACACAATACTTCGGGCCAGGTCTCATTTTGCTACGCCGTGGGGCGCCTTCAAGCTGGGGAGTCCCTTTCCTAGCGGGAGGGGAGGGGGGAAGAGGAATCGCCAGAAGAGCGATCCCCCAGCCCCAGTGCCTCCGGCTGCTGTGAGTCCCTTTTATATTTTAGGATTGCCCGAGCATAATGTGCCACCTGGTTCCATTTGTCAACCGATTCGAGCATCACCGCAACTATATTATCCGGGGTGAGCTCTCCCGTCTCCCTGTAGAGTTCCCTTCGCAGCCTGGCCCATTTGGTACACGCAAAAAATGTGTGACAGGCATTGTCCTCCTCTCCTGGGCAAAACCGACAATCGGGAGACCGTGACTTACCGATCTTGTGCAGGTAAGACTGAAAACACCCGTGCCCGCTCAAAAGCTGGGTCAGATAGAAGTCAGTCTCACCATGCCTTCGATTTAGCCACGGTCTCACATCCGGGATGAGGCGCGCAGTCCACCTTCCCTTCGTGCAATTCCTCCAAGACTGCTGCCAATCGTTGAGCGAGCGTTGTCTCTCCTCGCGAACAACGATCTCCCTCGCATCCTCGTTTCGGCGCAGGTAAATAGCGCGGCGCTCTCTAGCAAGGAGGGTGACAGGTATCACGCCTGCAATCACTCTCACCGCCGAGTCGGAGACTGTTGGATACGAAGATGCAATTCTCAGTGCTCCTCTTCTCTGTACCTGTGCCAATCGTTTTCGGTATACCTCCTTGCTGAGAGCGTCGCCCCATACCTCTGCTCCGTACAGTAGCACTGACCCTACAGCACTTATCAAGAGGCGTCTCCTTGATGGGCTGGGTCCCCCTACGTTGGCTATAAGTCGACTCAGGGCCGATATTCCCGAAGCAGCCTTCTCAGCCGTTGCCCTGATTCGCTCAGAGAAACTCATCTTCGAGTCGATCAGTAGCCCCAAGTACTTCACCGCTGGCTTCGATTCGATCTGTATATCTCCAATACTGATCATCTTTACTCTAGGGATTCTCTTTTTTGTCAAGATGACCACTTCGGTTTTCTCCAGTGCTAAACTGAGCCCGCGAGCAGTCATCCAGTCCCTCACTCGGCGCATTAGCATACCTAGCCGAAGTGCGCTTGTTCAACGGTGCGTCCGGCGACCAGAGCCGCAACATCATACACATAGCCGACCAAGCGCGACTCATCTGGCATCTCAAGTCTCAGTAGCCCGTCGTAAGACACGTTCCACAGGTCCGGACCAAGGATAGATCCCTGGGCAACACCCGATGTAATTTCCATCCTTCGTTGGCCCTGTGTCGTGTCGTAGAGCAGGCTTCGGTCCTTTAGGTAGTTCCTCAAAAGCCGCGTAAGATATTCTGGAACTTGAAAAGAGTTTTCCAGCGTGTCCAGAATATCCACCCATCTAGCGGAGTTGAAGGCATTCCTGACGTCGAGTGTCACCAACAGGACGATCCATCGCTTGGTGCGACTATATGCTTCTGCCTTTTGGACCGCGTTCACCACCTCTGCAATCGCATCAATGGTAGAACGTCCTGCTCTAAAGCCGTACTGCCGAGGAGATAGGTCCCCAGCAGCACGAATCGCGTCAGTGAGTCTTCCCTTGATGAGTTTCTCTAGCACTTTCCCAGCCGTGTCTAGCATGCATAACGGGCGGTATGCAGACGGCGATTCGGGATTTCCCTTCCCCTTGCTGACCAGCACGAGCCTCGCCACCTTTCATCGTACCGGGAAAACCCCGTCCCGTAGGCAAGCGTTGAATGTGCTGAGCAGCAAGTCAGGACAATGGTGATAGACGAGCTGCAAAATCTCAGCTGGAACACCATCTGCACCTGGAGCCTTCCTCGCTTTCAGGGAGAGGACTGCCTCCTCCAGTTCCAGCTGTGTGAAGAGTGGGCACTCGACTGCTGTTTCACCATGGACAGCGTCGACACGGACGGGATGGGCGGGGAAGAGTCCCCGCACTATCGCGTCCATCTTTTCCGCGTCATGTATACAAGGCTTCCGTAGGGCACCAAGTTTCCCCATGAGCAGCTTGTAGCCAAGGCCCCACGGATCCCTATTTACATCGTCCACGAGGTCTTGCCAGCATCGGGCCTTGCTCTTGTTAATAAGCCTGCGAAGATATTTCCTGCCATACCTGTATGCTGCTAGCCTAGTGTCTGCCTCCTCCCGTGTTCGCGCCCGCTGGGCCTCTCGCCGAAGCTTGTGACACTCGCTTCTTTGTTCGGCGATCTCGTTTGACCACCAGTATACTGGAGGCTTACCATGTCGGGGTCTCCGACGGGGCATGGAAGACTCGCAAGCAGCTATGATGGTACTCATAGTTGAGTTCACCAAGTCCTTGGCTGTAGGCCCTCCACTCCCTGGCGGAGCTCCCAGCAACGGTGCGCCTGCCGTAAGCGCGTCTCGACGTCCATCCTCCCAGTCCTCCATCCGAGGATTGAAGTTTGGGCATATGCACGCAGAGTGGCACCGTCGTGAATCTCAACAGCTATATACTGGTGATCACTAGCCGAGTAGTCCTCTAGTACTCGCCAGTTGTGTACTCTAGGTACCAGGGACTCCAAAGCGAGTGTCACATCGGGTATGGTTCCTACGCAACCCCAGCGGCGGAAAGTAGGGGTGTTACCAGTATTTAGGACAAAAAGCGCTGTTCTGGCCGCCATGTCTAAGATTTGCTTACACCTTGGGTCGGATTGTGGCATACCCCATTCGATGGCTCTAGCGTTGAAGTCTCCCCCGACCAGCATGTGGCCCTCTGTGTTCGAGACAGCGTCCTCCAGGGCATCGAGTTTGGTTCGAAAGGATCGCATTGCCTCGTTAGGCGTCAGATAAACACTGAAATATGTTATCCCTGAACACCGCACCCACACAAAACCATCCCCGCGTCCATGGCCCTGCACCTGAAGGCGGGCGCTGTCTCGAACCCAGATGGCCGAGGTACCAGATTTGTCAGGGTAGCACGCTTGCGAGTCCTTGTTATGATGTTGCTCGCTCAGCAACAGGAGGTCAGCTTTCTTATCCCTCGCAAACTGCTCAAGTAGGTCCTGGGCGTTTGTGCTTCGGTGCAAATTGACCTGCAGGATACGGATCATTTGAGTATCAATTTGGCTTTAGTTAGGGCCTCCTTGAAAACCCAGCGGCTCATGTTTGAGGTCGCCGGGTGCTAGCTTAGCATCCTTGCAAAGAATGCATTTTGCCTCGTTTGTGCACTCCTTCCTTTTGTGCCCCGTTTCACCACATTTGTAGTACAGAGATCTCCTGTCGGGTCCCCTACAGCCATACGCGGTGTGTCCGTATTCGAAGCATCTGAAGCAGCGGATAGGGATCGCTCTTCTCCGTATCCTGCAGATCATCCAACCTATCTTAATTTTGCCCTTCGCCAGGATTTGCTGGGCGTCTTTATCAGCTAGTTCGACAATAGCCATGCGTTGCCCCCTTGTGTTTTCACGTGTCAATCTTGCCATGACTTCACTTAAGCTGGGGAACTCCCTCCTAATGGCATCCTCTACTTCATCTTTGTCCGTGACGCAGTCGAGGTCCCTGATTTCCAGGGTGGCCATTGGTTCAAGCGAGGCAACCGTTGCCGCATCTCCAAGAACCTTTTGAACCGCGTCACGGAATGCATCTTTGTTTGTGGCCTCTGGCCCGAATTCAACCAGCAAGCCACCGGTCCGGGTTGGTCGAACTGCTTTGATGGCAGTTTTGGTGTCGTCTGGCTTGACCGCTCCTTTAATTTCACGGAGGACATCTGCGTAGGTTCGGCCCTTAGTGGGTTTAATAAGCAGTGCCTCTCGCAAGGGTTTGCGCCGCGGTTTGCTTTTTGTTTCCTGCGGTATATCGGGGGTTCCTTGTTCTTTTCGTGGTTGAGCTCTTTGTCTGTTTTTTATAGGAGTAGCTTTTTGGCCGCTTTTTTCGCTGCCTTGTTTCGCACCACATGAAACTCCTCGCCTGGAGTGTCGACTTCGTTTATGGTCTCGTCCTTCCTCCTTTTCTCACAGTCGCCTTCAATTGGGCTACCGGCCATTCTTTTGCTGCTGCTAGGACCCACTGATGCCTCGAAGGAGAGCGTGTCTTTTTGGTGCTTTTCGGTTGCAAGCCACCTCCGCCTGTAGTGCGTTATGCGGCCAAAAAGCTCCTCCAGTTCAAGAATGCCATTCTTGACACTCTTGCCTATGTTTTTCTGCACTTCGCAGGCAGCCCTCAGTTGTTTGACGATATTCCCCGCTTTCCTAGTAAGCCGCTCCTCTTCGGCGCGGTCAAGGGCGATTGTGTTATTTGGCGCCACCTCTTGGGAGAGGCCCCCCTTTCCTAGCCCTTTTGCTTCTATCGCTTGGGTCGCGTTTGAAGTGGCGTCGGCCAACGGCAAAACTTCTCCCTCCCCCAGTCTTACACTGGCCTCCGTTGGTGTCGCAGCTTGATCCGGATTGTGTACGCCTTGCACTGGGCGCTCCGGGGTGCGCATAGTCCTTCTACTGCGCCCAAAGGCCGCAATAATGCTATGGGGTTACTATGTTCTTTTGTTACTTTCTCCGTTATTAACATCCCATCTCGACTATTTTTAACGAAAACAAGTTGGGTAAACAGACCTACGCTCATGTCAGAAGGGTTTTGTATTCAATTTTCAAAATGCAGTCACCAGATTGAATAAAGTCAAGAAGCATGTCAATGACGATTTAATTGGAGAAACTATGAAATTCGAAGATCATACTATTATTAACAAAGTTGAAAGAATTTAGACTTCTGAGGTTTTTGTTATTGTTATACTCATACATATCTCCCTTGATAATTATTTCAGATGTCCATTCGCGAGGGAGGAAACACATTTTTCATGTATTTCCCCCCTGTGCCCCCACTGAAGCAAAAACTGACAGTTTAAGAACTGTTTTGAAAAGCTTCTATGAAAACTTTCATTTCATACTCATATCGGCTACGTTTGATGATTTTTTTTTTCAGGGGCCACTCTCCTGTACTGTTATCATCGATTCATGGCCAATTTTTCGAATCCTAGAGTTGTTACAAAGCCCTTTTGTTAGAAGCTCCCTCCCACCTCCTTGACTTGTTTCACTTATGAGTATTAATTGTAGGTACTCAGCTTCAGTCATTCATTAAATTGAATCAAGTGTTCAAAGCATGCACCTTAAACGTTGAAGTTGGGAAAAAATAACTCAACATTATTCAATCTTCGCATTTAAAACAGCCATTTTTTTGTTTTACGATTACTGATACCACTAGCTGAACTGATTCTCAAAGTTATTCATGGCACCTATCATTCCTGAAATTTTCATGCAAATCCTAGCAAAAAGCGCATGTTGTTCCATAGCCATATGTTGCCATAGTAATACATGCAGCGCATATTGTTCCATAGTAATACAGGATGATGCAATCTTTATGAAACTTGCAGGGTTAATCAATCTTATACAGGGTGGGCCAGAAAGAATTGCGAATTTGAAGAAATCATTAAAAAAAACTGAGTACAATTCACATACAAATTTTTATTTCTATAAAAATTGACATCTGGGAAATTCATTTCTTAAAAATAACGTCATCCAGGTGTGCACCATCCCGCTGCAAACATTCTTCGAATCTGACCCTCAAATTGGTAAAAACTCGCTGGCACATTGCACGGGGAATAGCTGCCATTTCTTCCCGGATATTGGTCTTCAACTGGTTAATCGTGGCTGGGTTATTGGTGTAGACTCTACTTTTTAGGTATCCCCACAAAAAAAGTCCGGTGGCGTCAGATCTAGACTTCTAGGAGGCCATGCAATGTCACCTCGGCGCGATATCAGTTTCCCAGCAAACATCTCGTTTACGACCGCCAAAGAGGCATTAGCTGTATGGCATATCGCGCCATCTTGTTGAAACCATGTCACACGATTATAGGCTTCAAATCGTTGCAGTTGTGGAAAGAAAAAATCCCTTAACATGGCTATGTATCGGTCAGAATTTACAGTGATAGATTGGCCTTGTTTTTTCGAAGAAGTAGGATCCGATAATTCCGTTCTTGTTGACCTTGGGCGTCCTGCAGGCTTCTGTTTGAGAGTCGAACCAGTCTCTTCGAACTTTCTGACCCACAATCGAATCACACTTTCTTTCGGACACTGATTTAGGTCATGTAATCCAAACTCACGCCGAAATAAATGCCGAACAATAGCGCACGAATTGTGATTTTTAATAATGTTTACCGCAGAATGCACGTTGCGCTCCGGTGAAGTGATCCATCGCGACTAAATTTCCGAGAACCGAGCTACTTAACCCCACCACCCGCGCAGTTCCCTCTCTAAAGCTTCAAACGCAAGAGTGTTTTTAAAATCATACGCCTTTCTGAATTTAAGGGTACCGTTAAGATTTTATTCAAGAAAACATAAAATCGATAAATCATACTATTACTAACAAAGTTGGGTGAATTGCGACTTCTCACGTATTTGTTGTTGTTGTACTCATCAAGGCCTACATTCTTGATTTTTTTCAGATTTTTCGGATGGAAGGTGTCCAATCGCGAGGGGGGGGGACACACATTTTTCGTGTATTTCCCCTCCCTGTGCGCCCCTCGAAGCAAACTTTGCCAAACTAAGACCTGTTTTGAAAAGTTCTCATCAAGACCTTTCATTTGATACCCATATCGGCTACCTTCAATGAAATTTTTTTTTGGGGGGGTCACTCCCCTACATGGGGAGACCCCCCTTAAATACCGTATAAAATTTTTTAGTAGTTGAACTTTGAAGAGATCACCACTTTACACCTACATACAAAATTTGATGCTTCTAGCTTGAGTAGTTTCCGAGAAAAACTGCTGTGACACACGGACGGACGGACGGACGGACAGACAGACAGACGGACAGACAGGACGCGATTTAAGAAGGGTTTTGTAAAATTATTTTACAAAACGGTTAAAAAAACTTTTAATGATTGGCATCCTTATATGGGGAGAAACCCCTTAAAATCATTTGGATTTTTTTAAACTCAGAAACTTTCGTTTATGAACACATTTTGATCTGCTCACAATAGTTGATAATTCTAGCCTCATTAATTCTTGAGAAAGCTTCCTGTAACGCATTCACAGACGGACAGACAGGTGCCGATTTGAAAAGGAGATCTCAATATATCTTTTTTTAAAAACTCTAACAAAAGTAATATGCAGAGAATTAATGCAAATTTGCAAACGCTTTGCTACAAAATCCGAATGTTATCTCGGAGGATTCATTTTTAATTTCCCCAAATAGAAATAATTTCGAACAGCTTTCGTGCTTCTCACGTTCCCATGTCAATATAAAGAAACAAGATCGCGCTGCAAATATTTATTTCAAAGTAATGTGGCGTCTTCGGATGTAGCTGCGTCGTCTTACTTGTTTTGCCGAAGACAACAAATTCTATGCCCGCACAATATTCAATTGTTGATTATTCTTGTAAATCAATCGACCGAGTAACAAATTGGCAATTACAAATTGATTGCATTGATTATGCAAAAGATTTTCATTGATCGAAAAGGGTTGGAAAGCTTAATTGAACCTTAATAGGCGTGGAGCCGTTACAATGCCGATAGGTCTAGTGAATTATGGATCGTTTAATTTATATTATGGTAATTAATTTAGTGTGTGAAGTATATTCAAGGATGAATGACTGACAAAGATTGAAAAATTAAAATTTTCTATTGAAAATTCACAACAAATTATAAATATTTTATCCAATTTATACGAGACCTTGGAAGGCAGTTGAAATTTTTCGATATAAGATTGCAAAAATTCAACTTACAAATTCACTTGATTATTAGCAACTGATCCAAACTGGTAATTTACTTAAATTTGCAGAAATAATGTTTCGCTGCTTGCAATTATTTGGAAAAAATATACAATACTTTACGTCAAGATGCAATATTAACAAATGTTTTGCTACTGTATATGCATATATAAAATTTAACAGCTTTGAGTAATCTGAAGCAAAGTCTTGTGATCGTGAGATAATATAGTTTATTCATAAAATAAATGTAAAATATTAAGCTTACACAAAAATTCCTTTGAAATCGCTCAGCTTTTGGTTATCCTTTTTAACGACCTGAACTCCTTCAGCTGAACGAATTTTTAACGAACAAACTTCTTTAACTAGTTACACAATGCCTGAAGAATTCATCAAATAACTCGAAACCTGAGCAAATCAATTAAGGATAAAACCAGTATTATAATCGCACTTCACAGTCCTCGAGGGTGTGTCCAGGATTTGCCCACTTCCACCAAACCAATACACCGTGCAAACGATTCCGACCAAAATATGAGAGCAACTACCGAACAAGTGCAGATTGTAAGGCGAAATGGGTTCATATTCATCGCTGATGATTGTGCATTGCGTTCTGTGGCTCGGAATTTAATTTCCAATCCGTCATTGTGGTGGTCAAGAGATGTATTGTGGAATGTTTCTTCTTCATCCGTGACGACATTTAGCGCTCAGAATACACACATATGAGAGGCACGTAACATATTACACCCAGGAGACATCTGATGTGGAGGCAATTTAGAGCAATTAACGATTTTGATTGTAATTTTTTGTCAAGTTGTCGATTAAAGCTATCATTGTAATAAGAATTAATGATATCGATGTGGCTTGTGTATTTTAATTGAATTATTAAGAATTTATAAGAGGAAATTGTCAGAGTATTGAACTGGGTAGAATTTTTGTTTAATTATTTATGTGTACCGATTCATGTATTTGTACAATAGTTGGTATAAAAATAATTTTGTTACTGACCTTCCGTCAGAATCAATCAGCCCCATAGTCGTTAGTAAAGTTTAGCTAACGAGAAATGTATTGGATTTGCATTTCATTAAGACCCGTTTGAAATCGGAAAACCATGAAGCAGTTTTACTACGAAAACTAAAAATTTTACCTCGAAAAGCCGTCGGGCCATGCTCATGATGGTAAGCAGACGCTCTTTGACTAACCTGAGTTATCTTCAGCATATGAAGGTTATGTTGAAGGAAACGACTTCATATGGGCGTGGAGTGGATTAAGTAGCTGGCGTTAGGTCATGTAGTGTTTCATTGTGTGTTATAAATGTCCGTTCAGGACTGCAGTGATGGTCTGCTACCTCAGCGGGCAAAAGATGAGTGCTCAGCTGGATTGGTCTTATCTGGGAACGTGTGAGTGCGCAGGAAAGCTAGCGTTGCGGTATCGTGGGGCGGGTTCTTTTCCCACAGCGCAAGGGCCCACTACAATTAGTTTCGTACTCATGAACTTGCAGTGTTCTCAAAAATACACCGGAGATAACCTATCAAAGGAATTGACAAGAGGAACGCGTCCGACTACGTGAGATTGTTCATTTAGCTTCGCAGATTGTTGATCTAGTTTCGCAGTTCAACTGGATGACGGTTGTCGCTGCTCTTGCTGCATCAGCATCAATATATGCATCAGCGCATTAAAAGACCAGGAATTGCAACAAGCTGTGCGTTTAGCTCAACATCAAGCGGTTACGGACGCATTGGTTTATAGTCTGCGTGTTGCGACAGCGAAAAATGTAACTCGTATCCCTGCCCGGGTTCGCGAGGTAGTGGCAGACGAGTGCAGGTGTGAGCGCGTGGAAATTGAACGGGGGCCGCATGTAAATGATGCACTTAGACGCTAGAATTGCGGTGAGAAGGGCGCCTGCAAAGCGACTGTAAGGAGCGAAGAAAACCGAGCTATGGTGCAGGGTGTGCAACTAGGAGGAAATCCAGACCGTCAGGAGCCCAGATTTTTTTTTTTTTTGTGGTAGGGAGGTGAAGGCATTTACGCCCGCCGAGTCTGGCAGTGTGGGACTCCCATGGAGGATACCCTTGGACTACCCACTAAACACCTCCCCTGTCAATCTGAGAACCTAGTCTGGAACCGTTTGACACATTACTTCGGGCCAGGTCTCGTTTTGTTACGCCGTGGGGCGCCTCCAAGCTAGGGACTCCCTTTCCTAGCGGGAGGGGAGAGGGGAAGAGGAAATGCCAGAAGAGCGATCCCCCAGCTCCAGTGCCTCTGGCTGCTGTGAGTCTCTGTTATATTTTAGGACTGCCCGAGCATAATGTGCCACCTGGTTCCATTTGTCAACCGATTCGAGCATCACCGCAACTATATTATCCAGGGTGAGCTCTGCCGTCTCCCTGTAGAGTTCCCTTCGCAGCCTGGCCCATTTGGTACACGCAAAAAATGTGTGACAGGCATTGTCCTCCTCTCCTGGGCAAAACCGACAATCGGGAGACCGTGACTTACCGATCTTGTGCAGGTAAGACTGAAAACACCCGTGTCCGCTCAAAAGCTGGGTCAGATAGAAGTAAGTCTCACCATGCCTTCGATTCAGCCACGGTCTCACATCCGGGATGAGGCGCGCAGTCCACCTTCCCTTCGTGTAATTCCTCCAAGACTGCTGCCAATCGTTGAGCAAGCGTTGTCTCTCCTCGCGGACAACCAGCTCCCTCGCATCCTCGTTTCGGCGCAGGTAAATAGCGCGGCGCTCTCTAGCACGGAGGGCAGCAGGTATCACGCCTGCAATCACTCTCACCGCCGAGTCGGAGACTGTTGGATACGAAGATGCAATTCTCAGTGCTCCTCTTCTCTGTACCTGTGCCAGTCGTTTTCGGTATACCTCCTTGCTGAGAGCGTCACCCCATACCTCTGCTCCGTACAGTAGCACTGACCCTACAGCACTCATCAAGAGGCGTCTTCTTGATGGGCTGGGTCCTCCTACGTTGGCCATAAGTCGACTCAGGGCCGATATTCTCGAAGCAGCCTTCTCAGCCGTTGCCCTGATTTGCTCAGAGAAACTCATCTTTGAGTCGATCAGTAGCCCCAAGTACTTCACCGCTGGCTTCGATTCGATTTGTATATCTCCAATACTAATCATCCTTACTCTAGGGATTCTCTTTTTTGTCAAGATGACCACTTCGGTTTTCTCCAGTGCTAAACTGAGCCCGCGAGCAGTCAACCAGTCCCTCACTCGACGCATTAGCATACCTAGCCGAAGTTGCGCTTGTTCAACGGTGCGTCCAGTGACCAGAGCCGCAACATCATCCGCATAGCCAACCAAGCGCGACTAATCTGGCATCTCAAGTCTCAGCAGCCCGTCGTAAGACACGTTCCACAGGTCCGGACCAAGGATCGATCCCTGGACAATACCCGATGTAATTTCCATCCTTCGTTGGCCCTGTGTCGTGTTGTAGAGCAGGCTTTGGTCCTTTAGGTAGTTCCTCAAAAGCCGCATTAGATATTCTGGAATTTGAAAAGAGTTTTCCAGCGTGTCCACAATATCCACCCATCTAGCGGAGTTGAAGGCGTTCCTGACGTCGAGTGTCACCAACAGGACGATCCGTCGCTTGGTGCGACTATATGCCTCTGCCTTTTGGACCGCGTTCACCACCTCTGCAATCGCATCAATGGTAGAACGTCCTGCTCTAAAGCCGTACTGCCGAGGAGATAGGTCCCCAGCAGCACGAATCGCGTCAGTGAGTCTTACCTTGATGAGTTTCTGTAGCACTTTTCCAGCCGTGTCTAGCATGCATAACGGGCGGTATGCAGACGGCAATTTGGGATTTCCCTTCCCTTTGCTGATCAGAATGGAAGCCCTTTAAACTGAGGGGCCAACTTCGTGGGGGTTGGCTAGGAGGATTGACGTCCCCAGCACCACCATCACCGTGTCAAGACTACATCGAGGAGAAGTAGACTTATGCCTTACGGTTCAAGTTGACGGAAAGCAATGCACCATAACAATTGACACTGGTGCAACCCGATCGATTATCCGACCAGACCTAGTGAGCCAACCACTACTTCACAATTTTTTCCCTACAGACAGCTACGAGAGAAACTGCACTTGTCCATGGGAGGTCAACCTCCAGATACAGTTAGGAGACCTTGCGTTCCGACATAATTTTCTGGTCGCAAACATTATGGATGACTGCATTCTCGGAATGGATTTTCTGCAATCACATGTATTGAAATGGTGGAATGTTGAAGTATTGATAGAGGATCTCAGCGTCCAAATCCCCAAGATAAATGTGGTAGTATGTACCGAGAGCATTGTATGGGCCAAGCTTAATGGTGATTCTGGGGACCACCAATTTTATCTGATAGAACCAACGAAGACGTCAGCATTGCTCAGTTCGATTGTAAGATGAAGCCTTGTGAGATCTATAAGGAACAGATATGTGCTGATTAGAGTCCTTAGCACCGCAGAATCAACCACAAGCTTCAAAGCAGGTGAAGTCATCGGTAGCTGCCAGCTTGTTTCTACCATCACCTCCTTGGAGGCTACTCACGACCATCATTGGAAATGCAATAATGAAGCAGACCAAATTGTCAGTGCAGCTATTCAAGCAAGCCGCTGGTGTGGTCACCAAGTTCAGTGACATCTTCTCAACCAGCCTGGATGACTAGGGTCGAACGAGTATGGTAGCTCACGTCATAAATACACAGTGAGCCAAGCCGATTCTACAAACACCGAGACGTCTTCCAATAGTCAAACAAGTAGAAGTGAGCGCACTGATCTCGGACATGGAACAACAAGGTGTTATCGAGCCTTCTGCCAGTCCATGGGCCGCGCCAGTAGTTCTAGTAAAGAAAAAGATGGAAGCACGCCTATGGGCAGCTTAACGACGTCACTAACAAAGATTTCTATACTCGATCTCAAGAGTGGCTACTGGCAGGTAGAAATCGACAAGAAAGACCGAGAGAAGACCGCATTTTCAGTTGGGGCCGGATTGTGGCAATTTGTCGTGATGCCATTTGGGCTTTGCAATGCTCCAGCCGTCTTCAAACGCCTGATGGGATACGTGCTACGAGGCTTAACCTGGGAAAACTGCTTCGTGTACCTAGATGACATCAATGTTATTGGGAGAACGTTTGAAGAGCATGTGCGGAACTTAGAAAACGTGTTCTCCCGACTGCGACTGGCGAATCTGAAACTTAGTCCCGACAAGTGTACCCTTTTCGCAGCTGAAGTAAAATACCTAGGACACGTTGTATAAGCAGAAGTTGTCGAAACAGGCCTTGCAGCCTTTGAAACCTTGAAGCAGAATCTATGTGAATCACCCGTGCTGGCATATCTAAAACCCTAAGACAAGATAAAAAAAAAAATTCAAAAAAGAAAGCACGATGTTCACAGCACATCGGGCGGTACTTTGTCTTCTTCTTAGCACTACAGCCCCTTTTGGGCCTTCGCTTCCTGCAAATAGCGCCTCCAACTGTCTTGGTCCATTGACCGCGTCATCCAATTCCGGAATCCGAGCAGCGATGAACTGTCTTCATCGACCGAGTCAGACCAGCGTTTCCTTGGCTTCCCCACTGGCCGCCGGCCTTCAGTTCTCCCAACCAATACCTTCTTGGGTATCCGTTGTTCGTCCATACGATTCCTGTGGCCAGCCCATTGCAGCTTCCACAGTCTCACAATCATTGAGACCTCCGGTTCGTCATGGTTGTATCGAATTCGCCATTGGTCCCCGTCTAGCTTCGCTTCGATTATTTGCCTCAGGACCCTTCACTCAAAGGCGTTCAATATATTTGCGGATACTGTGGTTAGGGTCCATGTTTTACACCCATAGTATAACGCAGGCCTTATCACAGATTTGTATACTTGGAGCTTTGTTTTCCTGTGTATGTAGCTGGTCTTCAAAATCGTCAATACTGAATAGAATATTTTATTTACGAGCTATACTCTTTGACGTATTTCGTCTCTTTCATTGCCCGTTTTCATTATTTTAGCACCTAAATACACAAATTTGCTAACATTCTCAATACTGTATTTGCTAAGTGTGATATTTTGTGTATTTGGGGTATTTTTCCTCGACTTCGTCACGAGCTTTGTATTATTTTCGTTGATTTGTAGCCCTACTAGTTTCGCTTCGCTGTTGATTTTTAGGAAAAGTTCTTTGGCAAATGTTAGTGACGGTGACAGAATGTTGTACCTGGCTCGACTTGTATAGTAATGTATCTCGCATATCGACAGGTAGCTTCCGTATGACGTACTCCAGAGCCAGATTGAATAGCAATGGGGCCAGCGCATCTCCTTACTTTAGTCCGATATTTGTGTCAAAGGCATCGGTGAGTTGGTTATTGATGCGGACTTGGGAGGTTGTCGATGTCATTGTCATTTTGGTAAGATGGACTAATTTGGCTGGGTTGCCAAAACCCAGCAGTACGTTACAATCAATACTTTCGTATGCTTGCTTGAAGTCAACGAAAATTTGGTGTACGTCTATTTGAACTCCCAGGATTTTTCAAGTACCTGCTTGACTGTGAGCAATTGGTCTGTTGTTGATCGACCTGCCCTAAAACCACCTTGATACTCCCTAATAATATTGTTGGCGTATGATCCGATTTTATTTTCCAAGATTTTTGAAAATATTTTGAACGCCGTACAAAGTAGTTATATGCCTCTATAATTTTCGCACTTTAGCTTGTCACCTTTTTTGTGGATAGGGAATAAAATTGATAGGCTCCACTCGTTCGGCATATGTTCTTGTTCCCAAATGTACTGGATGACTTTGTGAATAGCTTTATGAACACTACTGCCACCACATTTGATGAGCACTACTGGAATCTCATCATTGCCCGGCGCTTTATTATTCTTTTGGGCTTTGATGATGGAACTAACTTCATCCAGAGTTGGTGGGGCCAATGGAAGCTCTCCGCAGACACCTATAGGCTCCGATGTTCTGGAACTGTGCGGAGGATTAAGGAGGTTCTTGAAATATCATACCCATCTTTCCTTAATCTTGATTTAATCAGCGACAATGTTGCCGCTGTCATCACGACAGAGCGTGGTTTTGGGCTGATAACCACATTTCAGGCTTTTCACTACTTTGTATGCTTGTCTTGTGTTATTGCTCGCTAAACTTACATCTATACTCCTCAATTGGTCGTCATAGTATTTTTGTTGCTTAGTTCTAATTTTCTTATTCGCTACTCTTCTGAGATTTTCAGACTGTTCTCTCTCTCTTCGTCCTAGTTTTCCTACCTACGTATTCTTTGTACACCTGATTCTTTTTATTTAACGCATTCTGGCACTCATCATCGAACAAATCATTCCTCTTGCACCGGGCTTGATGTCCGATCGTCTGTTATGCCACGGTTTAGATAGCCACTTTCACTTCCATCCAGAGCTCGTTGCTCGTCTTTAACGATGCGTCTGATAAGTTGGGAGCCAGCTGGTTGTCGAAGGTCTTCGTGAAATTGTTGGCCAAAGACGCCGTTTGGAGCCTTTCGATGTCGAATTTTTGTAGCGGGCTGGTCTTCGCTGAATATGCCTTTGACATACGACATCGATAGTTTAGTGTAGACACTAAACTATCGGGTGGTACTAACGATGACGAAAACAGCAATGAATATAATAACAGTAAAGGTGGACAAAAAACGGAGACTACCAGACAGTCTTGTCCAGACTGAGATTCCTACGGCGTTCGGGTACAGCCAACAAATGATCAAAGTGCCAGAGCGTCACGTGCTGAAAAGGAAAAGCGGGAAATTCTGCAGGACACGCCAGATGTTCGAGCGGTGGAGGAAAATAAAAGAACATCGAGAAACCGATGGTCACTGCTGCAATTGCTTCCGAAGTGATCGAAGCAAGCAGCAATCCTGAAATAATAGCAAACTATCCTGTAGTCCACAAAAATATTACGATAGGAAAAGACAGGAGTAACCAGACAAATAAAGTGCCATTGTGTGAGATCTTCGCCACCGTCGGAAATGTGACGGAAGTACTGTACTCCAAAGTGGAAGTCGATAACCTCTCCCAAGAAAGGTGGTTGCAAATTACGATCGCCGTCCAGCGGAGGCTAATCCAAAAAGTGGGAGATGTTCTAAAAAGAATAAAATCTGCATGAAATACGCCAAAAATCAACAAAGCATTAACGATTAGGCTCCCTGAGCTATAGGAGCTCCTAGATCGCATAGGACATCATTGGAAGAGCTGATCGAAGGCTGAAGAGGACCAGAAGTCCGAAGAAGAGCAGCAGGTCAAAGAAGCGCTAAGAGCTAAGCCTAAAGGGCACGCGTAGATAGTACCACCATTGAACATCTATAAAAGAATGGTGTCTAGCCCAACCAAAAGAGATCGGGGTACAAGAGGGAAGGAAGAGGTACTTGATGGGCGCGGAACGTCAGATCAGGGGTCCCAGATAGTGTTGACAAAAGAACGAAGCAAGCCACAAAGAAACTCCTTCAAAAAGTGCCAGAAAACAAAGTTCGCACTAACACCCGACAAGAAAAAGACCTGATGCGAAACAGGAGAGAAAGAAGCCTCGACGAAAATGCTCTTAAAACTGCTCTTAAAACCACAAGATGGCCGATCCTACGTGGAGGTGCTGCGGAATGCCACGGAAAATGTAAGTTGCGAAGATACCAACACTGCCACTAAAGCAGTACGAACAACATGGTTGAGCCACATACTAGTCGAATTTGGAGCAGAGGTCGACAAAAGGTAAGCATTTGGTGACGCAGTAAAGAAAGTCTTCGGCAAAAGTGCAATTATAGCCTCACTTGATCCGATGGCAACGATCAAAATAAGAGAAATTGACTGCGTCACGGATCTAGCTGAGGTAGTAGTGGCCACCAAAAGGGAGTACCCTAGCGTGGGCAGGATCAAAGCAAGGCTGACAATAAAACACCATACGGAACAACGCATGGCGATCATTGACTTAACCAAAAAGGACGCCAAGCGAATTCTGTACAAGGGCAAAGTAAGAATAGGTTGGTTTGTCTGCAAGATACGGCAAAGAACAGCGTCTCTTCAATGTTTCGAATGACTTGGCTATAGTCACACCGCACAAGTATGCAAAGGACCAGATAGGGTTCTCAATGTTACAAATGCGGGAAAATGGGACATAAAAGAAAAGAGTGTATAAAAGAGGCACACTGTATTCTTAGCAAGGACGCTGATCAAAGACCAGATCTTGGGCACGCCTTGGGATCCAGAAAATGCGGGTTTTCCAGGAAGCATTAGGCAAGGCAAAATCAGAACTTCGATGACCCGCATCCTACAGCTAAACCTACACCACAGTTCAACTGCCCAAAATCTGCTTGAGTAGCTTGAATCTTCTTAATCACATTCATGTCTACCTAATTTATTGCATGCCCTTCTTTGATGATATGCTCTGCCACCGCTGAATGAATCTTTTTGCTTGCATTTCTTTTACCTACTTCTGCTCCCTTCACATGTTCATTGAATCGCACTGTCACTAAGTGTTTTGTCTGTCCCACGTAAATTTTGCCAGATACATATATCGCATCTTATTTTATAAACTATGCTTGTCCTTGGCCTACGGGTCTTTTATGCTCCCTAACATCGTTTTCAGCTGGTTATGCCTGCTACCTCAATTGTAGTGGCGCGTATAGTTGGGAGAATGGGATGCTTATTCTCCTTATGAGTTTGTAGTCTACATTGCGGCTTTCTGCCAACAATTTTGAAAATTTCTCCCTTGCCAGTTTTTTCTTCTTTCGATGAATCATATTTACTATTGTTCTTGTGTCGTATCTGTACAATTTCGCCGTAGAGAATATGTAAATTTTTTCGCGAAAATATCTTTCTTTTGTCAATGGGACCGTAAGTAGTCGATGCACCATGCTATTGTATGCCAACAGGTTTTGGTCAACCCTGTGAATTGAAGTTGCCGGAATTCTTCGCTGTAGATTTGTTGTTTTTCTGAATATATCAATCTCTAATTTCCCATTTTTTCTGACGATATTCAGGTCCAAGAAGGAAATTGAGTTATTTTTCTCCTTCTCCATTGTGAACTTGAGGTTCATGTGAATTTTGTTTAAGTTGTCTAGTATCTTCTTCACACTGTCCTTTGGTACCATAGCTATCACATCATCCACGTTCCTCCACCATACTCGCGGAAATTCATTCTTTTCATACAGCTGTTTCTCGTTGCTTGCCATGAACCTTTCAGCCAATAGGGGTGATAAGGGACTACCCATCGCTAAACCTTTTGTTATTTTGTGAAATTTTTTGTGGAATGTGTAGTAGCTTTCGTTCATGCATAGTGCTGCTAGCTTCGAGTATTGCCGTACTTTCTTTTTCCATCCCACTGTGTTGTCAAAGCTCTCCATCCATTTTTCTAGCTCGTATATCGCCTGTTTTGCTGGTATATTTGGAATAAGTGTGACTACATCGAACGAGACTAGTATTGTAAGTTTAGGGACTTTGCCTACAAAAGTACTTTAATTAAATACCTGTGTAGCGCAAGCGCTACGCTGATGGCATCCGAAGAGTCGATATTCCTAAGAATTAAAAGACACGCCAATTATAGCAATGTGCTTCGAGTACGATCAGAGATCGACTGTATTTTCCAATCACTTTTACATTGCCTTAAATACAAATTCTATGACCTAAACTAAGATCGTATTAAATTCCTTAATGACTAATTTGTGAACAAGACTTCTTCACGCGACCAATGTGTCATCAATATTATTTACAAAATTGCTAATGTCATCAATACGATTTACGAATGTGTCATCAATACGATTTACTAAATTGCTAACTCACAAATCCTCATTTTACATATTCATACTCCAACTATCATTTACAAAACATTATAATGACTCAATCGCCAGGACTATGAATGAAAATTCAGTAGTGTAATGTAATACAATATCTTTAGCCGTGCTTCTAGCAGTGGTGCAATATGAAGCTTAGTACAATGCAAAAGGGAAAACATTTTATGATGGCAATGTACTGTAGAGAACATTTCTTGTAATCTGAGATATGTATACATGCTCTGAATTCAATGTCAAGGCGTTTGTGTACGGAAATGAATTACCGTAACATGTTTTGGTTTTGAATGACAATGATAATGGGTAATTTGTTTTAGAATATGAATGAGTGAGTCGTTAATTCTAATTGTGTTTATTTTTAGATAGAGTGTATTATCACACTCTACACTAGTATCTCATCTTCATTCAATTGCACGTTTTGAAGTTTCTCTAGCACTTCTAATGAATTCTTCAGGGATTTTTCGCCATGCGTGTTCACCAGTTTCTTGCGTTCTTCGCTATCTTTTAGGTCGGAGAATTGCTGTCAGCGATTATTTCTCGTACTTGCTGGCCCTCTTTATGGAGTTTTGGATAGCATCGCACCCTCGGCAATAAGGGGTTAGGCATCCTTAATTTGCTTACACCTTCAAATTTTTCACTGGCATCTTTTAGCGCCTTTTCAACCCTTTTCACTGAGGCTTCGATCGGGAAAAAATTATCATTGCGTAACTTTTCCCACACTAATTGATCATAATCGTTTTTTGCCATTATAATGATTTGGTTACCTTTACAGGCTTTAAGATAACAAACATCCCTTTGCTTATGTTGTTTCACTAATAAAGCTTAATTTCGATCGATTTTTTGTGCCTTGTGCTAGCTCGTTATGATCTTTTTCGCTTCACTTTGTATATCGCAACGACTATATCTTCGAGCTGGGGTTTTTTGTGATTGTATTGTTTAGTCCTTTGTTAAATAGGTTCATTTCATCACTCGAAAATTTTTCTTTTGTGTTATTTACTACAAAATTCGGTATCCATTTACAGCTTAGTTTTTCATTCACTATCTGGTTTTGCTCATTTTTCAAAATCTGCAATTTTTTAAGAATCCTTTCCTTCTTGGCACTTTCACACTTGTACACCCTTCTTAGGTTGTGTACTGTCACTTCCAGCTGTCCTCCCTCGTTCGTTATTTCTTTTGATAATTTTAGGTGGGAATTATAGGCCTGCAGTATTCTTCTCCTTCTTCCTAGCACAACAGCTCCGCTCGGGCCTTCGCTTCCTGCAAATTGCGCCTCCAACTGTCTTGTTCTATTGACCGCGTCCTCCAATTCCGAAATCTGAGCAGTGATGAACTGTCTTCGTCGACCGTGTCAGACCAGCGTTTCCTCGGTTTCCCCACTGGCCACCGGCGTTCAGTTGTCCCAACGGATACCTTCTTGGGTATCCATTGTTTATCTATACGATTCATGTGACCACCCATCGAAGCATCCGCAGCCTTACAATCTTTGAGTCGTCCGGTTCGTCAAAAATGTCATACTGCTCATGGTTGTATTGAATTCGCCATTGGTCCTCGTTCCACTTCGCTCCGATTATTCGTCTCAGGACTCGTCACTCAAAGGCGTTCAATATATTGCGGATGCTTGGGTTAGGCTCCATGTTTCACACCCATAGCATAACACAGGTCTTATCACAGATTTATATACGCAGAGCTTTGTTTTCCTGTGTATGCAGCTGGTCTTCAAGATCGTCAATATTGAATAAAATATTTTATTTGCGAGGTATGCGGACGATATCAACATTTTGTCACGGTCATTAACAACTGCCAAAGAACTTTTCCTGAAACTCGACAGCGGAGCAAAACTAGTAGGGCTACAAATCAATGAAAATAAAATAAAACTCATGACGCAGTTGAGGAAAAACACCTCAAATACACAAAATATCACACATGGCGAATATAGTATCGAAAATGTGGGCAAATTTGTGTATTTAGGCGCCAAGATAATGAAAACGGGTAATGAAAGAGACGAGACACTCGCATTTCGTATCGATGTATTTTTCCTCGACTGCGTCATGAGCTTTGTTTTATTTTCATTGATTTGTAGCCCTAATAGTTTTGCTTCGCTGTCGAGTTTCAGGAAGAGTTCTTTGGCAGTAGTGAATGATCGTGACAGAATGTTGCTGTCGTCCACATAGGCCACTATTTCGCTCGTCTTGTATAGTAATGTACCTCGCATATCGACAGGTAGCTTCCGGATGACGTGTTCTAGAACCAAATTTAATAGCAATGGGGCCAGCCGATCTCCCTGCTTTAGTCCGATATTTGTGTCAAAGGCATCGGTGAGTTGGTTATTGATGTGGCCTTGGGAGGTCGTCGACGTCATTTCCATTTTGATAAGGCGGACTAATTTGGCTGGGATGCTAAAGCCAAGCATTATTTGGTACAGTACGTTACGATCAATACTGTCGTATGCTTGCTTAAAGTCAAAGAAAATTCGGTGTGCGTCTATGTTGAACTCCCAACACTTTTCAAGCACCTGCTTGACTGTGAACAATTGGTCGATTGTCAATCTACCTATTCTAAAACCACCTTGATACTCCCAGTAATAGTATCGGCGTATGATCCGATTTTATTTTCAAAGATTTTTGAAAATATTCTCGACGACGTACAAAGTAATGATATGATAATTTTCGCAATGTAACTTGTCACTTTTTTTGTGGATAGGGAATAAAATTGATTGGCTCCACTCGTTCGGCATATGTTTATGTTACCGGATGACTTTGTGAATAGCTTTATAAACACTACTGCCATCAAATTTGATGACCTCCACTGGAATCTCATCATTGCCCGGCGCTTTATTATTCTTTTGGGCTTTGATGATGGAACAAACTTCATCCAGAGTTGGTGGGGCCAATGGAAGCTCTCCGCAGACATCTATAGACTCCGATGTTCTGGAACTGTGCATTCTGCTTGAGATCAGTGATATTGTCCCCCGACGTCCTTGCTTTCGGCTTTCTACAATTGGATGGAGCATCGGAAGGATGGCCGTCGAGAGATTCATCACAGCAGGTGCCCAGCTGCAGGGAGATTCACAGGAGACAGAAAACCTGGCAGCCCAAGACGTGGTGAGCTCAACTATGAGTATTATCACAACAGCTTGCAACACTTCTATACCCCGTCAAAACACCAGCACGGCAAGCCCCCAATATACTGACGGTCAACAAAAATCACTTAAAAGCGAAAGGAGTGTCACAAGCTTCGGCATGAGGCTCAACGGGCACGGAGTCCTGACGAGACATGCAAACGGGTAGCAGCATATAAGTTGGCCAGCAAATGCCTTCACAAATTGATTAACAATAGCAAGGCCCGCTGCTCACAAGATCTAGTGGACAATATCTGTGGGGCCTTGGCTAGAAGCTAGTTATGCGGAAGCTTGGTGCCCTACGGAAACTTGCGCTCATGATGCTCAAAAGATAGACGAGATAGGGCAAACACTCCTCTCCACCCATGCTGTTCGTGTTGAATCTGAATCGGTGTAAGGGGGCAGACAAAATAATGTGTACTAATCCTTTTCATGAATATCTAGTCCAAAATCATGGTCAGCTCTCAGAGTTAAAAAAAATCAATATAATACGATGCAATTAAAAAAAAAACTCTGAGTAACTGTCTCTTTAGTATCTCGCCGATAGGGTCAAAATGTTTTTATACGCTTTAGTCAGCAGCCTGGAAATACTATTTAGATGTTGCTTTGTTGATTGATTCTAAATAAGTACTCCTTAATGTAATTTCTTTAAGACAAATGCATTTAGAACAAGTTTCTTGATGTGCATTGGAAAAACCTCATATCTTCAGAACAACCCTAGTATTGGGGCGAACAGCCTCCTTAAGATATTTATGTGTGGCAACCAGGTCATACAATGATCTATGATAAGACCCTGATATTTTATTTTTGCACTCTTTGCAATTTTTAGGGTTTTGTAAAATAATTTTACAAAACCCTACTAGTTTCGCGACCAGTCTGTCCGTCTGTCCGTCTGTCCGTCTGTCCGTCCGTCCGTCCGTCCGTCCGTCCGTGTGTCACAGCAGTTTTTCTCGGAAACTACTTAAGCTAGAAACATCAAATTTTGTGTGTAGGTGTAAAGTGGTGATCTCTTCAAAGTTCAACTACAAAAAAATTTTATAAGGTATTTAAGGGGGGTCTCCCCATATAGGAAAGTGACCCCCCGAAAAAAAATCGAAGGTAGCCGATATGGGTATCAAATGAAAGGTCTTGATGAGAGCTTTTCAAAACAGGTCTTTGTTAGGTAAAATTTGCTTCGAGGGGCGCACAGGGAGGGGAAATACACGAAAAATTTGTGTCCCCCCCCCTCGCGATTGGACACCTGTGATCCGAAAACTCTGAAAAAAATCAGGATCGTAGGCCTTGATGAGTACAATAACAACAAATACGTTAGAAGTCGCAATTCACCCAACTTTGTTAGTAATAGTATGATTTATCGATTTTATGTTTTCTTGAATAAAATCTCAACAGTACCCTTAAATTCAATGAAATTCAGTATGTAGACGTCTATTTATAAGATTGATCTACCCTGCAAGTTTCATAAAGATTGAATTATATTTAGCGAAGTTATAGCCGTTTGAATTTTCCTGTGTTACTATGGAACAATATGCGCTGCATGTATTACTATGGCAACATATGGCTATGGAACAACATGCGCTTTTTACCAACTCAGACACTACAGTTTTGCTAGGATTTGCATGAAAATTTCAGGAATGATAGGTGTCATGTATATCTTTGAGAATCGGTTCAGCTAGTGGTATCAGTAATCGTAAAACAAAATAGTGGCTGTTTTAAATGCGAAGATTGAATAATTTTGAGTTATTTTTTCCCAACTTCAACGTTTAAGTTGCATGCTTTGAACACTTGATTCAATTTAATGAATGACTGTAGACGAGTACCTACAATTAATGCTCATAAGTGAAACGAGTCAAGGAGGTGGGAGAGAGCTTTTAACAAAAGGGCTTTATAACCATTCTAGGATTCGAAAAAATTGGCCATTAATCGATGATAACAGTACAGGAGAGTGGCCCCTGAAAAAAAATTCATCAAACGTAGCCGATATAAGTATGAAATGAAAGTTTTCATGGGAGTTTTCAAAACAGTTGTTAAACTGTCAGTTTTTGCTACAGTGGGGGCACAGGGGGAAATACATGAAAAATGTGTTTCCTCCGTCGCGGATGGACATCTGAAATAATTACCAAGGGAGATACTTATGAGTATAACAATACCAAAAACCTCAGAATTCGAAATTCGTTCAACCTTGTTAATAATAGTATGATCTTCGTATTTCATATTTTCTCCAATAAAATCGTCTTTGACATGTTTCTTGATTTGATTCGATCTGGTGACTGCATTTCGTAAATTGAATACAAAACCCTTCTGACATGAGCGTAGGTCTGTTTGCCAAACTTGTTCGATGTTAATTAAATATTAACATCGAACAAGTTGGGCAAACAGTTCAGTTTAGTTCAACATCTACGTCTTCTTCGTTCTTTTGCTTAAAAACAATAGATTTTGTCTTTGTAGTGTTCAATACTAGTTTGTTTCCAATTAACCACTGATGGAAATTTCCTAGATCCTCGTTGGTATTGCCCTCAATGGCAGTTTTTTATTCTCCTGAATAAAGTAGAACTGTGTCATCAGCATATAATGTGTGATATCCTGTCAGCCCACATGTATTTATATTATTTGTGTATAGCAGGAACAAAGTTGGGCCAAGTATTGAGCCTTGGGGAACTCCTGTTTTCACGCTATTTACCTGCGTCGAAATGAAGACGCGAGGGAGATGGTTGTCCGCGAGAAGAGACAGCGCTCACTCAAATATTGGCAGCAGCCTTGGGGGAATTGCACGAAGGGAAAGTGGGCTGTGCATCTCATCCCCGATATGAGACCATGGCTAAATCGAAGGCATGGTGAGACTGACTTCTATCTGACCCAGCTTTTCCGTGGGCATAGATGTTTTCAGTCTTACATGCACAAGATTGGCAAGCCACGGTCCCCCAATTGTCGGATCTGCCCAGGAGAGGAAGACAATACCTGCCACACATTTTTTGCGTGCACAAAACGGAACAGGCTACGAAGGAACCTCTACAGGGAGACGGAAGAGCTCAGCTCGGATAAAATAGTCGCAAAGATACTCGAATCGGTTGACACATGGAACCAGCTGGAACATCATTCTCGGGCAGTCCTAAAATATACAAAGGACTCACAGCAGTCGGGGGCGTTGAGGCTGGGGGATCGCTTTTCTGGCAATCCCTATTCCACTCTCATCTCTCGCTAGAAAAGGGATCCTCCAGCTTGAAGGCGCCTCACGACACAAAACGAGAGTTGGCCCAAAGTAATGTATCAAACGATTTCAGGCTGGGTTCTCGAGTTGACAGGGGAGGTGTTTAGTGGGTTGTCCAGCCGCTTGCGGGCATGAGAGTCCCACACTCCCAGCAAAAAAAAAATATTTACGAACTAGCAAAGAATACAAGCTCATGAAATTTAATTTGATGAAGAGGAAATGTAATGTATAAGATAAATTTAAAAAAAATCATAATGGACAAAATGTACTAATAAAAGTAATAAATGAAAGTCAAAAATAAAAGCAGCTCTTTCTGGTCATAATTTGTTGGTATTGAAACAATTTAAAAGTAAAATCCAACAAGATTTTAGGATGGCCAAATGTGCAAGTAATGCTCCCCATCAAGCTCTTTTCATAATCAGAACGCTGGTTTAATTATTTGACCTTGATTGCAGGCGTAAGAAATATCCTTTCGCTAAGGGCATAATAATTCTGTCCTCAGGTTGATACAAACAGGGAGGCGTTTCAGGGTTGTGTTTGTACTCTACTTAGTTTAATTTGGAATATAATCCACGTGTTAGGAAGCAAACTGTGTAGGCAAGTTAATTTTTGATTTTTTTAGCTAAAATGTTGTTAAAACTTGAATATAAAACTCAACCAAAATTTCTTAGGATGAACTTTGCTCCTACAAATAACTTCTTAAACCTTTTATTATGTATAGAAGTGAAACTTTGACCCTAATTTAACTGGATTTTACCGCCTATAAACAGCCGAATCTTATATAAAATATTTCAATACGCAATGGAATAGACTTTTAACTTTTCATAGACCGAAAACTATTATCAAGATCAAATTTTGTTTAATCCATTTACAAAAAGGGACTAACAACACGCTCCAAAAATCACTCTGGTAGGTATTTATTTATTTATGGATTTACAAAAACGGACAAAAAGCACGGTCCGAAAATCACTCTTTTGAGTATAGAATTTGAAATATAAAAAAATCTGGTTGGTTTTATCTGCAAGCTAGTGCCCTGCTTTGAGAAGCAAATTAAAAGGTTCCAATACGAATTTCGCAAAGTATGACTTGCTGCTGGGGATACAGAGAGGGGACGACGCTTACGTGGGTCCTTGCCAATCGAAGGTGCGCCAATCAGCACCTGCATCTAACAGGATGGGGTCCCAGTATACTCCTGCTCAGGATACCCACAACACAACAACGATGTGCTGGAAAAACTATCTCAAGTCCTTTCCAAAACCACAGATACCATGCTCCTGCCTGTTAGGGAGTCAGTCAGATAGCAACAGCCCCATCGGCAACTAAACTAAAAGAGTTTGCATTGACAAAACTGCAAGATTTCTTTATATAACGTTATTGTGAGTCTTAATTGCCATTTCCAGGGCCACAGTAACAACTTATTTTGCCAGGTTTAATGTTGCTTGCATCCCAAACCTTCCATTTATAGTTTTATCAATTATGTCCACAGTGAACATGATTTACAGAGGTAAGACATTTAAAACAAGGGGAATTTTATGATATTGTTGTTAATAATCTTCCATTTAAACTCAAATATGCAAAAAATATAAAATGTTTCAAGGATTTGTCACTATCCACAACCACAATCAAACAGATTGAGCTCACATTCGAAATACAATTCACTGCTGCTTAGTGCAAAACTTACAGAGTTATCTTTCATTAGGATAGTCTTCTGATTATCTTCATCCACCTTAGAGACTGGTTGAAGGATCTAACCTACTTTCAGCTCTACTATATAAATAAAACCATCTTGAGCTTGGGCCAGTTCACTATGCCTTGAATTTTCAAGAAGAAAGTTCGAGCTACAAGCGAAAGTGATGGATGCCCGAAGAGGATGGGGTGGATTGCATTTGGATATGCCTTCCGGATGGATTACATTGCACTACATGTACGAATTCATGATAAAAATAATGATGCGAATTTAAGAATTGATTATCAATTGAATACGTTTACATTTTTGCAATCACGTAGTAGCAAAAATTTCATAAGCACTCTTTGATATTGGGGCGCGAATAATTGGATTGAGATTTTATAACTCCAAAGAGTTTGATAGTTGCACAAGTAAATCTGAATACTTACATAATCAATTTAGAAGTTTAATCCCTTTTAGATTTATATGTAAAAATTTCACCACGACTATATATTCCACTTTAATCTTTTACCGGCTTTTTATCACAACACTCATCCGAAATGTATGCAACTCTCAATATCTTTTAATAATTTTCGATAGCACTTCCACAGCTTTGTTATCCACAAACACTCAACTTTCACTGAAATGCATAACAATCGGCGCGATATTATTACCGGGCTAGTATGTGACGTATGTGGAGCTTGCGCAAAATTTACCTTGTGGATGGCATGTGGAACTGAGTGAAAGACATCTTGTGGGCAACAGCTAAACATTATTTATGGGAATTAATTTTTTGAAAGGGGAATACCACAGACTGACTAGCTGGCCAAATGTTGACTGAATGAAAAAAGTAGAAAGGATTATTTGATTTGTTGGACAGGCTGTAAAAATTTAATAAAACTATTGAACCGAAAATGAGAACAAATTATAATTACATATGCTGACGGTTTATTTAAGTTCTTTCAATGATAAGACTCGTACAGATATGTGGAGGTTTTTTGGGATATTGTAAAAAAAATTTTACAATACCCAGTTTCGGATTTACCAGCAGGCTGAGTAGGCTTAAGCCAAAGACGGCAGATTTTTGGGGTGGCGAATTTGGGGACCGAATTTTGTTTGCTACATTATAGAAATCAAAAAGATTTTTGCATGACGCTGTTCTGATGTCTCACAGATAGAAATCTGCAACAAATTTTGCTGATCACTTTCCCCTCTCACTTGTAATTGCACATTCCGAGAGTAGCAAACTTCCATATTCTGTAACTCCAACCAGTAATTGGCCTCTGCACCCTCTGCCCACACTTTGTATGAGTGAAAAGAGCGAAATTGTAGAAAATGTACATATTTTATGTGTTTCTCTCTTCCCACTATCAACCCAAACATGCCAGTCCTACTACTGGTGGGAGGCTACGAACTAAATGATTTGTATATAATTTTTTGATTTTAACTTAAATGTAGTAAATGATTTAGTGAATAATTTTACCGTTTTGAATCATACATAGCGACTATTATGTGTTGAACACGCACTAACTATAAAAAATTCGATTGTAATTCTGAAAAAAACCTAAAAAACCTTGAACAGTGATAGTGAGAGAGTCATGATATGAGGTGTGACAATTAAGTTATGAGAGTGATTTTATTGCCACGCTTGTGGTAAATCTGCGACCTTGAAATTTTCTTCCCTCTTCTTCGGCATCCTTCTCCTGTCCATTGATATATTTATCTTTGCTCTAGCCTGTTTAATTCGCCTGCTGTGTCGTGTTGAGTAGACGTGTGTTGGAGGTGCTCGCCACGAAAGTGGAGAAACGAAATCAAGAGCAATGCGTCGCGATAAAATTTTGCGCCAGATTGGGCGAAACACCTTCAGGAACGTACGCTACCTTGTAAAAGTGTATGGTGAGAGTGCTCTTAGTCGTGCCCAGGTGTTTTGACGGCAGAAAGAGTTTAAGAAGGGGCGTGAAAGCGTGGAATATGAGGCGCGGAGCGAGAGACCAGTCGAGGTGCGGACTGACGTGAATGCGCAGCGTGTGCGTGCCCTAGTCCATGAAGATCGGCGTTTAACAGTTCGAAGGTTGGCCTCGGAACTGGGTATGAACCGTGAAACAGTCAGACAAATTTTAACCGACGATTTTGGGATGAAAAAGATGTGCACAAAGATGGTTCCAAAGAACCACACCACACCACCCTCAGCGTGTCCCAGTGTTTGGCCTCTAAAGGGATCGCCGTGTTGCAACAGCCACCTTAGTCGCCCGATATGTCACCCTGTGACTGTTTTTGTTGCCTAGATCAAAATCGGTGGTCGTAGGAACCCATTTTGAGTCGATTACGGACATCCAGGTGGCCGTGACGAGAGTACTCGTGGACATCCCAGTCGAAGCGTTCCAGAAATGTTACGAAGCATGGAAAACAAGCTTGAATCGTTGTATAGCTGCCCAAGGCAACCATCTTGAAGGCAATGGCAGAGTTGTGGAATAATTTTTAAATACACGGATTTCATGGAATTAGTCTCATTACTTATTTGGCACTCCTCGTAGTATTAAATCAAAAAATTTTTTTTCCCGAGTGCGGTATTTTTTTAACGCTGCAGTGTTATCTATGACGTCAATATTGCACGTAGTGAGGGCCATTCTCCATAACAACATCGAAACAAAAGAAAATAAGGCAAGAAATTGCAAAACCACGAGTTTTACGCTTGCAAAAAACACTGCGTCGTGATTCAGGACATTTTCTGTACTATTTTGTGTGGAGTCAGTAAATCGTTTGTAATGGATAAGGTAGAAGGGCATCAACATTACCTCACCCCGAAACCTATCATAGCATTTGCGTGAACCGGTAAATTAAGTAAATCTAAGCCGTGCTCAGCTAGTGTTTTGTTTTACACTCCTAATTGTATACACAACAGTAGGTTATGTACGAATACTTCTAATTTTGCGTGGCAATGAACGAGAATGTTCATCGCCATTTAAAGGCCGGAAGAGTTAAGAAGGTCCGTATTGCTTTGAAACAACATGTTCCAAATTAATGAACCTTAACAAGCAGTTAGAATTGAAGCTACAGCAACAAACAGAGCCCATTTCTTTTGATGATTCAGGCCTAACGTCATGACACAATAAAATCAACTCAGCATATGCAGTTTTAGTCCACACGCAAGATTTTCTCCTAAATACAAAAAGTAAGGAAAAATTCTGCTTTTCAGAGCAAAACTAAGGGAGTAAGCAACAACTGGAAAGAAAACTCTCAGTTTAGACGGAACAAAGGTGAACAAGGAGACAATTGATTGATTCGCCAAGCAAGCGGAAAATGTTGCGAAGAATTGAATCGTGAGCAAAAACGACACAAGGAAGCCGCGAAAAATATCTCAAATCGTCGCAAAGAATGTCAAGAATCTAAATGCGCTAACATTTTACTTCATCACAGGAAATGGTAAGATTACCCAGTTAAGTTGCGCACAAATACAACTAAACACAATCACAACGATACAATTAATTCTCGCTATCACGCCGAACTTGAGAAAACCTTACGCTGGGTTGTAAGACCATTCCACGCAACTAATTTATTATAAAGCTCGAACAATCTTGTCGACTCCGAATTGCCAGAAAGCTTAAAACACTCTGTTCAATTTAGCAATAGTCAACGTGATGCGAAATTTAAGTACAGGAAGAAGTGTATTTATCAGTTTCAATGGCAAATAATGATGTAGCCTATGTATTAAGAGGAGAGATTACCATTTCATTAGCCCCCACAAATTTGGGAGTCCCCCATCGCTCTTGGAAAAATTCAATAACAACAGTTAAAAGGATATCACTACTATCACGATAGTATCCCGATTAGTTTGCATAAAGATTGGGAATCTGCATCAAGATCTCGTTTGAAGATAGCCAGGAAATAGTAAATTAAGAACTTGGTAACGATAAAAAGATAAATATAACTAGATATCAAAAATAAAATACGCTAGTTGACATCAATACAACGGCATTGACCATCAAACTTACATACTTGATTTGTTGTATCCAAACCGCTCAATTTCCCATGCATCTTGTGCCGAGTACAGGTAGCAAAATTTTGCTAGCGCAGTCTCCCATGCTGTTTCGTGTACAGTTTTTCGCATTTTCCTTAGAAGTTTTATATGTAGCTGGCGGAGGCCGGGGGAAACTTTTTCCGAATTTTCCAGCCTTTCTCGCAACGCATGAATGTCAGGTTGCTGAATATTTAGCATTGACGAGAACTTCTCGGAAAATGAACAGATCATCGCGAAATTTGGATCATTCACACAAGAGGCTTCGCTGCCTGACGCCATTTTTCCAGTTTTCCGTATGCGTTTTGACTCGCGACGGACAGCTTGAGCAACTCACAACTTTTGATTCACTTTAAACTAACGATTATGATTTGCTCGTGCAAAAGAAAACATTTCACAGCACTTTAAACATACGTGTACACACTTGAGAATATATCAGCTCGGAATACAAGTAATTCACTTTGAAAATTGAGGGAAACCGAGTAAACCCTATGACACTCGAAGTGCACTGCTTTTGGGCGAATCTTGTAAAGAATATAACAACATCGGCAAGATTTTCCCGAAATAACAGTTCCATCAAAAAGAATGTAAACAAACATCACTGACGTCGCAAACCGTCATTGAACCAGGTTCAGCCAATTCAGGCGAGGTTGAAGTGATCACCACCATAGCGAAGGAGAAATCACGCTGCAGTAGAGTGAAACTACTTCGGAGAATAGGAGGAACCACTCCGAAGAGGTGGATAATCAGAGACAATGGAACTCGATCGGAGAGCGGGACATTGGCCGTTTGGAGGAGATAATAAAAGCGCGCGACGAATAACACGCCTCCTCTTTCTTTCTTCTCGAGTGGCGTATTGCCGAGGGTTAGCGAAGCGACGAGCGTTGATAAGAAGTGGACAAGCGAAGAGTGGAAGACGATTCATCGAGTGGCTTATTGCAGAGGATTAGCGAAGCGACGAGCGTTGATAAGAAGTGGATAAGCGACGAGTGAAAGACGATGCATCGAGTGGCGAGTGAACGTGTCGAAAACAGAACGACGAGGCAGGATTGTGGACTACAAGTGGCAACACAAGGTGGAAAGAACACCATCGAATGCAACAGAAAAGGGACCCCTTTAGGTACGCGTAGTAATAAGTTTTCAGTATTAAAATAGTTAGAAAGTTTGCGCAAGGTGATAAGTTTTCAATATTAAAATAGTTAGAGAGTTTGCGCAAGGTCATTGTTGTATGAATTTGTATAGTTAACTTTAAACCGAATTATTAAACTTATGTTTCAAAGAAAAGAAAAAAAACGTAAATTTTATTTAAAATGTGGAAATAGAATTATTGTTACAGGTTGTGACGGGTGCGGCTTGAGTGGCAAGTCGTGGTTGTGAAAAATAGTGTAATCGGAAGTGAGTGAAAGTGTTCGGGGTGGTTTGTTAATCTCGATAGCGGTTCGGAAGTTTAGTGATAGTGTTCGAGGGGAGTGTAGGAGGGCCTAATAGGGAGGAAATTAGTGTTCGATTACGACTTTAGAAGATCCCGAGGGAAGTGTGGTAAGAGGTGCTTAGTGTGGCCATTAACTTGTGCTCGATAGTTAGGGAGTTTGAATAAAGTGAACAGTAACGGTGGTTGGTCCGGCAAGCCGTATTCTCGCTTGGCGGCTTATTGGGGCATTGAGAGACAAGCGAGTGGTGACCCACGCCCGTCTTCGGACGAGCTAAGCCGGGTCCGCAAGCCCCGCTGGAGCACCTCAATTTCTTGTAGGGGCAATAGCGACTCCCGTGAAATATCTGGGGTGTAACACGTTGTAATCAAATTAGCCATTTTAAAATTTTGAGTAGGAGTGTCCTAATTTTTACCGGCACCTCCAAAATACAGCTGCGACAAAGGCCTACTGTGATGTGACGAATTTTAATAGACAAGGCCTCGGTTGGTAGCGTGTTGCTATGATTGCATAAAACGAATTGATATTTTTACGTGGGTGTGCTATTTTTCGAAGTGTATCATGGATTGTATGAATATTTTCATAGCATTGGCAAGTAAAAACTTTTTATTTATTTTACCGTAGCACTACAGCCCCTTTCGGGCCCTCGCTTAGAGATAGTTAGAGTATCTCATTGTCATGATCGAATCTATCGGCACTCCACAAGGTGATATGATCATTATTACGCCTTGGCCATGTGTCCGTCCACCCAGCTGCGATACGTTCTGATTTTAAACCAGCACGTTTCACAACTGAACAGGCTTATAGTCTGTCCGAAGAATCAATCGAACTGAATCTCGTTGACGCCAACGAAACTCGAACCAGAGGCCGTCAGCTTACGGGCTTAGTGCTCAAACCACTACACCACGCAGGTACACTACACTTTTTATAATCATAATAAATTATAATGAATCATCTGTAATGAATCAATTTATTAACAAAGCTTTGCAAAAATATTTTTCATTTCGAAGCTTGCAACATGGTTATGTTGAACTTTCGAACATGTTCATATCAACTATAAATAATATTCTGAAGAATTGCTCATGGTTATCCTGTGACTTTGTCTTGCTCAATGAAGCAAACATAAGAAACAGATATAAATAATTCAGAATAAACATTTCATCGGAAACTATGCAAAAAAACTTTGATTTTTTCGTGATAGCATAGAAAAAAAAATGGCATTATTAGGTTAACTATGTATTGTGTGAAGGATACCGCCGCTTGCATACGAGAAATAAACTTCTTTATTTTATCTGGATGACGAGTGCTCCAAAATCGAAGATGCCTCTCAGACCGAGTCGTTAAATGATGATCGAATGGAAACGACTGTTGATCAAAAGAAAGATCCAGCTTTATGAGAAATTAACGACACTTTAAGGGACATTATCGCGAGATGCAGTTTCGATCAAAACAAGTCTTCTGACTTCTCTAAAAGTGAAAAACTATATGCTGATCAACGTCATTTTTTACCAGTGAGTATCTTGCAAAGAAAAATGAAAAACAATGAAGGGAAGGACAGAATTTGGCTGGTTTACTCTGAAAGTAAGGATTCCGTATATTGCGCACCGTGTTTGGTATTCGATCTATTGGAGAATAAAACTCAGCTCGAGAACGAAGGATTTAATGACTGGAAAAATGCAGAACACCGAGTAGCTCAGCATGAAAACTCTGCACGTCATAAATCGAGTATCCTTAGCCTAAAAGCTAGAAGTGCGATTGATGGTGGAATCGACAATTCACTGTATTTGCAAATTGACGTAGAAATTAATTATTGGAGAAAAGTTCTTAAAAGGGTTGTTGCTTTAGTGAAGTGGATGTGTTCAAGGGGTTTCGCTTTAAGAGAAAAAAGTTAAAAGTTCGGTGATCCACACAACGGAAATTATTTTATGACTTTATAACTGTTAGCTGAGTTTGATCCTTTCTTAGCCAGTTATATTGAGCAGTTTGGGGATCAAGGATCCGGTAGTACCAGTTACTTATCGAAGACCATTTGTGATGAGTTTATACTCTTGATGTGCCAGAAAGTCTTGAATCAAATTGTCGACGAGATAAGAAGGGCGAAATACTTTTCCTTAATCATCGATTTGACACCAGATATAGCACATGTGGACCAGCTCACTTTCGTAATTTGATATGTTTTAGAAACAAGAGAACCATGTGAAAGATTCCTCAAGTTTTTGCCCTCTTTGGGACATAAAGCCGAAGAAATGTTTGCTGCCATTGCTTCGGAACCAAAAACCTTGGGTTTGAATATTAAAGAATGCCGTGGACAGTCGTATGACAATGCCGTAAATATGTCTGGCATATACAATGGTTTACAGGCTAAAATTCAAAATCAAGCATCGTTTGCTTTTTTCGTTCCTTGCTCTGTCCATTTTTTAAATTTAGTGGCAACTGCGACTGCTGAATTTTGCACAGATGCTTGTCGATTCTTCATGTTGCTTCAAGAAATATGCGTTTTTTTTTCAAGTTCGACACAACGCTGGAAGATATTGATGACAGAAGTCGGAGAAGGCGAAACAGTCAAGAGAGTGAACCTCACACGTTGGTCAGCAAGAGGATGTATGCAGGAGTTTGAGACATTCGTGGCACGAAGTTATGAAAGCTTTGGAAACAATCAGGAATGATTGCATCGAAAAGCTTGTCACACGAAACGAAGCAACAGGAATTCTTTCAAAATTAAAAAAACTGGAAACGCTATTAATAGCTGTTGTATGGAATGTTTTTTTGTAAGAATAAAGAATAAAAAAAGTAAATGTTGAAATCAAGGCTTCTACCATAGATTTTATTACTGTAGCCAATCTTTATGAATCTCTTCGCAAGTTCTTTGTAGATCAACGAGAAAACTGAGTATTTCCAAGAAATGGCAATAAAACTAAGTGCGTCGAAGGAGTACACAAAAGACCTGAGAAAAAGACAACCAAAAAGAAAAAAATTTGCTGATGAAACACCCGATGAAGAAATGAGTATGACCGCGAGTAATACTTACAGAGTTAATACATTTCTCGTCATCATTGACAGACTCGTATTCGAGTTAGAAAAAAGGAAGAAGGCGTACGACAACTTCAATGAAAAATTTTCATTTCTGACCAAAATGATTGTCACCATCAACCCTTACAAAAAAGGCTCTGTCCTTAGAAGAAGTATATCTTAATGATTTAGAGAGTGAGTTAGTTCAAGAATGCATACATTTTCGAAGCTACATATATTCGCAAAGCATTTTGGTGAAACCAACTTTTTCATCATCAGAGAGTCTATCTTCGTTTCTGCCAAAGCAGAGTCTGCAGAACATTCACCCGAACTTAGACATATCCCTTCGTATAGCCTTATGTATTACACCAGTGACGAATTGTTCGGGTGAGAAAAGCTTCTCTTGTTTAAAAAGAGTGAAAAATTTTCTGAGATCGACCTTGAGCCAAGAAAAATTAAACGCTTTACCTCTTTTGTGCATAGAGTCGGAATTAATGAACAAAATTACTTACGACAATATCCTCAATGATTTTGCCTACCAAAAATCGCGCAAAAAGATATTGTAATAAAGTAACAAACGTTTATAACTTAACTGAGTTGATTATTTTTAATTGTGTGTTTGTCAGTGCAATAAAGATTAATTATTCACGTTTACCAAACGTACATTATTGTGTAAGTAGCACATGTTATCCCGCTCGTACATGACTGAGCTTTGATTAGCTCAAAAATATACCCAAAAATTATTTTACGTGTAATTTTAAAGAAATTTTTGGATTGTAAAAATAATGTAGGAGATGACAATTGTAGAGGCAAGGGCGGCAAAAACTGTATAGCCTAACTTGAAAATTTTTAAATCTGCAACTCACAATACCTTACTAAAATCGCGTCCTGTCTGTCCGTCCACCCGCCTATGTGTCACAGCAAGTTTTCTCGTAAACTACGTAAGCTAGAAATATAAAATTTCATGAGTACATGTCAAATGGGTGACCTCTTCAAACTATCAGTATAAAATAATTCTTGTAAGGAGTGTGGCCCCCTGAAGAAGAAAATTTCATCAAAGGTATTTAATATGGGTATCAAATGAAAGGTCTTGATGAGAGCTCTTCAAAACTGGTCTCAGGTCTCTAGTGCAGGTGGAAGGGAAATGTATGAAAAATTTGTATTTTCAGAAAATTTTATAAAAATCAAATGTTCCAGCCGGAACAAATTAACGCCTCACTGCCTGAGCTATCATTGCAGAACTCCTTACAGAATTTTTGGAAGGAGTATTCCATAGCAAGAGGCGTTTTCTTATCGGTTATTTTGGCAGTATTCTTATCTTAAAACTGGAAAATATTCAAAGCCTTCGTCAGCGGAAAAATATGCAGATCTACTCAAGAAGTCTATTCAACTAACGCCGACATCGATTCGAAGTCGATTTAATCAGCCATTATCAACTGCCAGCCCTCCAGCATGTTCCAATCGGAACAAATTAATAATAACATAACTCAGAATTTCTTAGCAATTGTAAATCCTTAAAGTACATTCATCTGTTCTTTTAAATTTAATAACTCAAAGTACATTGCCATTTTGTAATCTGCAATTTTACCTCATCATGACATAAAGTACGTTGGCACTTTAAAAACAGAAATTTTAACTTTCCATATTATATATATGTATTGTTACATGTACAAATAATTACATGTACAAATAATTCTGCGACCTGCTGTCGCAATTGTTTTCATAATCATTAAGAACGTCAACAAATGAATTTACTCGAACCCACGAAAACCCAACAAGCATGATCAACATCTGCAAGTGACGTCACTCCATTCATTAATTTGCTCGAATCTACCAGGTACCTCTCGGTAGAACATTCGCCAAATTTCGAGAAATGGGTGAATAGGTAGAGACCCTATATAAAGGCGAGCTGAATGAATGGGGGGATCATTCATTCGACCGCGATAAGAACTGCGATTGTGTGTGGGAAGCGATATTATTCGAGTAGTAGAGAAGTGTGTTTCGTAATAGTGAAGTGATTTAGAAGACAATTGCGATAAGAAATTTATGGACAAGTGTTAGAATTTTAAAAGTGAAAATTAAAATTAGGTGAAATAGTTAGACAAATGATTGTGCATTTTTAATTAAATAAACTCTTTTAACTTAAATTAAGAGACATTGCGTTTTCACTTTCCCGGAACATTAAAATTATTGGCCGCGAACCGAAAACACGCGACAATGGTGTCAAGAAGTGAGAAGGAAAAATTTCGGAAGTGAAAACGTTTAAACAACTTTAAAGTGCACAATTGTGAAAGTTAACGTGGAAAAATAGCCGAAACAATAAAAATGCCAGAAAATTTAAATCTAAAAATTAATGAATTGAGCATATCGGAGCTCAAAGAGGAGTCGGAACAATGAAATCTGGCTACACAAGGTACAAAAGCCATACTGATTGCACGCTTGCGTGATGCGATCGAGTCGGAAGGCGTGAATCTGGATACGGGTGAGCTCTCAGCTGCAGAAAGAGGCGCAGAAGGTGGTGAAGCCGAAACACCAAAACCAAAGGAACCAGAAAATGCGCTGATGCAAATGTTTATGCTGATGCAGCAAGAGCAGTGACAACAGTCATCCAATGAAACTGCGAAGCTAAATGAACAATCAGCGAAGCTAGACCAACAAGCGTTCAAAATCAAGGCAGACATCGCACAGAAGCTGGAAAAACAGTCAACTGAAATAAAAGCGGAGCTCAGTAGTCTCAACAGCCAAATTAAATGCGTCGAGGAGAAGGTATACTAGGTCGAGGAGAGAATCAACCTTGAGATCAGCCAGGTCAACCATGAGATGGAAAAAGTGAAAAAGGACTTGGAAGCAGCGAAGGCAGTAGTAACCGCCTCACCAGCCCCAATTATAACCGCAGCGCAAAGCTCATCTAGAAATGTGCAAGCACCAATATTCGATGGGCAAACGGTCTGGACTATTTACAAAATCCAGTTTGAAGCAGCCGCTAGGATAAATCACTGGAATGAGCAGGAACGAGCAACTGCGTTAATTCTTGCTCTAAGAGGCCCAGCTGCCGAGCTTTTGCAGACTATCCCCGTTGAGCTGCATTCAAACCCGGCTGCTATAATGAATGCGCTGGACATGCGTTATGGAGACGATCATCTGAAGCAGATTTACCGGGCACAGCTACGGCATCGGATGCAGAAGTCTGGCGAAACCTTGCAGCAGCTAGCACAAGACATTGAGCGACTGGCACTTTTGGCTTACCCAGCGTACGACCCAGAACATCGAGATGACGTAGCAGCAGAAGCATTCATCAGCGCCTTAAAGGACAAGGAATTGCAACAAGCCGTGCGGTTAGCTCAAAAGCAAACAGTCATGGATGCATTGGCTTATAGTTTAAATTTTGAGGCAGCCAAAAATATGACCCGTACCACTGCCTGGGTTCGCGAGGTACTGGCAGATAATTGCAGGTGTGTGCGCGCGGGAATTGAGCGAGAGCTGCAGGTGAATGGTGCGCCTAGATGCTGGAATTGCGGGGAAAAAGGGCACCTGCAAAGAGACTGCAAGAAGGGAAGAAGACCGAGCTATTGTCCAGGGTGGTGGAGATCCAGACCGTGTCAGGAGCCTAGAATGGAGGCCCATCAAACTGCAAGGGCCAACTTCGTGGGGCGAACGTTGGCTAGGAGTATCGACATCCCCAGCACCGTGCCAAGGCAACATCGTGGAGAAGCAGACAGATGCCTTCCTGGTCAAGTTGATGAAGAACAATGCACCCTAACAAACGACACTGGTGCAACCCGATCGACGATCCGACCAGACCTAGTGAGGCCCCAACTACTTCACAAGGGCAGAGTCCATGGAATCGCTGACGCCCTATCTCGTCATCCATGTCCAGCTAACTGCAAACATTGCCAACGGATTGAGGAAAAGGAGCCGCCCGTTGATCTGCGAGTAATAACGGCCGAATTCGATGAAGGTTGGTCATCGGAGGAGATTCGAAATGCCCAGTTAGCCGATGAAGATATCGGACCATTGCTCGTATGGAAGGAGACAACTGGGCGACCGGAGTGGAAAGACGTTTCAATGCATGGCGCAACCCTGAAAAGCTATTGGGCACAATGGAACTCCCTTCAGGTGGAGGGTGGCGTACTCAAGCGGAAATGGGAAACGGCGGATGGTAGCTCCTATAGGATGCAAACTATACTTCCCAAAAGCCGAATCCACGATGTGGTTAAGGAAATGCATGGAGGATCCTCGGGAGGCCACCTTGGTGTTAACAAGACCTTAGCGAAATTGGGGGAACGGTTCTACTGGCTCCACGCTCGAGAAGACGTAGAGGACTGGTGTCGCAGATGCACAATTTGCGCTTCCGTCAAAGGCCCAAAGCGACGACTGAGAGGACAAATGCAAACCTATAACGTAGGCGTGCCATTCGAAAGGATTGCTGTTGACATCGATGTTCCCGCAATTTCGCTAAGGTCTGTTAGAATTAGTGCACACGTCGAAACCACCTTCTTCTAACATTTTTCTTCTCTAATAATTTTTCAGAAAAATTATTATTCAAAATATGCAACTCATTTATATGTAGCTGCAAACAATTCCATAAAAAGTAATTTACATAGATGGTGTTACTAGAATTTTTTCATATGATTTTTATTAGTACTAAACTTTAAACGGTACATGTATAAATTTGACAGCAATCGGACTATTGATTCGCGAGTTATAGCATTTTGTGCGAAGCAACTTTTGCTATTGATAAAAAATGGTAAAAAGTGAATTTCAAGTTTAGATAAAGCATTGCTTTTTGATGAAAAAAATATATAGTGGAAACCAAAAAATGGCTTGATAAACATTATCTGGACTCTGCTTCATCGAGGCAACTGGTAGGGACGTGGATCGCTGAATTTAAACGCGATCGTAACCAAAACAAATGATGAGGAGCGCAGTGGACGCCTAAATGAGGCTGTTATTCAAATTAAAGGTGCATGAGCCAGGTGACGTTGTAAAGATATCAGATGGTAGTGTTTTTACCATTTTACATGAACATTTGGGTATGCAAAAGCTCTGTGTAAAGTAGGTGCCACGTGAGCTCACTGTCGACCAAAGACAACAACGCATTGATACTTCAGAGGAGTGTTTAGCACTATCAAACCGCAGTAAAATCGAATTCTATCGTCGATATGTGACAATGAATGAAACATGGTTTCACTATTACACACCAGAATTCAAAAAACAGTCAGTTGAGCTGACAGCAGTCGACAAACCGAATTCAAAGCGAGCAAAGACGCAACAGTCAGCCAGTAAGGCGAAGGCGTCTATATTTTGGGATAAGAATGGAATAATATTCATTAACTATCTCCAAAAAGAACCACTATCACCAAGGTCTATTATTATGCACTTTTGGATCGATTGAAGGCTGAAATCATAAAGAAATTGCCGCATTTACAAAAGAAAAAAGTGTTGTTTTACTAAGACAATGCACCGTGTCACAAACCGATGAAAACGATGGCAAAATTGAATGAATTGGGCTTCGAATTGCTAACGCACCCACCATATTTTTCAAATTTAGCCCCCAGCAACTTTTTTCTGTTTTCAAATCTGAAGAGAATGCTTGCCGGAAAGAAATTTAAGTCCAATGATGAAGTAATCGCTAAAACTGAGGCCTATTTTGATGAGAAAGCGAAATCGTACTATAAAAGTGGTATCGAAAAATTGGAAAATCGCTACACTCGTTGTATCGCCCTCGAAGGCAACTATGTTGGAATAATAAAATCGAATTTTCTCAAAATTTTGTTTTTTTTTCTTACTTATCCTATGGACTTATTGAATGACCGGTTATTTTATAGAATGTTTGCATGAGTCAAGCCTTGATATTCAAAAGACGTTATTTGAGATACTAATTATATTACAAAAGCCTTCAAGCAGGAGCACTCTCCTGCTACTTCGACTTGATTGAATTTATCCATTCAAATGCTTACATTCAAAATTCATGCAAGATGTACGAGGAATAAAATTGACTCAGAATAATTTCCAAACGCTAAAAAGTTTATACCTTCCTAAAATTCAAGGCCAAAGTCAAAAGCAATTTATTCAATATTTGTCGTTATAAATTTTCAAGGAATGTAAAATATACTCCCAACAATAAAAATACTGAATGTTAATGGCCCAAATGGCTCTCTAAATTTACACATTATCAATCAAAAACATTCAATCAAAAAATGTATCAAATTCAATTTAATTAAAATTATTACATATTTTATGATTCAATTGGAAAAAGGAGAAACAACCAATCAGCTCTATCTAAGAATTAATTATAATATTAACACAACAGAACTGTGGACGTTTATCCTACATCTAATATGTTGTAACCTAATTCTAATAAAATTATGTGATTGAAATTTGTTCCAGAAATTAATTTTTCTTATTCCTAATGTACCAATATAAGCTTGAGCGCCTAACATTTTTTGTGACGATTTCAGCGTTTTCAACATTTTCTTGAATCGGCTTGCATAAAGGCAAATTGAACGTCTGAAATTAGTATTTAGTGGCGAAAATATCACTGGAAAATACAAAAATTTAATGAAGCTACTACTTTTCGGCTATGAAACGCCTGACTGCAGTTTCATATACTCGTACATTGTAAACCGAGGGAACGCTTCAGTATGCAATATTGACATACTTATTACACATACCAATAAATGAATTATTCACTTTTATTAAATATCAGCCTTGTGTATATCAACTGAGAAGATTATACACTACCTTTGAATAAAGTCTGATGTTTCCCACATATCGTTCCCTGCTCTCCATAGAGATATTCGTAGTGAACCATGTCCAAACTGCGGTAACCGGCGCTGCGGGAATATTTGGCGATATCTCTGCTCTGAAATATTGAGCCACCTGGAAATTCATATATTTCTTGCAAAACTTATTGAAATTAACACACAACAATTTGGTCCTGAACACATCGTAACGGCCCCCTTAACGAAAGTGTTTTGTGAAAATTTGCATGCGGTCTGAACCACTACTCATAATATATAAATTTCCAGGTGGGTAAATTTTTCAGAGCAGCGATATCGCCAAATGTTCCCACAGCAACGGTTTCCCCTGTAAGGATTTGGTCCACCACTATTATCACTATAGGGAGCTGTAGTATTTTCAGGATGTTTAAAAATCCGTAACGGACTGCAGCGATGGACTGCTGTCTCAGCGAGTGAAGATTTTGATGCTAGCCAGAAGTAGCCTTGTCTGAGGACGCGTGAATGCGCTTGCAGGCTAGCGTTGTGGTGTCGTGGTGTTCGTAAGGGACCCAGCTATGACATACTTAAGCCACGACCTTCAAAACATACATTGGCGCCATATACAGCGTTTGGCTCCATCATATTTGAATTGCCCTCGTACAAGCAAAATAAAATTTATCAGTCAAAAGCATTACTAATACATAGGCCTAAGATACTAGAAAAAGTACAGTTCATTCTCAGCCACCGATAAGGGAGCACAAACTGGAGTGAATATAAAAAAAACGACTGAAATGCAAAGTAATAAAAACTTAAAATCATAAAGTATGTAACTATAACTATCGTACATGTAGTAGCCACTATAGGTTTCTTTATTTTATTTTATTTTTTTATTTTCTTAATCCGGATGGGCGGGTGCGCGGGGCACCCCTTCCAACTGGATGCCCTAATCTTAAAGGGGGGTCGTAGGTGTTCGGAGTAAGGACGAAATCATCTAGTGTCCTGCACGCGCTAATCGATTCCGGTCAGTCACGGTTCTCATAGTTCATCTGTAGTGAAAGGTAGATAAAAAGATGTTTATAAAGGACTGCAGCGATGGTCCGCTGCCTCGGCGAAAGAAGATGGTAATGTCAGCCGAGATTGGCCTTGTCTGGGGACGCGTGAATGCGCTGGCAGGCTAGTGTTGCGGTGTCGTGGGGTGGGTTCATTCTCCTACCATAATCCGGTTGCCCCACTCTTATTTGTGGGTCATGAGAATCGTCGGGTAACGACGAGGTTCCCCTAAGTCCGTCTGTTTTGGTTTGTTTTGACTTGTTCTCTGGAACAAGCAATTTTCCTCTTTGTAGTTCCCTACATTTGTTTTGACTTTGGTCGATTTGTTCTCTTTTTGAGACTCAAGAATTCGTGAATGTAGTGGGTCCTTATGCTGGGGGAAATGAACCCGTCCCACGACACCGCAACACCAGCCTGCCAGCGCATTCACGCGTCCCCATACAATTACATTCTCGGCGGATATTAACATATTCTTTCGCCGAGGCAGCAGACCATCGCTGCAGTCCTGTACGGACAATTTTATACCTACCTTTCACTACAAAATGGTGCCCAACGTGGGGCCCGAAAAGCCCGGTTGTATCAACAGTCATGAGCACAAGACAGACCATCGTCTCTAGGTGTCCCTGCAAAGTGTCAAGATTATTGGCGGGTGGGTAGCTACTCAGGGCTATTGCACTAATCGTGCCCCAGCATCTAATAACTTCCGGACGGGTGTTGTCCTCGGACATCAATATCGTTTGGTCCTGCTTTTGACTTATACTTTGGTGGTTTACTCCATTGTATGACTAGTAAGGCCAAATGATATTAGAGTTCCTATGTGTATTCGGAAATTATTGTCCCAACACCATATTTGTGGAGGATTCTGATCTGCACTCCAAACCGAGCGGTGCCTAAGTGTCTTTCATTACAAAGATCTTGATTCATGTGATTGGCTGCTTAGCTAGTCCATGACTATCCATGACAAGACACGCGCTTCTTGTGGGTCAGAATTCAACCCTGGGCTGACAAGTTGTAACTTGTGAAAACTTGCGGATGAGGGAGCACTTCCGAACCCTAACCCCCATGGTGCCACAAGATAATAGTCCCTGTGACGCAGCAGGAGGAGTGTGCCATTGGTGTCCTTGCCTATGCAGAGGGCAAAATGGAAAGACCGAATTTTTTTTTTTTTGATAACGTAATTCTTGATAACGTAATTAAAAATTTTTAGCTTACATTTTTTGTTGATAGAGTTTTGTATAGTTCGCCACTTTCGGCCACTTTTTGTATTTTGCCTTCCTAATAATACATCTTTATTAGTTTCCTCTGTTTATATACCTAATAACTCTCCTTTATATGTTTATGAGACATTCTTTGACGAGTTCTCCAAATATGTTTTCTTACGTCACCCACAATCTTTAATATTAGTCTGCGGTGACTTTAATTTGGGAGCAGTTCAATCGACGGAGTGCCCTCCTTACTATGTATCATCGACTGATGCATCTTCTCTATCTCTTTCTCCGTTTCTCTCACTCTGTTCTTTCTCGCAATTTAATAATATCCCTAATACTAACGGCCGGCTACTCGATCTTGTGCTGTCTAATATTCCAATTCACTGTCTGTCTGTTTCCCTAGCATTAGAACCCCTTGTCCGCATCGATAGCCACCACCCGCCGTTATCGATTGACCTCTCGGTTGTGCTTTTGAAACATCGTACATTTACACCTGCTCCTAAATTCAACTTCTTCAGAGCGAATTACGAATCTTTTACCTGCTCACTAATATCCGTTGATTGGCAGGTATTTTTCGGAAATTTGCCGTGTGAGGCAGCTCTAAGAAAATTTTATAATTATCTGTTTGATTTGATCAAGCATTTTACACCATTACAAACTCCACGCAAAGCAAAGCAGAAACCTTGGGTCACTAAGCAAGTACTTTGTGCCTTGAAAGCCAAAACTAAAGCTCACCGTTGCTTTAAACTTTGTGGTTCTACTGAATCCAGGGACCGTTTTTGTGTCTTACGTGCTGCAGCAAAACAAGTTATCAAGAATGCTATGAAAAATTACTTCAGCAGTTTGGAGTGTTCGCTTATGTCAAATAACACTAAGCCCTTCTGGTCTTACATTAGATCGTTCAAGTCCTCTTCTTCTTTTCCTCCCTCTGTCCACTGGAACAATATTAGAAGCTCTTCTCCTCAAGACATTTCAAACTTGTTCTCCAAATTCTTTTCGTCTACTTTTACTCCTCCTTCATACGTTTCCTACACAGTAAATACATTTATGCCCCATTCCATTGACATTTCTTTACTCTGCACAGATTATATTGAAGTTGAAACCCTCATCAATTCCCTTAATCCTAATATATCCCCAGGTCCGGATGGCTTGCCGAATATATTTGTTAAGTCATTAGCGTCATCGGTTTGCATTCCCCTGGCTTTCCTCTTTAACCTTAGTTTGCGTACTGGTGCGTTCCCGGCTTGCTGGAAAAGAGCAAATGTTGTTCCTATTCTTAAAAGTGCTGATCCTACTTCTGTGTCCAATTATCGTCCTATATCCCTAATCTCCTGTTTTCCGAAATTACTTGAGCGTCTTGTGCATAACCGGCTTTCAGTTTTATTGGCACCTATCTTGTCAAAGGAACAACATGGCTTTCTTAAGTGTCGCTCTACGACCTCCAACCTAATTGAATTTACTGACTACATCGCGAAGGCCCTGGACAATCGTTTGCAGGTTGATGTGATCTTCACTGACTTCTCTAAGGCTTTTGACACTGTCAACCATCAACTACTCTGTCACAAACTTAAAGCCTTTGGAGTGGCTGGCCCTCTTTTATCATGGATGGATTCATATCTGTCTTCTCGCACTTGTTGTGTTAGTTACTGTGGAGGAACCTCTATACCATTACATCCAACGTCAGGCGTTCCCCAAGGTTCCATTCTAGGCCCTCTCCTCTTCCTATTATTTATAAATGACCTTCCATCAGTCATTGCTTCTAACTGTCTATTGTATGCAGACGATTTCAAAGTCTTTCGAGCTATCAGATCGATACAAGATTGTCAATATCTTCAGATGGATCTGATTGCTCTTAATAATTGGTGTTCGACTAACTACCTTTGTCTAAATGTTGCTAAATGCCATAAAATGACGTTTAATCTAAAGCAATCTCCCATTTTCTTTACCTATACGTTAAATGATATCCCACTGGCTGCTGTGTGCTCTGCTAAAGACCTTGGTGTTATTTTTGATCCTTGCCTCAATTTTGATGCTCACATCTTAAATGTGACTGCCAGGGCATCAAAAATAATGGGGCTTATTTTTAGGCACACATACAAGTTCACCAACATATCCACTCCTATCCGCTTGTTTACTTGTCTTGTCCGTCCTATCCTAGAATATTGTTCTGTAGTTTGGTCCCCCCGATACTCCTACCTCACGAACTCGTTAGAGAATGTACAGCGTAAATTTAGTCGAGTTTTGTTCTACAAACTCAAACTCCCATATCAATCCTATGAATGCCGCTTATCCTTTTTATGTCTTCCGACTTTGTTGTCCCGTCGCATCTACTTGGATCAGTGTTTTCTGTATCAACTATGTTGCAATCAAATCTCTCCAATATTATATGCTGACCTACACTTCCGTCAATCAACGCGTCCTTCTCGATTAAACACTTTGTTCGAGGTGCCCTTTGCCCGTACGAATTTATACTTTTATTCTCCCGTTGTGCGAATGTTAAGGAAACATAATAAACTTGAGCTTGGTCCTTTTTCCGATTCCTATTTTGCATTCAAAATAATACTAAGAAACCTCGTCCTCACAACTCCTTTTGAATAGTTCGACTTGTTGTTTTTTTTTCTTTTCTTTTTTTGCGCTTTAACTTCATTTTTAAGCCTGTTAATTTCATATTAACCTTTTCATAGTTTAATAGACAATAATGCCTAATTTTTCAATATTTATATTATTTAATCTTCCTAATTTTTCTTTGCTTAATTTAAGTTTTCATTCTTACTTGTTTCTGCTGGTCGTTTTTCTATTTTGTAATTGGATTTATTTTAATCTGTTAAATGGAATTGTAAATAAATAAATAAATTTAATTTAATTTTATTTATAGCGTCAATTTTAGTGTTTGGCTTACACTCCTTTTTATCCAACTAGATTAAATTTTTATAACTTCATGAACTTTCAAATCGAATGTAGACTTTGCCTAAAGAGCAGCGCAGAACTGTATCCATTGGGTGATTGTTTCGTCGATGAAGCGAGGAGAATTGGTGTTGTCGACTTCCTGAAGGGGTCCATCAACATTAACATCACAGCGGTTTCGTTGTAGGTGATGAACACTCCTCAGGAGCTGCCACACGCCATCACCTACAGGGCAGCTCGACCGCGTGGTCCCAAGGTGGGTATTGGACCTTATATACATGTGGGCACACCCAACATGCAAGTTATACGAGCCGTAAGCTTCCACATAGACTGTGGTTGTCGACTACAAAGTGTTGAGAATAATGGTGCCAGTCTCCTAAGTGAAAGAACCACTTATTCTTTCACCCGGGCCATCTTTGGCTATCAACATGATAGCACATGTTCTTGGCCCGATGGAGACCAGCGTTTCCAGCATAGGGCTGGTGCCAGCAAACAGCGGTTTCGTTGTAGGTGATGAACACTCCTCAGGAGCTGCCACACGCCATCACCTACAGGGCAGCTCGACCGCGTGGTCCCAAGGTGGGTATTGGACCTTATATACATGTGGGAACACACCCAACATGCAAGTTATACGAGCCGTAAGCTTCCACATAGACTGTGGTTGTCGACTACAAAGTGTTGAGAATAATGGTGCCAGTCTCCTAAGTGAAAGAACCACTTATTCTTTCACCCGGGCCATCTTTGGCTATCAACATGATAGCACATGTTCTTGGCCCGATGGAGACCAGCGTTTCCAGCAAAGGGCTGGTGCCAGCAAACAGCGGTTTCGTGAAAGAATAAGTGGTTCTTTCACTTAGGAGACTGGCACCATTATTAACATCACATTGGAAGATGGCTCACCAGACCAAATCTGCGGTGACTGCTACACGGGAGTTGAATGGATATATTCCTTCATACGTCACTGTAAAGAGACCGAGACGGCTTTGCAACGATTCAGATCGGCTCGAGGACATCAAGACCCAGCCATGAATCAACCGACCCAGACCCGGAGAGCAGACTACCATCCGTCTGAGGATCCAGATCCACCATCTCGATACCAGTCTTGGAACTCCTGGCATCTTCCACCGCGACTCGGCCAAGTACCACCACCGACTCTAAGTCCAGTGGCCCCACAGGAGCAACCCTATATGCTGAAGCCGAAGCATATTCCCAGCATCGTCCAGGGCTGGAATCTGTATTTTAGCGGAGAGCCAAACACCCTGAACGTAGAACTATTCATTGGTCGGGTGGAGTCCCTGGTTGATGAAATGTTGGCAGGTGTCCACACAGCACTGGCAGGATACTTGCCGATGCTGCTTAGGGGGGCAGCACTCGAGATCTACTGGCGGATACATTCGGCTCCACCATCTATACACTGGCCAGGGCTGAAGGTGGTACTCCGCATGGAGTACCCTACGGTCAACATGGATGAGAGGGTTCTGGACAAGATCTATGCCAGATGGCAACGTCCGGATGAGCCCTTTCACCAGTACTGGGCCGACATCCTTTGGCTGAACGACCAGCTGTCAGAGCCGATGTCATCCACCCAACTGCTGCGGGCCTTGAAACGCAATCTAATGGGTCCGTGACGTGGAATCGTGGAAGTGGCACCATAGATCTGGATGAAAACACGGAGTCGAACACCTATGATCTGGACTGCCCAGATGGTGCCACTCCAAAAAATGGACGAGCGAGTACTCTTCCACCTCAGCGGTACTCGAAAACCCCGCAGTAGTTCCCCAGCCAGCTGCAAACCCCAACAACGTTGACGATGACTCACCAGCCATAACAACTATGACTGCGGATATTCCCTCTCTTCCGGAAGTCTCACCAACTACAGTGTTGCAGCGAACACCGCAGTCACTGCCTGAAGAACATTGGCAGCCCCAAATGCGTGCACGAAAACCATACCATGTCCGACTGCAGGAATATCGGGTGGATCGAGAGCGAATGTTTGCTTCTGAAGAAGTCACCTCTCGCCCGCGCAAAAGAAAATAGTCAACCCGTCATTCACGGAGTTTCCGCAAGAGAGTGCGCACCTGTCGTCAAACATTAAATTTTTGTAACATCTCGGAGGTTTCTGAGAATGATACCAGACCTTACACCCCAATCAAAGTGTTGGGCGAAATCACGTTTGCACTTATTGATACGGGTGCCAGTATCAGCTGTCTTGCCTCGAGCCTCGGCTCGAAGGTACTCCATCAACATCCTACCTTGATTAAGCCCTAGCGCTTTGAAATCATTACAGCTGATGGCACCAAATATCTTATCCAAGGTCGACTGACAACACCAGTGACGTTGAGAGGTCAAACGAAGGATATTACTTTCTACATTAGCCCCTCACTGACTCAGAACGTGTACCTTGGCGTCGATTTCGTCCTTCAATTTGGATTGGCCTCAGATTTGTCTTTAAATACTAGATGTGTACGCGACCTCGCTTCTATACCCGATAGGCATGAACTGACACCTAACCAACGACAACGTCTGGAAGCATCCATCGCTGCTTTTCCATCTTATGCCACACTAGGCCCTGGCCACACCACACTTATCTCACACGGCATCGATGTTGGCAATAGTAAGTCCATTAAGCAGAGACACTCGACCATCTCACCGGCCATGGAGAAGTTAGTGTATGCAGAGTTGGATATGATGCTCGAGTTAGGAGTTATAGAGGAGTCCCAAAGTGCTTGGTCCTCACCAGTAACCTTGGTGGTGAAGCCAGGTAAAGTCCGTCTTTGTCTAGATGCTCGGAAGGTAAACGCAGTGACCATCAAAGACGCGTACCCTCTTCCGCTCATCGATGGAATATTAGGGAGACTCCCGAATGCAAATTATATTGCCAGTCTCGACCTAAAGCATGCATTCTGGCAAATTCCACTCGATGAGAGGTCAAGGGATAAGGCCACCTTCTAAGTGCCCGGACCACCCTTATACCAGTTCGTCACAATGCCTATTGGCCTGTGTAACGCTCCGCAAACAATGACCCGGCTGATGGATAAGTAATTCCACCTCATCTGAAACACCAAGTGTTCGTGTACCTGGATGATCTTCTACTCACCACGGAAACGTTCGAGCAACATCTCCTACTCCTGCAAGAAGTAGCCCTGCACATCAGTAAGGCGGGACTCACCATCAACGTACAAAAAAGTATGTTTGTCATGAACGAAGCCCGATATCTAGGACATGTCATCGGACATGGCACCATCAAAACGGATCTGGACAAAACACGGGCGATTGATAAGTTCCCCTTACCAAAAACTGTCAAGCAGCTATGACGTTTCTTTGCTGTGTGCGGTTGGTACCGAAGGTTCATTTGGAATTATGCAACAGTTTTAGCGCCCCTGTCGGACATACTGCGGAAAGGGAAGTTCATTTGGACCAAGCTCTGCCGAAAGGCATTTGAAGAGCTAAAACAAGCCTTAACATCAGCTCCGGTCTTGCACAGCCCCGACTTTAAGAAGCCCTTCTCCATTCATTGTAACGCAAGTCAACATGGAGTAGGAGCCGTGCTTGTGCAATTGACCGATCGCTTTCATGTCCAATAAGCTGAACTCGGCCCAAAGGAACTATACCGTGTCCAAGCAGGAATGTTTGGCAGCGGTGATGGCTGTGAAGAAATTCCGAGCCTATATCAAGGGCCAACAGTTTGAGATTATCACAGACCACGCTTCGCTACAATGGTTGATGAACCAAGCCGACTTACATGGACGCCTGGTCCGATGGGCTCTTAAACTGCAAGGGTTCAAGTTTTCCATCAAACACCGGAAAGGGACCCAGAACATCGTACCCGATACTCTCTCGCGAATGTTTCACCACACGGAGCCGAATTGACAATGAATGACGAGGACCCCATCGAGAAAGTAGAATCAGACAGCTACAAAGAGTTGATATGTGGCCACTGCAACATTTTTGGATCTTGATCCGGTTGGGCGGGTGCGAGGGGGCACCACCACCATCCGGTTGCCCCACTCTTATTTTTGGGCCATGAGAATCGTCGGGTAACGACGACGTTCCCCTAAGTCCGTCTGCTTTGGCTTGTTTCGACTTGTTCTCTGGAACAAGCAATTTTCCTCTTTGTAGTTACCTACACTTTTCGACTTCGGTCCACCTGTTTTGAGACCAAAGAATTAGTGAATGCGAAATTCTTTTGTAGTGGGTCCTTATGCTGGGGGAATGAACCCGCCCCCGGACACCGCAACGCTAGCCTGCCAGTGCATTCACGCATCACCAGACAAGGCCATGCTCGGCGGATATTACCATCTTCTTTCGCCAAGGCAGCAGACCATCGCTGCAGTCCTTCACGGACAATTTTATACCTACCTTTCACTACACACTACCTCAGGATCGACACCGTTGAACGGTTACTTTTTTATCGTATAACTCGTGAATGCGAAAATTTTTTGCCGTGGGCCCTTGTGCTGGGGAAAAGAACCCGCCCCATGACATCACAAAACTAGCCTGCAAGCAAATTCACGCGTCCTCAAATAAGCCCAATTCCGGCGAGCACTAAAATCTTCGCTCGCTGTGGTGGCAGTCGATCGCTGCAGTCCTTTACGAAGAAAAACCCTACAGATAGACGGACAAACAGGTTGCGATTTTAGCAGGGTATTGTAAAAATGTTTTACAATACCCTAAAAAGCGGTGGCCACTTTTTATTTTTTCCTGGTACTTTCTATGTCAGTCCGGGCTGACTAAGGAGGTGGAAAAAGAATTTCATCACGATAAATGTACTTTACTACGCATGGTGTAGTGATTAGAGTGATCACCTCGTAAGTTGAAGGTTCCTGGTTTAATCCCGTGGTTGGAACGAGATTTATTTCAAGTGATTCTTCGGGCGGACTATAAGCCCGTTCAGTCACGACACGTACTGGTCTAAAATCAGAACGTGTCGCAATTGGGTGGACGGATACACGCCCATATCCTCTTCTCGAGAGCTGATACATTCCATCAAGATAATGAAATACTCTAAGTATCTCTAAGCGATAGCCTGAAAGGAGCTTTTGCTAAAATAAAATACTTTACCCCTCTTTAGATTATTTGGATAGTTGTAACTAAATATAAAACGAACAAAATTTCGATTGCATCGTATAGTTATTTTGGTGTTTCGGAATATCTTACAATAATAAAAGTTATTTTTTATACAAACAGTCATTTAATCTGCGTGCTTAGCTCGCTAACAAGTGCTTATAAATATGCAAATCGCAAAATTGCTACTTAAATCAAAAGATTGCCATTCAAACTAACGAAACTTTTAAAATAATACTATTTGTATCTTCTTATTATTAATTGACCTGCAATTCAGAAAATACTCTAAGATAGTCAACTGACAATTCAGATTAATTTCTATAAAATCTGAATCAATGTATTTATAAAGTATTGTTCGATTTACCTAAAATCTGGAAGACTTCACAATGTCATCGAATAAATATTTGTGGATCTTAGAAAATCAGTACAATACAAAATATATTTTCTCTCCTTCAATCTCCCTGTTTTGAATTATTTAGAAATAACTTTCGTGCTTATACTGTAACTGCCTAAACTATTATAGATATGTTTCAGTTTCTTGTGTTTGTGAATACATATTACAACTTTTGTTTACATTATATTACGAAATTTATAACAGATATATGTCACAGGACTCTTTATATTATAGTGTTTTATTATATCACATACTGTATAAGGAATGTTCATTAAATGAACCCCAGAGTGAATTGATTCATTGTTGTTTTAGCTATGTTTGCGCGATAACTACAGATGAACACGATTTATGGGTAAAATGTCATCCGACATCGGTGCACGGAACTTGAGCCGATAGGAAAAAATGTCTAGAATACTTTTTCGATAATTTCTGATAAACTGGTGTATGTTCCTACAACTAGGCCAACGAGACCAATGATAATGATGATGACGTTACTGACAATGAGCCAGACTCGTCTCGTTCCGCTGACATAGTACCAGAATGTGCAAATTTGAATTAACGCTGGAAAAGCCAATCCAAGCGCTGAAAGACAAAGTGCTCCGAACAAGGAGATGAAAAGTTCCAGATTAGGAATGGCAACAGCCAGAAGGACTAGAAGATAAAAGGGAAATTTATGAGCATGACTTAAGAACTCAAATTATTTAAAATATATACTTACAGGTTACTAGCACCAACAGCGTTCGGCAAACGTACTCCCAGAGCACTTTCTTCGATGTTATGTTGAATTTTTTAGTTATAATGTCGTTCCATGTTATATCGATGGCAACATAGCAGGCCAGACCGTGAGTAACGAAAATCGCAAACGCTAAAGTTCCTTTTACACATTGAGCCAAACTATCCGTAAAAAATAAATTAATGATTTTAAGAAACAAGAATTCAATGTTAAATTCCTTACACATCTTGTTCTGGAAGGTTCAAAGTAATTGACCCTTCTGTAATGGCACCATAGTTCAAGTAACCGAAAAGACCCATTCCAACATATAGCAGGACAATCATTACCATCGAAATATTCAATACGCCACAATGGCTGATGAATGCATTTGGTGTTTTCATTTCATTTTCAAGAGGTAGAATCTGTAGAAAGAAAGTAAATATATGTTAGAAAATAAAGATAAAATATTGAAGTATTACGAACATTGAAAACATTTGTTGGTATTTTCTCCTGCCAACACAACCGGAATTATTTTATACTACAATCAACTTGAAAATTTTTTTGGTTTCGCCATTCCTGCACATCACGATTCTTATTATGCAATTTTAAGACTTTACGGGACAATTTTATGAGGACCTCCAAACGATTACTTTTGATCGAGAATTTTTTTAAAAGTCGCCCTCTTAAATAGGTACGTCCTCATTAAGAACCTCTAAAAATAATGGTCCCCATGACATTTTCAGGACGTCATCCCTTTTGACCTTTCCACAAAGTATGATGGCAGTAGGGTCTATAGACATCGCCAAACTGATGTAACATTGTTACGTTACTCCAAGCGATTCCGGTTGGGGGCCTTGAAGTCCCGGCTAAATCGTGGAGATGGGGTAGGAAGGCACTACTCGCCAACTCTTGAACTGGCGCCAGGAGCCAATTGGTGAGCTCGAGGCTCCCAAGAACACACTGAGTTGTGTCACACACACCAGCTCTACACATTATCCTAACTGACGAATATTCCCTACCCGCTATTAGTTCTTTCTCGACTCGTTGAGCCGCCTACCAGCACTTCCACAAAAACCGACTTGATTCCCCCTACACAATCACCACCTATACAATTTGGAATTCCCAAGGGGAAGGATTCTTACTACTCCAGGTCTAATTTACACCTACAACCAACACCACTACATACTCCACGCGCAATCACACCACTAGCTGAAAACCCTAATTACATGTAAAATTCCGAATTATACTCCAAACTTATTTTATTTTTCATATTTTCCTTCAAAGGGTAAAGATTCAACAAATTAACATTTTTTCTCAAATTTCTTACATTAGGGGCCCGTTGATGGTCAAACTGCAGCTCATAAAATTCCAACGCCTTCCGATTCCTCCACTTCTGCACAATTTGCGTGCTTGAGATGGAATTTTAACGCTGTTCACCGTCCAATTCGATTATCTTCATTGTAGCTCCCACTCTGTCCATCCACTTTACTCTTAATACTCGTGCCTATTGATTACTGGACGTGGTCGCTATGATTATACCATAATTACTCCATATGCAGCAGGTTCGTCCTTCTCATCGTCGAAAGAATCCGCAAAAGAGACCGCTGCGACTGTCTTTGCCTCTTCTATTAACTTATCGCAACGGCTCTTTTTCTTGAGGTGAAGAACCAAAGTTCAAGGCCAACACAACCACCGAGGCTGCTCAACCTTACAGCATTTTCCTTGGATTTGAACCCAGTTTTTCTTTGTGGCCATCTTTTTTTTGCGCACAATTATCTGCATTATCGATAACGGCAAGAACCACTTGTGTTGGTTGTAATGTCATTCTTTACTTTGATACTTTGTGGAGTGTTTACGTATGCGATCGAGTTCTGGTGGTGATGTTTTTGGATCGAGTTTCTCCAGCAATGCTGCCAAAGAAATATGTTAAGTATTGCCCCCTCTATGCGTATGGTTCGTGATCCCTGTTTCGGTAAAACATTTATGTAGTGATCAAACAAAAGTTGTGGATTTTCCACAGAAAATTTTTCGCCATTCTGAGGAGCTAGTTCTAATCCGTACAAGCCACTGAAAGCAATAATAGCAATATCGGAAATCTTCGCGCCTCTGTCAGAGGATTGTAAGATCGTAACCTTTTTCATAAGTGGACTTGTAGTGATCGAGCAGTCACATAAGCAAACTGCTCGAAAGCCTTCCTAACCCTTATCCGAAATTTTAATTGCAGATTTAAAAAAAAGATTTCATTATTTCCATTCACAGTTGTAATTTATAAAATATTTTTGTAGCGGGTCTTGAGCGACGGAAAAGAACCTGCCCCACGACACCGCAACGCTAGCTTGTCAGCAAATTCACGCGTCCGAATCTCGGCGGATCTTACTATCCTCTTTCGCCGAGGCAGCAGACCATTGCTGCAGCTCTTCATGGAGATTTAATCTATCTAATTCACTATGAAATGGCGCCCAACGTGGGGCTCGAAAGGGCCGGCTGTATCATCGGTCGTGAGCACGAGACAGTCCAACATCTCTAGGTAACCCTAAAAGGTGTCCAAATTTTGGCGGGTAGGTAACCCCTAAGGGTTATTAATATTAAAAACTTCCGAACGCGTGTTGTCCTTGGACATCAATATTGTTTGGACCTGCTTTTGATTTATATTGTACTTTGGTGGTTTACCACCATTGTACCCGTATGACAAGCAAGGCAAACTGATATTGGAGTCCTTTCGTGTACTCGGAAGTTGTTACCCAACATCATTTTTGTGGCGAATTTTGATCTGCACCCCAAATCAAGCGGTACCTGAGTGTCTTCCATTAAATGGGTTGTGACTTCACGTGATTGGCTGCTTAGCTAGTCTGTGACTATCCATGATAAGACAAGCGCTGCTTGCGGGTCTGAATCAAACCGTGGATGACAAATTGTACGTATATGCGAACGAGGGAGCACTTCTAAACCCTGATTCATATGGTGCCTCAAGAGAGAAGCCCCTGTGACGCAAAAGAAGAGCTCACCGTTGGTGTCCTTGCCTGTGTAAAGGAAAAAAGTGAAATGGAAACACCCAATCTGTCATTGATATCGATAATTGTGGTAATTTCTAATACTTATTTAATAATATATGATTTTCCAAATAGAGGTGTTATTTTGATATTAGGTGACAAATGCCATTTTTTAAAACAAATGATCGGATATTTATTTTATACATAAAGAAAAGGGTATGCCGTTAATAGTGAAAAATAACATCAGGCAAATGACAACCACGACCACGCTTACAGGACCATATCCTTTTCATGAAATTTTCTATAACTAAATCCAATAAGAGGTGTTATTTTGATATTAAATGAAAAATGCCATTTTATGATATAAGTGATCCAATGTTTATTTCATTATAAAGAAAAATCTATGCCGTTTATAGCGAAAAATAACATCAGGCAAATGACTACCACAACCACGCTTACAGGACCATATCCTTTTCATGAAATTTTCCATAACCAAATCACACAGTGGCTGCCCTTTGTCCTCGATAGCCTTACGAATTCCATCTTTGTGGTCTTGAATCGACGCTGGGCTATTGACGTAGACCTTCTTTTTCACGTGGCTCCAAAGGAAGAAATCGCATGGGGTTAAATCACAAGATCTATTCAAAATAACACCTCTTACTGGAAAACCCTTTATTTATCAAATTTTTTTGTGAGGAATTATTTTATAGTTTGCCACTGACGGCCACTGCATTAATTTTAAAACTAATTTCTGTTCAGTATATAGTTCAGAGAATGCCCACAAAACGAGCCCCGGAGAGGAGGTAGCTTAGGTTGGATGCTGGACCAACACTCCTGTGTTCCATCTGCCATGAGGACTTAGACGAGTCGACAAGCCAGTCTCTGCCGTGTGGGCATCGGTTACACTAGCTGTGCTTAAGCTTGCTACGGCAAACATCGTTTACGTTCCCGCTCTGTCGTCAGCCTCTGGAGCAGACATCTATATCTTCAGAACGAAATCCGCCTTCCGTCACTTGTGTCGCTTCCTCCACGAAATACAATGGATGCACGCGGTGATGCCAGAGGAACCGGAGCCCTACCAATAGGTAGACCCAGTACCGCACCTCCATCTTCAGCTTCACCCGAGATGTCTCAGCTGCTGGTGGTTATGCAAAATATGTCTGCGGGTATGAAATAGATGAGACAACAACTACAACGACTGTCTGTTCCACAACTACCTACCCAGCCTTCTACATCATCGGCACGAGCGGATAACGTAGAGACCGCAGAGCCATTCTTAACAGTAGCTGATGACCATGTAGCTCCTAGGCTCATTGGAATCATGAACTCCATGGCCCCAGAATACCGGCCCCAATTAAGTGTCCCGACTTTGCGACCGCACCAGCGGAATAATATGAGTGACTGGAGCCCTGAGCGACAATTATTCGAGCAGGCAGCTCATGACCGTGGCTTGATGCCCTGGTACACTTGGGGTTTGCCAACATCAACCCAGCCAGGAGATTGCCAAACGGGAAGGCCTGCTCACCGCGAAGAGACCTGTCCAGCAACGAATGCAATCGTTTGCCGTGTGCTACCCCACCATTCAAAATAGCACATATAGTGGCTAGCTGAAAGTTAGTGTTTACGGGCCAGGACGATCTTACAACCATCGGAGCCTTTCTGAGAAGGGTCGAGAACATGGCTTCGTTGAACTTAGGAGGGAGCATTAGAGCCATCACACAAAGTGCCCAAATGCTATTTACTGGGAGAGCTCTTCGTTGGTTATGGAGATTTGTGTACATGTTTCCTACCTTTGCTGGGAAAATTTGAGGCATGCCACCTTGCGGGAGTTCACTCCAATCGAAAGGGATGACATCTTGAGGCTGCGAATCCGGAACAGACACCAACATGCGCAGGAGACCGTAGATGACTAGTACGAAGCCCTGTGTTACCTGTTGGAATGTCTGATGAGCCCTATGCCAGAGTCTGAGTTTCTCAGTCTCTTTTGGGAAGGAATCAGTCACGAGCTGCAAGAGCGACTGGTGTTCGCTCCACGCCATAACATGCATGCACTTTGCGCGTCAGCAAAGGAGCTAAAAGCGGTGCAATATTCCCAGCGGTCCGCATACCTAGGTAAATTCTTTGGCCGATGAGACCAACCAGAACGACGCTCAATAGCTAAGCTCGAACACAGCGTGCATGCTCTACCCGCACCAGCTTGTCTCATTCCACCTACAACAGACAGCACGCCGGAGACCTCTCCCCATTATCCACCGGACTAGACCAAGAATATCAGGCTGAAGTACACGAACTGGCTCTTAGGACACGAGTTACTACATCTTGGAACTGCCGGCATACGGCACACCATTTTACCGCATGCTAGGCAGAGGCTAACATTTTTTGTTTCCGTTATGGGAAGCCAGATACTTCTGTGCCAAACTGCACCAATTGCAAGAAGCCAAAATATTTGTAAGCAAGTGCCCACTACAGCCCGCAGCACTCGCGACCGACTCAGTAACGGAACAATTCCGCCACGACAAGTTCCTTGCCAGTAAATACACTAGAATTAAATACCACGACACCTTTGCTGGTTCACAATACAGCAGATGCCACATCTTCTCCGAAGGACGGTTCAACGACATTGTTGAAGCAACCACCTCAGGTACCATACCATATTAGGTTGCAGGAGTATATTGCTATACGAGAGAGGATTTTTGCCGCAGAAGAGGTCACCCTAGGCCAGCACAAAAGTAAGTGGTCAACTAGTCTTTGGAGGAGTTTTCGCAGGAGAGTGCGCATCTGTCGCCAAACTTTAAACTTATGTAACATCTCGGAGGTTTCTGAGAATGACGCTCAACCTTACGCACCAATCAAAGTGTTGGGCGAAGTCACTGTTGCACTGATTGACACGGGTGCAAGTATCAGCTGCCTCGCCTTGAGCCTCGGCTCAAAGGTGCTCCATCAAAATCCTACGGTGGTAAAACCCTGGTGCTCTGAAATCAGTACAGCTGATGGCACCAAGCATCCTATCCAGGGTAGGTTGACAACACCCGTGACATTCAGAGGTCAAACTAAGGATATTGCTTTCTACATAATTTCGTCACTGACACAGTATGTGTACTTTGGCGTCGATTCAATCCTTCAATTTGGTTTGCCCCTAGACATATTCACAGATTCACCTTTAAATACTAGATATGTCCATAAACTTGCTTCTATACCCGACAGGCGCGAATTAACGACAAACCAACGACAATGTCTGGAAGCATGCCATCTCACCGGCCATGGAAAAGCTAGTATACGCAGAGTTGGACAGGATGCTCGAGTTGGGGGCTATAGAGGAGTCCCAAAGTGCCTGGTCCTCACCGGCAACCTTTGTGCTGAAGCCAGGTAAAGTCCGTCTTTGTCTAGATGCCCAGAAAGTGAATGCAGTGACCGTCAAAGACGCTTACCTTCTTCCGCTCATCGATGGAAGATTGGGGAAACCACCGAAAGCAAACTACATTGCCAGCCCGACCTGAAAGATGCACTCTGGTAAATTCCACCCGACGAAGAGTTGAGGGATAAGACCACTTTCACTGTGCCCGGACAACTATTATACCAGTTCGTCACAATGCCTTTTGGACTAACGCTAACGCCCTCCTGAGATTCATTCGACTCGGACGAAGAGGATTCGTTATTTGCCCTTAGTTTTAAATATTCGGCACATGATGACGTCGTCTTGCACCCTTCATGAATGCCCTGCTTCACCACATTGTAAGTGTCATTTCTTTTGGCTTTGATGATGTTATGTGGTCCCAAATACTTTGCTTTTATTTTTAGATCAGTCCGAAATTGGGTTCTTTTTATAGCCACAATATCGTCTGTTTGGTAGCAATGAAGGTTCTTTCGACGTCAATTATACGTTTTCACGTTTTCACGGTGAATTCTTGGTATTTGATACTTGGCATCTTCTTGTTTCTGATCTCGCTCATTGCCGAATGTTAAGATAATCTCCTCCTGTAACGCTTTTATGACGCCTTGACTGTGACCAGTATGCACTAACACTATGTTGTTATGCCTATATTTCTGTTGAAAGTCGAGTTGATTGCCAATTGTACATGTGGTACAAACTTGTACTATTTCAGAGGTTCATCCACAGCTAGCTTCGCCAAAATAGATGTTATCACACAATTCATCCAAGTCGTTATAAGCAGATGACGTATGTTCTCCGGTTTGCAGTACTTCTCAAATTTATGGGGCGTAAAGGCCGATCATCGGTCCGTAATTATCTGTAAAGGATTCCCAAATATACTTTTCTGTAGATCTAGTTTTGCTGTGACTTCCAATGTTGTAGTTGACTTTGTTGTGTAGAGCCATCTGTATTTTGTGGAACTGTCCACTACCACCAAGATATGTTTATATTTCTTGTGCGTCGATTCCCGTGGAAGTCTTGCTCCAGGTCGATGCTCAAGAGTATGATGAAATTCCTCTAGGAATATAGCCCAGCGTGCTATTTTTGGGATGATATCTTTTTCTTCCTAGTTTGTTCCAACGCCAGGCCATCAGTTACTATTTTAAAAGGTATACTTAACAAATACACTCTGAATTTACGGAGTGCATGAACAACGGCTAAAACCTCTAGTTTGTATGATGACCGTTTTTCTTCTTGTGGTGTAGTCTTTTTGCTCGTGCAGTATGTCGGATGGAATCGAGTTTCTCCTAGTGACTTCTGCAAAAATACAGCTCTATAACCATGCTGGTTTGCGTCAATGCGAAGTTCCGTTTCAAGACTCGGGTCGTAAATTCGCAAGACTGAGTGCTCCGACAATAGCAGTTTTATCATGTTGAACAGCTCTCCAAACTGGAATTTTACGTCTGCATGAAGCAAATCACTCAATGGTTAAGCAATAACTGAATTCCCTGGGATAAACTTTCGAAAGTACCCCAACAGTCCTCAGAAACTCTGTACGTCCTCTGCATTCTTTAAGTTTGGATATCACCTGACAGCATTCGTTTGCGATGGAGAGGGTGATATGCAGCCATTTTTGACAGAAACTCAATTTTTCCTCCAAAAAGTTACACTTCTTTTTATTGATTATTAAACTTTAATCTTTATTAACATTAAGGGCGGCTTTCAATTTTTTAATTCCTTCTTGTTCATCATGTGCGGGAATGATTATATCATCCATGTATGGAAAGGCTATCCCTTGATTAGATAATCCCCAAAATATGCAGTTTATGAATTGCTGGAACACTGACGGTGAGTTACTCGTGTCAAAAGGGATCTATCGAAACTGGTATTAACCCATATGCGTCACAAACGATGTAAATTTTTGGCTGGTTTTTTCCACTTCGGCGTGGAAAAACCCATCTTTGAGGTCCAGTGTACTGAATACATACGCGTTTTGTAATTTGTCAAGAATGAAATTTATCCATTTCAATAACCTTATTGATACGTCGATAACCAATTACGACTCGCGGAGAGCCATCTTCTTTCCAGGCGACTTATACTTGGCTTGAGTATTCTGACAACGACGGTTCAACTATTCCCTTCTCTATCCATTCTGCACCCTGATTATCCACTGTTTCGTAATCCTTGCCTGGAAGTCTCCTAGGCGCGCAGAATACTGGGCTTGGATCCTTTACAACTATCGTTATTTTAACGTCGGTTTCTTTTACCTTCTCAAGGACATATTCCGCGACAATTTGCTCCGTCATTTTCTTTTCATGAATTGAAACTGTTTCTCCGATGTTTAGTTCGTCATAGTCGTAAAAATTGATGTTAATCAGAAACGCGCTGGGTTGATATGAGGTCCTGTGTTGTTTAGAATAAGTTCTGCTTGATTTAAAAATTTGCTGCCGAGAACAGCATCAAACGAGAGAATATCATATGTTACTACATAAAAGTGAGTTGTATACTCGTCTTCGTTCAGTTTGATCTTTGCTTCAAATGCACTTTTTGGAAAGACGTGATTTCGTCCAAACTTTTTGGAAACACGTAATTTCGTATGGTATTTAACGCATTGGCAAAATCTTCGAGTGGCATTTCATTGAATCACACTCAATTGGTTGGACCAATGCTACGACCATCATTGATGAACATTATCCTTCGGTTCCGATTATTCCATGTGGCTTTATCAGCGGATATAGAGAAGATGTTCAGACAAGTGCGTGTCGATGAGCGGCATCAAACTTGACAAAGAATTATGTGGCGAGAAATGGCAACCGAGCCGTTGCGCACATACGAGTTAACTGCTGTTACCTATGGCATGGCATGTGGTCCTTATAATGCAATTCGTGCATTACAACGATGTGCACGTGATAACCTCGGGCAAATAACAGATAGCTCGTGGTAAGAGGCTGCTTGGAGAAGTATTTTGTGCAGTTTTAACGTTAATGACTACTTGGAAAGTGCTGAATCAACTGAGAAGGCAAATCAATTGGTATGCGATGTAGATCAGATTCTACGGCAAGGACATTTTATTTTGCAGAAATGGCATTCAAATGATCCTGCAACATTAGCAAGATTCGCAGCTAACCAGATCTCTATGGATAACATGTTGCTAAAGTCAGCAGAAATGACATTTTTGGGGTTGCATTGGAATCGAGCCACGGATTATTTCTTCTTCAAAGTCAAATTTGGATGACTCACCGTCGAATACAAAAAGGCAGGTGCTGAAAGATACTGCGAAATTATACGGCCCTACAAATATGATTGTTCTAGTGATTATATTGGCAAGAAAGATAAGCATGGGACACTCCCTTACCAGCACCACTATTGCAAGAGTGGCTTACTTTCCGGAATCATCTCAGACTACTTGAGGCGATTCACATACCACGCTGGCTGGGTTTCCGGTCAGAGGTTTAACCATGATTACATAGCTTTTACGATGCTAGTGCAAAGGCATACGCTGCAGTCGTCTATCTCTGTAGTATTGATCACAATAGCAAGCGAACACCAACAATAATTACAACGAAAACTAAAGTGGCGCCAGTAAAAATATCAACGGTTCCTAGGCTTGAGCTCTGTGCAGCACAGTTACTGGCAACAAGGATGAAAGGCGTGCGGCATGCCTTATTTTTAAGGCATGCACAATACACCGGTCGGAATCCAGCATTATCCTTACTTGGATTCGGAAACCAACGGGGACTTTAACTCCTTATGTGGCAAATTCAACAGCAAAGCAACATACGAAGTTGTTAGCGCTCAGAATAATCTGGTAGATTGCGCAAGTCGCGGAGTCAGCGCCGGGAATCTTGGTGAACATCACTTATGATGGCATGCTCCCGCGTCACTATTGATAGATGACACACCCGCAACCAAATTTCCGGTCCTTTCCGAGGAGGAGGTTTTGGCAATGGCAGCAGAAGAAAAACCAGTCAAAGCAACTTTGGTTCTGGCAAGTAGTTCAATGAAAACTGAGATCCGCAGACGTGATGGCTCATTTATTAGCCTACTTTACTGTACTGTATATATATATTACGACGGCAACCTACTCAATGGCGGTAATGGTATCGAACATTTATCATGCCCGAAGAGATGGACGAAGCGTTACGATGGCATATTCGCAACGAACAAAGCAGATACTTTGGCAGTGAAATTAAACAACTCCAACATCATGCTTACATGCACCATGCTTGAATAGTCATAGTTCCTCCGCGTTGGAGGTCGACTTAAAAATGCTGGGCTTAGCGTTGATCAACGTCACCCAATCATTTAAGCGAAATCGAGTACCCTTACTCGGTCCAGCAAGCTCATTATACTACATTGCACGGTGAAATCCAACTGATGTTCCAGGCGTTGCGACAAATATACTGGATTATGCATGGCCAGTCTGCTGTCAAACAGTGCATTTACCGCTGTATTACCTATCGACGACATGTCTCGTCAGCAAATAGCATTGCTACGGAGCCACGTGTCACTGCATCTCCTCGATTTGCATCTTCTGGTGTGGACTATTGTGGTCCCTTTAAGTTACGTGTTGGCAGAAAAAGATCACGGACGGTGGCATATTGAATTGCTGGATGACTTATCTTCGCACGCTTTCTTAAACGTTTTGAACCACTTCATTAGTCGGCGTGGCCCTTGTCATAACCTAAACAGTGACAATGGGACTGCGTTCGTTGGCGCTAGCAAAATTATGCTAGAGAATTTGATGGAATGGCATTCTACTCACACGCAGCAACAACTGGCAAATGGTGGCACTACATGGCATCTTATACCTCCTAGAGCGCCACACTAACTCGGTCTCTGGGAAGCTGCGGTCAAGTCAGCGAAGAAGCATTTATACCGCATTGCTGGAAACAAATCGATGTTATGTGACTAGTTTAGCACTTTACTTGTACGCATTGAGGCGTTCCTTAATTTGCGTCCGTTATTGGCTTTGCATGACGAGTATGATGATCATTTGGCGCTAAGTCTGGCCGATTTCCTTATCGGTCGATTTTGATTGCCGTCCTCGAGGTACCCAGATCCGTTGGACTAACCTGTCAACTTAAGAAATGGCAACAAATTCGTCAGATGCATCATCATTCTTGGCAAAGATGGCATGACGAATACCTGGTTTCATTGCAAACTAGGAACAACTGGCATCAAGCATCAAGAAATCTTGAGTTGAAAGACATCGTGATAATATGGAATAAGACAATGGCGTTTGGGCAGAATCATTGCTGTTCACTCCGGTGACGACGGTCGCATCAGGGTTGTTACTATCAGACATACGTACTCATGACACACGCAACCGACCGGTTCAAAAGGTATGCAAGCTAATTCACGACGATTTTGGACTCTCCAGTCCAGTCGGGGAGAATGTTTAGGATAAATATCAAATAGAACGAGCGGTAGTGGCAGCACCGTTTTTTTCCATACAACGATTTGTGAGTCGAGTGGGGGCAGAATGTAAATTGAAACCTTTGAGTGTGGCTGGCCCTTGGATGGCGAAAAAAAGGAAGTACATTTAAGATTGATAAAGTTCGTTTCATTCAAATTCGATGTTTGGGATACGTTGCATATTTTTTTCCTAAAAGCCGACGTGTGACCACGTTGAAACAGAGCAGAGTCACCGTAGACAGCATCTGAGCGCTCTTTGATTTCACTGTGCGATTCACAGCAAAACAGGAACATCAAGCTATTAGAATACGATTGGAAATCCTCAGTTGGAGTTTACCGAGGATGCCAATATAAATCAAATTATAAATTGGAAGAGGAAGCAGGCTGTCCACACACAACCCCGCATTAATCATCCTAAAATAACTGAACGTATACATATTTAATATTAAGTTAAATAATTAATTTAATTACAAGCATCAAGGCACCATCACCAGTAAAGGCCCTTATCCACCTCAAACACGAGTGCTCGTGGGAGGAAAACTGGGTGAGTACCCTTTTTGGTTATTATTAATTAATTTGCAACAAGTTTTACAAGACGTTAAAAATGAAAAATAGCTGATCGCAACTGTTAAAGACATCGGCAACATGATTGTATAAGATTTAAATATGTATTAGCCAAGCATAGCGAGTCAGCAACAGGAAATAAAAGTGAATTAAAAATTGTCATCTTTAGGTTACAGCGTTGCCCTTTTAGATTCTAAATCTTAAAAAAATAAAAGAAACACCTAAAAAGCATGAATAATGTTGCGGAAAACTTTATTGAAGCCATCTAGTTTCTTTTAATCTATTTTACTATTTTATATGTAAACGTTTGTACAAAAATAAATAGCAACAAACTAACGTTATATGGACCCCCACGCTCTATTGATTTTCTATACTCGAAGAAAGCTACTCTTAAACCAGTTGATACATTTATTATATTATTTATTATTCTTCCCGTAACTGAAAGAAAATATGCATTTTGTTTATAAATTTTGATGAAAAAAATGAAAAGATAAAAAGGAAAAAGTTGCGTCTTTTCATTTAGTTGGAACTCGGACCAGGGATGGGATCCACAACGTTGGCTGGCCCCACCACTCATGAGCTAGTTATCGGGTCAGCTCACCCCTTCTCTTTGCGTTGCTGTTGCTTCTGCAGGGTAGAGTGCTCTTTCGCTTGAGTTTCCTATTTTTGCTATAGTATTATGTGATTCCATCATATAAGACTTAACATAAATTTGAAACATTGATATTTTTTATTTAAAGGAAAAATTCACGCAAATTATGTTTGTATGAGTTTTTCATTTAAATGGAAAATATATGGCCACGTGTGCAATGGAGCTTGATCTAGATGGAGGATGTTAAGGGGCATCGCTTCCACCTGGACGCCCCACTCTAGATTGGGGACCGTAAGTATACGTAGTGAAGACCAGATCCTCTCGAATCTCGCTCGCTTTCGTCAAGCCCAGTTATTTGACTGTTTTGACACGCATCCTTTCAGTAGGTTCCCTCGGCCCCAACACCTATCGATCCGAATCCTACAACAGATAATTCATGAATGAGAAGTTTTTTGCGATGGGCCCTTGTGCTGGGGAAAAGAACCCACCCACGACACCGCAACGCTAGCCTGCCCTCCCATTCACGCATCCTCAAACAAGGCCAATTTCGACAAACACCCACATCTTCGCTCGCCAAGGAAGCAGACCATCGCTGCTCCAAATCACTACAATTACCATATCTTTTAAATGAGACCTAATGAAAAGCAGATTCATAATTTTAGCGAAAATAGAACTCGTCTCACCATCTTCGTTCAGAAGTTATGCCCACACTGAAGATTAGGGCTGAGCAGAGCTTATTGGACTCCGAACCGACGAAACTGACCGATTTGGCCATTTCGGTTTGGTTTTATCGGTTTCGGGTCGGTTTAATAAATGGGAAACCGAAAAACATTTCGGTTCGGGTCGGTTTTCAGAGTTAAACCGATTCAAACCCGAACCGACCGAAAACACAAAACGACCTATACATATTGACCAGAGCATTATACAAAGTACCATATGTTCTAAATTCTACCTTTAACACCACTTTCTAAACTATCAAATCAACTAATTCTTCAGAAATTGACTGTGTGAGCTATATTGTTTTCACAAGCAAAACCAATTTTCAGGAATTCTTTTGGAATTGATAAATATTTCAGCGAATGGAGAGAATGGTATAAAATATAATATAAACAACTCCAACTAAATACGAGTTATAGGGCCCATACACGATCAACTTCGTCATCAACTATGGACATAAACTTCTCAGGTTGATGACAAAGTTGATCGCATGTTGATGACTTAAATTCGATGTTGAGGTTGAAGTTGAGGTAGATCAAATCGATTTGATATTTGATAGGTGGAGCCTGATGTTGGTGACGAAGTTGATGCGTGAATGGTGTAGTTGACGACAAGATTGTCAACATCATTCATACAGGATAAATATTCGACAGAACGATATTTTATGTTGAAATTATCTCTCAAAATCCATTTGCTTGGATTTCTATGCGTTTTATTAATGCTCAATATACTAAATTTTGCATATGAATTGCAGCCGATGTAATTTTAAGTAAATATGCGTTAGTATATTCTTTCGATTTTGTAAAGCGTTTCAAAAGCGAATAAAATAAAACAAACAATCGTTTGTATTATACGTATTTTGGTATCGCAACGCATACAAAATCAAGAAAAATTCATACTCTGGCTTCTTTACTTAATGGTCACAGCCTCGAGAATGATGTTTTCAACTTGGTTGTCAACATCACCTGTCGCCTCTTGCATCAACCGACAACAAGGTTGATGTCCCAAGTTGATGACAAAGTTGACCGTGTAGGTATGGGCCCTATTAGAGTAGAGTTGCAATAGGACAGAGTGGTATGCAAGGACAAAGAAATTATATTTTTAGCTTATATAAACAATCAATAGTTGGTCAAAAAATTCTTGATTTCTGCTGAGGCACTTCACATCCATTTAGTTTCTTGATGTCTACACCTGTCCTGTGCGTGATCGTTGTTTCCGCGAGTTATTGGATAGTTGCCCAGCAATTGTAAGTGTGATATAACGGTTATGGAATTGATATTTGAATTATGTACATTAGATGCATAGTGCGGCTATTTCAGTTTTCAACTTTTGATGTAATTGACGAAAGACTTTTAAAAGCCTAAGCATTGGTAGCCAATTTTCAAGTCAAAAAAAAATCAATCATTAGAAAATGCATTATTTTTTAAGCTGCATACATAAATGTCTAATTTTAAAAAAATGAATAGCCGCACTTTGCATCTATTGGATACAATTGGATTTTCGTGTATTCAGTTTTTTACTTTCTTAAGTGTTTCCTTAATATTCGGTTCTGTTAGCGGAAGGCATTTGGAATCTAGTGTTCAGTTTATATTATTTTTATGCCATCTCTGGAATGGATTGGTTCTATTTAGATTTGATTGTGGTGTGTAACATGGTTTATGTTTTTGATAGTGCTAACACAAACGGACCGGACCAAATCCAGTCATGTGGATAGCAGTCCGCGGACAAAAATTAAGTCCGATCGAGTTCGATGGTTTTTCTTCCGGACCAGGTTCGCTACGGACCAAATCCGCGCGTGTGTACAGTTTGATCGGACCAAATCCATCAGTTCTGAATTCCCTGCTTGTTGCAAGATATTTTAGTGTAGTAATCAACCTTTTTCGGTGGTCTATGCGATATTTGATTGGTCTCATATTTGTTGTTTTATCGGTCTTATATGACTGTACTGTTGCCTAGTTTGTAGCGGTAACAAAATCGAAGACATTTCGCGCAACAAAAGTTGATAATACCTTGATGGTCCAATCTTATGTTGCACAAAGCGTACCGAACACGGATTTGATACGCCGGACCAAATCCATGTTCAGTGCGCTCGTGTGTTAAGGTTTTAAGTATTATGTGAGTAGAACGTGTTTAGATTGTTTACATTCCACATTTGAACTATTTTGGCCCAAAAACTGATGCATCTTCATTATTTGGTTGCATTGTAGATGTCTGATTTACAATCTCAACAATCAACAATGGAAAATGATAAAAATATCACTGACAGCAACGAATTGCCTTTAGTATGTTCTCAAGTTGAGAAAAATTGCACACCGAATGAATCCCAGAAGACGAGAAGATTAAGGTCCCAAGTATGGGATCACTTTGAACAAATCAAAGATGAACAAGGTGTACTTGTGAAAGCTAGGTGTAATTATTGCAGAAGTGTTTTTTGTTGCCATCCAAAGAAAAATGGTACATTTTCCCTTAAGAATCACATGAATGGTTGCTTAAAAAATCCGAACTCAATGGAAACACGACAAACATTATTAAACTTGCAACAGAATGTGAAGGAAGGAAATGACGATAACGTTTGGATTCCATGTAAAATCAGTACTTGGAAATTTGATCAAGACCTAATACGATCTTCACTTGCTCGTATGATTATTGCTGACGAGCTTCCTTTTAAATTTATTGAGGGTGAGGATGGTTTTAGGAAATTCATGGAAGATTCTTGTCCTAGTTTCAAGATTCGGTGGACAATTTCTAGAGATTGTTTTCAATTATACATCGATGAAAGACTGAAATTAAAAACGTTCATGAAAAACAATGCACACAGAGTTAGTTTCACTACTGACACCTGGACATCTTTGCAAAGAATTAATTACATGTGTATTACTGTACACTTCATAGATGATTCCTGGAAATTACACAAAAAAATTATCAATTTTTGTCCTGTGACTAGCCATAGGGGTGAATATCTTGCTAAAGCCATTGAACAATGTTTGATGGACTGGTAGTACAGTAAATATAGCACGAAAAAATAGGTTTGGTCTAAGTAATGACCTACTGCGATTTGACTTGATAAATCGATAGGGGGGCATAAAAAAAACTAAACTTCAGATTTCCGAAGTGATCCCCCCCCCCTGCTTTTGAGAAAATCCAAAAACATTTTGAAACACATTTTTTTCGGAATCTATGGGCTTTAGAGAAAAGTTTATTCAACAAAAAATGTTCAGGACACTGTTATCTACATTTTATCTCATTGGAGCAAAGTCGTCCGACTTAAAATACAAAAAGTAGGTGGCGCTAAACTATCAAAAAAGTGGTTTTGTGGCATTTTCAATAAAATAAAAATTATTTTTTTATAATAATCTAAATGGGACAGTTGTTCGTCATAAAATTATCTACAATTTTTATTTAAACAATTTTTTTGTAACACTTACCGTTAACGAGCTGGAGCTTGCCAAATTGTAAAAGTCGTACATTTATGTGCCGCGCCGATGCGTGTATTCCATTCATTTTATCGAAACATTATTTTTCGATTCGCCTACAGCTTGTTAACGGTAAGTTTTACAAAAAAATTATTTGAACAAAAATTGTAGATAATTTTATGACGAACAACTTTCCCATTTACATTATTATAAAAAAATAATTTTTTTTTATTGAAAATGCCAAAATACACTTTTTTGATACTTTAGCGCCACCTACTTTTTGTATTTTAAGTCGGACGACTTTGCTCCAATGAGATAAAATGTAGATAACAGTGTCCTGAAATTTTTTGTTAAATAAACTTTTCTCTAAGACCCATAGATTCCGAGAAAAACGCGTTTCAAAATGTTTTTGGATTTTCTCAAAAGCAGGGGGGGGGGGGATCACTTCGGAAATCTGAAGTTAAGTTTTTTTTATGCCCCCTATCGATTTATCAAGTCAAATCCCAGTAGGTCATTTCTTAGACCGTTAATGCTATATTTACTGTACTATAGGGATTGAACAATGTTTTCACTATTACAGTTGACAATGCAAGCTCAAATGATACTGTGATTTCTTATTTGAAAAGGAAAATGAATAATTGGAGTGGTTCCTTATCAAATTGTAAATATTTGCATATGAGATGCATTGCGCATGTGATTAATTTGATTGTTTGTGATGGGTTGAAGGATATCAACCCTAGTGTGCAACGTATAAGGAATGCGGTAAGATACATTCGGAACTCTCCAGCTAGATTTGCTAAATTTAAGGAATATTCAATATGGGAAGAAGTATATGGTAAGCAATCTATATGTTTGGATGTTTCTACAAGGTGGAATTCAACCTATTTAATGTTAAGCGTAGCTGAAAAATTTGAAAAAGCATTTGATAGATTTGAGGAGATGGATTTTAATTATAAAGTTGATTTAGGGATTGATGGAGTGCCTACAAGTGAAGATTGCGCTTGTGCAAGAAGGGTGGCTACCATGCTTGAATATTTCTACAAAACTACACTGAGGATTTCAGGTTCCTTATATATAACAACTAATTCATTTTTCAATGAGATTAGCAATGTATGCTGCATTTTAAATGAATGGAAAAACAGTAATGATTTGGAAGCTAGACATTTAGGAAATACAATGAAATTGAAATTCGACAAATATTGGGGAGAACCAAGCAAAATGAATAAGCTGATCTTCTTCGCGAATATTCTGGATCCACGTGAGAAATGTGAATATATGCTGTATGGATTCAGTGAGATGTTTGGCAAAGAAACAGGTGAAATATTTTTTCATGAGGTCAGAAATGAAATGGCGGTGTTATTTTCCGAGTATAAGCAAATGTATTTCTCTGAAAACGAAGGTGCATTGGCCATCACTTCGTCTTCAAAGTCAAGCGTTAGTGAATCAACTAGTGAACCTCATTCATTTATAAGCAAAGTTCAAGAAGCAGAAAATAGAATTGGAAGGTGTTATTAAAAAAAATCAGAACTGGATTTATACTTGGAGGAAAGCCTAGTTGAAGATAATAACAAGTTGGGTAGACAGACCTATGCTCATGTCAGAAGGGTTTTGTACTCAACTTACAAAATGCAGTAACCAGCAACGAATAAAATCAAGAAACATGTCAAAGACGATTTTATTGGAGAAAATGTGAAATTCGAGGATCATACTATTATTAACAAAGTTGAACGAATTTTGACTTCTGAGGTATTTGTTACAGTTATACCCATAAATATCTCCCTTGATAATTTTTTCAGATATTTTAGATCACGGGTGTCCATTCGCAAGGGAGGAAACACATTTTTCATGTATTCCCCCCCCCCCTGGGCCCCCAATGAAGCAAAAACTGTCAGTTTAAGAACTGTTTTGAAAAGCTTTCATAGAGAACTTTCAGTTGATACTCATATCGGCTACCTTTCATGAATTATTTTTTTTAGGGGGCCACTCCTCTGTACTGTAATCATCGATTCATGGCCTATTTTTTCGAATCCTAGAATGATTACAAAGCCCTTTTGCTAGGAGCTCTCTCCTGCCTCTTCAACTTGTTTCAATTGTATGTACTCATCTTCATGATACCTATCACTCCTGAAATTTTCATGCAAATTCTAGCAAAGCTGTAGTGTCTAAGTCGGTAAAAAGCGCATATGGCTCCATAGCAATATGTTTCCATAGTAATACAGGGCATATTGCTCCATAGTAATACACGAAAATTCAAATCGCTATAACTTCGGTAAATACTATTCGATATCTATGAAACTTTCAGAAAAGATCAATCTTATAAATAGTCAACTCTTTGCTAAATTTTATTGAGTTTAAGGTTACCGTTTAGATTTTATTCAAGAAAACACAAAATCAATAAATCATACTATTACTAACAAAGTTGAGTGAATTTCGACTTCTCATGTATTTGTTGTTGTTGTACTCATTAAGGCCTACATTCATGATTTTTTTCAGATTTTTCGGATGGAAGGTGTCCAATCGCGAAGGGGGGGTACGCGAAAAGTTCGTACATTTCCCCTTCCCCTGCCCCCCTCGGTACTTATAAGACAATTTTAAGACTTGTTTTGAAAAGATCTCATTGAGACCTTTCCAATGACACCCTACTCGACTACCAATGATGAAAAAATTTTTTTAAGGGGTCACCCCCTTATATGGGGAGACCCCCTTAAACGCCTTTGAAAAAATTTTCCACCCTTGAACTTTCAAGAGGTCACCACTTCTGACCTTCCTACAAAGTTTCATGGCTGTAGCCCTTATAGTTTCGGAGAAAAAGTGCTGTGACATACAGACGGACGGACGGACGGACGGACGGACGGACGGACAGACGGACAGACGGACACAGGTCGTGATTGCAATAGGGTTTTGTATTTTAGTACAAAACCCTAAAAAGGATTTCGATTTGTTGAGGTGGTGGCAATTGAATAGTGAAAGGTTCCCTATCCTTGGACGAATGGCTCGTGATATTTTATCAATTCCAATTTCAACAGCTGCTTCTGAATCCGCGTTTAGTACTGGTGGTCGTGTGTTGGATCCATTCAGGAGTTCTTTAACTCCTAAAATTGTCGAATCATTAATATGTGTACAAGATTGGCTACGAACACAAAATCAAAAGAACTGCCTTGAGGAGCAATTGGAGGAGATTGAGAAATTCGAAAAAGGTATTAATATTCTATTCTAATATCAATCTCATTGCTTATTTGTTCCCCTTTTTATACCTATCGAATATTGGAGTTAGTGCAAGCTCTTCCCATACTGATCAATCAGCATGAATGATCGTGTAAGGCGTGTAAATATTCATCCAAATTTATTATTATTTTTTATAAAGATTTTCGTCTATAGATATAAATTTTAACTTTTTGCTCATATTACAATATATGATAATGTAATTTTATTTGTAGTAATTTGATGACTCCCCTTTACTAACTTTAGTGGAATTTACTGTTGGTAGGTTCAAGATTGCAGAACTTGAATATTATATTTTTATTGTTTGTTGTATAATCAAAATTTCATTTGACTCGTTTTCAGCACAATATAATAATATAATATATATCTAAACTTAAAAAGTATATATCTAAAGTTAAAAAAATGAAAATTTATATAAACCTTATTTCAAACTTAAGTTTCGAAGATTTTGGTTCAGTTGTTCATTGTGATATCAAAATAAAATTAATAAATTGGTATCTATAACTCGAGATACTATATTTCGTTTCTTATGAACAAATTGACGGCATGGTTTGTTTATTTTTTATTTTTAATGGATATTCTTAATCAACTCTCTATCCTTTTCGGTTTACTTCGGTTAAAACCGAATCGAACCGATTTTTATCGGTTCGGTTGAGTTCGGTTTTGCCATTTATCGGATCGGTTCGGGTTTTCTGTGAGAGAATCGGTTCGGTTTCGGTTTAGCTGATTTGGTGCGGTTCGGTAACCGAACCGACCGATACTAACCCCTACTGAGGATTACTCAAAGGAGTCGAAACGTGTCTGCTCGCTCAACAAAGTCAGGCCCGGCGGCTTTTCAAGAAATAAAAAGAAATACATACATATATTTTGAAATACATACCACACCAATAGCCTCCAGTGCAAACAATACTGTCCCAAAGAAAAGTGGAAAATTTTTCAATTCTCCAAATGCCTCTCGATCATCTAATGATAATGGATCCCGGAAAACGTAATATAAGATTATTCCAAAAGAAATTAGCGTCACTCCATTAGCAATTGTCGAGAACGGAGCCAAATACTTCAGGTTTCGAACCTGAAAAGAAAATGCGTTGCATTAAAAATGAGAAATACGAGCACATGTTCACAATTAAACATAGACAAGTCGATGATCAGTTTTATCAATTTGCAAAAAATAAATCTGTATCTTCTCTACTTTCATAAACGATCTCCACATACAAGTATCACATCACCTTATCTAATACAACATATGTATAGTACTATCGCCCTGTCTATGTGCAATTCCATATTAACTTTGATATGTCTGGCTGAGCTCACTTACCCAATTAATTAAAATCAATGGCAACAATATGATGAGCATGTAGATACGGACATCCGGTTTATCTTCCATATAGTAGTCGGCAATGGATTTAATATTTGATGCAACAAATACCACATATACGCAGCATGTTCCTAGTTGATAGACTAGCAAAAAAGTGTTAACCACGCTCCTGTAATTGAAGGGAAAGAAAGAAAATGCAAATATTTGTTCAATGTCCAGTAAATCACATACGAGTACGAGTATGTAGGAAGGTGAATGCATATGCTAAACAGTGAGTTTGTAGGAGCAAAATACAGAACAACATTGCGATGGGGTAGAAGGCCGTCTACTGCTAATCTCAATCATCTGGAAAAGCGCACTCAATTGCACTTGTTAATTAAGACGTGGACGCGACGGACGGCATATTATATATGAGTAGGTAAGTACTATAATATTGTATATTCTTCGCGTTTCAAGTGGTTGAACAATAGAAGTAAAATCAAGTGATCAAGTAGGCGGAATTTAATCTGAATGTTTAGAATGATGAACTCAGAATAAAGAAGCAGCGAGGCCGCCAGTTTCAAGAATAATGCAATGCCTAATATTCTACAATTTTTTTTTTAATTATGTGAATATTCACTTCTAATTTATTGGCAGCACCTTCCTACACCAAATGAATTTACTTGTAAAAGTTTTCAGCAATTGAACCTTACTTACGTAATATATGGGGCACATGCTTTACACCATGATGGTCCTTCATTCAATGCCGCTTCAGCAACTCCTGGATAGTTCATACTAGGAATCTGTTAAAAAATTTTAAAAAAATATTCGGTCAAGAATGAAAATGTAACATTTTCAGAAAACAGTGTTAAACTGTTAATTAGATTAGCGAAAATCAACGGAAATTAGCGTTTCCAAATTCGACCCGTTTAATTGATAATAGCAATAAAAAAATTCCCTGAAAATTTCGTTTGTTTCAAAGTTCATTCTTCGCTTCGCATATTTCAGTTAATTTGTTATGACTTTGTAAAACGCGTTGCAAAGCATTTGTTTCAGTAATTTTCCGCTATTTCCATGAATTTGTTTGTCAACTATTTGATTACCTTTTTTCGTTTACACAGCTCATATTCAGCCTTGACCAGCAAGTGTATGCAGTATGTGCAAATTAATCCTATTACAATCGTTCCAACTGTACCTGGGATATAGCCAGCATTTCTGAACGCATTTGGCATTGCTAGAATACCTGTGCCAAGTGATCCTTTGAGTAAATGGAACATTGTTTCCGCATTTCTAAGGATTGTAAAGAGCATTAGTAAAGAGAATAACAAATCTTATTTTGTTATGTTTGTAGTGACTCTAAGCATTTCTGTGGTATCATAACAACAGTGTAGAAACACAATATAGTTTATTTTAACACTAAAACCGATTAATTTCATTTACAGCGGAAGTCCTATTTATATCGACCATTCTTTCTGTAACTAGTGAAGGAAAACTATCGACACTATCGATCATTTTTGAATATTTTGCCACTATCGATAGTCTCATGCTACTATCGATAGTTTTCGATGGTAGTGATAAGAATTCTGGAATTTTTCGGCCCATATGTTTTCAATTTCGAATATTTTTGAGGGCGGGATTTTCAATTTAATTTTTCTAGTCAATTTCATATTTCAACTTCAGCCAATAAAGCCTCAAACAGGGGTGTCATTCTTGGTATAAAGAGGAAGCTACTTTGGAGGATAGATCGTAGCAGCCTTTGCGTATAGACGTTCGGTCAAAAGTTTTCAAAAATTTAATTAATTTAAAAAAACGTCAGTCCAAAGTATTCGACTCAGGAAATTTCTATCGAATATTATTTTACTTCGAATAGTAAAGAAAAGCAAAGAGCCCGAGAAAACTTCAGGAGCGTTGGTGTGGCGGAGCCCGACGGCTTCTCACCGTTGGGGCAACCTGGGGAAATGACTAATACGAAACTGGCGATAATCACCAAGAAAAAACATAACGAAGAGAACTCCGCAGATGGAGGATGCAATCTACAAATAATAGCGGACAATCAACAAATAATCAAACTGCAAAAAGAAAATGATGAACTAAAGCTAGAGATACAGTCCCTCAAAGATCTATTCAAGAAAGGGATGAAGCCTTAAAAGACGCAGCCACAAAATCAATGCAAAATCCAGAAGAAGTTCTAAGCAAAATCCAGAAGAAGTTCTAAGCGCTGGTGGCACCAACGTGATTCAAAACTATTTTGCAGCGCTGAAAGGATTAACCGAAGAAATAGAAATTGAAGAAAACATCGAAGGTAATTCTAATCAAGATAATGATTTAAGTTTTATTCAGTATTTAAAAAGGAAAAACAAGGAGAAGAAACCAGCCCGCAGTTCTGCTGGTTCCTCTGAAAAACTTTCAACAAGACAGAAAAAGTTCCGCCAATCATCGTGTTCAGGTAAAGTGGAAAACATATGGTTCGGCTATTGGCAGCCGAAAATAAACTAGTCGATTTCGAGATCAAAAGGGTTAATGCCGAAAAATTAAATATCACTGATTGATTTCAAGTCAGCCAAACATGCGCTAAGTACTGGGGAGGTTCCGCACTTCACCTATATCCCAAAAAGTGAGAAGGGTCAAACCTTTTGTTGAAGGGTTTGGACTGCGGAGAGAATACGGTCGATCTGCTTCAGGTGCTCAAAGAAGCTACACTAGAAATTGGATTTTTTTCAGTCAAAGCCTTTGCAACAAGAAGGTCGACTGTAGAAAGGAAGAACTTACTACTTTACCTGGTAAAAATTACTAATAAGAGCAGTCCAAGTGCCCTTCAACAAATAAGGTACTTGAATTACAGAGTGTTAAGGTGGGAGAGAAGTCAACCAGTGTTACCGGCGGCAAAGATTTAGAGATTTGGCTGCCAATTGTGCCATGCACTATGATGCGTCAAATACGAAGTCGTTCATGCTCCCGGTGAGTGCGAATTGGCTTAAACGGAGCCTAAAGGAAAACTATACAGTGTTAACTGCGATGTTTTTGGTCACCCAGCATTATATTGAGGATGCTCCTGATATCAAGATGCAAAAGTTTAATTTGCTCCAAAGCAAACACAAGTACACCATAATGTCATACCTTCCAACTTCGTCAAGCCCTGAGTATTGTTTGCACTCGCTGCTAGAGGACCAGTAGAAAAAGCTGGAAATAATGTAAATAATGTAAGTGGCAATAATGATCTGCTTCGGAAAATTTACCAGCAACTTAATTCTTTATCGGAGGAATTCGACAAACAAGATTCAAAAATTAGTTTTGTTTGTCCTCCCGTCACATTCCCGTGGATACGCTACGCCTCACCTCGTTCAACGTCAACTCTATCGTTGCTATACATTGACGCGAGTATCTCCTTGAATTTATTGTTAAGCAACAGCCTGACGTATAGGATAATAGGTGGTGGGGGAGATGGCACCGGCATATTGGTTAGAAGACCCTATTGTTTTCAAAATCTTGAAAAAGTCGAATTTAAAAACTTTGAATTTCTTGAAGTGCCCGTTATCAAAATTTCACTGCCAGGTGGGGATAACCTCTTCGTTATCTTTGCCTATGCAACTGGTCGAAATGTTCTCAATTCAAGGAAATGTTCTCAATTCGAATTGAACAGGCTGCATAATTATTATCATAATTGCCGGTGACCTGAACGCCAACAATAATCCCAGAGGTATATTCATGTAACAGTGGATAACAGAGAACCAATTTGAATACAGGTGCAATCTATATGGGTCGGAGTTCCCAACATACCCTAGGGTAAACTCGTATTTAGACCTCTGCATTGCGGATGCAAGACTTGAATTCAGCTTTGATAGTCCGCAATGGAAATTGCAGGTGATTCCTTACGATAGCGATCACAACGCAACGGTGATTGAAATCAATCATCAAAGGGATGATCTCTTCCTCATTCCAATTCGACATGAAAATCATCGATTGAATTTCAAAACAAGTTGGATAGACAGACCTACGCTCATGTCAGAAGGGTTTTGTACTCAACTTACAAAGCGCAGTTACCAGCAACGAATGAAATCAAGAAACATATCAAAGACAATTTTATTGGAGAAAATGTGAAATTCGAGGATCACACTATTATTTCTTATTGTTATACTCATAAATATCTCCCTTGATATTTTTTTCAGATTTTTTAGATCACAGATATCCATTTGCGAGGGAGGTAATACAATTTTCATGTTTTTCCCCGTTGTGCCCAACTGAAGTAAAAACTGTCAGTTTAAGAACTGTTTTGAAAAGCTTTCATAAAGAACTTTCATTTGATACTCATATTGGCTACCTTTGATGAAATGTTTTTTCCAGGGGCCACTCCGCTGTTGTTCGCACATTTCCCCTTCCTCTGCCCCCCTCGGTACCGACAAGGCAATTTTAAGACTTGTTTTAAAAAGATCTCATTAAGACTTTTTCAATGACACCCTACTCGACTACCAATAGTGAAATTTTTTTCGGAGGGTCACCTCCCTATATGGGGAGACCCCTCTTCAACCCCTTTGAAAAAATTTTCCACCCTTGAACTTTCAAGAAGTCACCACATCTGACCTTTCTACAAAGTTTCATGGCTGTAGCCTCTATAGTTCCGGAGAAAAAGCGCTGTGATATACAGACGGACGGACGGACAGACACAGGTCGTGATTGCAATAGGGTTTTGTATTTTAGTACAAAATCGGTTGCGGAAAGTTTCAAAAGAAGTTAAATCGATTGTACTGGAAGCAATGTCCTTCTTTCTGATGACGACAACGCTTGCTCAATGGTTCCTAATGACAGAAATCTAACTAACGATGAAATAGATCTCTATTTGTCGATGTTGGGGAAGCTGACGTTGGAAACGATTAAGCAAGTAGTTCCCAAGATTATACACAGAAACAATATGGAAGAACATGAAACACCAACCATCGCAAGGTTGAAAAGATTGAAAAGCCTTCTTCTCACACGCGTTGACAATATTTATCGGCAATTTTTGGACTACAACCACCCCTCGCTGAATGTGCTGAAATTACACCTGAAGAATGTTTGGAACTTAATCCGTTCATACTTCACAAGTGAAGTCAGCAACCAATGGGTGGAAAAACTGAGAGGTATAAGCCCACAGGACCTAGATGGCGTTTACATGAAGGTGAAAAGCTTATTTTGTAAGAAGTCTCGAGAGAAGGCATCGAATCTTGAAGTCGCTAGTGGTGAGATAAGTCTTCTCGATCGGGTTGTTATCGAAATTGATAGTACGACTCCAGATAGAAATAGAAACAGGATTATATGGGATGGATTACAGAAACTTGCCCTGATTGGAACACATTTTGAATCGGTTCATCTACCAAACCCAGAGAAAGGGAATCAAATATTTTCAGAGGTCGTTGAAGCAAAAGTTTCCGACTTCAAATCAAGCCAGAGCGGCGAATCAATTCTTCATTTCCATGAAACATTAACATCTGACCTTACACCGAGCTTGAGTCTTATTGATTATTTTGTCAGCTATGAAGACTTATGTTTCATATTTTGCAGGATAAACAACAAGAAATCATGAGTCTGACGGTATTCTAAATATAGTTCTGCGACATTTGCCTGAAGTTGCTATTAGGAAGTATTGCATATTGTTCAACAATTTCTAACACCTTCAGGACAGCTTCCCCTGACACCTTGTCGCCATGATGTGCAATATGTTATATGGGAAATCATTTGTTGCAACTGATGGAAATCCAACAATGCGTGAATTCAAGGTCTTGAATAGTCTACAGCAGGGAACAGTTACTGTGCCTCTGTTTTTCTCAATATTCATTCGCAAGCTATTGAACGGCTAATGATCTGATCATCTATACGGCAGACCGAAAAGCTACAATAGTTCAGAGCAATCTTCAAAAAATATTTAATGATCTGTTGCTCGACACCGACAATTGGCAAATGGAAATTAATGCGCTGAAGTGCGAAACGATTTTGTTTCGGACAACGCTACAGGGGGCCATTCAAGACCCGTAACGCAATTGGAAGGATTTCCACATTACGGCTGGTAAGGATAGTTCAAAACGGGTGTCACATAAATCCTGTGTTCGATACCTCGGTGTTCATCTCGATCAGTATCTGTACTATACTGGAAATGTCAAAATTATGCACAAAAAGTAGTCATAGCAATACGAATTGTTTCGTTCCTGGTGCAATGATCAAAAAGTCAAAGTTATCTGTTACAAGACCCTGGTGAGACCAGTTTTGACATATGGATGTCAGATCTGGTACAACCAGTGTGCTAGTACTGTGGAAGCATTAAAAGTTTTTGTAAGTAATGTCTTCGTTTATGTATTGGTTTGTGCAGAAAGCCTGAGACGGATTGGACGGATTGGATTGCTCAAGTGACGAGAGTTGATATCTCCATATTAAAACTGCTTCGGAGTCATATCGCAAGATCTGTCAATGTTAGTGAAAACCCTTGGATTTCACAGCCGTTCCACCCTACAGACGGCTATATTGCGACTTGCCTCGCTAGTGGCTTCGTTCCTTCAGAAGCGGTCGTGTATTGGAACATGAATCGATATGTTTTTGAGTTTGACGGCGTCCCAATCATATATTACATAGTTCGACGGGCCACCGATAAGAAGATAAAATATCCTCAGAATCTGAGTTCACGAGACCAACAATTTCAATGGAGATACTCATTTGCTAGAGACGTTGAAGCTGGTCGAGCTGAGACGGAGCAATCTAGATATTGATGGCTGAATGAAAATGTGTAAATTATTCGAGTTTATTTCCCGTTTTTGTGTTTTTACTTTCGTAGTTTTTGAGTTTCATCTCATTATTGCTACATTTAGCATCATTTTTTTTGTGTTGAAAATTAGGGATAGGTTAGGTATATGTTATGTTTACTGTATTTGGTTTGGATATAAGGTTAAGTGCTTAGGTTAGGAACATTGTGATGGTACTTTTTTTCATATAAGGTGAAGCTTTTGATTGGATTTTATTAGAATTAGGTTAAAACATATTAGGTGTAGGATAAAAGTTTACTGTTGTATTAAAATTGTAAATAATTTTGGAATAGATGTCACCGGATACTTTCACACGCAATCCTGCAAGCAAGATCCCCGCGAGCTAAAGTTAATATTTATCACGCCGGCCAGACTGAAGAAGAATTGGTGACGTAATTTTTTGAATTAAATATTGCATTTTCAACTGTAATTTTCTTGGTACATATAATGACTAGACTAAGTAGATTCTAAGCAGAATGCCAAAACATAGTGTCTCTATAAAACGATGCGTACAAGCTTTGAATACTAAGGACTCCGATTTGAATTTAAAATATTTGAGATTGGCGAAAACGGTTGAAGAAACTAAAGAAATATTGGGAAACGTACATTACAATTGAAAGATCCAAATCAACAGGGACGGTGGAAAAACTACGCAGTGATGATTTGATTAATAGCAAAAGGATTAGTGGTGCTACCAGCGGCTAATATGAATGCAGTAGTGGTGTGTGGGAAGCAGCTCCCATAAAAGCTTTCAGTGAGCTCAGTGTAGTATTGGGAATTAATGCATTAAATTTAAATACAGTGTACAACGATGTTAAGCGAAACTACGATCGAGGCCTTTAGTAGCCCTTAAAGTCATCAAATTGCATAGAATAAATGCATTGAGTGGAATGCGTTGTGGATTCGAACAATATTTCTTCTACCAATCTAATTTTGTCTCAATGTGTGCATAGTTCCACTCCCAATCTATGTGTGCTGTAGCAAAGCTACTAGGTGATGACACGAATTACCCGCTGGTGGATGTGGAAGCGAAAGGGCGGTAATGCAGTGAGGCATTGCCACATTGCCGGATGCAAAGCTTAACTGGAAAGTGTGTTGCCCGATAGGGGGCCATGTCTCCCCAGAGGCTATAAAAGACTCCGGAGCACGAGGAAAAGCTCTCTTTTTCTCGTATCGATTGGAAGGAGCTAGACGGCAAGGAGGAACGGCGACAAGTCAGCACGCGGTGAAGAAGAATTAGCACGAGGCGAATCTTGAAGGGACGACGAGCAACAGTTGCCACGAATATCAACCCGCCAATCAATCAACAGTTGTTCACGATTATCCGGCCGCCAATCAAATCAACAGTTGCCACGAATATCAACCCACGTATCAATCAACAGTTGTTCACCATTATCAGGTCGCCAACCAAATCAACAGTTGCCACGATTATCAACCCGCCAATCAAATTAACAGTTGTTCACGATTAATCAAGTCAACAGTTGCCTCGATTATCAACCCGCCAATCAAACCAACAGTTGCTCACGATCATCAACCCACCAATCCAATCAACAGCGAACAAATCAACCCATTGGGGGCCCCGACCACGTGGAAATCGATAGGTAGAAGGTATTTAATTTGTTGAAATTTGGTAATAATTGAAATTTACATATTAATTTACATATTCATAAATATTGAAAATTTACATATTCTTAAATATTGAAAATTTACATATTCATAAATATTGAAAATTTACATATTCATAATTAAATAAAATTGTTAGAACAAGTGGAAAAACAAGAAGTGTGTTTAGTGAAAAATGTGAGGTCTGGCTCACGAGGTTTTCGAGGTGTTGGTGCGATTGTGACGAGGTTTGGGGGAGATTCTCGACCGCCGCGTGAACGTGTCCCCGAGCATCACCCGTGGGGTAGGAGCGCGAAGCGCATTGCAGTACGGTGCAAGTTATTGACGTTATTCGGGGTTTGGTTAGGGTTTGGTTCTCCGCCAAATTAGATTAGAGGTTAGCCCGGTGTGAACCTTCCGGCTCGGTCGCATTCTCGCTTGGCGAACTCATTTGGGGCCCACTGGCAAAACGAGTGGCGCACGACCCCTCTTCGGTGGGCTTACCGGGTCCAAGGGCCCCAGTCGGAGGTTTTGAAGGAGCACCGCGAAATACCGGAGGTAGCATCGAGTTGGTTGGTTTTTTCTCCTTTTCCCAATCGAATCATAAAATATGTAATAATCTTAATTAATTTGAATTTGCTTTGGTGTTTTTGATCAAAAGTGTTTAACTGAAAGCGTATAAATTTAGAGAGCCATTTGGACCATTATGTTCTCATATTATTATTGTTTGTAGTTTGCTTTCTATTCTTTTGAAATTTATAAAAATTAGCATTGAATAAAGTGCTTTTGACTTCGACTTTGTTAATCCGAGAACCTAGCCAGGGACCATTTGACACATTACTTTGGGTCAGTTCTCGTTTTGTTACGCCGTGAGTCGCACTCAAGCGTGGGGATCCCTCTTCTAGCGGAAGGGGAGATTGCACGCTTGCGTGGTGCGATTGAGTCGGAAGGCGTACATCTGGATTTGGGTGAGCCTCAGATGCGGTAAAAGGCACAGAAGGTGGAGTAGCAGAAACACCAAAATTAAAGGAACCAAAAAATGCGCTGAAGCAATTGTTGATGCTGATGCAGCAAGAGCAGCGGCAACACTCACCCAATTTATCTGCAAAGCTAAATGAACAATCAGCAAAACTAAATGAACAATCAGCAAAGCTAAATGAACAAAGCTAGACCAAAAGCTGGACCAACAAGCACCCGAAATAAAGGCAGACATCACACAGAAGCTGAAGGAGCAATCAATGAAGCTAGACAACAGGAGATCGAAATCAAAGCAGACTTGCAAAAACAGAGAGGCGAAATAAAAGTGAAGTGGAATCTGAACAGCCAAATCAAATTCATCGAGGAAAATGTTTATCAGGGCGAGGAGAGACTCAACCATGACATCAGCTAGGTCGAGGAGATGGAAAATATGAAAAAGGAATTGGAAGCAGCGAAGCCAGTAGTAACCACCCCACCAGCACCGCTTGTAGCCGCAGTGCAAAGCACATTCATAAATGTGAAAGCACCAATATTTAACGAGCAAACGGTCTGGTGTATTTACAAAACCCAGTTTGAAGCTGCCGCTAGGAAAATTCACTGGAATGAGCAGGAACGAGCAACTGCATTAATTCTTGCTCTAAGAGACCCAGCTGCCGAGCTTTTGCAGACTATCCCCATTGAGTTGCACTCAAACTCGGCTGCTTTAGTGAATGCGCTTGACATGCATTATGGAGACGATCATCTGAAGCAGATTCATCGGTTACACTTACGGCATCGGATGCAGAAGTCTGGCGAAACCTTACAGTAGCAAGCCCAAGACATTGAGCGACTGGCACTTTTGGATTACTCAGCTTACGACCGAGCACATCGAAACAACTCAGCGACAAAAGCATTCATTAGCGCATTAAAGTACCAGGAATTGTAACAAGCCATGCGTTTAACTCAAAAGCAAACGATTAAGGACGCATTGGTTTTATAGTCTGTACTTTGAGGCAGCAAAAAATGTAACTCGTTCCACTGCCCGGGTTCGCGAGGTAATGACAGACAAGTGCAGGTGTGAGCGAGTGGAAAATGAGCGAGAGCCGCAGGTAAATGGGGTACCTAGATGCTGGAATTCCAGAGACAAGGGGCATCTACAAAGAGACTGCAAGAAGCGAAAAAAACAAAGCTTTTGTCCAGGGTAGTAGAGATCCAGACCGAGTCAGGAGCCCAGAATGGGGCAGAGGTTGGCTAGGAGGATCGGCGACACCAGCAGCACCATCGCCGTGTCAAGACTACATCGTGGACAAGCAGACTTATGCCTTTCGAGTCAAGTTGACGGAGAACATTGCACCATAACAATTGACGCTGGTGCAACCCGATTGATTATTCGACCAGACCTAGTGAGGAGGCAACAACTACTTCATAAATGCAAAATTTTCTCACTACGGACACTTACCGGAGAAACTGCACCTGTCCATGGAGAGGTCGGCCTCCAGATACAGTTGGAAGACCTTGCGTTCTGACACAATTTTCTGGTCGCAAACATTACGGATGACTGCATTTTCGGAATGAATTTTCTGCGACCACATAGAATCACGCTGGATTTGGGCAAACGGGTATTGAAATGTTGGAATGTCGTAATATTGATGGAGGATCCCAGCGTCCGAGTTCCCAAGGTGAATGTGGTAGTATATGCCGACACTGATGTACCGAAAACTTCCGAGACCATTGTATGGTCCAAGCTTGATGGTGATTCTGGAGACCACCGATCTTATCTGATAGAGCCAATTAAGACGTCCGCATTGCGCAGTTTGATTGTAGGATGAAGCCTTGTAAGATCTATTAGGAACAGATACGTGCCGGTTAGAGTCCTTTTCATCGCAGACTCAATCACAAGTATCAAAGTGGGGGAAGTCATCGCCAGCTGCCAGCTTGTTACCACCATCACCTCTATGGAAGCTACTCACGACTACCATTGAAAAAGGAGGCAGGACACAGAGAAATTCACGTCTGCAATATTGAGCAGACCAAATTGCAGGGACATCTTCTCAACAAGCCCGGGTGACCAATGCCGAACGAGTACGGCAACCTACGTCATAAATACACAGGAAGCCAAGCCGATTTGAACAGCATCGAGAAGTCTTCCTATAGCCAAACAAGGAGAAGTGAGCGCACTGATCTCGGACATGGAAAGACAAGGTGTTATCGAGACTTTAGTTGACTGTGGGCAGCTTAACGATTTCACTAAGAAAGATAGTTACCCACCTCCACGAATCGACGACGTCATGGAAACTTTAGCCGACGCAAAATAGTTTTCTACACTCGATCTCAAAAGTGGAAATCGACATGAAGGACCGAGAGAAGACCGCATTTTCAGTTGGGACCGGGTTGTGGCAATTAGTGGGGATGCCATTTGGGCTTTGCAATGCTCCAGCCATTTTCGAATACCTGATGAAATACGTGCTATGAAGCCTAACCTGGAAAACTTACTTGGTGTACCTAGATGACATCACTATTGTCGGGAGAACGTTTGAAGAGCATGTGCGGAACTTAGAAACGGTGTTCTCTCGATTGTGACTTGCGAATTCGGAAACTTACTCCCGACAAATGTACCCTTTTTGCAGCTGAAGTAAAATACATTGGACACGTGACATCAGCAGAAGGGGTCAAAACCGACCCTGAGAAAATTGAAAGCATGAAAAGCTGGCCAACACCAAGCAACAAGCACCAACTATGAAGTTTTCTGGGTCCGGCGACCTACTAGCAAAGATTTGTGAAAGACTTTGCCAAAAAAGCTAAGTGTCTCCATAAGCTAACCGAAAAAAAACCTCCGTATGTCTGGAATGAACAATTCCAGGCAGCCTTTGAGACCTTAAAGAAGCAGCTGTGTAATTACCCCGTGCTGGCATATCCAAAACCCGGAAAAATGTTTTAGTTGACACCGATATGAGCAAGGGTGGGATTCGAGCTGTATATTCCCAGCAGATCAATGCCGAAGAAAGACTTCTCTCGTATTACAGTCGAGTTCTCTCAAAAAGTAAGAGGAACTACTGCGTGACCTGGAAGGAGCTATTGGCCATGCTAGAGGCCACCAAGTAGTTCCACAAGTACCTATATGGCCAGAAATTTGTTCTTCAAACAAATCAGGCATCGCTGAGATGGCTGCTTAGCTTCAAAAACCCCGAAGGACAAGTTGCGAGATGGATCGAAAGATTGCAGTCATACAACTACAAAATTGTTCATTGGAAGGGCGGAGTTCATGGAAATGCTGACGCCCTTTCTCGTCGTCCATATCCAGCTAACTGCAAGCATTGCCGACGGATTGAGGAAAAGGAACCAACCGTTGATCGGCGAGTGATAACGGCTGAATTTGATGAAGGTTGGTCAGCGGAGGAGGTTCGAAATGCTCAGTGGGGGTACCATTTGAAAGGCTTGCTGTTGATATCACAGGACCCTTTCCTGAATCTGAAAGGGGAAATCGATAGTTGTGGCCTCTTATTTCGGTAGTGGCTAGAGGTCTACCCCATTCCCAACCAAGAAGCAACTACTGTAGCCGAACAGCTAGTGTTAAATTGGGTCAGTAGATATGGCGTACCTTGCGAACTACATTCGGATCAAGGCTGAAACTTTGAGTCACTAGTTTTTGGCGAAATGTGCGAGCTACTAGGAAACGATGACAACACCGCTGCATCCCCAATCCGATGAAATGTTCGAACGTTTCAACGGCACACTCAATAAACACCTGGCCAAGATGGTTGACGAGAATCAAAGGAACTGAGACCGGCACATTCCATTATTTTTGATGGCATATAGAGCTGCCAAACATGCATCAACGGGCGGGGCCCCAGCCAAAGCCATTTTTGGAAAGACTATTAGTCTGCCGGCTGATATAGAGTTCAGGACACCCCCTGAGAAACCCCAAACGATTTCGGGATACGCAAGTGAGCTAAGGCAACGGTTGAACAAGATACATCGGACAGTGCAAAAACACCTCAAATCGGCTGCTGACTGCATGAAGACCAAGTGTGATCTAAATGAAAATTCTACTGGCCTCCAGCAAGATGACCTGGTATGGCTTTATAACCCACAACGGCGAAAGAGTAGGTCTCCGAAGTTGCAGCATGATTGGGAGGAACCATACTGAGTTACAAAGCGAATCAACGACTTGATACAGGAACACAGTAAGCCGAGGGCAAAAATGGAAATCGTACACTTGGACCGTTTTGCCCCATATTACATCCAGGGAGACTTAGCTACACTGGCGACATATCTTTTCGGGGCTAGAAGAGCTGCGATGGGGGCAGTGTTACATGTCCAAACAATTTTGCGGGCTACTGTCGCAATTGTTGTCGCAACTATTAATCACATCATGATCAATAAACGAATGTACTCAAAAGCACAAGAATCAACCAAGTAGATCCATGATCGATATCTGAAAGTGACGTCACTGCGGGTATTCAGAATTGCTCGAAGATTCCAGGTAGTTCTCGTCAAAACATTCGCCAATATACGAGATATGGATTGAATGACTAGAGACCCTATATAAAGCCGAGCTGAATGAATGGGGGAGACACAGTAATAGTAAAAACTGCAATAAGAGTGGAGTGCGAATTAAAGACGATATTGATTGATAGTGAAGTGATTTTCGTGACAAAGACAGTGGGAATATAAATTGATAAACGGTGAAAATTAAATTAAAATGCGATTTGTAAAATAGTGAAATTAATGATTGTGCATTTTGAGTAAATAAATTCTTTTAACTTAATTTAAAAGACAGTGCATTTTCACTTCCCCGGGACGTTCTTGGAAAGATCCTTATAATTCTAAATAAAATTTACTAAATTTTTACTATCATATACGATTTTCTTACTCCATAATCTTTTCATCGAACCAGACACTACACTTTTGATTGGATTTTTAGATACGACGAATAACAAAAATACATTTGAGCTTCCGGGCAGGCAATGATTTTAGGAATATTTAAACAAAATGTTGGCTGGTTATAATGGAATTCTTTCAAATCAAGAATCTATGATGTACAAAATTTATTTTCCCAACTACGCAAATTAAAAAAAATACTACAACAAAACAAACAAGAAGCGTTTTGTAGCTATAAAACATATATATTGTTACAAGCACGAATAATTTTGCGAGTTACTGTCGCAAATATTTTCACAATCGTTAAGAAGATCATGATCAACAAAACGAACGTACCCGAAAACCCATTAATCATGATCAACAAAACGAACGTACTCGAAAACCCACCAAGCATCAACATCTGAAAGTGAGTCACTGCTCCATTCATTACGCTGCTCGAATGTTCCCGCTAATTTGCCAATGTACGAGAACTGGGTTGAATGACTGGAGACCCTATATAAAGGCGAGCTGAATGAATGGGGGGATTCATTAGAACCGCGAAAGTAAAAACTGCGAACGTGTGAAGCGAATAGAAAAGCGATATTATTCGAGGAATAGAAAAGTGATTTTCGTTGATTGTGAAGTGATATTAGAAGACAATTGCGATAGAAATTTATGGAAAAGTGGAAGTTAGACTTTTGATAGTGAAAACTAAAATTGTGAAATAGTTAAATAAGTGATTGTGCATTTTTAAGTAATTAAATGAACTCTTTTAATTTAATTTAAAAGACATTGCGTTTTCACTTTCCCGGAACATTAAAATTATTAGCCGCGAACCATAACACGCGACAATATATTTCGAGGGTAAGTGTTCCCTCTTCATCAGAGGGAACACTTACCCTCGAAATATATGTAAGGAAAGTACTATCTCTTCATTTAAATTTAGCGCCACGCTTCGATAAGTCAGTTCACTTATTGTAAGAAAATCATTGTATTTAACTTGACAGGTCGGTAAGTTAGACCAATTATTGTAGGTGGCAATCAGTAAGATAAAACCTGTCAGACTTCAGACAGAACACAATACAATATTAAAATCATAAAATTAAATTGTTAACGTAAACGTTATTGTAAATTAACTAAGAAACAACAGTGTGAATAACAACATCGAATGTTGTTTCTTTGTCAATTCCAGGTAGGATTAATACTAACTTTAAATTTAATGATGTAAATTTTCTATATGAAAAAAAAACTTTGTTAATTCCAGAGAAACAATTCGTGTGTTATTCCTACATGAAAAAAAACCTCATTGTAAAACAACATTCACGTTGAAATTATGATGGACAAGCTGCAATTCACATTCAAGATGCTCGGTTCCACGGAAGAGCCAAAGACGAACTTGCTGTGCATAACCTCAATTGGCACACCAGACGGCAGGACTTATACGATGCCAAATAATTACTTATTTGCATAAGAGCATACGGCAATCACGAAGACATCAGCATTTGCTAAGGTAAAGAAAACGTTAACTAAAAGGTGACAAACAAGAAAACTTTGGATTAATCTGACCAAAGAATTGACCGAAACTTATTTGGATGACGGGGAAAATTTACAATTTGGTGACGTGTACTTAGAAGAAGAAATTAGTACACAAGAAAGTGGTGTGATTAACGCTTCAGAACAACCGTTAATACAATTGCTGGAAAAAATACTTGGAAAGAGCCAAGAGAAATCTGAAGAAAAGAATATTGGCAAAATAGCTAAAGAATTCACAATTGAAAAGTTCAAAGGGAAAAATTCGAATGCAGATCAATGGATAACTAGTTTAGAAAAAGAATGTGAACGGTTTGACATAGCTAAAGATAAAAAAAACTGAAATTTTAAAATCATTCATGGAAAAAGGCGCTACAGATTGGTATAGTTGTACACTTTTAAAGCTGACTATTCAAGCAAAATAGGAAGATTGGAAAAAAAATTTTTGTTATGCATTTGCAATCAAAGGTTGGTCTTCAATAAGATATGCGCTGCAATTTAGATATCAGACTGGCTCTTTGATAGATTTTGCTATAAAAAAAGAAAAGCTTCAACTAGAAGTGAGAAAATCCATTGATAATGGAACATTAATAGATTAATTGCGATAATCTTGCCAAATTTCGTAGCTGATAGAATTGACAGACAAAAATTGGAAAAAACCGAAGACCTAATCAACGAAATAGGTTAATTAGAACATCTGGTTTACAAGAAAAATATGGAAACGAGAAGAAATATTAAGAATTATACTAGCAAAGAAAAGATACCATGCGAAGCTTGTAAAAATAAAGGTAAAGGTACACGCTTCCATCCTGAATCTGAATGCTGGTTTAAAAATAAAGAAGACAAAATAAAACATATCAACAATTCCGTGTTAGAAGTAGAAATTAGCGATACTGATCCAAAAAACTAATAATTCCACCATTAATTAGACTCAAGGTAATTTTAAATGAGACTTCAGAAGTATCTGCTATTTATGATCAAGGTTCAAATGTTTCATTAATTAATCCAAAACTAATAAAATTAAAATCAAGTAAAAATATGTACAAAGCCAACCTGAAAACAATTAATGGTGTTAATAAAGCTGATGGATTGATAACAGTGAAGGCAAAAATATTAGATTTATATACAATAATGAAAATTTCAAAGATGACTTTCTAATAGGATTAGATTCCATAAAAAAATTTAAATTAATACAAAATGAGAACTTAGAGATAGAACAAAAGATTCCTAATTCTACAGAAATGCAAGAAGAATATCAAATAAATTTCAATGAACATGTGAATGTAGACAACTTTGATATCTCAACAAATCACTTGAATCATCACGAAGAAACAATAATAAAGAATCTTGTAGATAAATATAAAAATATATTTGCGAAAGATAAATACGATGTAGGTACAGTGAAAAATTATGAAGCCAGAATAGATCTCATAGTAGACAAATATTGTAGTAAAAGGCCATATAGATGCACAATTGAAGAAAAAAAAGAAATAGAAGAACAGATCGCAGAACTACTTACAAGAAATTTAATAGAAGAATCATACAGTGCTTTTGCTGCTCCAGTAACATTGGCATAGAAAAGAGATGAGAACAAAAAATCAAGATTATGCATAGATTTTAGAGACTTGAATAAAGTAATAATTCCTCAATCGCAACCAATCCCGTTAATTGAAGATTTATTAGTAAAAACAAGAAATTGCAAATATTTTTCGAAACTTGACATAAACTCAGCATTTTGGTCTATTCCATTAAGAATCGAAGACCGGAGAAAAACGGGATTTGTAACCCAAGAAAATCATTTTCAGTGGACTTGTTTGCCATTTGCCTTAACCCTTTACGGCGCTGAGTAGCAGATCTGCATCATACTCTTCAAACTAGCAAAGTCGTTGAAAGCAACGAATAAAATACCTTTCAACGCAGCAATGCATATCTGCAGCAAAGCATTCTATTGAATTAGTTCCCCACGTTTGTAATTGACGGTGTTATTTGTAATTTTTGACCACTTGAAGTGACGGATCCCTTAGAACCGGTTTTTGTTGTTCGCGCATAATTTTCGTGGTTTTTTTGAGTGGTTATATTGGAAATATTGACGTGAAATTACTACACAGTAAAGCTTAGTTATTGGTTTTTGCTAAGAACATGCAATTCAAATGTTTAGATTGTCTTTAGAGAGATACTCTCAAGTTTTGTTTTGATGCAGTAATGCAACACTGCGCTAAACTGTTATATTTTATTTATTTTTTCGTGAGAGGAATATTTTCTCTTTTCAGGCTCAATATGAGTTTGAGGTTTCCGCGTACAGGCTCTAGGCCTTTGTCAACTGTCGAATTAGAAACTATTCTAAGCCAATGTCAAGATAGTGAGGATGGCTTAGACTTTTCGGACGACGATGTGGCCGATCCATCGTACATGTTGGAAAATCGAAATTTACGCCAAGATTCGGATGAGGAAGCAGAAATACCCTTCCTGGAAGATCAGGAAGATGGCATCTTGCTACCGAGCTCTGAGACCAGTATAAGCACTACAGTTCAACCATGTGAGATACCGCTTGCTGTTTCAGAGCCCAGTACCAGCTCCAAAGTCAACACAACTTCACGAAGCGCATGTGATCCCAAAACGAATATCATATGGAAAAATAAGAACTTAGAACTAAATGAAGACCAGATGAGGTTTTGGGGATCTTCTAAGTTATCAAATGAAATACTGGAATTACAGACGCCTTACCAAGTATTTTCTTTCTAATTTACTGACGACATTGTGGATCACATAAGAGACGAAACAAACCTGTACAGCGTGCAAAAAGATGCCAGTAAATCTATAAATGTTACAAGCCAGGAAATAAGACAGTTTATTGGAATTATTTACTACATGTCCATAATTGCCCTGCCCAATGTTCGAATGTACTGGTCACAGAAATATGGCTATACCAACATACGTGAGATAATGACACTAAAACAGTTAGAGTTTCTTAGACAAGTACTACACTTCAATGATAACTCTAAACGTTACCGTATAGTCACCCAAATTCTGATCGACTTTATAAAATCAGGCCAATAAATGAAAAGCTGAATCATAACTTTAGAAAAGTGCCTCTAGAACAACATTTGTCTGTTGATGAACAAATGTGTTCAACCAAAGCACGAAGTGCTCTAAAGCAATATTTGCCAGACAAACCCCACAAGTGGGGCTTCAAACTGTTCGTTATTTGTGGTGCAAGTGGATATGGCTACAAATTTGAAGTTTACAGTGGCCAAGAGAATATATGCGCGTAATGACGAGCCTCAATTAGGTGCCTCATCTAATGTAGTGGTCCGACTTGGCAGAAAGATTCCTGCCAACCAAAACTATAGACTGTTTTTTGATAACCATTATACATCGCTACCCTTGATTGAATTCTTGTGACACCGTGGTATATTAGCTTTGGGCACCGTTCGGAGAAACCGTATCCCGAACTGTAAACTCCCAGAAGAAAAATAGCAGAAAACAGCCTAGGTGGTGGTTGCCTGGAGAGATAATAAAATTGTGAATCTAGCATCCAACTTTGCTGGCAAAAATCCCACATCTATCGTAAGTAGATTCGACAGGTCACAAAAGAAACAAATCAATGTTGAACGACCCTTTATTGTGGCAGAATATAATCGTTACATGGGAGGTGTAGACCTCATGGACTCCGTAATGGGTCATTATAAAATTAGACTTCGGAGCAAATGTTGGTTTATAAGGCTCTTTTACCATTTTCTGAACATGACCATGACTAATTCTTGGCTATTGTATAGAAGAATTCATGCTGACACGGAAAATAATGTCAAGGAGCTAAATTCTGCTGATTTCCGACTAGAATTGCTGAAACTTTAGCCAAATATAAAAGTACGAGCCGGCTGAAGCGTACTAGCGATGTAGAAGCACTCATCCAGGACAAAAAGAAAAAAGGGCCTTGTCAGCACATCCCGCCAAAAGATATCAGATTGGATCAGTTAGAGCACTGGCCTGTTTGGACCGACAAAAGACTTCGGTGTAAATATCCAGGATGTACTGGAACAGCCCAAACGGAATGTGAAAAGTGTGGTGTAGCCTTATGTTTTAATAAAAACAATAACTGTTTCCGTTCTTTCCACAGTTCGTGAATATTAATATGTTTTCACATAACGATGCACATCTGCATCTCATAGTTTTTTTTCAAAAATAAATACCTTTTCTTACATATGATTTTTTTCACTATATATACCGTTATTATATAGTTCATCTTAACATATTTTCAATTAAAAAAACAAAAACACGTTCTTGCGCCGTAAAGGGTTAAAGACGTCGCCAGCAATTTTCCAAAGAATATTAAGTAATATAATAAGAAAGCATAAACTATCAGATTTCACGGTAAACCACATTGACGATATATTAATTTTTTCAAAATCTTTCAATAAACATATAGATCAACTCTCACAATTACTAGAAGCAATAATGAAGGAAGGTTTCAGATTAAAACTCTCTAAATGCACATTTGCATTAGATTCCGTACAATATTTAGGCCACATTATAAAGCACAACTCAATCTCTCCGATAAAAGATAATCTAATTTCAATACAAAATTTTCCTGTGCCAAAGAATCAGAAAAACATTAGACAGTTCTTAGGAAAAATTAATTTTTACAACGAATACGTACCGAAAATTGCACTAATGTTAGAACCATTGCATAATTTACTAAGAAAAGGACAAAAATTTAATTGGACAGAAGAGTGTCAAAGAACTTTCGAACCCATGAAAAATTTCCTTTGCACTCAACCAATTTTGGCTATTTTCGATCCAAACCTGCCAATACATATATATATACAGACGCAAGCTTGCATGGTATAGGAGCTGTACTAAAACAACCACAGCCTAACGAAAAGGTCGAAAAACCTGTTGCATACTTTTCAAAGAAACTGAATGAATCACAAAAAAGAAAGAAAGCTATTTATTTAGAATGCTTAGCAATTAAAGAATCAGTAAAGTACTGGCAACACTGGCTCATAGGCAGATCATTCAAAGTATTTTCAGATCACAAGCCACTAGAAACAATGAATATCAAGGCAAGAACAGATGAAGAATTAGGTGATCTTACCTACTATTTATCCCAATATGATTTTGAAATAATTTACCGCCCAGGTAAAGGTAATTTAGAGGCAGACTGCTTGAGCCAAAACCCGGTATTAGAGTCTCATGAAGACGCAGACGATGAATTAAAAATTGTAAATTTAGTAAAAATAGAATATATTTTAAAAGATCAAAAAGAAAACAGATATTTAAAAGCTGGTAGGGATAAATTAATTTTTAAAAATAATCTGTATTATAGAAAAGTTAGGAAAAAAGAAAAAATTGTACTATCAGAAAAGTATTGTAAGAAACTTATAGAAACTGTTCACAAAAGTTTTTGTCACATCGGCATAAAACAAATGCAAAACAAAATATTACTATATTATACAGCGGAAAACATATCGGAAAATATAAATAAAACGTGCAGAATTTGCGAGATTTGTATAAAAAATAAATCAAGACACCAAGACAAGATTGGTCTAATGTCACGCCTTAGTGCTGCACGAAAACCGTTTGAAATAGTTTCTATAAATACAATAGGGGGATTCGGTGGTTCCCGATCCACAAAAAAATAATTACATCTACTAGTAGATCACTTTACAAGGTTTGCTTACATATTAACATCAAAAAGACAAAACGCAAGTGATTCCATTAAACTGACAGAAAACGTGCTCAAAGATCATAATATAGAGATAATTTTAACAGATCAATATCCAGGCATAAATTCCAAAGAATTCAAAAACTACCTAGAAACAAGTTGGGTAAACAGACCTACGCTCATGTCAGAGGGGTTTTGTATTCAATTTACAAAATGCAGTCACCAGATCGAATCAAATCAAGAAACATGTCAAAGATGATGTTATTGGAGAAAATATGAAAAACCAAGATCATACTATTATTAACAAAATTTATTTATTTATTTATTAGCCAAGCAAGGCACTGGTACAAGAAATAAAAATATACAAATTTGGTACGCTAACTCACAATAATTACTTAAAAAATACAAATTAAAATTGATTAGATTGATACAATAAAAATATGGTGTCAGGGTTGGATACATGATGGGATTAAGATGCTAGGGCATTTGATAGCAGAGCTTTGAAATGGGTTCTGGACATGTCTGGGGAGTAATGCGCACCGTGTGAATTAAACGTTTTGCAACATCTATTGATAGGCTCATTATCGGCATAGATTGTGTGGTGCCGCTCTTCCACCAACAGACGAGAGTGCCTAGTGACTCGCAAGGGCTCATGTACTTTTATTTTATTAGTTAAAAATGGAACATTTATCGAGCCTCTGAGGACATCAAACGCGAAACAGCAGGTTATGGTAATTCTCCGGGAAGCAAATGATGGCATATTCAAAATTTGCAGCCTGTGCTCGTAGGGGGGTAAATCCTGAAAATTTTTAAGGATCACATAGCGACCTCAATGCAAACAATACAAACTGTTTTTGAACCGATTCAAGTCTGTCAATGTGGACATGAAAAACAGGATCCCAAATAAGACAAGCATATTCAAGCATTGGGCGAACTAACGCGACGTACAACGTTTTAGATACCCAAATATTTTGAAACTCTTTGGATCGACGTTTGATGAAGCCGAGTAGCTTATTGGCCCTAGAGATAACTTCATCGTAATGCAAGTTGAATCGAAGTTTATTGTCCAACATAACACCGAAGTCTACGACGCTGTTCACTCTGTTAAGTTTGTGGTAGTTGAGATGATAATCGCAAGCAAGAGCGGAGTTTTTACGGGAAAAACTTATTACCACACATTTTGCGAAATTCAGAGAAAGTTGGTTTTTTTCTGACCATTCTAAAAGAGAGTTTACCTTGTTTTGAAGGAATGCCGTGTCCTTAAGAGACGTTACTACATTGAATAGCTTAAGATCGTCGGCATAAAATAGATGGGGAATATCAGACAGCATGACAGAGAAATCAGAAATAAAGATGTTAAAAAGTAGGGGACCAAGATGGCTGCCTTGAGGTACACCAGAGCAAACATTTATTTCTTTGGACACAAACCCTTGAAATTTGACGAATTGGGTCCTATTTTTGAGAATTGAACGAATTTCAACTTCTGAGGTTTTTGGTATTGTTATACTCATAAATATCTCCCTTGATAATTATTTCAGATGTCCATCCGCGACGGAGGAAACACATTTTTCATGTATTTCCCTCCTGTGCCCCCACTGAAGCAAAAACCGACAGTTTAACAACTGTTTTGAAAAGCTCCCATAAAAAATTTTATTTCATACTCATATCGGCTACGTTTGATGAAGTTTTTTTTTCAGGGGCCACTGTACTGTTATCATCGATTCATGGCCATTTTTTTCGAATCCTAGAATGGTTACAAAACCCTTTTGCTAGGAGCTCTCTCCCACCTCCTTGACTTGTTTCACTTATGAGCATTGATTGTAGGTACTCGTCTTGAGTCATTCATTAAATTGAATTAAGTGTTCAAAGCATGCACCTTGAACGTTGAAGTTGGGAAAAAATAACTCAAAATTATTCAATCTTCGCATTTAAAACAGCCACTATTTTCTTTTACGATTACTGATACCACTAGCTGAACCGATTCTCAAAGATATAAATGATACCTCTCATTCCTGAAACTTTCATGCAAATCCTAGCAAAACTGTAGTGTCTGAGTCGGTAAAAAGCGCATGTTGTTCTATAGCCATATGTTGCCATAGTAATAAATGCAGCGCATATTGTTCCATAGTAATACAGGAAAATTCAAACCGCTGTAACTTCGCTAAATATGATTCAATCTTTATGAAACTTTCAGGATAAAATAATCTTATGAATAGACACATATGTAGTTTCTTTGAATTTAAGGGTACCGTTAAGATTTTATTCAAGAAAACATAAAATCGATAAATCATACTATTACTAACAGAGTTGAGTGAATTGCGACTTCTAACGTATTTGTTGTTGGTGTACTCAACAAGGCCTACATTCCTGATTTTTTTCAGATTTTTCGGATCACAGGTGTCCAATTGCGAGGGGCGGGGACACAAATTTTTCGTCTATTTCCCCTCCCTGTGCGCCCCTCGAACCAAATTTTGCCAAACTAAGACCTGTTTTGTAGAGTTCTCGTCAAGACCTTTCATTTGATACCCATATCGGCTACCTACAATTACATTTTTTTTTCGGGGGGTCACTCTCTTATATGGGGAGACCCCCTTAAATTCCTTTCAAATTTTTTTGTAGTTGAACTTTCAAGAGATCATCACTATACACCTATATACAAAATTTGATGTTTCTAGCTTAAGTGGTTTCCGAGAAAAACTGCTGTGACACACGGACGGACGGACGGACGGACGGACGGACGGACAGACGGACGGACGGACAGACGGACAGACGGACAGACGTCGCGAAGCAAGTAGTGTTTTGTAAAATTATTTTACAAAACCCTTAAAAAGAACATCACGATAATTTTCACTGCAGTCAATGCACCATTCTCTAACGGCATAAATGAACGATTAAATCAAACTCTAGTAAATAAAATCAGATGTGCAATAAACGAGAAAAATAAAAGATGTGCATGGACAACTATAGCACATATCTGTGTAGAAAAATACAACGAAACGGAACACACAGTCACTAAATTCAGTCCAAAATATTTATTACAAGGTGAAGACACCTCAATATTACCAAATGAATTAAGAAAGAAGAAAGATAATAATAACCTTGAAAATGATAGGACAACTGCCTTCAAGAACAGTATCAAACACCATGATTATAATAAGAAATTTTATGATAAAAACAGAACAGATTATGACTTCAATGTCGGGGATCTAGTATACATTGAAAATGGTAATCGACTAAATCGGAAAAAATTAGATGAATTAAGAATTGGCCCTTACAAGATTTTGAAGAAAATATCAAACTCAATGTATGAAATTGACATAGGACACATAAAATCAGAATCAAATTTGTTCCATATCTCTAAACTCATTCCAACTCCATGTAAAGCAGATGAAGAAAGTACTGAAGAAATTACAAATGACTTTATATGATTCTATACTTAAACTTTTGTACCAAAAATTTTATATTAGGGGGGAGATGTAAGGAAAGTACTATCTCTTCATTTAAATTTAGCGCCACGCTTCGATAAGTCAGTTCACTTTTTGTAAGACAACCATTGTATTTAACTTGACAGGTCGGTAAGTTAGACCAATTATTGTAGGTGGCAATCAGTAAGATGAAAGCTGTCAGACTTCAGACAGAACACAATACAATATTAAAATCATAAAGGTTAAATTGTTAACGTAAACGTTATTGTAAATTAACTAAGAAACAACAGTGTGAATAACAACATCGAATGTTGTTTCTTTGTTAATTCCAGGTAGGATTAATACTGACCTTAAATTTAATGATGTAAGTTTTCAATATGAAAATAAAATTTTTTTAATTCCAGAGAAACAATTCGTGTGTTATTCCTACATGAAAAAAACCTCATTATATATATTGTTGCATGTACAAATAATTACATGTACAAATAATTCTGCGAGCTACTGTCGCAATTGTTTTCATAATCATTAAGAACGTCAACAAATGAATTTACTCGAACCCACGAGAACCCAACAAGCATGATCAACATCTGCAAGTGACGTCACTCCATTCATTAATTTGCTCGAATCTACCAGGTACCTCTCGGAAGAACATTCGCCAACGTACGAGAAATGGGTGAATAGGTAGAGACCCTATATAAAGGCGAGCTGGATGAATGGGGGGATGATCATTCATTCGACCGCGATAAGAATTGCGATAGTATGTGGGAAGCGATATTATTCGAGTAGTAGAAAAGTGATTTTCGTAAAAGTGAAGTGATTTAGAAGACAATTGCGATAAGAAATTTATGGGCAAGTGTTAGATTTTTCATAGTGAAAATTAAAATTAGTGAAAGTGTTAAATTGATCATTGTGCACTTTTGTAATTAAATAAACTCCTTTAACTTAAATTAAAAGACATTGCGTTTTCACTTCCCCGGAACATTAAAATTATTGGCCGCAAACCGGAAAACACGCGGCAGTGGTGTCGAGGAGTGAGATTAAAATTTTGGAAGTGAAAACTTTTAAACAATTTTAAAGTGCACAATTGTGAAAGTTAACGTGGAAAAATAGCCGAAACAATAAAAATGCCAGGAAATTTACATCTAAAAATTAATCAATTGAGCATATCGGAGCTCAAAGAGGAGTTGGAACAACGAAATCTGGCTACACAAGGTACAAAGGCTATACTGATTGCACGCTTGCGTGATGCGATCGAGTCGGAAGGCGTGAATCTGGATTCGGATGCGCTCTCAGCTGCAGAAGGAGGCGCAGAAGGTGGTGAAGCCGAAACACTAAAACCAAAGGAACCAGAAAATGCGCTGATGCAAATGTTGATGCTGCTGCAGCAAGAGCAGCGACAACAGTCATCCAATTTAACTGCGAAGCTAAATGAACAATCAGCGCAGCTAAATGAACAGACATCCAGTTTAGCTGTGAAGCTAAGTGAACAATCAGCGCAATCAAATGAACAATCAGCGAAGCTAGACCAACAAGCATTCGAAATCAAGGCAGACATCGCACAGAAGCTGGAAAAACAGTCAACCGAAATAAAAGTGGAGCTCAGTAGTCTCAACAGCCAAATTAAATGCGTCGAGGGAAGGTATACCAGGTCGAGGAGAGAATCAACCTTGAGATCAGCCAGGTCAACCATGAGATGGAAAACATGAAAAAAGAATTGGAAGCAGCGAAGGCAGTAGTAAACACCTCACCAGCCCCGCTTATAACCGCAGCGCAAAGCAGATCCAGAAATGTGCAAGTACCAATATTCGATGGGCAAACGGTCTGGAGTATTTACAAGACCCAGTTTGAACCTGTCGCAAGGGCAAATCACTGGAATGAGCAGGAACGAGCAACTGCACTGATTCTTGCTCTAAGAGGCCCAGCTGTCGAGCTGTTGCAGACGATCCCCGTTGAATTGCACTCAAACCCAAATGCTATAATGAATGCGCTCGACATGCGTTATGGAGACGATCATCTAAAGCAGATTTATCGGTCACAGCTAAGGCATCGGGTGCAGAAGTCTGGTGAAACCCTACAGCAGCTAGCCCAAGACATTGAGCGACTAGCACTTTTGGCTTACCCAGCCTACGATCCAGAACATCGAGATGATGCAGCGACAGAAGCATTCATCAGCGCACTAAAGGACCTGGAATTGCAACAAGCCGTGCATTTAGCCCAAAAGCAAACGGTTAAGGACGCATTGGCTTACAGTCTGAACTTTGAGGCAGCGAAAAATGCGACTCGTACCACTGCCCGGGTCCGTGAAGTAGTGGCAGACGAGTGCAGGTGTAAGTGCGTGGAAAATGAGCGAGAGCCGCAGGTGAATGGTGCGCCTAGATGCTGGGATTGCGGAGAGAAGGGGCACCTGCAAAGAGATTGCAAAAAGCGAAGGAAACGGAGCTATTGTCCAGGGTGGTGGAGATCCAGACCGTGTCAGGAGCCTAGAATGGAGGCCCATCAAACTGCAAGGGCCAACTTCGTGGGGCAAACGTTAGCTAGGAGGATCGACGTCCCCAGCACCACCATCACTGTGTCAAGAGTACATCGTGGAGAAGCGGACTTATGCCTTCCGGATCAAGTTTACGGAGAACACTGCACCATAACAATCGACACTGGTGCAACTCGATCGATTATCCGACCAGACCTAGTTAGACGGCAACAACTTCACAAGGGCAGAATTTTCTCACTACGGACAGCTACGGGAGAAACTGCACCTGTTCATGGAGAGGTCAACCTCCAGATACAGTTGGGAGACCTTGTGTTCCAACACAATTTTCTGGTTGCGAATATTATGGATGACTGCATTCTCGGAATGGATTTTCTGCAACCACATGGAATCACGTTGGATTTGGGCAAACGTGTATTGAAATGGCAGAATGTCGAAGTACTGATGGAGGATCCCAGCGTCCAAATTCCCAAGATGAATGTAGTGGTATGTACTGACACTGATGTACCGAATTCTTCCGAAAGCATTGTATGGGCCAAGCTTGATGGTGATTCTGGAGACCACCGATCTTATCTGATAGAGCCAATGAAGACATCCGCATTGCGCAGTTTGATTGTAGGACGAAGCCTTGTACGATCTTTAAGGAACGGATATGTGCCGGTTAGAGTCCTTAACACCGCAGATTCAACCACGAGCATCAAAGCGGGAGAAGTCATCGGCAGCTGCCAGCCTGTTTCCACCATCACCTCTTTGGAAGCTACTCACGACCATCATTGCAAAAGGAGGCAAGACACAGACAAAGCCCGGGAATCAACGTCTGCAATATTGAAGCAGGTCAAATTGCCAGTGCAGCTATTCAAACGAGCCTCTGATCTGGTCACCAAGTACAGTGACATCTTCTCAACAAGCCCGGATGACCAAGGCCGAACGAGTCTGGTAACTCACGTCATAGATACACAGGGAGCCAAGCCGATTCGACAAGCACCAAGACGTCTCCCTATAGCCAAACAAGGAGAAGTGAGCGCGCTGATCTCGGACATGGAAAAACAAGGCGTTATTGAACCATCTGTCAGTCCATGGGCCGCGCCTGTAGTTCTAGTAAAGAAAAAGGATGGTAGCACTCGTTTTTGTGTCGACTATAGGCAGCTTAACGACGTCACTAAGAAAGATAGTTACCCGCTCCCACGCATCGATGACATCATGGACACTTTAGCCGACGCAAAATGGTTTTCTACACTCGATCTCAAGAGTGGCTACTGGCAGGTAGAAATCGACAAGAAGGACCGAGAGAAGATCGCATTTTCAGTGGGGAATGGATTGTGGCAGTTTGTGGTGATGCCGTTTGGGCTTTGCAATGCTCCAGCCACTTTCGAACGCTTGATGGAATACGTGCTACGTGGTCTAACCTGGAAAACCTGCTTGGTGTACCTAGATGACATCATCGTCATCGGGAGAACGTTCGAAGAGCATGTGCGGAACTTAGAAGAGGTTTTCTTCCGACTGCGACTGGCAAATTTGAAACTTAGTCCCGACAAGTGTACCCTTTTCGCAGCTGAAGTAAAATACCTGGGACATGTCGTATCAGCAGAAGGGGTCAAAATAGACCCTGAGAAAATTGAAGCCGTGAAAAGCTGGCCAACACCAAACAACAAGCGCCAACTACGAAGTTTCCTGGGTCTGGCAACCTACTATCGAAGATTCGTCAAAGACTTTGCCAAAATAGCTAAGTGTCTCCATCAGCTAACCGAGAAAAATCGTCCGTATGTCTGGAATGAACAATGCCAGACAGCCCTTGAGACCCTGAAGGAAAAGCTATGTGAATCACCCGTACTGGCGTATCCGAAACCCGGAAAAATGTTTGTAGTTGACACCGATGCAAGCAACGGCGGTATTGGAGCTGTACTCTCCCAGCGAAGAAATGGCGAAGAAAGAGTCCTCTCGTATTACAATCGAGTTCTTTCAAAAAGTGAGAGGAATTACTGTGTGACCAGGAAGGAGCTATTGGCTATAATAGAGGCCACCAAGCAGTTCCTCAAGTACCTATATGGCCAGAAATTTGTTCTTCGAACGGACTATGCATCGCTGAGATGGCTACTTAACTTCAAAAACCCCGAGGGACAAGTTGCGAGATGGATCAAAAGATTGCAGTCATACGACTACGAAATTGTTCATCGAAAGGGCGGAGTTCATGGAAATGCTGACGCCCTATCTCGTCGCCCATGTCCAGCTAACTGCAAGCATTGCCGACGGATTGAGGAAAAGGAACCGCCCGTTGATCTGCGACTGATAATGGCCGAATTCGATGAAGGTTGGTCATCGGAGGAGATTCGAAATGCCCAGCTAGCCGATGAAGACATCGGACCATTGCTCGTATGGAAGGAGACGACTGGGCGACCTGAGTGGAAAGACGTTTCAACGCATGGCGCAACCCTGAAAAGCTATTGGGCACAATGGAACTCCCTTCAGGTAGAGGGTGGCATACTCAAGCGGAAATGGGAAACGGTGGATGGCAGCTCGTATAGGATGCAATTTATACTACCCAAAAGCCGAATCCACGATTTCGTTAAGGAAATGCATGAAGGATCCTCGGGAGGCCACCTTGGTGTTAACAAGACCTTAGCGAAATTGCGGGAAAGGTTCTACTGGCTCCACGCTCGAGAAGACGTAGAGGACTGATGTCTCAGATGCACAATTTGCGCTTCCGTCAAAGGCCCAAAGCGACGATTGAGAGGACAAATGCAAACCTATAACGTGGGGGTACCGTTTGAAAGGATTGCTGTTGACATCGCAGGACCCTTTCCTGAATCTGAATGGGGAAATCGATACACGCTGGTTGTAGCCAATTATTTCAGCAAGTGGCCCGAGGTCTGCCCCATTCCCAACCAGGAAGCAACTACTGTAGCTGAACAGCTAGTGTTAAATTGGGTCAGTAGGTACGGCGTACCTGGCGAACTACATTCGGATCAAGGCCGAAACTTTGAGTCACTAGTTTTTGGCGAAATGTACGAGCTGCTCGGAATACGGAAAACGACGACAACACCGCTGCATCCCCAATCCGATGGAATGGTCGAACGTTTCAACGGCACGCTCAATAAACACCTGACCAAAATGGTTGACGAGAACCAAAGGGACTGGGGACGACATATCCCACTATTATTAATGGCGTATAGAGCCGCTGAACATGCATCGACGGGCCAAGCCCCAGCCAAAGTCATTTTTGGAAAGACTATTCGTTTGCCGGCCGATATAAAGTTCGGAACACCCCCTGAGAAACCCCAATCGGTCTCGGAGTACGCAAGTGATCTAAGACAACGGTTGAACCAGATACATCAGACAGTGTGAAAACACCTCGAATCGGCTAATGACCGCATGAAGACCAGGTATGGTCTAAAGGCTAATTCTACTGGCTTCCAGCAAGATGACTTGGTGTGGCTATATAACCCGCGACGGCGAAAGGGTAGGTCTCCAAAGTTGCAACATAACTGGGAGGGACCATACCGAGTCATAAAGCGAATCAACGACGTCGTATATCGCATACAGGAACACCGTAAACCGAAAGCCAAAATGAAAATCGTGCATCTAGACCGTCTTGCTCCATATTACATCCAGGGAGAATTGACTACAAATAGCGACACATCTTTTCGTGGCGAAAAGAACTGAGGTGGGGGCAGTTTTACATGTACAAATAATTCTGCGAGCTACTGTCGCAATTGTTTTCACAACAATGAAGAACACGAATTCACTCGAAACCAGGAGAACCCAACAAGCATGATCAACATCTGCAAGTAACGTCACTCCATTCATTAATTTGCTCGAATCTACCAGGTACCTCTCGGTAGAACATTCGCCAATAAACGAGAAATGGGTGAATAGGTAGAGACCCTATATAAAGGCGAGCTGAATGAATGGGGGGATCTTCATTCATTACAACCGCGATAGAAAACTGCGACATAGTGGAACGCGAAGTAAAGACGATTGATTGTTTGAGTGCGAAGTGATTTAGAAGACAATTGCGATAAGAAATTTATGGACAAGTGTTAGATTTTTTTCATAGTGAAAATTAAAATTAGTGAAAGTGTTAAATTGTTAAATTGTTTATTGTGCATGTTTGTAATTAAATAAAGTCTTTTAACTTAAATTAAAAGACATTGCGTTTTCACTTTCCCGGAACATTAAAATTATTGGCCGCGAACCGGAAAACACGCGACAATATTATACAGCGGGAAATATATCGGAAAATATAAAGAAAACGTGCAGAATTTGCGAGATTTGTATAAAAAATAAATCAAGACACCAAGACAAGATTGGTCTAATTTCACGCCTTAGTCCTGCACGAAAACCGTTTGAAATAGTTTCTATAGATACAATAGGGGGATTCGGTGGTTCCGGATGCACAAAGAAATATTTACATCTACTAGTAGATCACTTTACAAGATTCGCTTACATGTTAACATCAAAAACACAAAACGCAAGTGATTTCATTAAACTGGCAGAAAACGTGCTCAAAGATCATAACATAGAGATAATTTTAACAGACATAAATTCCAAGAAATCAAAAACTACCTAGAAACAAGTTGGGTAAACAGACCTACGCTCATGTTAGAAGGGTTTTGTATTCAATTTACAAAATGCAGTCACCAGATCGAATCAAATCAAGAAACATGTCAAAGACGATTTTAGATTTTATTGGAGAATATGTGAAATTCGAAGATCATACTTTTATTAACAAAGTTCAACGAATTTCGACTTCTGATGTTTATGGTATTGTTATACTCATAAATATCTCCCTTGATAATTATTTCAGATGCCCATCCGCGACGGAGGAAACACATTTTTCATGTATTTCCCCCTATGCCCCCACTGAACAAAAACTGACAGTTTAAGAACTGTTTTGAAAAGCTCCCATGAAAACTTTTATTTCATACTCATATTGGCTACGTTTGATGAATTTTTTTTCAGGGGCCACTCTCCTGTACTGTTATCATGGATTAATGGCCAATTCTTTCGAATCCTAAAATGGTTACAAAACCCTTTTACTAGGAGCTCTCTCCCACCTCCTTGGCTTGGTTCACTTATAAGCATTAATTGTAAGTACTCATCTTCAGTCATTCATTAAATTGAATCAAGTGTTCAAAGCATGCATCTTAAACGTTGAAGTTGGGGAAAAATAACTCAAAATTATTCAATCTTTGCATTTAAAACAGTCACTATTTTGTTGTACGATTACTGATATCACTACCTGAACCGATTCTCAAAGATATACATGATACCTACCATTCCTGAAATTTTCATGCAAATCCTAGCAAAACTGTAGTGTCTGAGTCGGTAAAAAGCGCATGTTGTTCCATAGCCATATGTTCCCATAGTAATAAATGCAGCGCATATTGTTCCATAGTAACACAGGAAATTTCAAACCGCTATAACTTCGCTAAATTCTTTATGAAACTTTCAGGATAGATCAATCTTATAAATAGACATCTACTCACTGAATTTCATTGAATTTAAGGGTACCGTTAAGATTTTATTCAAGAAAACATCAAATCGATAAATCATACTATTGCTAACAAGGTTGAGTGAATTGCGACTTCTAACGTATTTGTTGTTGTTGAACTCACCAAGGCCTATATTCCTGATTTTTTTCAGACTTTTCGGATCACAGGTGTCCAATCGCGAGGGGGGGACACAAATTTTTCGTGTATTTCCCCTCCCTGTGCGCCAAACTAAGACCTGTTTTGAAAAGTTCTTATCAAGACCTTTCATTTGATATCCATATTGGCTACCTTCAATGAAATTTTTTTTTCGGGGGGCCACTCTCCTATATGGGGAGACCCCCCTTAAATACCTTATAAAATTTTTTTATAGTTGAACTTTGAAGAGATCACCACTTTACACCTACAAACAAAATTTGATGTTTCTAGCTTAAGTAGTTTGCGAGAAAAAGTGCTGTGACACACGGACGGACGGGAGGACGGACAGACGGACAGACGGACAGACTGGTCGCGAAACTAGTAGGGTTTTGTAAAATTATTTTACAAAGCCCTAAAAAAGAACATCACGATAATTTTCACTGCAGTCAATGCACCATTCTCTAACGGCATAAATGAACGATTAAATCAAACTCTAGTAAATAAAATCAGATGTGCAATAAACGAGAAAAATAAAAGATGTGCATGGACAACTATAGCACATATCTGTGTAGAAAAATACAACGAAACGGAACACACAGTCACTAAATTCAGTCCAAAATATTTATTACAAGGTGAAGACACCTCAATATTACCAAATGAATTAAGAAAGAAGAAAGATAATAATAACCTTGAAAATGATAGGACAATTGCCTTCAAGAACAGTACCAAACATCATGATTATAATAAGAAATTATATGATAAAAACAGAACAGATTATGACTTCAATGTCGGGGATTTAGTACACATTGAAAATGGTAATCGACTAAATCGGAAAAAATTAAATGAATTAAGGATTGGCCCTTATATGACTTTGAAGAAAATATCAAACTCAATGTATGAAATTGACACAGGACACATAAAATCAGAATCAAATTTGTTCCATATCTCTAAACTCATTCCAACTCCATGTAAAGCAGATGAAGAAAGTACTGAAGAAATTACAAATGACTTTATATGATTCTATACTTAAACTTTTGTACCAAAAATTTTATATTAGGGGGGAGATGTAAGGAAAGTACTATCTCTTCATTTAAATTTAGCGCCACGCTTCGATAAGTCAGTTCACTTTTTGTAAGACAACCATTGTATTTAACTTGACAGGTCGGTAAGTTAGACCAATTATTGTAGGTGGCAATCAGTAAGATGAAAGCTGTCAGACTTCAGACAGAACACAATACAATATTAAAATCATAAAGATTAAATTGTTAACGTAAACGTTATTGTAAATTAACTAAGAAACAACAGTGTGAATAACAACATCGAATGTTGTTTCTTTGTTAATTCCAGGTAGGATTAATATTAACTTTAAATTTAATGATGTAAGTTTTCTATATGAAAATAAAACTTTGTTAATTCCAGAGAAACAATTCGTGTGTTATTCCTACATGAAAAAAACCTCATTATATATATATATATATATATATATATATATATATATATATATATATATATATATATATATATATATATATTTTATAACTACAAAACGCTTTTTGTTTGTTTTGTTGTAGTTGTTTAAATTTGCGTTATTGGGAAAATAAATTTTGTACATCATTTTGAGAGAACGAAAAACCCCGAGGATTCAAATAATTTCAAGAATATATTTTTGTGCATATCATGGAAGTTTTTCTTGATTTAAATCATTCGAAATATTTGCATATTCTAGGTAAAGTACAAAACCCTTCTGACATGAGCGTAGTTTTGTCTACTAAAAGTTTCTAAAAGTTTCCCCTATTTCAAAGATGTAGTCCACCATAAGTTTTATCAATAAATCACACAGTCAAAGGACAATTTTAGAAACACATTACAGGGAGACTGCTAGTCTGAATGCTACTTAGTAATTAAGCCCGCTTCAAGGACGTCGAAGAACATCGATTTCATTTATCAATATTTCTAAACAGTCTGGTCCTCAAAACTGAATATTTAAAATGCATTTCTTGGCAATAATTTGAGCGTCTAGAAACAAAAAATAGTCCGGATATCTTTTGACAGAGAATTTTACTAAGATGCTTAGTTGTTGTGAAGTCAATGAGGATAAACTGACATTTAAGGCCGCATTAATTTCTCACTGCAAATTTTTTTAGTCCACATTCAAGACTGATTTTAATTCTAAAATTAAAACTCACGTAGTTGGTAGGTGAACTTTTCTATGATGGTATGGGTCATAGTCCACTTCTGCCATGATTTTTCCTTTCTCCGTGAGCTCCATAACATATTGTGGCTTATCCGTCGCCGTACTTTTCCTGCGAAGAGAAAATATCAAAACTCATATCAAAACATATCTGATTAGGACCACTCACCCTTTTTCTGCTTTATCGCCATCATCTCTAACAAAACCTGCATTGTGGTAGGAATTGCTCATGATCCTATTTTGAATGCACCAAAAACAATTAAATCTGCAAGAACAGAAAAAAATATGCATAAAAATTTCAGTTATAATCGTTTGTATACAGTTAAAATATTTCGGAATTAAAAAAACAGAAAGACACTAAAAATTCACTTCCCTCATATCAAGATGCATTTCCGTGATTCTAAATTTCAACAAACTTCCTAAATAAATTTAATCCTTTTCGACTTTCAGGTCCACGCCAAATGAACCAATTCAACATGGGAAAAGCTTAACCACTAGTTCGCACCACATTATGCTTCGATTAATTGAATGTGTGATGCCAAAATACTTACAAGATCTTGAACTTGGCACCAACTAATACCTACGTGTATTTAATTTATTTAAATCATTTTAATTTATTTATAGTATAATTTATCTGAGACAAACGCAACATGCACTAGTTTCATCTAGTCTCAACCGTTCGGTAATGATTATGATTAATTTGTTTAAATATTTCAAATAAATTGCTAGGAAATTAGTGCAAGATTATTTTTAGAGGTAATTAGTCCTAAAACAATTTTATGTGAATTATTCTGACTGAATGAGGAAACATTTCTCGCGATTTACATATCGCTTGGAACGTGCTATCGAAGATAATCAATCTGAGACGGCCTTGTAAAGAAATTTTCTTAGTTTGAATCGAAAGTCTTACGTAATGTTTTTATGCTTCTTTTCAATGTCTACGACTTGTACGGTCAAGATCAATGCATTTTTCCATGAAGGTTGAGAAAATATTGTTTTAGTGATAATAAACATTGGATACAAAACAGTAACACATTCGAATTAAGCAATGCATGTCGTCATAGCACCCTGAACAGGTGAGCTGATCGCTGTTGCTCACTTGCTGCGGTAAATGTTTATTGTTGCAATAAATATGTGAGCGCGGATGGAAATTAGCGACAATAAAATTGTAATATTTTTGTAGGCGCTATTAAATTAGTCAATCAATTGATTTAAAGTATAGTCACCATTTAGTGTTTGATAATGATTGCTTGGTTGTTAAATCAATTAGAGCTAGTGACTAAGCAAATTAATTGATAAAATTTTAACCAAATTTTCATTCTGTGCTGGATTTATTTTTGAGTGTATTCACTTGGGAATCATTCGATTTCAAGCCTTCAACTATATTAAAATCATGATTTACATTTATGTTATCACATCACACATTCGTTAAATGGAATGTGATTTATTTGTTTCTATGAAGCACGTCGTCACTCACTGTTTAGTATTATGAGGAATTTCATTACATTTCAGTACCAGATGCATATGTATTATAAGTAGATTTAAGGAATTTGTGTTGTTGGATTTTCTGGAGGATTAAAGTAATCATTTATATTTTAAGCCCAATAAGTCCACGTTAAAGTGTATTTATAACATAGGGAAGACAGAATACAAAATTTTGGAGGTGGGGGAAATTCCCACAGGGGGAATGTCGGTTGACAGAAAAACTCTTGGAGGCTAGAATTTTTTGGGGAGTGCCGCCCCCACGGACTCGAACATATGGAGGCCACCGTGAGGTTCTTCTTGAGATGATACTTGTGCCTAACGACTCTGACTGAATTTGAGCCAGGGATGCCAGATACTTTTTTCAAAAAGCACCTGATCACAAGGAATAAGTAGTTCAAAAGCGCCCAATAAACAAAATTTGCTACTGTATGTCCTTCAAATTGAAAATATGGCCAGAATGTATACGTAATCAAAGAAGGTAGAATTTATCAACAATTGAAAGAAAATATTGTATACATATACATATGTATGTAAAAAAACATTGAACATAAATCTACTTTTTCTTCTTAGCACTGCAGTCCCTCTCGGGCCTTCGCTTCTTGCGAATAGCGCCTCAAACTGTCCCGGTCCATTGACCGCGTCCTACAATTTCGAAATCCAAGCAGCGATGAACTGTCTTCATCGACCAAGTCAGACAAGCGTTCGCTCGGTTTCCCCACTGGTCTCCGGCCTTCAGTTCTCCCAACGAATACCTTTTTGGGTATCCGTTGGTCGTCCATACAATTCATGTGGCCAGTCCATTGTAGCTGCATACAGCTCATGGTTGTATCGAATTCGCCATTGGTCCCCGTCTAGCTTCGCTCCGATTATTTGCCTCAGGACCCTTCGCTCAAAGGCGTTCAAAAGATTTGCGGATTCTTGGACAAGAGTCCATGTTTCACACCCATATCATAACAGATATCTTATCACAAATTCGTATACTTGGAGCTTTGTTTTCCTGTGTATGCAGCAATACTGAATAAAATATTTTATTTGCGAGCTGTATTCTTCAGCGTAATTCGTCTCTTTCATCACCCGCTAACATTTTCAATACTATATTCGCCAAGTGTGATATTTTGTGTATTTGAGGTATTTTTTCTCGACTGCGTCATGAGCTTTGTTTTATTTTCATTGATTTGCAGCCCTACTGGTTTTGCTTCGCTGTCGAGTTTCATGAAAAGTTCCTTGGCAGTTGTTAATGACCGTGAAAAAATGTTGATGTTATCCGCATAGGCTGCAATTTGGCACGACTTGAATAGTAATGTACCTCGCGTATCGACAGGTAGCTTCCTTATGACGTACTCCAGAACCAAATTGAATAACAATGGGGCCAGCCCATCTCCCTGATTTAGTCAAATATTTGTGTCAAACGCATCGGTAAGTTGGTTATTGATGCCGACTTGGTAGGTGGTAGACGTCATTGTCATTTTGGTAAGATGGACTTTTTTGGCTGGGATACCAAAGCAAAGCATTATTTGGTACAGAATGTCACGATCAATACTGTCGTATGCTTACTTAAAGTCAACGAAAATTTGGTGTACGTCTATGCTGAACTCCCTGCATTTTTCAAGTACCTGCTTGACTGAGAACAATCGGTCATCTTGATTCTCCCTAACAATACTGTTGGCCTATGATCCGATATTATTTTCTAAGATTTTTTGAAAATATTTTGTATGCCGTACAAAGTAGTGATATGTCTTCATAATTTTCGCACTGTAGCTTGTAACCTTTTTTGTGGGCAGGGAATATAATTGGTTGGCTCCACTCTTTCGGCATATGTTCGTTGCCAAATGTGCTGGAGGACTTTGTGAATAGCTTTATGAACACGACTGACATCGATGCCCGGCGCTTAATTATTCTATTGGGCTTTGATGATGGAGCACACCTCATGCAGAGGGCCAATACAATTAATTGAAGCTCTCGGCAGACATCTATAGGCTGCGATGTTCTGGAGCTGTGCAGAGGATTAAAAAGGCTCTTGAAATATGATGCCCATCTTTCCTTAATCTTGGTTTCATCAGCGATGATATTGCCGATGTCATCACGACAGAGCGCGGTTTTGGGTTGATAACCACGTTCCAGGCTTTTCACTACTTTGTATGCTTGTCTTGTGTTGTTGCTCGCTAGGCTTACATCGATTCTACTCAATTGGTCGTCATAGTATTTTCTTTTGTTAATCCTAATTATCTCATTCGCTTCGCTTCCAAGATTCTCAGTCCTGGTTTTCCTACCTACATATTCTTTGTACGCCTGATTCTTTTTGTCTAACGCATTCCTCTTGCACCGGGATTGATGTTCGATCATCTTTTCTGCCACGGTCCTCATATCCGCTTTCACTTCCATCCAGCGCTCGTTGCTCGTCTTTAACAATGCGTCTGATAAGATGGGAGACAGCTGGTTGTCGAGGGTCTCCGTGAAATTTTTGGACACAAACGCCGTTTGGAGCCTTTTGATGTCAAATATTCGCAGTGAGCTGGTCTTTGCCGAATATGCCTTTGATATACGACATCGATAGGTTAATTTGATCAAGTGATGATCTGAGTTACAATTGGCTCCTCGATATGTTCGGACGTCAAGTATGCTCGAGGCCCAACGTTGTTGGATTAGAACATGATTGATCTGGTTTTGTGTGTTGCCATCTGGTGATACCCAGGTCATTTTATGAATGTGTTGATGTGGAAAGCAAGTCAAACGCTCGAATCGGTTGACAAATGGAACCAGGTGGCACATTATGCTCGGGCAGTCCTAAAATATAAAAGGGACTCACAGCAGCCGGGGGCGCTAGGGCTGGGGGATCACTTTTCTGGCACTCCCTCTCCCCATCTCCCCTCCCGCTAGGAAAGGGATCCACCAGCTTGAAGGTGCCTCCCGGCGTAACAAAACGAGACCTTGCGCGAAGTAATGTTTCAAACGGTTCCAGGCTGAGTTCTCAGGTTGACAGGGGAGGTGTTTAGTGGGTAGTCCAGTCGCGCATGGGAGTACCACACTCTGTGCATAAATGGCATTCACCTCCCTACCACAAAAAAAAGTCGAACGTATGCCTAGATTTCTGCTACATGCAAAGTCAATTAGGCGCTGGCCGTTGTCATTTGTTTCATCATGGAGGCCATATCCTCCAGTCGTTCCCCGATGAGATATCTAATTGCCAAACTTAGCGGTGAAATCATCTAGAATTATTTTTGTGTCGTTTGTGGGCAATGAGTCGAATAGTCCTTCCAGGCGATTGTAAAACGTTTCTTTCGTTTCTTGTTCCTTTTCTTTGGTCGGGGCGTGAATATTAATCAGCCAGATTTTGAAGAATTTCGCTTTTATACGGATCGCACACAATTGTTCATTTATTGCCTTAAAATCAATAACGTGCAATATGAATTCCCTATCTGCAATGAAGGCCACTCCGTTTTTTCGTTTTCCAGTAGGCTTCCCACTTTTGAAAATATTGTGCGATCTCATGTTTTGAATGTCGTTTCCGGTCTAGTTCGTTTCCTGGATTGCCAGTATTTTTAATTTATATTGACTGGCCTGTTGCAGAAGACCCTTAACCGCACCAGGGTAATTGAGTGATCTGACATTCCAGGATCCAATGCCATAGTCCTTTTTCGTCCAATGCATTTCGAGACCCATCTTCAGGTTTCGAAACATTTTAAGGTTATCCAGGGACGGGGAGCTAGCCCGTCGCCCAACCTCCATCCCGGTGGCATGGCTATCATGTCAGTTCCATTTTCAGGCGCGGAAGATTCACCTTCACCCTCTTACGTCCCCACAAAGGCGGTGTAAGTAGGATTTAGTAGCAAAGCTGTAGATGTTCTAGCAGTTCTTAGCATTTCTCGGCATTTAATGTCTCATTATTGGGGAACCGCTAAACCCAATGTGCGATGAGGTGCGGGATGAGGAATAATGGAAGCTAAGGATTGGGGAAAGAAAGACTTCCCTCCCCCTTTCTCAAACAGGCTTAGGACCGTCTACGGCGGAGTTTTGAACATAAATCAGTCGCTCTGTTTTAACACTGCAAGTTCAAAAATGATAAATAAGACTGATCGGCGCATCAATCACTGCGCTTGCGCATATTCGTTAGTTAATAGTAAACAACAGCTCACTATTAATGTACCTACGTTCACGAATACCGTTGCCTGCATCGAAATATGACGAATTTTAGTAAAATCCAAAAATGCTCATTGCATCAAAATTAGATGTGCTGGATAAATTATGGCTACATATTTGGATTTACCGTGTCCATATGTATCGTATTATTTTGTGCCGACCAGTGTAATCAGTCTTCCATGACATTATAGAAAATAAGGAACTAAATCAACCTATAGTACTTTTTACAACTTAAAGCAATTGATCCTAGCTTGCACAAGAAAAAAAGAAGAAAAATCATCAGATTTCTATGACATCGAAAAAATAATCTTAATAATTCTTTGTTTCAAAGCAACTGGATTGCATCTATATCTAAAGCTTTTTCTGTACAGTTTGCTTCTTCTGATAGAAGAACTAAGGGGAGAAAGCATGTCTCTGGTAATTGGCATAGTTTTACAGCATATATTTCTTACTTTCAGGAAACCCTTTATACGAATAATTGATTCCAAAGTTTCTTCTTCTTAGCACTATAACCCCTCTCAGGCGTTCGCTTCTTGCAAATGGCGCCTCCAACTGTCTCGGTCCGCGTCCTCCAATTTTTAAATCTGAGCAGCGATGAAATTTCTTCGTCGACCAAGTTAGACCAGCGTTTCCCTGGTTTCCCCACTGGTCTCCGGCCTTCAGTTTTCCCAACAAATACATTTTCGGGTATCCGTTGTTCGTCCATACGATTCATGTGACCAGCCCATTGCAGCTTCCGCTGCCTTAAAATCGTTGAGACCTCTGGTTCGTCAAAAAATTCATACAGCTCATGGTTGTATCGAATTCACCATTGGTCCCCGTCTAGCTTCGCTCCAATTATTTGCCTCAGGACCCGTCGCTCAAACGCGTTCAATATATTTGCGGGTTCCTGTTTCACACCCATAGCATAACACAGGTCTTATCACAGATTTGTATACATGAAGCTTTGTTTTCCTGTGTATGCAGCTGGTCTTCAAGAACGTCAAAACCAAATAAAATATTATATTTGCAAGCTGTATTCGGCATATTTCGTCTCTTTCATGGCAAGTTTTTGTTATTTTTGCGCCTAAATACACAAAATCGCTCACATTTCCAATACTGTATTAGATGACTTTGCAGCCAACGATCATCTGTACATTCTGCTTAAGATATTGTCTCCCGACGTTCGTGCTTTTGACCTTCTACAATGAGGTGGAAAATTGAAAGCCCAGATATCGAGAGGTTCATCAAGCTGCTTACGACAAGTACTCCGCTCCAGGGGAATCCGTAGGGGACTGAAGATTTGGAAGCTTGAAACGTAGTCACCTCAACTATTAGCATCATCACGACTACTTGCAGTGCTTCTATGGCCCGTCAAAAATACCGGCACGGCAAGCCTTTAGTGTAGCAGTGGTCAAGTTAAATCGCTCAAAAGGGAAAGGTGTGCCACAAGCCTCAGCGTGAGGCTCAACGGGCACGAGACCTTGACAATGCATGCAACTAGGTAGCATCATATAATTATGCCAGGAAATATTTCCACACTGGTCAACAACAGCAAGGCTCGCTGCTAGCAAGATCTAGTGGACAATGTTATCAAGGATCCGTGAGGTCTTGGCTATAAGCTAGTTAGGCAGAATCTTGATGCCCTACTGACGCCTTGCACACATAAAGTGGAAAATATTGACAAGATAGTGCAAGTACTTTTCACTGCCTGTGTTGACGCTTTCCATGATAAAACAGCAATTGAGTGCTTCCTCTTCACACAGGCAGAACTGGAAGAGGTAGTTCTATCATTAAAAACAAAGAAAGCTTCAGGCCACTTGTTTTTCAGTATATTTAACGCTTGTCTACGGGATGAGGTTTTCCCGGTACGACCAAAGTAGCCAAGGCGCATGCCGATCAGCATCACCACCTGCATACCACTCATTACACATGCTAGACGCGACCGAGGAAGTGCAAGAGAAACTCATCAAGGGAAGATTTACTGACGCAATTCGTGCTTCTGGGGGTCTATCTTCTCCGCAGTATGGTTTTAGAGAAGGTTGCTTCCCCATTGATACCATTGCAAAGACGCTGCGTGCAATCTAAAAGGCAGAGACATATAGCCACACCATGCAACGGATCGTTCTGTTGAAGTATGGAACGCCTTCAGCTCCGCTAGATGGGCAGATATTCGGGATACGTTGGAAATCCCTTTTCAAGTTCTGAAATATCCCATGTGACTTTTGAGAGGTTACCCAGAAAGTAGTAGTCTTGCTTTACAAGACAACACAGCAATGAAGGATGGAAGTTACATTGCGTATTGCCCAGGAATCTATCTTTGATCCAAACCTGAAAATGGTTTAATGGGTAGTCCAGTTGGTCGTGAGTATGGAAGGCATACACGAGAGCGATCCATATATAAATGGAGTTTTGATTCCTGAGCATCTGTAGTTCTTACGACTGAGCTTGCACTCCTAGCTAGCCTTTCTACATTTTCAGCTGCTCAGTCAGTAATGCTTATGATTTCGAAGCAACAGAAATGATAATTTTGGGTAAGAACCCCTGCGGAATCATTTTCTAACTTAAACGGCTTGATTCTTCAATCTTCCCCTAAAAAAACTTTCTTTCTCCCTGGGTGAACATTTTTCTAATGCACAAAAGTATATGAAGAAATAAACTATAACCCCTTTCCTTCTTCTTTGCAGCAATCGAACTATTCTTGGGCTCTGGTTTCTTTCAAATAGCACCTATAACCGCATCCTCCTATTTCGAAATTCAAGCAGCAAAGAATCGAGCAGCATTTCCTTAGTTTTTCGTTAATCTCCACTCTTCAGAGTTAAAGTTTAATGCGCTGTATTTCATCAATCATTATAAAATTTATAAAAATATAAAGCAAGTTTCAAAACACTGAAACAATTAAAAACTTTATGACCCATTTGGTTCTTTATACAATCTGGCAATCAAAATTAGTTCAAAACAATATCGTATTTTTACCAAATTATAATTATTACATATTATCGATTAACTGAAACAAATTGGGCAGACAGAACTACGCTCATGTCAGAAGGGCTTAGTCTTAAACTAGGGTATGCAGACACTAATGAGTGCTTCTAGTAAGAAAGGCTAATCTGAAAGACCGGAAGTATTTTAAAGAGAATCAAATTTGCATGTGACTCCCGAAAAAATACTAGCAAAGGTGTAAGGAATGGGCTCCTGTTGCTAGAGGAGCTTCTAGGCGACAACGGGCATTTCCCGCATAATTGGTTGAAAGCTGAAGAAGAAAGAGTAAAAGGCTGAAGAATAGTAGAAAATGGGTCTGACAGCAGAGCCATCGGGCTTTATTATTAAATAAAGAAGCATGCTGTGATCCAGTCAAGAAAGTTCTCTGTAAAAGAGTAACTTTACCTGAGGAAGGAAAAAGTAAGAATAAGGTCGATCATCTGCAGGGTACGACTAAGAGCAGTATCTATCACACAGGGATACAAGGGACCCGATGGGAGTTCCCTATGCTACAAATGTGGCCGCATGGGACATCAACGAAAAGAGTGTGTGAGAGAGGCACACAGTATCTTTTTTCTTTAAAAGCCGTCGGGCCTTGCTTAGTTGTGTGAACAGACGCGTTTCGACTACTTTGAGTCATCTTCAGTGCCTAGAGGATGTGTTGAAGGGAACGACTTTATATAGTCGTAGGATGGGTTAAGCCGATAATTAGTGAATGGGTAATTAGCGGATGGGTAATTAGCGGATGAGTAGTTAGCGGATGGGTAATGAGGTCAGAAGTAAATTACTCAAGTGCTAAATTTTACCAGGTAGAGGGATATTATGTTTTTGTTTTTTTGCTTGTTGGCTGTCCGTTTGTTCTGTTTCATCTCGTTTCCATTTTCGTCTAAGAGTGTGGTCTAGTACTGAGAAAATTGCGCCGGAATTAGTAACAAGTTGTTCGTTGATAATATCACCCTCTGTCTTTCTATGTTTATAAATTTCAAGCCTTTCTAGGATGTCAAGTCTCGGTCCTTTGCTTTGTTTGTGTAGCAATTTCATAGAGTTTGTCATAGCGTCGGGCTCATGTGCGTGGTTTTGTAGGTGCGTCGCATAATTGGAGTCTGCCTTGTTGTATAAAAAAGATCGTAAGTGCTCTTTGCATCTTGTCGTTAGTTTTCGTGTTGTCCTTCCTATATATACCATGTCGCAGTCCTTGCATGTCAGTTTGTATATACCGCTGTTTTCGTATATTGATGTGTCATTCCGTTTCACTAGCCGTGAACTGGCCATTAACAAACTGCCACAGGAACAACAGACACATGCAAGACATACTGCAGTAGACATACTACAAAAAATACGCACTAGCATAAACAAAACGGATTTCCACGAAGACCATAAGATATTAAGACTTATTCAGACAAAGCTTACGGATAACCTACAAACAATGAAAAAGGCTGACAAAGGACATACACCAGTGATCCTAAAAACAACGGACTACGTACAAAAAACAATAGACTTCATTAACGCTAACGGGTACAAACTGGTAAACAAAGACCCTACCAATATGTTCCAAGCGGACTTACGTACTGCCATTATATAATCCCCACTAATCATTCCTCCTAATACTAAGCAACGCTACATGCAAACCATCCCTTAAAGCACAACCTAAGCTCCACAAACCCAATATTCATATCCGTCCTGTCGTCAACTACCGCCCAGCTCCTGCATACCAATTAGCACGGTACTTGGCAACGCTAATGGTTGATATCATGCACCTTGACGACAAATACGCATTGAAGAACAGCCACGAGCTAGCAAATTCTACCACTTCTTTAAAATTGATTGAAAATTGTCGACTTTTATCATTAGACATCACTAACCTCTATGCGTCTATCCCTGTCAATGAAACACTGGCCATACTAAAAGAAAAACTTTCATTCAACAACAGCCGACGATTCACAGATCAAATACTCAATCTCATAAACACCACAACCAAACAGAACTATTTTAAGTTCAACAGCAACACATACATTGTCAAAGACGGTCTGGGTATGGGACATCCAATGTCATCAATAATGTCAGAAATATTCTTACAATCTTTGGAAGAAGTCTTTATACCCAAAGTTGTCAAAAGATTCAATGTAATATTTTATAGACGATATGTGGATGACTGTTTCATTGTTATTGACTCACAAGAAAATAAACAAGACGAACTACTTACCTATATGAATGAAATTCACCCGAATATAAAGTTTACTATGGAAAAAGAAACAAACGGACAATTCAACTAAATGGACCTAACTGTGACACGTGAACAAACACGATTGGACTACAAAATATACAGAAAACCAACCACAACTGATCATACCATGCATAAAACATCTAACCAGCCCGCACAACATAAGCTAGCAGCGTGCAGATCAATGGTGCAGAGACTTTTCTCCATCCCCATGACTCCTACAAACTACTCCAACGAACTAAGCCACATTTACAGAATAGCTAATAATAACGGATACAAACAATGCGACATTGACAAACTTGTCACACAGTACAAACAAAAACAGGAACGCCAACCGACTGAAACTCATAAGAATGACCAACAGTGGGTATCGTTAACATACGTAGGCGAAGAGACATACAAACTATCAAACTTCCTTAGGAAATACAAATTGCAAACTGCATTCAAAACAAACAACAACATTGGAAACAAACTGAAACCAAAACAGAATGACACATCAATATACGAAAACAGCGGCATATACAAACTGACATGCAAGGACTGCGACATGGTATATATAGGAAGGACAACACGAAAACTAACGACAAGATACAAAGAGCACTTACGATCTTTTTTATACAACAAGGCAGACTCCAATTATGCGACGCACCTACAAAACCACGCACATGAGCCCGACGCTATGACAATTTCTACACAAACAAAGCAAAGGACCGAGACTTGACATCCTAGAAAGGCTTGAAATTTATAAACATAGAAAGACAGAGGGTGATATTATCAACGAACAACTTGTTACTAATTCCGGCGCAATTTTCTCAGTACTAGACCACACTCTTAGACAAAAATGGAAACGAGATGAAACAGAACAAGCGGACAGCCAACAAGCAAAAAAACAAGAACATAATATCCCTCTACCTGGTAAAATTTAGCAGTTAAGTAATTTACTTGCTGACCTCATTACCCATCCACTAATTACTCATCCGCTAATTACCCATCCGCTAATTACCCATTCGCTAATTATCCGCTTAACCCATCCTACGACTATATAAAGTCGTTCCCTTCAACACATCCTCTAGACACTGAAGATGACTCAAAGTAGTCGAAACGCTCTGTTCACACAACTAAGCAAGGCCCGACGGCTTTTAAAGAAAAAAGAGAATTGGCCTGCGGATATGAAATAAACAAAATTATTGACTGCACACAGTATCCTTTGCAAAAATGCTGAAGTACGTCTTGGGATTAGAAAAGTGTTATATTTTTAGGAAGCCTTGGCCAAGGTAAAAGCAGAAGTTCGATAGCCCGTTTCCTTTAGGTAAACCTGCTAGAGCAGTTTGCGAGGAATATGAAAGCCGACTTTTTGCAGCTGAGTGAGCAGCACCATGACAAGATTTCTTCATTATGGTATCCTGATAAAACTGGTACAGCCAACACCTGAGTCCAAAACAGCGGTGCTTTTCTTCTGAAGATTTGTGTGCGGAACGAAGGTCTTGTGTGGGTTAAATGTTCAAACACTACGTTGTTTAGTATGTACCTAGCGTCAAATGTACCAATATCTTCTGTAATGCTTTAGAGGAACCTGTCTCGAGCACAGATAGACACATGCTCGTTGAGGGAGTCATCAATGCTAAAACATTTTAATGGAGCATACTCCAAACTGATCTGTGAAGAAAGTGAATCTTAGGGAGGGCAGCGACGACAGGGTTCGTCACGCTGAATACCAGATATACCGACCTTCTACCGTTTAAGCTTGTGAAGGAGCTATGTCTGCTGTGACATTTGCCTCGGAATCCCTAGTATCCTTGCAGCGAATGCAATATGACATACATCGGTACAACGAAGCAATGGGTCAAGAGTAGGATATCGGCGCACAAATCAGATCGGAGGAACGGCAACCGCAAGCAAACGTCACTAACGACGCATTGCGCACAAACAGGACACACCCCCAACTTGCAGCACACAAAAGTGATAATGGAGGAGCGCAACTACAAAAAGAGGATGATCTTGGCGGCTTTAAAAAGAATGACAACCGAAAATACACTGAACAGGAAAGCGGACACCGAAGGGATTAATGAAACTTATTGCGGGATATTAAGAAACACTTAAGTGGAAAATTATGTAATTAGGTAGTTAAGGATACGATATCTGTATAAATATAAACTGCAATGGCTCTGCGATGTATTATTTCTGAAGACGACCACGCAAGTGATCGAAACGTCAAATATAAGTCTTTTGGAAAAAGTGTATATTTTTAATGTGGCCAAACAGCCCGAAAATTAATAAACTTTTGTTGAAAATAACAGGCCATAAAAAAGGTCAAATATATCAAATAGATCAAAGAAGAGTCGAAGATGGTATATTATTTTTGACCTTCGATCTGATTCACAACAGACTTTACGTTGATCCATAAGGTCTACTCTACCCATATTTTCATTATAATGTCAAACAATCATAGAGCATTTCACATCAATTATATCAGCTGATTTAGCTTGGCGTCGTTTTACAAAATCTAGTTCTACAGGTGACAGAAAATTGGTCAGCAAATGAACTGCTTTGTTGTTCATCCATTTCACATATCGCTCCTTTGCTAGAATAACGTCATATTTCCAAAAATGCAATATTTGAGTTAATTGCGCCGAAATATTTGTCGTTTTATTTTCTAGCTTGTGAAAAAAACTCATTCTTGTAGCTGTTATACGCGAACCGTAAAAGCGGTATGTGCCGTTATCACGCCGTTATATTTAGCAAGTAAATTGTTTGCAAGAGCGTCATATCTCAGTTGTGCATTATCTGCAAGCATGTGAAGATCAAAGTGATTTCCAAAATAGTGACATATTTTGAGTTGTGTCATTATTGGCGAAAAAGTCAAGAAGTGTTATTTATTTCTTTGTTTTCTAAACAAAGTATGATCTCATATTGTGACTGACAGTGTTTTTCATATATGAATCGTAAGTCTTACTTGTCATATTTCTAAATATCACGTTCTTCTAACCAAAAATTGTTTCTCTTATTGAACTATTCATCCTTATGCCATTATTACTAATAACATCCTGACCACTAGAACAAAAGCTTTTTGAAGTATAAGACAATGTATCGTTCTTCCGGATTTTTCTTTTGCAGTTTCAATACTAAATTAACTATATTTCAATTTAAGACGCTATTCTTGCAATTGATTGTTATTTACATCATTTAATGAAGAGTAACTTTGATTCAACAATGAAAAACTGCGAAATCGGAATGATTTTATATTTTTCCAGGTATTTCTAAAATGTCAGACCATGAAAATATTCTTCCGAACAGTGGTAGGAATCCTTTTTCCTCATCAACTTATTCTTCATCAGCGTTTTTGGAGGACTCCGATGATTCTATTCAGGATGAGACGTACGTCCCAGACGCAGAAAATAATGTTGAAAGCGACACTGATGAAGAGTCATTTAAAACACGAAAAAAAGGTTTTCGTATCAATAAAAGTTGCAACAGTGAAGCCAATGAATCAATTTTAGGTACCTCTACGAAAATTTCTCAACTTTCATCAAATTTTGATGTCTGTATGGAGGAAGTTGCCGCAACTTCCAAGTTGTGCGCAACATCATCAAGATTCTAATGGAATTGGTTCATTTTCGAGTATGCAAAATACTGTCGTTCTAAGAAGTCCCACCCAAAAAGGAAGAAAGCGAAAAGCGAATCCAGAAAATTGGAGAATGAATATAATCAAAAGAGAAAGGAACACCGGAAAAGCTTATGAAATGCATACGGCGAACAAGAAGATTCGAGTTGAAAGGCAGATGAAGCCAGCCTGTTGGGAGAAATGCACCTTCAAATGTTCTACAAAATTTAGTGAAGAGGAAAGAAAGCAGCTTTTTACTTCATTTTCACTAGGTGATATTGAAAACCAGAGGCAGTTTATCGCAAATTGTATGCAAGCTATTGAGCCCCAATACCGCTACGCCCGCATTGAAGGTACTAGAGCTCCACGGCAAAACAATAATGCCTTCTCTTTCCTACAGGGTAACTCCAGAATCCGCATTTGTAAGCTTTTCTTTAAAAATACCTTAGACATTAATGATCGCCCAATTCGAACCGTCTTAGAAAAGCGACATAAACTTGCTAATCATGTCCTGGAGCGGGATCAAAGAGGAAAACACCACAATCACCAAGTACTAGACCCTCGAATAAAAGAAGGTATTTAACAATTTATCAATACAATTCCAAAAAATAGAAAGCCATTATACGCGTGCAAAAACTTCGAGGCACTACATTGAAGGAAGCAAATCAATCGCAAGCATTCACCGGGACTATGAAAATTTTTGTAGAGAGAAAAACGAATCATTTGCCAATTATACATTTTTCTATAGACTGTTTACTGAAGAATTTAATAACTCTTTTTTCGTTCCCAAAAAAGACTTGTGCGAACTTTGCACAACTTATAACAATTTTGAAAATCATGAAAAAATATCTATGAAAGAAAAGTATGATCAGCATCAACTTCAAAAGAATTTATCAAGGGAGGAAAAAAAGAGAGACAAAGAGAAAATTGACACATTTGTGGCTGTTCATGATTTACAAGCCGTTGTACAGTTACCAAAGGGTGAAGTATCAGCTTTCTACTACAAATCGAAGTTGAATGTTTATAACTTTACTATTTATGATCTAAAAACAAACGAATGTGATTGCTTTGTTTGGGACGAAGCTAATGGCCACCGAGGAGTAAATGAACTGGGTACATGTGTATTGCAGTACCTGAAAAATCTGTCGAAAACTAATAACGCCGAAGTAATATTTTACTCTGACAATTGCGCAGGGCAGCAAAAAAAATAAGTTTATGATCGCTCTGTATTTGTACGCTATCAATCATTTGGGAATCAAATCAATCACCCACAAATATTAAATAAAGGGCCATACACAAAATGAAGGAGATTCAGCTCACTCTTTAATAGAGAGGGAACTAAAACGAATGCTTAAAAGTGGCCCTATTTATACACCTGAGTCATTTGTTTCAATAATTCGATCAGCGAAGAAAAGAGGAGATCCCTTCCGTGTGAATGAATTGTGCTATGAAGATTTTTTGGACTTAAAGGAATTAGCAGTTGACATTGGTCCTTTAAACATGTCACAATTGAAATTGTCTGAAGTAAGTATGCTCAAAGTAACACGAGAATCACCGACATCCGTTTTTTATAAAACGTCATACGTTCAGAAAGAGTTTCAAGAAGTAACGATTATTAAGAGAAAGGCGAAAAAACCCATTACACTAGACAACGCTTTCCGCACAAAACCAGGACTGTCGTAAAAGAAAAAGGACGACCTTTCAGATTTATTAAATAAAAACCTTATACCGAAATTTTACCAAACATTTTATAAAAATTTGTGAAAGCATTTAAAATATATGAAATTTTTTTTTCTCAACAAGAACGACACATTTTTATTTACGACATCCTATAGTAGGAACTTTTGCAACAAAAACAACATAATTTGGGGATAAGGTAGATTTTTATTATGATAAAGATCGGTCAGTACCGACCAGCACCATTCTATCAATTTCTTGGTTGAAAGGCATTATAATGCACTTATTCGTTCAGCTTGAACACGACTTATGTACATAACTTCAAAGTAGAAGCCTTTTGAAAACTTTACATACGTCTCCTGAAAAATCAGTAATTTTGAGTTATGACGTTCTTCTAGCAAACGAGCGATATGATATGCCTCGAAAACCTGTGGTGTAAATGTCTTTGCGCTTCATTTGCCACTTGGGCTAGTTTTCGGAAGGTGCTTCCGGTTAGTTCCGGCAGTTCCATACGCTTTAGTATTTTGACCAATTAGTTAAAATTGCAACCAACGAGGAGTTAAAAAAGTTCTCAAAGTAAATTTCACAGCCGACGCCTTCCAACTTTTTTGTAACCTGCAATATTATTGCTTCGCCTAACTCATACTTATATCTATACTTTGGTTTACCTATTTATAAATCAAATTTAACAGGTAACTGGTTGCTGCATCACACCTGCACCATAACTTGAAGCCCCACTTGACTGACTTGTTTTTTATGTATTGTTTTAGTACGTTATGCCCTTTAAATTTGATTATGTGCTCGTCAATTGATTGTTCTTTTGTGTTGCTGAGGGCATTTTGGAACGAAGTAATTAAGTGTTCCATTTTTGGCCGAAGTTTGTATGCTCTATTCTAATTAGGACTGTTTGGACCTACATTCGCTTCAAATAATTATATTATTTATTAATTGTTGCCTTGGGACACATGTGTCCCCGTAGTCGTCAAAAGGTTAACATAGGCATGCCTAATTAGGCCCCCATCAGGCCCACACCAGGCATGCCGAACTTGAACATGCCCCATAAGGGCCCTATTATGCCCGCATTAGGCATGCCAAACTTAAGCAAACCCCATTGTTTCCGCAATAGGCCCCAATGTCCGTTCAAGCATGCCTAAACTAATTTTTACTCGGGTAGCTGAAGACTCAGTTCGCAGAATCTTGCTAGCGATGTGACGACTTCAAACTTCACGACTTCAAAAGTCCCTTATAAAGGAGCCAAATAGTAAAATTAACTGGGAACGAGTGTAGAACTCTGGTTGGATTAATGGCAGAGTACACTTCTCTTTCTGCCTCTGTCTGGTCTCTCTCTACGACGGATTGTAGATATTTGGTACCACAGAAATGAGCTGGAATATCCATACGCAAAAGCGTTAAGCTGATCTACCGTGTCACGAGTAATGTTTGAAAGATGGGGTTATTGGGTGCAATAGATCAAGCTCCAGGCGCCCAAGAGTAGCTAAATCAGCCATCTTGCCTCAACATAAAAGAAACAAACAAAAACGGACTACATGCAAACCAGCTAAAGTTATTTCTAAGGCCGTATAAAAAAAAATAGCTCATAACAATGTTTCTGTAGTCAAAACTAGACGCGGCATTTCTACAATTTTGTTTGAATTGAAATTTAGACTACTGAACAATCTACTTTAAATGTTCACCTAATAAAAAAGGAATTTTACCAGGGTAGAGTGTTAAAGCACGTTAAAAACATCGCTATTCAAATTTATATTGCGATTATATTTCTGTTTTTATTTTTTGCTATTATTATTTCAATAAATTTAAACCACCTTAAAGATGTTTGTATAATTCTTCAACCAAAAAATGTTTCTTAAGGTTAGGGTTCGAAAACTTAAATTTATATTGCAGTTAAGCATTTCTTCCCTAAATTATAATTTTTTATAAAGATTAAAAATGACATCATTTCAAGTTATTGCTTGAAGCTACTCCTGGTCTATGAATAAATCTAATACATTTTTTAATCTCTTTCAAAACGAGTTCACGCTATTCAACCCATTACCTATGCGGTACATATTCAAAGTTTTGGCAATGATGCTCAAAAATTATACCACGCATGAAGTTCAAAACCACCAGCGAAAACGTGTTTTGTGATTGTTCCACGAGACGAGTATTCATTATGCGTAATCTTCATTTAAAAATCAACATCAATGTCCATAGCATACGTACTCAACAAATTACAATAATATTTGATGATATTGAGCTTTAGCTTTATGCAAAAAGTTGGATTGAGCAAAAAAGAAAACAATAATCTACGGGCCATGAAACGATGAATAGCGTTGAAAAAAAACTACTTCAATAGCAGCATTAAAATTGATTATATTGAATTTCGGTGCAATATTTTGCCAGCGGCATTTAATTTTTTAGCCTTTGTAGAAAGTGTTCAGTCTTAAAACTCGCTAACTGAAAACTTCAACATCGCCAAAATTTGCCCGCATGCTTTCATTTACTTTTGACATAGAAAGTTTTCTTTTGAAAGGTTAATAAGCTTTTAAGTGGTTTTTGCAATAATTTTATTTTATTCTGGCTTGGAAAGGTCACTCATCTCAAACCGGATTTAATTTCGATACATGATTGTGAAGATAAAACATATTCATCGGTTTAATTCAACATTTTTGCAATATATTTTAATTTGGTGTTTCCAAACAAAAATTTTGAAGTTTTTAATTTATTCGATGAAATAATTTGTATTTATACTAACCTTATAAGGATTGGAATTAATAAAATTTATCGTTTCCTCTCAACTTGGCACACATTTATTCACAAACTTAATTTTCTGTATGAACAACTCTCAATTCACACTAATTGTCACAGGTTTACAAACAATACCGTTCGGAACAAATAATTTTCAGTTTCCTCAGTATAATATATACCACAATCTCAATGACAGATCAGAAGGATGCACTAAATTACCAATTTGAAATGGAAAGAACTCGCACAGCAATAAAGACACAAAACACTTGACGGATCATAGGCGTAAGTGTTACGATTGTTTCCGCATCCAATATAACCGCAATCACCTTTTCTTTGTAAATGGCTAACAACCGCGGCGCGACAATTGGAAACTTATAAATCGTTCATAGATTTATTTCTTATTTATTTGCACAGGTCATTTAATCCAGTTCACAAATACTCCAACTCACTTCAGCAAACAGAAAAAAAAAACCGATGTATAACAAACAAAAACACTTCATCTACGGTACTATTGTTTAATTGCACGATAAACAATAATTGTTATGAATTATAGTTAAATAGAATGCATTCCAGGAGATAGTCAACGCGAATATCTCAGATAAATCTAGAGATTAATTGGATTCACTTAAACACTAAAACAACTCACTAACAGTTTTCACGGCGAACGGCGATTTGCGCGCAACTACCGGAGCGACAATTGTACTTTGCGGTGACAAAGTTGGACATGAAATGCGATCAACGGTGAGGCTGCGAACGAGTTTTATGCAACCGAAATCCTCTACGTAAATCAGCAAAATTGCTAAGCGGTTCCTAATGGATTACTTTTCGGTCTTTTCTGCGGAACTTCTAACGCGAATTTTTCCGCCGTGATAAAAGCTAAAGATCGTATCTGATTCTTGGCATTTATTACTCCCACGATCAGGATTTCCACCATAAATGATATTTCACGATGAAGAATACGTTTTCGCGTCAATTACCGCTAACCAACTTATACTTATGATTTTTCGGAAGATTTGAAAATAAGCGCGCCAACTCTTTCATAAGACTAAGTTGAAGAAAATTCCGCTAAAGCTTTCTCTGTTACGCTGAGTATGCGCTGGTGGATGAATGGAGCTCATATAGAAATTCTCTCGACATATATGGCAGATTGATGGAGACAGGTGAGCAGGTATGATGATTGAATGATGAATAGAGTGGAAATTTACCATTTTCCACTGCTCGTAGGCCTGAACTAATGATTAGGTGCTGTAAACAGCAAGATTGTGGTTTTCAATCGGATACGATGGCACACTATAGGCTCATATTATCAGCACAACCTGATTATCAACATTTCGATGGAATCTAATATGAAAAATCGATTAGAAAAGGTGGAGTGAGAAGTTTCCTATTAGAACTAAAATAAAAATTAATATGGAGCATATAGGACCAGGAAATTTGCAAACTAACTTTCTACCTATTTAACCGTATGTTGAAAGTAACACTTGTGTAGATCACGAATTATTGATGAGGGTTGTTTAATAACTGTTGACAATATTTTGTGTTCAATATTTTGTTCTATCCACTCATCGTATCGTGCCAATAAATATCGTGGAGTTTAAGGGTACCCATCCGATTTTATTAGGGAGATTCATAAATCTTACTTGTATTAACAATGCTAAGTGAATTTTGACTTCAGAGGTTTTTGATGCTATTCTACTCATAGAGAACTACCTCCATGATTTTATCAGATTTTTCGGTCAACAAACGTCTACTCGCAAGGAGAATGGTACAATAATTTCGTATTCTTCTACCTCCTCCGCATACCCGACTATCGATGTTGCAATTTTAACAACGGATAAAGATCTTATTAAGACTTTTCTTTTGATATCCAACTTGACTATCTTCTGTGAAATTTTTTTTATGGGCTTACCACTTTAAGTGGAGCGACCCTCATTAAGATCCTTTTAACATTATTCTTCGACTGCAAAACTTTCATTAGCCTACCACTTCTGTGTTCTTCACAAAAATTGACAACTTAAACCTCTCTAGTCCCTGAAAAAATTTGCTGTGATGCACTTATAGATAGATGTATGGACGAACAGGCAGGTAACGATTTTAAAGCTTAGGACAGCATCCTCGGATCGGATTAGATAAACGAAAATGACTATCTATCCTTTTGGAACTAAGAATGTTAGATCATTGAACAGACCAGGTGCACTGCGATAACTTCTGGATGAAATAAAGAACTATAAAAGCAACATCCTCGCAGCGCCAGAAACAAGATGGCACAGTGAAAACATATTTGACATGCGAACGCACACCGTGTTTAAAAGCGGAAAACCGCAAGGAAGCCATGAGTTTCGAGTGGTTTTCATTGTTGATAGCAAATTTAAACAAATTATCACCAACTTCAAGCCCGTTAATGAAAGCCTCTGTGTGACGCGCATCTCCAAGAGCTGTTCTTTGGGGAGTTTCGCCCCCACGTACCCGAGGAAACTCCGCAGGGGGAATGCCGGTCGACAAGACCACTCTTGGAGGCTAGCATTCTTTGGGGAGTTCCGCCCCCACGTACCCGAGGAAATTCCCGCAGGGAGAAAGCCGGTCGACAAGAACATTCTTGGAGGCTAGCATTCTTTGGGGAGTGCCGCCCCCACGGACCCGAGGATATGGGGGGTGCCGTGAGGCTCCCTCCTGGGATGACAGGTAACGACTCTTATTGTATCTGGACTACGCTTTGGACAACGAACTGGAATTGACGCTTTGGGCTGGCGGATGTGATGGTTTGGACTTAGTTGCTTTGCACAGTAGCGCCGAGGTGAAACTCGTGTGTGAACGGCTCCAATTCAACTATCATACCGTCTCCGTCCCGGAAAAACCTTGGCAGGCCTTGGAGTACGTTCGAAGTTCGCACCATTGGGTTGGTGGTGTAGGTTCGGTTGAGACGGACTCCCGTTTAGCGCTGGTCTGGCTCTGAGCACTTGTCCCCATAAGGGCTTGTGCCAACCCTCGCATGGCCTCCCTGCTTTGCAAAGATAACCATGGGACCAGAAAGGCGACTACACACACGAACGGAGATAGCGGCTCCGAGGGGGGACCCAATAAAATGGAGCAAATAAAATCAACAGATCAAAAACATCCAACAAATGAAACCACATGCAAACAGGACGCTAGCACGGAGAACCCGTTCAGGCAAAAACCGCTGTTGGAAAGAACACCGATAAAACAAGTCACCGATTGCGGGGGGATGCAGCAAACCCCAGAAACACTGTCAAAGTCAACATCACAGGTTAAATCACCGGAGACAGACCACAGACGGACTAACGAACGAAAGAAGGCAGAGTGCGTTGTGCAACCTGGCATCATTGCGGCCTTTGGGCGCAGTAGAAGGACTATACGCACCCCGGAGCGCCCAGTGTAAGACGTACACAATCCGGATCAAGCTGCGACACCAACAGAGGCCAGTGTAAGACTGGGGGAGGGAGAAGTTTTGCCGTTGGCCGACGCCACTTCAAACGCGACCCAAGCGGTAGAAGCAAAAGGGCTAGGAAACGGGGGCCTCTCCCAAGAGGTGGCGCCGAATAACACAATCGCCCTTGACCGCGCCGAAGAGGAGGGGCTTACTCGGAAAGCGGGGAATATCGTCAAACAACTGAGGGCTGCCTGTGAAGTGCAGAAAAACATAGGCAAGAGTGTCAAGAATGGCATTCTTGAACTGGAGGAGCTTTTTGGCCGCATAACGCACTACAGGCGGAGGTGGCTTGCAACCAAAAAGCACCAAAAAGACACACTCTCCCTCGAGGCATCAGTGGGTCCTAGCAGCAGCAAAAGAATGGCCGGTAGCCCAATTGAAGGCGACCGTGAGAAAAGGAGGAAGGACGAGACCATAAACGAAGTTGACACTCCAGGCGAGAAGTTTCATGTGGTGCGAAACAAGGCAGCAAAAAAAGCGGCCAAAAAGCTACTCCCAGAAAAAACAGACAAAGAGCTCAACCACGAAAAGAACAAAGAACCCCCCGATATACTGCAGAAAACAACAAGCAAACCGCGGCGCAAACCCTTGCGAGGGGCACTGCTTATTAAACCAACTAAGGGCTGAACCTACGCAGATGTCCTCCGTGAAATTAAAGGAGCGGTCAAGCCAGACGACACCAAAACTGCCATCGAAGCAGTTCGACCAACCCGGACCGGTGGCTTGCTGGTGGAATTCGGGCCAGAGGCCACAAACAAAGATGCATTCCATGACGCGGCTCAAAAGGTTCTTGGAGATGCGGCAACCATTGCCTCGCTCGAACCAATGGCCACCCTGGAAATCAGGGACCTCGACTGCGTCACGGACAAAGCTGAAGTAGAGGATGCCATTAGGAGGGAGTTCCCCAGCTTAAGTGAAGTCAAGGCAAGATTGACACGTGAAAACACAAGGGGGCAACGCATGGCTATTGTCGAACTAGCTGATAAAGACGCCCAGCAAATCCTGGCGAAGGGCAAAATTAAGATAGGTTGGGTGATCTGCAGGATACGGAGAAGAGCGATCCCTATCCGCTGCTTCAGATGCTTCGAATACGGACACACCGCGTATGGCTGTAGGGGACCCGACAGGAGATCTCTGTACTACAAATGTGGTGAAACGGGGCACAAAAGGAAGGAGTGCACGAACGAGGCAAAATGCATTCTTTGCAAGGATGCTAAGCTAGCACCCGGCGATCTCAAACATGAGCCGGGGACAGGGAGATACTGGGTTTTCAAGGAGGCCCTAACTAAAGCCAAAGCGATACTCAAATGATCCGTATCCTGCAGGTCAATTTGCACCGAAGCACAAACGCCCAGGAACTACTTGAGCAGTTTGCGAGGGATAAGAAAGCTGACCTCCTGTTGCTGAGCGAGCAACATCATAACAAGGACTCGCAAGCGTGGTACCCTGACAAATCTGGTACCTCGGCCATCTGGGTTCGAGACAGCGCCCGCCTTCAGGTGCAGGGCCATGGACGCGGGGATGGTTTTGTGTGGGTACGGTGTTCAGGGATAACATATTTCAGTGTTTATCTGACGCCCAACGAGGCAATGCGATCTTTTCGAACCAAACACGATGCCCTGGAGGCCACATGCTGGTCGGGGGAGACTTCAACGCTAGAGCCATTGAATGGGGTATACCACAATTCGACCCAAGGGGAAAGCAAATCTTGGACATGGCGGCCAGAACAGCGCTTTTTGTCCTAAATACTGGTAATACCCCTACTTTCCGCCGCTGGGGTTGCGTAGGAACCATACCCGATGTGACACTCGCTTCGGAGTCCCTGGTACCCAGAGTACACAACTGGCGAGTACTAGAGGACTACTCGGCAAGTGATCACCAGTATATAGCTGTTGAGATTCACGACAGTGCCACTCTGCGTGCATATGCCCAAACTTCAATCCCCGGATGGAGGACTGGGAGGATGGACGTTGAGAGGTTTGCTGACGCGCTTACGGCAGGCGCACCGTTGCTGGGAGCTCCGCCAGGGAGTGGAGGGCCTACAGCCAAGGACTTGGTGAACTCAACTATGAGTACCATCATAGCTGCTTGCGAGTCTTCCATGCCCCGCCGGAGACCCCGACATGGTAAGCCTCCAGTATACTGGTGGTCAAACGAGATCGCCGAACAAAGAAGCGAGTGTCACAAACTTCGGCGAGAGGCCCAGCGGGCGCGAACACGGGAGGAGGCAGACACTAGGCTAGCAGCATACAGGTCCAGCAGGAAATATCTTCGCAGGCTTATTAACAAGAGCAAGGCCCGATGCTGGCAAGACCTCGTGGACGATGTAAATAGGGATCCTTGGGGCCTTGGCTACAAGCTGATCATGGGGAAACTTGGTGCCCTACGGAAGCCTTGTATACATGACGCGGAAAAGATGGACGCGATAGTGCGGAGACTCTTCCCCGCCCATCCCGTCCGTGCTGACGCTGTCCATGGTGAAACAGCAGTCGAGTGCCCACTCTTCACAAAGCTAGAACTGGAGGAGGCAGTCCTCTCCCTGAAAGCGAGGAAGGCTCCAGATTCAGATGGTGTTCCAGCTGAGGTTTTGCAGCTCGTCTATCACCATTGTCCTGACTTGCTGCTCAGCACATTCAACGCTTGCCTACGGGACGGGGTTTTCTCGGTACGATGGAAGGTGGCGAGGCTCGTGCTGGTCAGCAAGGGGAAGGGAAATCCTGAATCGCCGTCTGCATACCGCCCGTCATGCATGCTAGACACGGCTGGGAAAGTGCTAGAGAAACTCATCAAGGGAAGACTCACTGACGCGATTCGTGCTGCTGGGGACCTATCTCCTCGGCAGTACAGCTTTAGAGCAGGACGTTCTACCATTGATGCGATTGCAGAGGTGGTGAACGCGGTCCAAAAGGCAGAGGCATATAGTCGCACCAAGCGACGGATCGTCCTGTTGGTGACACTCGACGTCAGGAATGCCTTCAACTCCGCTAGATGGGTGGATATTCTGGATACGCTGGAAAACTCTTTTCAAGTTCCAGAATATCTAATGCGGCATTTGAGGAACTACCTAAAGGACCGAAGCCTGCTCTACGACCCGACACAGGGCCAACGAAGGATGGAAATTACATCGGGTGTTGCCCAGGGATCTATCCTTGGTCCGGACCTGTGGAACGTGTCTTACAATGGGCTACTGAGACTTGAGATGCCAGATGAGTCGCGCTAGGTCGGCTATGCGGATGATGTTGCGGCTCTGGTCGCTGGACGCACCGTTGAACAAGCGCAACTTAGGCTAGGTATGCTAATGCGCCGAGTGAGGGACTGGATGACTGCTCACTGGCTCAGTTTAGCACTGGAGAAAACCGAAGTGGTGATCTTGACAAAAAAGAGAATCCCTAGAGTAATGATTATCAGTATTGGAGATATACAGATCGAATCGAAGCCAGCGGTGAAGTACCTAGGGCTACTGATCGACTCGAAGATGAGTTTCTCTGAGCAAATCAGGGCAACGGCTGAGAAGGCTGCTTCGGGAATATCGGCCCTGAGTCGATTTATGGCCAACGTAGGGGGACCCAGCCCATCAAGAAGATGCCTCTTGATAAATGCTGTAGGGTCAGTGCTACTGTACGGAGCAGAGGTATGGGGCGACGCTCTCAGCAAAGAGGTATACCGAAAACGTTTGGCACAGGTATAGAGAAGAGGAGCACTGAAAATCGAATCTTCGTATCCAGCAGTCTCCAACTCGGCGGTGAGAGTGATTGCAGGCATGATACCTGTCGCCCTCCTTGCTAGAGAGCGCCGCGCTATTTACCTGCGCCGAAACGAGGATGCGAGGGAGATCGTTGTCCGCGAGGAGAGACAACGCTCGCTCAACGATTGGCAGCAGTCTTGGAGGAATTGCACGAAGGGAAGGTGGACTGCGCGCCTCATCGCGGATGTGAGACCGTGGCTAAATCGAAGGCATGGTGAGACTGACTTCTATCTGACCCAGCTTTTGAGTGGGCACGGGTGTTTTCAGTCTTACCTGCACAAGATCGGCAAGTCACGGTCTCCCGATTGTCGGTTTTGCCCAGGAGAGGAGGACAATGCCTGTCACACATTTTTCGCGTGTACCAAATGGGCCAGGCTGCGAAGGGAACTCTACAGGGAGACGGGAGAGCTCACCCCGGATAATATAGTTGCGGTGATGCTCGAATCGGTTGACAAATGGAACCAGGTGGCACATTATGCTCGGGCAGTCCTAAAATATAAAAGGGAATCACAGCAGCCGGAGGCACTGGGGCTGGAGGATCGCTCTTCTGGCAATTCCTCTTCCCCTCTCCCCTCTCGCTAGGAAAGGGACTCCCCAGCTTGAGGGCGCCCCACAGCGTAACAAAACGAGACCTGGCCCGAAGTAATGTGTCAAACGGTTCCAGGCTAGGTTCTCAGATTGACAGGGGAGGTGTTTAGTGGGTAGTCCAAAGGTATCCTCCATGGGAGTCCCACACTGCCAGACTCGGCGGGCATAAATGCCTTCACCTCCCTACCACAAAAAAAAAGAGCTGTAAACAAGAAGCATCAGTTACTCCAAGATACCAGACACATAAGCTAAATGATAGCTCAGTAACGTCTACATGCATGTGTAGCGCCGCAAATTCGCAACCGCAATGTACAAATGTAAATTCTCTCTCACTGCGACATACAAAGAAAAGTTCTGGAGCATTCGACTACGATACGTCGAGGCGTACGGATCGAGCAAAACTCGAAGTGTAAGACCATCATTTAAATAAACTCCATTAAATATGGCCAACGAAGAATTCCATGACGTAGTCAGCTGTTCAAACAACCCAGTGAACACCGACATAAACGTCATGCAAGACGCAACAGGGGTTTAAGCCATCACGTGTAAGTTGCCATCATTTTGGCAGAGCAAACCGGAATTGTGGTTCACGTGTGTGGATGCGACGTTCCGAGCATGCAGAATTACAAGCGGCGCAGCTCGTTTCGACAAAATTGTCTCCGAAATGGAATTTTCAATCATTACGCAAGTTACGGACTTAATAGAATCACTGCCTGCCACCGGCAAATACGAGACCTTTAAGGCAAGGCTATTGTCTGTATTCGCAATTAGTGACCACGAGCGCATCAGACAATTGATGCACGACTTTGTATTCGAGGAACAGCGTCCATCACAATTGCGAGCGCAATTGCAATCAGCGGCAGGAAACGACATGTCCGACACCATGTTGAAATCTTTATGGCTTCAACGCCTTCCCACGCAAACACGAGCGATTCTCGCAGCATCACAGGTGAAAGAGTTAAGCAAACTTGCGGCGGTGGCAGAAAAAATTGCTAGTAGCTGCGCAGATGGCAATGTAGCGCAAGTAATTAATTACGATAATGCACACCTCGCCACAAATTACCACGATGAATGCATTACCCCACAAAGGATGGAAGGCAGAGCTGAAGTGTATCCGCAATCTTATCAGTGCTGCCATCCAACACGACAGGCGAATACCACACCAGTTACAAGAAAGCCGGACACGAAATGGTGTTACTATCATAGGAGATGTGCACTGTCGTCCCCCCTGCAGTTTTCGTGTACCACCAGCAGAAAACTACTCGAATCATTAGGTGACGGCTAATGATTCTCGTCAGAGTCGCGTAGAAATATGAGACCCGAAATCAAAAATTAAATTTTTAATCGACACGGAGGCTGTCTCGGTCCTCCCAGTTAACGCAATGCACAAGATACGCAAACGCGGTGTGCACAGATTGTACGCCGCAAATGGCACACCGACAGATACGTTTGTAAAGACAACGCTAAATGTTCACTCGGCCTTCAGCGTCAGTACCTATGGCAGTTTCATATCACACAAGCAGCACACCCTATATTGGGGTCTGACTTCCTAAACCACTTCGGACTACTAGTGGACATAAGAAACAAACGACTATGTGATCCTGTCATAAAAATTGCAGTGGCGGGTCGGATCAGTGCGATGCTAGACGAGTCTATATCGAACATCAGAAGAAACTCGCAACACGACGATATACTCAAAGATTTTCCGAGTATAACAAATCCGGCCATTAGAGCCAAATTGACTACTCACTCGATGCATCACCACATCATACCTAAGGGACCGCCAATATCGAAACGCCCTCGAAGGCTGAACCAGGAGAAATTAAAGGTGGCCATAGCAGGAATTCAGTTCCTACAAAACATAGGATTATGTCACCCATCAAGCAGCCCGTGGGCGAGCCCACTGCACCTCGTAAAAAAGAAAGACGGTACGTGGAGGACGTGTGGGGACTACGGACGACTAAAACTCGCCACCGTGCCAAATAGTTCGATCTTCTTAAGGCATTTTATCGGTCTTTTTAAAGCATTATATCACATTCCAGTTAATGAAGAGGACATCCCAAAAACAGCGGTAACGACACCATTCGGCCTATTCGAATTCACTGCAATGACGTTCGGCCTACGGAATGCAGCGCAATCTTTCCAGGGATTCATGGCCCAAGTACTTCAAGGTCTGGACTTCTGTATTTGCTACGTCGACGACATCCTGGTCGCTTCCGAGTCAGAAGAACAACACAAGAGGCACCTTTGCTTGGTCTTTGAACGCCTCGCCGAAAACGGTCTGAGAATTAATGTTCCAAAAAGCTCGTGAGGTGTAGCAGAGATCGAGTACCTGGGCCTCGCGTTCAATTAATCCGAGACTACAAAAAACCCAAGACAATCGCAGCCCTCCGTCGTTTCCTGGGATGCATCAATTATTACCGACGCTTCATCCAAAATGCTGCGAGTTTACAAGCGCGGTTAAATAATTTCTTCTCATCGTCAAAGGAAAACGGTAAGGTACCCAAAGCGTAGACAGTAGAAACTTAAGAAGCATTCCAGAATTTCAAAGAGAGCCTGGCCCACGCTGTGTAACTTGTTCACTTTCAGGCAAATAAACCACCCAGATTGGCCACAGACGCGTCAGACGTAGCGGTGGGCGCGGTTCTAGAGCAACTGCAAGCAAAAAAAATGGCTACCACTTGCTTTCTTCTAAAGGAAATTATCCAAAGTGGAAACAAAATATAGCATTTATGATCGCGAGCTGCTGGCCATATACAGCAGCATCCGCCATTTTTGCCACTACGTAGAAGGCGCATCGTTTCACATCCTCTCAGACCACAACCCGCTCAGCCACGCATTCACGCAACTGTCAGACAAGGCTTCGCCACGGTAACTCCAACATTTAAACTTTATAATGCAGTTCTCTACAGACATACGATACATAGCCGGAACTGCTAACAACGTCGCAGACGCATTATCATGAATCGAGGAGATTACCGTACCAGCTACAGTGGACCTGGAAGAATTGTCACGTGAACAACAGACGGATAAGGAGCTACAGGAATTACTACAAAGCAATACCACGTCACTCATCTTACAACGTATCAGCATGGGTGATAATCTACAAGTAATAGTTAACACAACACTAGCGAATGTTCGGCCGTTTGTTTCAGCAGGATTGCGTAGAAAAGTCTTTGAGATCTTTCATCATCCATCACATTCAAGTGGCCGAGCAACGTGCAGATTCATTGCGAAAAAATTCGTCTGGACAAATATGAAAAGCGACATTCGAATATGAGCACGAAGCTGTATACCATGTCAGCGATCGAAAGTTGGCCGCCACCAAAAAAATTCGTTGCAGGAGTTTCCAATGCCAGAGGAACGATTTCAGCACGTACACCTAGACATTATTGGACCATTGATCCAGTCTCAAGGATATAAATACTGCCTTACAGCAATTGACCGATTCTCAAGGTGGCCCGAGCCAATACCGCTGACCAACCAAACCACCGAGACTGTTACGCAAGCATTTTACAACAACTAGGTTGCTCGTTTTGGTGTGCCGCAAACAATAACAACAGATCAAGGCACTCAATTTGAGTCCTCGCTGTTCAAGGCGCTTACCCGGTTTATGGGATGCAATCGTACCAAGATATCACCCTATCACCCTGCTTCTAACGGACTCATCGAGCGATGGCACCGCACGCTCAAAGCAGCAATCATGTGTCACGAGCAGAATCCAGCCTGGCCACAAATACTGCCCACGGTATTGCTGGGATTACGTGGAACGGTCAAAGAAGACCTCGAAGCATCATGTGCCGAGATGCTGTATGGAACTACATTCAATTTTCCTGGAGAATTAATCATACCACAGCAGACAACCATCGAGCCACATGAATCCCTACGTAAGCTGTGAGAGACCATGATGCAGATGCGCTCTTCAGCTACAGGGCAACGCAATACTCAAACGCTATTTATAAACAAAGGTCTTAAATCTTGCTCACACGTCTTCATGAGAATCGACGCAGTTAAGAGACCTTTGACTCAGCCGTATTCAGGACCACACAAAGTTTTAAAAAGAATTAGTGACGTCTTCTACGCAATCGACATCAATGGGCACATTGCCAACATTAGCACCAAACGGCACAAACCCGCCTTTATCGAATACGTACGTGAACCTACATCGCACGACAAAGAGAAGGTTCCAAGCAGAGAAGCGCCGCAAAGGACAACAGCGGATAATATGTTGCCCACAACATCACCATTGTCAACAGCAGCTGATATCATGACACCACAATCAACTCCAGCCGGATCACAAACACCAACTCCAAGAACAGCAAATCCAAGAGTCATACCGCCAATAAATACTCCGGCAGCAGGTTTGAAAAGATATCCAGCCAGCAGGAAGCTACATTCGCTTTTAGCTGAAACCAGAATAGTAGCTCCATTCGCAGCGGCAAATGACAAGAGGCCTCCCGAATCTAACTCAGTTAGGTTTTTGTAAAACGGCACTGCTACTTGTGAATATAGTCGGCTGATCGTGACATTCCATCCATAAAGAATGTCACTTGGGAGGGAGTGGTGTAGCGCCACGAATTTGATACCGCAATGTACAAATGTAAATTCTCTCTCACTGCGACGCATAAAGAAAAGTTCTGGAGCATTCGACTACGATACACCGACGCGTACGGCTTGAGCAAAACTCGAAGTGTAAGATTATCATTTAAATAAACTTCATTGTGTCATTAAATTAACGTTGAGTATTATTTCATACGCTTGTCTGTACACATGTCAGCGCTGGAAAATTGCATTAACATATCCACGCAGGCGGGAAAAAGAAATGATGACATCAAAATCATGTGGAAGATAATAAGAGATGCAGTAACAGGAGCAACCGAGGAGTTCTTGAGGCACCAGCCAAAGAAAAGTAGGAACGACTGGTACGATGAAGAACGCAAGGAAGAGATTAAAATAAGGAATCAGGCACACAAAAAATATATCCAGCGAACAACTTGGGCCAAGGAAGAACAATCTGTGAAACTGTGAACATTCCAGAAGCAGAGCAACAGGTCCCAGTCTCACCACCAACCAGATACAAAGTACAGGTAGCAATACGGGACCTCAGAAAAACGAATGTTCCTGGAATAGTTAAAATACCAGCAGAACTGCTCAAGAGCGGGGGTCCCCATCTAAATAACCTTCTGCATCGACTAATATGCAGAATATGGTCAAAGACGCAGTTACCAGATGACTGGCGAAAAAGTATAATATGTCCAGTATACAGAAAAGGGGACAAGCTAAGGTGTGAAAATTATAGAGGGATCGCTCTGCTACGAACATCTCATAAAATGCTCTCCAAAACCATAGAAAGCAAATTGAACTCTTACTATGAAAGTATTATAGGAGAGTTTCATAGAGGTTTTCAAAGTGGATGGTCTAAAATAGACTAAATATTCCCAGCAAAGCGGGTACTCGAAAAGGGTTGGGAATATATTATCGATATGCACCAACTCTTTGCAGACTTTAAGCAAGCATACGACAGTGTTGGCAGAAATGCGCTGTACAAAATAGCACTTGACTTTGGGGTCCCAACAAAACTGATCCGCACGGCCAAGGTCACGATGCTAAGCACAGAGATCAAATCAAGGTGAACGGTGAACTAACGAACAACTTTATTGCGGAATCAGGCTTAAAATAAGGAGGTGGACTTGCCCCAAAGCCCTTTTATATGGTGCTGGAATACGTTCTCAGGTAACATCAGCTGGAACCTTGGGTACACAAATGTTCAAGCCCACACCATTGGTAGCATATGTTGATGGCGTCAATATTACGGCACGTTCAATCTCGGATGCCAAAGAAGCATTTCTGAGCCTAGGATCTATAGAATAATAAAATAATAAAACTTAACTTAATTCATATTTCAAACGAGGAAGAGAACTCCAGTTCAACAAAATCTGACCGTAGGCGACTCAAACTTTGAGATTGTGGGTAATTTCATTTATCTTGGAGCCAACCTGAATAGAAGAAGCGTTGAAAAGGACACAATTGAACGCCGTATAAACGACGTGAATAAGCCTTTTAATCCGTACTTTCCATTCCAAGGTTCACAGTTGTGCACAGGGAAATAAACTCCGCATTTACAAAACACTAGTCAAATCTGTGCTGTCATATGGAAGTGAAACATAGACCCTGACGAGTGAGTCCGAAAAGGCTGTGGACACATTCAAAGGCAAAGTGCTCCAGAAAATTTACAGCCTAGTTATACAAGGAACAGAGTGGAAACCATGTTTCAATGATGAACTACTAACTAACTTACTATGAACTATTTGACGGTCTGCACGCATGGAGCACAACCCACTTCCCAAAAGCACATTAACGGGCAGAGCACTAGGTTTGTGTTCAGCAGAAAGACTGAGGACTCAACGGGAAGACACGATAGAAGCGGAGATCAGATCGTGGCTGGGGGGTGAACACCTAACGGACAAGGTCATAGAACCAATATTATTCTTCTTCTTCGTAGCACTACAGCCTCTCTCAGGCCTTCGTTCTCTTCTCTGCAAAAAGCGCCTCCAACTGTTTCAGTCCATTAACCGCACCAATGAACTGTCCTCGTCGATCAGGTCAAACCAGCATTTACTCTGTTTCCTCACTGGTCTCCCAACAAACACCTTTTTGGGTACCCGTTGTTCGTCCATACGATCCATGTGGCCAGCCCATTGCAGTTTCTGCGGTCTTACAATTGTTGAGACCTGCAGCTTGTCGAAAATTTCATAAAGTGCAGGGTTGTATCCAATTTGCCATTGGTCACCATCTAGCTTCGCCCCGAAAATTCGTCTCAAGACCCGTCCGCCGAATGCGTTTAACAGTTTTTGGATGCTTGGGTTAGGGTCCATATTTTGCACCCATAGCCTAGCGCAGGCCTTATCAGGGATTCGTTTAATTGGAACTTTGCCATCCTATGTATGCAGCTGGTCTTCAAGATCGTCAAAGCTGAATGAAAAATTTTATTTGTAACCGGTTCTCGTTATTTTGGCTCCTAAATATACAAATTTGCTCACATTCCTAATACTGTTTTCGCCAAGTGTAGCGAGACTTGGGGGGTTGCCGACGTCATTGTTAATTTGGTAAGACGGGCCAATTTGGCTAGTATGCTAAAGCAAACATTATTCGGTACTGTATGTCACGATACATACTGTCGTATGCTTGCATGAAGTCAACGAAAATTTGGTGTACGTCTATGTTGAACTGCCAGCATTTCTCAGGTAGTTGTTTGGATAGTGAACAGTTGGTTTATTATGGTTAGTTATTCTGTTTATTTGATATCCATTGGCCAATTTTTTTTTCTTGATTGCTGCAATATAATTATGTTTTAAACTAAGCTCTGGCAATCTTCTGTAAGCTAATAAGGAGGCCTTCTAGTGGAGCTCTCGTCGTCGACGGCACGGCGAAAAAGAACCTGCGCGGCATTCATACGGTCTTTCCTTGGTGCATCAAGTAACTTTCCCAATGATTCCACGTGACCTTGCCTTTTTCCGCTGAAAATTGCAGTAAATTAATCTTAACAGAAACTTCTTCTTTATCTTTTCCAATCGTTTCCAACTCTGCTGAAGTTTTCGTGGATTTTCAATGGCTGGACTTTACTGAGTGACGGGATTTTTAGATAAGTAGTGCTTTTATGTTTTATACTTATGCAAGATACTTTGTGCCCATTTTTTAGGGTTTTGTAAAATAATTTTACAAAATCCTGCTAAAATCGCGCCTGTCTGTCCGCCCGTCTCTCCGTCTGCCCGTCCGTCCGTGGGTCACAGCACTTTTTCTCGCAAACGGTATAAGCTACAAACATAAAATTTTGCACATAGGTGTAAAATGATGCCCTCTTCAAAGTTTCACTACACAAAAAATTTTACAAGGTGCTTAAGGGGGTCTCCCCACATAGGGAAGTGGCCCCCGAAAAAAAATTCATCAAAGGTAGTCGATATGGGTATTAAATAAAAGGTCTTGATGAGCAATTTACAAAATAGGGCTTAAAGTGGTATTTTTTTACTTTCGGGGACGCACAGGAAGGAGAAATACGCAAAAAATTTGTGAAATCATTACTTGATCAAATTAACCTATGGATGTCATGTGTCAAATGCATCTTCGGCGAAGAGCAGCCCGCTACAAAAATTTGCTATTCAAAGGCTCGAAACGGTATTTGCGGCCAAAATTTTCACTGAGTCCCTCGACAATCAGCTGGCTCCTATCCTATCAGACACATGGCTGAAAACAAGCAACGAGCTCTGGATGGTAGTGAAACTGGCTATTAGGACTGTGGCAGAACAGACCATGGACATCAAGCTCAGCGCAGCAGAAATTACTGGTTTGATGATGAGTGCAAGAATGTGGTTGACAAAAAGAATTAGGCATACAAACAATACAATCCTAGGTTAGGGATAAGAACATTATGAAAATCTCAGAAGAGTAGCGAATAAGATAATGAGAACTGCCAAGGCCTGGCTTGGGCTGTCGCATCATAGATATTGGAGATAAGTCCTTACATGTTAGGTTGTATATGCCCCTGTTGTTGTATATTGATGTTTTATTCAGTTGTGGTTTCAATTGGTTTTCAATGTTTTTGTTATTTTCGAGCACTATTTGTACTTTGTAGTTCTTAGGTAATGTTTTAATTATTTGTATGTCTCTTTGCCTTCGTATGCTAACGCAATCGACTGTTGGTGATTCTTGTGCATTTCAGTCAGCTGCCGCTCCAATTTTTGGTTGTTCTATAACACGAGCTTGTCAATATAACATTGTTTGTATCCATTATTACTTGCTTTTCTGTAAATGACGTTTACTTCATTTGATTAGTGAGTAGGAGTCATGGTCATGGAGCAGAGTCTCTGCGCCATTAAATTGTACACTACTAGTTTATGTTGTGCAGAGTAATTAGATGTTACGTGTGTAGTATAATCATTTGTGGTTGGTTTTCTGTGTATTTTGTAGTCTGATCGTGTTTGTTCCCATGTCACGGTAAGGTTTATATAGCTAGTATGTCCGTATGATTATTATTTCATAGAGAAATGTAGATTCGAGTGTATTTCATTCATATGTGTTTGCAAGTAGTTCATGTTGTTTATTTTCATGTAAATTAATAATTATTAAGCAGTCATCCACATACCCTTTGGCCAATGTTACATAGAATCTTTCGTAGTTTTAGGTCCAAAGACTTTTTCCAGAGATTGCAAGAATATTTTTGACGATATTGAGGACATCAGATTCCCATACTCAAACCTTCCTTGGAAATGTATGTGTTATTATTGAACCTGAAAAAGTTCTGCTTGATTATGATCTTTATGAAATTGAGTAGTTGATCTGGGATCCATCGGCTGTTATTGAATGAAAGTTTTTCTTTGAGCATGGTCAGTCTTACATTGACGGATGTAAGCGTGTAGAGGTTGGTGGTATCTAGTGATAAAATTTGACATGTCAAAGAGGTGGTTGAGTTCGCTAGATCACGTTTGTTCTTTAATGTGTATTTGTCGTCAAGGTGTTTGAAAGTTACCAAGTACCGTGCTAATTGGTATGCAGGAACTGGGCTGTAATTGACGACAAGTCGGATAGGAATATTGGGTTTGTGGACTTAGTTTGTGCTTTAAGGGGTGGTGCTGATGTATTTGCATTTATGTAGCAGTGCTTAGTATAAGAAGGAATGATTGGCTGTGATTGTATTATAGAAATACCTAAATCTGAATGGAACTTATCGGTGGGGTCTTTGTTTACTAATTCATATCCGTTGGCGTTGATAAAGTCTGTTGTTTTTTGTTGTTGTCTGTTTTTTAAGTTCACTGTTTTGTATAATTTGTCACGGATAGTATGTTGACCGTACCTTTTTTCGAAAGAGTCTGAATATTTTCTAGCTTTCGTGGAAACCCGACTAGTTCACTCTGTTTACACGCATTCGCTCCACTTTCGCTTCAAAGCCTACTGAAGTAGAAGCCGGAAGCCACAGCGTTTATTATAGGGCAGCTAGTTTTTCAAATACTGGGGACGCCCAAGATTTGGAAAAAGGAGATGAAGGACTATTTATCATGTGTACATTTACTATTCAGCATTCAACGTAATGGCAGATCGACAGACAAATACAAGTGTCTCAAAACTAGATGTGGACAAATGGACAAACGGGAAGGTTCAAAACTAGGTATGGATGGACGGAAATATGCAAGAACTGAATCTATAGTCGGTCAATCGTATATACGCTAAATTACCAGGAGCTACCGTTCATGTTAATAATATTGTTAGGTTACCGACGTAGGTTCTTTGCATGGTATACAAGTAATTCCCTTCCATTCAGTTCAGTAAAGAGGTGCGTCGCTGGTGGGAGTTGCGACGAAACACTTCATCCCTTCTCTAAACTCGGTGGATGGAGATCGTATTTTAATGTGCTTTGTTTGTTCGCCCTGCGTTCCTTATCACTCCTAATTTTTTGCGGGGCTCCAGCGATGGATCCTGGAATGTTAGATCACTAAACAACTCTTGCGCTGTTGAGGACGATTTTTAACAAACCAGCCAATATTTATTGAATATACTAGCAATCCAGGAAACGAACTGGACTGGAAGTGATAATCATGATATGAGTCACACACAATATTCAAAAGTAAGAAGAATGCTGGAAAGCGAGAAGCCGTAGTGGCCTTCATTGTGGATACCAGTCCATGTTCCCATGTTCAAACCTCAGTGGCGGCTTCAAGTCGGAGCTTCTGATGCTGCTGTCGGACTATCAGCCCACCCAGCTATGATGGATACTAATTTAAAAATTTGGTAACAATCACATGATTGAGCGTTATATTGACCATATCACCTCGAATTCCGTTAGGGTCATGGAATAAGATACCCTAACAATACGGATACGACGGATTATTATTATTGTTCATTGTGGATAGGGAGTTCAAATCGCATGTTACACAATTTGAGGCAGTTAATGGACGAATGTGTGCGATCCGAATAAAACCGAAGTTCTTCGATTTCTGGCTGATAAATGTACATGCCTCGACCGAAGAAAAGGACGAAGAAGCAAAGGATATGTTCTACAATCACCTAGAAAGACTAGTCGGTTCATTGCCTACAAATAACACAAAAATAATTCTGCATGATTTCAACGCTAAAGTTGACTATGAGCTATCTCATGGGGGAAAAGCTGAAAGATATAGCCTCCACGATGAAACATATGACAACGGCCAGTGCCTGATTAAATTTGCATGTAGTAGAAACTCACTCATATGTATGACTTGCGGCCCACATCGACGCATACATAAAATTAGTGTTGCACAAATGCAAGACCAAGACGAGACTGGTAAAATCAAATGCTTACGAGTATGTTCTCGGTAACTGACCGTTAGCTAATCATTCACTTTTGTATGACAAATTCATAAACGTTCCATAGATCAAGGTGCTACGTTAACTCTACTTACATATGAATATGTTGTTCATAATGAAAATGTAACAAGTTAAATGATTTAGTAAGTTACAAACATACGTGTGTTTTTGTAATCGTTTTTTTAAGGTCAAGTTCTTAATTGATTCGTTTTCATTGTAAACGTTTTTTCAGAACAAATCCTCATCTCAGTAATAATGCACTGAATAATAAATCACTCATCGATTACGGAACTAATAATATGATCTAAGATGGTTAATATCATTGCAATTATAAAATGACGTCATTTTTGTGACCGATAATGTAAAAGTCTTATTTAATCTGTAATATGAAAACGGTGGCGCAGGCAAACACATACAAATATTTGTTAAGCAGCTCTAATGCATGCTAATTGATTGTTATAGAACATCAATAATACATTAAAAAGGCAGCCGGTAACATATGAGTTCCAATAGATGAATGAAGTAAATTAAAATTCTACACAAGATATATGATTGAATGCAAACAAACCTTTTCGGTTGGTAGTTCTAGCTATCGCTGAGAAACGATTTCAAATCACGTTAACAATAACGCAGAGATAATATGATCCTTTCTTCCCCAACAATGGGACATTAAATGCCGAGAAATGTTAATAAATGTAAATACATCTACGGCTACTTACACTTCCTTTATGGGGACGTAAGTGCGTGAAGCCGAATCTTCTGCGCCCGATAACGGAATCGAAGTAATAACAATGCTGCCGTAATGGAGGTTGGACGATGCGCCCAATAGAAAATCTCAAAATGTTTTGAAACCTGCAGACGGGCCTCGGAATGGATTGGACTCACGGCAAAAACCTCGCTAACGGAAAAAGGACTATGGCATTGGATCCTGAAATATTAGATCGCTCAATTACTCTGGCGCTGTGAAGGACCTTTTACAACAGGTCAGTCAATATACAATGTATTAAAAATACTGGCAATTCAGGAGATGAACTAGACTGAAAATGATATTTAAGACATGAGATCGCGCACAATGTTCAAAAGTCGAAAATCTACTGGAAAACGAGAATTCTGAGTGGCCTTAATAGTAGGCAGGGAGTTCAAATCGCACGTTACTGATTTCAAGGTGGCCAATGAACGGTTCTGTGCCATCCATTTACAAGCGAAATTCTTCAAAACCTGGCTGAAAAATGTTCACGACTCGAACGAAGAAAAGGGCGAAGAAACGAAGGAAACGTTCTACAATTAAATGGAAAGACTAGTCGACTCATTGCCTACAAACGACACAAAAATCATTCTGGGTTATTTCAAGGCTAAAGTTGGCAATCAGCTATTTAATCGGGGAACAACTGGTGGATATATCCTCCACGATGAAACAAATGACAGCGGCCAGCACCTGATTGACTTTGCATGTAGCAGAAATTCGCTCATACGTTTGACATGTCGACGCATTCATAAAATGACCTGGGTATCACCGGATGGCAACACACAAAACCAGATCGATCATGTTCTAATCCAACAACGTTGGGCCTCGAGCATACTTTACGGGCGTATATACCAAGAAGCCAATTGTAACTCAGATCATTACTTGATCAAATTAATAAATCGATGTCGTATGTTAAAGGCATATTCGACAAAGACAAGCCCACTTCAAAAATTTGACATCAAAAGGCTGCAAATGGCGTCAGTGCCCAAAACTTTCACGGCGACCACCTTTGACAACCAAGTGGCATTCATCCTATCAGACGCATCGTTAAAGACGAGCGACGAGCTCTGGATGCAAGTGAATGCAACTATTAAGACCATGGCAGAACAGACAATCGCACATCAAGCTCGGCGCAAAAGAAAAAAGTGCCAGAAGGCGTTAGATAAAAAAGATCAGCCGTACGAAGAATACGTAGGTCGGAAAACCAGAGCGACGAGAGAACACTATGATAATCTCAGAAGAGCAGTGAATAAGATATTTGGAATTAAGAAAAACATAAACAATGACGACCAATTGAAAAGCAAAGATATAAGTTTAGCGAGCAACAACACAATCCAAGCATACGAAGTAGTAAAAAGGCTGAAACGTGATTATCAGTCCAAAACCATGCTCTATCGTGATGACATCGACAATATCATTGCTGACGAAATTAAGATTTAAGAAAGATGCGCATCATATTTCAAGAACCTCCCTAATTCTCCATAGAGCTCCAGAACATTGGAGCCGTGAAATATCAGCAGAGAGCTTCCATAAGCTCCACCAACTCTGGATGAAGTTTGTTCCATCATCAAAGCCTAAAAGAATAATAAAGCGCCGGGCATCGATGAAATTCCAGTGAAGCTCATCAAATATGGTGGCAGCAGTGTCCATGAAGCTATTCACAAAGTCATCCAGCATGTTTGACAACAAGAACACATGCCTAAGAGTGAAGCCAATCAATTATATTCACTATTCACAAAAAAGATGACAAGCTACAGTGCGAAAATTATAGAGGCATATCACTCCCATGTCCGGCGTACAATATTTACAAAGATCTTAGAAAATAAAATCGGATCATACACCAATAGTATTATTGAAGAGTATTAACGAGATCAACAATAGACCAATTGTTCACATTCAAGCAGGTACTTAAAAAATTCTTGGAGTTCAACATAGACGCACAGCAAATTTTCGTTGACTTTAAGCAAGATAATGCTTTCCTTTGGCATCCCAGCCAAATTGGTCCATCTTACTAAAATGACAATGACGTCGATGACCTCCTAAGTCCGCACCAATAAATCAGGGAGATGGGCTGGCCCCATTGCTATTCAATATTACTATACAGGTCAAGCCAAGTAGTAGCCCTATGTGGATGTCATCAACATGTTGTCACGATCATTAACAACTGCCAAAGAACTCTCCCCGAAAATAGGAAGCGAGGCAGAACTAGTAAACCTACAAATCAATGAGAATGAAACAAAGCCCATGACGCAGTTGAGTAAAAACCCCAAATGCACAAAATATCACAATTGGCAAATACAGTATCGAAAATGTGAGCAAATTTGTGAATTTTAGCACCAAAATTATGCGAAGCGGTAACGAAAGAAACAAATTACGCCGAAGAATACAGCTCGCAAATAAAATATTTTTTTTCAGTTTTGACAATCTTGAAGACCAGCTATACACACAGGAAAACAAAGCTCCAGGTATACAGATCTGTGATAAGACCTGTGTTTTGCTATGGGTGTGAGACATGGACCCTAACTCAAGCAGCCGCAAATAAATTGAACTCCTTTGAGCGACGAGTCCTGAGACGAATATTCGAAACGAAGCTACACGAGGATCAATGGCGAATTTGATACAACCATGAGCTGTATGAAATTTTTGACGAGCCGGAGTTCCCAACGATTGTAAGACTGCGGAAGCTGCAACAGGTTGGGCACATGAATCATATGGACGAATAACGGATACCCAAAGAGGTATTCGTTGGGACAACTGAAGGCCGGAGGGAAACCAAGGAAACGCTGGCATGACATGATTGACGAAGATAGTTCATCGCTGCTCGTATTTTGAAATTGTAGCACGTGGCAACTAGACCGAGTCAGTTGGAAGGGCTATTTGCAGGAAGGAGAGGCCCGACAAGAGCTGTAATGCTACGAAAAGAAGAAGAACAATATGATCCTTATAAAAGGGACTTCATTACGCATCTAGTATCGATTATATAGCCAATATAAAAGAGCAGCATTTCTGCCAACCTACCAAACAATCTACCAAAACCATAATTTTCCTGAGTTAGATCATAAATCATTAGATTAGTACAGAACTAGTTCGAAGGTCATGTAGCTTGAGTCTATCGCTCAATACTAATCGGGTTTTCACATGTTTCTTTGCTGAATCCATCTTGATACCTGCTGAGGAAAACATGAGAGTTGCTAAGCAAGCTACATTTCATGATTTACGTTACGACTTTATTTAATTTCTTCATACATGATATTCTCCACAATCATTAAACCATATATAACCCTCCCATAATATTGTCCATACTCTCAGCAATTAAAAGCCACATAGGTAGAGTAAATAAATATCTCAAAATATGAGCTCTGAGTATAAGAGCTAGCAAATGCGAAATCGTATGTTTCCGTAATCTTAGCGGGAGAGGATATAAAAATGCCCCGAAAGAAAGAACCAACAGAATGATCCCCTAAAGAATACAATAAAATATTCGAGCATCCTTTTTCACCACCGACTAAAATTCAAAACACATGCGAGCGCTGCTCTGCAGAAGGCTAAAACAGCTTATGCAATACATGCTCCTATATTTTTCAAAAAATGTCTAGATCCTGATAGGAAACTATTGATGTACAAAAGCCTCAATTGACGTAGGCTAGTTTTTTGTTTCCCTGTGTGGATGAAAATTTCACCCACCGTAGCTGAAGAGATTCAGATATTGAAAAGAAAAATTATTAGGAAATGCCTTTCCAAATATAGAAGGCCAAATAAAAACTATTTTCGGAATGAAATACTGTACAATATTTTTAAATTGACCCCAATATTGCATTACCTCATTCAGAGCAGTCAAAAATGCCTAGAAAATTGGTCAAACACGCGGAACAGCTGATAAACAATCTTTTCCATCACATCATTTCGCTTTTTGGCTTTGTTCGTATTAAGTTATTATGTGCAGACAATCTATCCGTCAACGCCTCTGCTACGCAACCTGTCCTTAAACCACTGTTTTATACTTACGCTAAAGACCATTAACATTACGTTTTCCTTCAAAAATATCAGTTATAAAACTAATAAAACAAAAAGTTATTATCAAGAACTTATCTCCGCTCATCTTGCTTCAAAACAGAAACTCTTATGCATCCAAAAATTACGCATTGAATTAATTTTTTTTTTTTTGCCTCATCTGCTTTGATATTCAGATACCAATTTGTACCAAGAACTCAAAGCCGTAAAAACAAATATTGTAAATAAAATCTATTCTTACACCTGTGCGAGTCAAATTATAACTTATCGTACAAAAGAAAAATTAAAATTTTTGAAAAGTGGCAATTTATATCTCAACCTATTCTCCTCTTGGCTCGATACAGTTGACTCAGCGAAGCTACAACTTCTTTAAATTGTCTGAAAAATAAGTTTTCTTGAAGTCTGCAAAGTAGGCTTCCGTGGCGGCGATGACCTCCTCATTCGAATCAAATCTGGTGAATACGGTGGAGTCCAATTCGAGTCCAATTCGAAAAATTTGGCTATGACGACGGCGCAGATTTCTGCTATTCGGCGTCAAATTGGCCCAATAACTTGGCATAGTAGAGCTTTATGACCGTTTTGCCCTTTTTCAGGTAGTGGATGCAGATCACACCTTGTGAATCCCAGAAAACGGTGGCCTTCTTCGAAGTACAATTGCCGGGTAAAGTCCAGTATTTTGACTGCTCCTTGATCTCTGATGTGTACCAGTGGAGCCATGTTTCGGCGGTTGTAAAACGATGCAGCAACTCTTTTGGATTGCGCTTAAACAGCATCAAGCACTACTCTGAGTTGGTCTCACGGTTGCGTTTGCCATCTGGAGTGAGCAAATACGGCACCCATCCCGCCGATTCTCACGCCCAAATTTTCAAGCAGAATATATCCCACGTGGGTTTTTGAGATGCCTACTACCTCAGCTATCTCACGTACTTTCAATCGGCGGTCTGCCAGTATGAGCTGGTGGATTTTTGTCACGTAATCATCCGAGGTAGCCATTCATGGGGTACCTGGATCATCAATAAATGACGTGCGACCACGTTGAAACTCGCTGAACCTATTTTTTATGGTCGCCATCGCAGGGGCAAAGTCATCGTACTCGTACACAGCATCCAAGCGCACTTCGATTTCGCTAAGCGATTTCCCTTCCAAAAGCAAGAATCAAATCACCGATCAATATTGCTCTTTCTCCATTTTTCTGAAATCCGCGGGCAGCCCGCTTCCAGACGTGGTCAAAACCAAACTCCGATTCAGCTAAAATTTTGACAGTAGCTATCTATGAGGATATACTACACGATAATGAATCTCTCTTGCGATTAGAGCACCATCGGGCGGTGAGGCTTAGCAGTTATCAGATAGCCCTCGTAAATGACGGGTCACATATGAGAAAGAGTATAAAAATTAAGCTAAGTTAGTTGTAAGCTCTGCTAACTAACCCCGGTCTCCTCTACTCATTTAGTGATAAAAGAGGTAGTTTTCTGAATGATCTTCAAGGAGAGCCTGATGGGTAACTAAGGTGAAGAGATGCTGTTACAGATAAAGTAGAAAGGCATCAACATTATCTCACCCCGAACAACTACCATATCAGTCGCGTGACTCGTTAAACTAAGCAATCCTAAGCCCCACTCGATTATAATTTCGGTTAACACTTCTAATTGTACCCGTGGCAGTAATTCAATTACGAGTACTTGAAGTATTGATTTTTGAAAGATGAAAAAAAAATATAACCATACTGGTAGATTGGTATTTTGCTGCGAAAGTATATGCCACATCAGGTCCGGCGTTAATCGGATAACAACTTAATTTGGAAGGAATGTCTAGGACCACTGGCCAGCAACATTCACATCCTGAAAGGTTCAACATCGTTTGGAGACCGAAAGTAACCTAATAAGACGAGTTGCGGAAATGTACCAACTGACTACAATATTGTGTATCATGACGAAGGATTGCCTGCATTTAAATATTAAGGAGGTAAGTCAACATCCGAAGCATATCAAAACTCTGGCAGTGATAACGACGCCGATGAAGACAACGTAAGTAAAGCGGATAAGAAAGCCAGAAAACGCGAAAAGCTGATTAAAAGTTAAGTCATACAATATCGAACAACTCCGTCAAAGGAGAACGCGAAAAGCGAAAAAGCTTTTACGTTCCTACTACAAAAAAAGGCTAGGGCACATTTTGAACAAACGTGTAACATAATTTTAAACATTATGTGGAATTCTGTTTCGCTTCGATGATTCCCACCATTCTGAATTTCTCATGCTACTCTCATATTGCCGTTGACCACCTGTCACATACATGAGTAAATAAACTTCAATCGGATGAAAGGAACTAAATCCAATAGGTGGCATTTTCCGTCTGTCTATTCTCCAGAACATACGAGCGTAACATTTGGTATCAATTATTTAATTCCCTTGAATCACTTGATACGTTGCGCGCAAATGAACATGGCCCTCGACTAGCTATTTACACAATTTTTAAAAACCGAAAATAATTATATAACAGCAAAATATTCACTTTGCCGGATATTCTCCTTCAGGCGTACTTGGTGGAGCGTCGTACGATCAGTAGCAATAGGCGAATCACGTAATTTAAAGCCTGGAAAAGCACTATTTAAACTCACGCAATTTTTTGCGACATCAATAATTATTGAACAACATTTTTATCTGACGTTACAAACTGTCAGAGAAAATGTTCAGCCGATTCAGCCTTGATTGACGGGACCGCCACCAGAGTGGTTGAAGGTGGAGTGGAAATCACGCTGAGTTTGAGTGAAACCACTCCTCGAGAATAGGAAGAACCACTCCGAACAGGTGGCTAAGCCCGCGACAAAGAACTCGGTCGGAGAGCGGTAAGGTGGCCGTTAGAGAGAGATTATACCTGTATAAAAGTGCCATGAATGACACGCCTCCTCTTTTTTCTTGGGTTAGGCGAATCGAAGGTGGAAAAATGAAGCAACGGTGGATAAGACAGAGGACGAGCATCGGCTGAATTTCGAAAGCAGCGGTAGCAAGGGCGTACAAGACGAATTGTGACATTCTGGAACACTAGAACAAAGTAAAGCGACGAGGACGTATTTTGAGCAGCAAGTGGCAAAGCAATTTGAATAACGTCGACGGAAGCAGCGGAGAAGGGGCCCCTTTATAATTAGTAGACTAGTAAATTTTTCTTTTAAAAACTTCTTCTTTTTCATTCCATTAAAATTCGGAGTTTGAATTAGTTATTCATATAACGAAACCTGAAACAAAAGATGAGTTTGTGTAATTGAAGTTTATTTCATAACGTAATTAAATGTAAATTTCAGAAAAAAGGTAAATTTTCTTTATATAACACAAATGAATTTGAGTTTCAAGTTGTAACGGGTGCGGCTTGGGTGGTTAATCGTGGGAATATTTAAAGTTTAGTGTTAATTTTCAGGGATGTGTGGAGGGTGGCAAATTCTCGAAATGTTAATTTGCCTTTGCACGTCCCGCAATCTTAAACAAGTTGGGTAAACAGACCTACACTCATGTCAGAAGGGTTTTGTATTCAATTTTCAAAATGCAGTCACCAGATTGAATAAAGTCAAGAAGCATGTCAATGACGATTTTATTGGAGAAACTATGAAATTCGAAGATCATACTATTATTAACAAAGTTGAACGAATTCAGACTTCTGAGGTTTTTGTTATTGCTATACTCATAAATATCTCCCTTGATAATTATTTCAGATGTCCATTCGCAAGGGAGGAAACACATTTTTCATGTATTTCCCCCTTGTGCCCCACTGAAGCAAAAACTGACAGTTTAAGAACTGTTTTGGAAAGCTACCATGGAAACCTTCATTTCATACTCATATCGGCTACGTTTGATGAATTTTTTTCAGGAGCCACTCTCCTGTACTGTTCCCATCGATTAATGGCTAATTTTTTCGAATCCTAGAGTTGTTACAAAGCCCTTTTGCTAGGAGCTCTCTCCTGCCTCCTTGACTTGTTTCACTTATGGGTATTAATTGTAGGTACTCATCTTCAGTCATTCATTAAATTAGATTAAGTGTTCAAAGCATGCACCTTAAACGTTGAAGTTGGGAAAAAATAACTCAAAATTATTCAATCTTCGCATTTTAAACAGCCACTATTTGGTTTTACGATTACTTATACTACTGGCTGAACCGATTCTCAAAGATATACATGACACCTATCATTCCTGAAATTTTCATGCAAATCCTAGCAAAACTGTAGTGTCTGAGTCGGTAAAAAGCGCGTGTTGTTCCATAGCCATATGTTGCCATAGTAATACATGCAGCGCATATTGTTCCATAGTAACACAGGAAAAATCAAACCGCTATAACTTCGCTAAATATGATTCAATCTTTATGAAACTTGCAGAGTTAATCAATTTTATAAATAGTCATCTGTGTACTGAATTTTATTGAATTTAAGGGTACCGTTAAGATTTTATTCAAGAAAACATAAAATCGATAAATCATACTATTACTAACAAAGTTGAGTGAATTGCGACTTCTCACGTATTTGTTGTTGTTGTACTCACCAAGGCCTACATTCCTGATTTTTTTCAGATTTTTCGGATTACAGGTGTCCAATCGCGAGGGGGGGGGGGGGACACAAATTTCTCGTGTATTTCCCCTCTCTGTGCGCCCCTTGAAGCAAACTTTGCCAAACTAAGAACTGTTTTGAAAAGTTCTCATCAAGACCTTTCATTTGATACCCATATCGGCTACCTTCAATGAAATTTTTTTTTCGGGGGGTCACTCCCCTACATGGGGAGACCCCCTTAAAAACATTATAAAATTTTTTTACAGTTGAACTTTGAAGAGAGCACCACTTTACACCCACATACAAAATTTGATGCTTCTAGCTAAAATAGTTTCCGAGAAAAACTGCTGTGACACACGGACGGACGGACAGACAGACGGACAGACAGGACGCGATTTTAGAAGGGTTTGGTAAAATTATTTTACAAAACCCTAAAAACGGAAAGTGAAGGGTCTTACTACATAAATCTAGAGAAATTTAGACGAGTCTTATAGTGTTCAAAATATCTTTTGTTCCATCGTTAAGGAGTTCCGAGGAAAGTGTGTTTATTTGTAGCCATTCTAAATTTCTGGCCAAAAAACAGTGCGCTAGGTTGCATGTGTGTTTTCAGTGACATAAAAAGTGTAGTGGTGAACTTACGTTTTTCGTGCTGCGAGAAAGAGAAACTGGTAAGCCGTATTCTTGCTTGGTGGCTTATTAGAGCCTTGGTGGACAAGCGACTGGTGCCCCACGCCCGTCTCCAGACCAGCTGAACCGGGTCCGTAAGCCCTGCAGGAGCACCCTTATTCCTTTTGGGTGTTGCATTAATCGAGCAGTCACACAATCAACTGCTCGAAAACCTTCCTATCTCCTACTTAGAGTTTTGTGGCAGATTTGAACAACTATGTAATCGATTTTATTGGCAAACATATTTTTGTAGAATACTTTTTCGTTTTATTAATCTTATCAAATGTTACTTTTTTTTATCAGTTTTCCTTTTATTAAAATTTAATTGTCTCCCTTTAATTTTATTCGTCATGAGATTTAACTTTTATAGCTATTTAAAATTTTGTTGCGAATACCGGCGTACCGACTATCTCCCATTCGCAACTTCAACTGCCGCCGTAATATTTTCACCTCCCTTTGGGCACTTTTACCTTTTCCTCTATAAATTTATTTATTTTTTTTTTACATTTTTCCATTTTCCCTTTAATTTTTACTCCCCCATCATCACAATACTACCCTTTTCCCTTATTAACAACTACAAAAAAAATAATACCTACTAATAATTTCAATTTTCCCACTAATAACGTTCCATTTATTAATTCCCACTAGCAAAATTTCATTCTATTCATTTTCCCTAACAAAACCTAATTCCTTCCTTAACACTAACTAATTCCATTCCCACTAACAAATTTTATTTTTTTATACTAACAAAAATGAATTCACTGATTCACTAACAAAACTCAATCTCATGCCCAAATGCATCGTTGAAGTTGCTTATGAGATGAATGGGAGATCGACCATCCACGGCACCATTGGCTGCGTCGTGTGTCCTCGATCTTGGGTCTGCTGGAACCCTGAGGTCAAGTTCTCCCGGGCGCACGGAAGTATTCTTTTTGGGGTATCGGCAAAATCAATAGTTTTCGTAATGTGTATGTGACACTTTACATTCAATCAAGCGATTCTTGGGGATGTAAATTGCAATATATGCAAGTCAATGGATACTATTGTGATTGTCGATACGGGAACAAAAAAATGTGTGGGTAGCGGAATCGAAGTGTAATGAACTTCGATTACGTTACCCAGATGCGGCAGCGGTAATTGAGAAAAGGGATTGCGGAATCTCATTTGGAAAGGTGAAATGCGGGATTAAGTTGTGAGGAATTAGGGGGTCGATATTGGACTTGGAGATAAAAAGGATTGTGTTTGGCTGTGCGGGATTGTTAATTCGAGGAGAAAAGATTCGGTTTTGTTTTGAAGTTTGAAAAGAAGAAGAAGAGAAAGTGCCTTGGGAAAATTAGTAAAATTTTGTTTGTGGCATATGCGGGTGGAATTAAGTGCGGATTAAAGAAAGAAAAACTTAGTCAAGTGGAGTGAACCGCGAATAAGAATAATCAGGCATAATTCAAAACCAAAAAAAATAAATTGTGTGGAAAATAAAATCAAAACTTGTATTGTGAATTAGAATTTTAATTGTTGGATAAGGCAGTTAAAGGTGAAATAGGAAAGTGTCGTAATTTGATTTATTAAAACAAGAAGAAAAAAAAAATAAGAAAAAAAAACACAGAGGGAAGTTTCCATGAACTCCTTTAATTGATCTATAAAGTGGTGAAAATATTCAATTTTTGTTGCATTTGGAGATAAACTGTTGGATGAAATGGAAAAGATAATGAATTAGCGAAGAGAAAGAGTAATCAGCGTCTTATGAAAAGTGGCCGTTCTGTGATTTCATTTTTTTTTTGACTTGTGTTAACAATAATTTTTAAATTGAAACTTGAGTTTCAGGTGCCCCGAATTCCTTTCGTTTGTTTTTCGCCAAGCGCTCGGAGTTCAACAAGGAAAGCGTGAGTAATTATTTGGATTTGTTATTTTCTTATATACTGTTAGTTTATGTTATTAAATTAATATTTTTTTTTCCTTTTATTAAATTGTATCTAACGTATTTTGCGTGCCTAAATTTTAATGAGGGGTTTAAAATTTGTGAATTTTCTTACTTCTTTCTAATTTTTTGTGAATTAAATAAAACGGCCATGTCTTGCTAAGACAACAAACTTTCATTTCTCAATATGACCTTCCCTTTCCCGTCCTTTCCCCTATGTGCTAGTATTTATATGTAAGATGGCTCAGCACGAGCAGAGGGTGTCCCGGAAGACCCACGACACGACTGAGCGCTAACCGGCCTCAGTATGCCACCCCGGGCTACACACCTCTCTGCTAATTCTTAATGTCTGCAACTGCGGTGACTTCCGTGGTTGCTACAATTTTCATTCCTTTGCTCTAGTTAAAATTATTTTACCTCATTTAAATTTCTTTCTTACATTGCAAATTTCCTTACTTCATTTTAATTTTCTCTACTTTAATTAAACTTTGTTTTAAACATTTCAAATCTGCATGTAAAATTCCAGGTTTGAGGAACGCTGATGTAACAGTCCTCAACGGTGTATAGCATCACGAAAGAAAAGGGAACAGAGCTGTTGGAATCAGCTGAGGCGATTCACCGTAGGCACGGGATGAAAATAAAAACAAGTTTTGGACGGATCGAAAAGTGAAAAGGGAGAGTCCGCTTCAAATCGCTAACGAGGATGGTTCGGTTGTATCTTGGAAGTAAAAAGTTTCTCGTCGCGAACAAATTCCGTTTAAGTTCGCATAATGAAGTAAAGAATATGAAAGGTGGTCACCTACGCGTTGAGTTCTACTTCTAGGGAATGAGTGATGTAAGAATCCGAAAGTGATTGGTAGGCAAGTGAGCGCAGTGTCAATAACTTTTTGGTTTAGGTTACATATTGTCAGAAAAATTTTAATTCCTGTTAGAAGAATCAATTACACGAAAAGATTAACAATGTCATAAGAATGCGAGCTAACCCTAAACAAGTGTATGTGGACTAGTGTGAGAAAGGTTTTCAAAGTGTGCTGGTTCGGCAATTCGCCGCTGGCTCATTTTTTGCCTATTGGTGAACTTGCTCACGCACATAGCTGATGTAACTTGAGAGAATCCCAAAGCGATATGATACGATAGTGATCGGTGCACCCGCGCATGCTATTGACGACAAACTCTGCCACACCTATGTATTCATGCAAAGGCAATATAAACAAAATCGGAAGATTATTGGTGCAGGATTGAGAATACGCGTCTTGTTCATGGAATTGAGATTCAGATCGAAGTGTAGTTGAGTTAGTTCTTCCGAGGTATCTTGGAATGACAGAAAATACGAGTATCAACAATAAAACGTCTTGTCGTCGTTCAGTCGATAAAATAGTAGAAAAATAAAAACAAACTAATAGTTTCGTAAAGGAAAATTTCCCAATGGCAACATCTTAAATTGTTCAGGATATACCTTTAGGTACATGTGTGGAATGCTCATAAAACATACTCGAACGTAAAATTTGCTATGCATTGTGGATTAGTGATGATCAATGTATGCTGATGCACGTGAAGTTAATAAAACACACTTGACATAAAAGAATTATTAAGAATATATCATGAATAGATGAATTCTGTGTTGATTTTGATGATACCAACTAAATGTGAATTATTTGTGACAATCTCTTAAAAATTCAATTCAAGTTGGATAGAGTTCAGTGTGAACACTCAAATAATTATTTGAGTAAATTTAGAATACTATCATAGTTATGGATTTGAATTGAATTATATTCTGATTGAACTTATTAGCATATCAAGGATCGCTTTTAATCCCAAATAGCGTGACGAGTTATATTGTCAGCATGATGGACGTTGTTTTATTTACACGATAGCTAATTGGTTGTAGGTCCGCATTATTGCTACAACGAGTATGTCTTGGAAAAATTCACCGCAAAAGCAACGGCGTTACGTACCTGCAACAAACCATATCTGGATACGGATATCACGCACAATAGCTAATTGCTATTACCTCTTTGGAAACAAATCGGTGGAGGAGCTTAGTTTTGGTTTCTGGTGAACTTTAGAAAACCACGTGTTTACATAATTGACCCAAAGTAGCTTTTCTCGATGTCATACTGGATAACGAATTCAATTTATGTACAGTGTAACTGGTTATTTGGAATTTTCTCAACCTTTTATTAAATCATCATCATATCATCAGCAGGCGCCCGGCGTGGATGATGGTGAGTACCCGTTTGTTTTCTTTTAAATTTGACTGTATATATTTATATTTATTTTTGGATCATTTTCTATATTTTTTTTCACCTTTATTTTAATATCGATTTTCCTTTCCCAATGTTAGTTGGCTTTCAGTAAAGAATTACAAATCGATGTGCTGATTGCCATAGAAAAATCATGTATGATTGATTCACTTCGGTATGAAAAAAAAAATTAAACAAAAAAAAACACATAAATGGATTGTTAAACTGAACCGTCGGTCGTTCCATTCCGTCAAATCTGACCGGGTATAGGACCCACAACGATGGAAGGCTTTCTGGACGATATAGGCTAGTCATTGGGCGCGCTCCACCGTTTTGTTGTGTCTAGGGTCTCTTGCCGGGTAGAGTGGCCTTCCGCCCGCGTGCCCCTTTATGGTATAGGGTTATGTGATTCGATAACATAATTCTATAACATAAATCGATCACGTTTATATTTCTCCCTTCATGGGAAAGTTCATGCAAATTATGTTTGTATGAGTTTTCCACTCAGCAATTAAATATATGGCCGCGTCTACGTTTGGATCTTGATCCGGTTGGGAGAGTGCGAGGGGGCACCACCTCCATCTGGATGCCCCACTCTTATTTGTGGGTCATAAAAATCGAAGTTAATGACGAGGTCTCCGTCTGTCCGTCCGTTTTTGCTCGTCCCAACTTGCTCTCTGAACAAGCAGTGTTGGACCTTATGTATAGCTACCTAAATATCGAATTTTGTTGAGTTTAAGGGTACCTATACGATTTTATTGGGGAAAATGTGAAATGCGAATATCATACTATTATTAACAAAGTTGATGGAATTTCGATTTCTAAGGTATTTGTTTTTGTTGTACTGATAAACATCTACCTCTATGATTTTTCGGATCACAGGTGCCCATTTGCGGGGTTGGGATACAAATTTTTCGTGTATTTCTCCTTCGTGCGCGCTCCCTGAAGGAAAAAATTTGTAGTTTGGAAAAGTTCTCATTAAGACCTTTCATATGATGCCCATATTGACTACCTTTGATAATTTTTTTTTCGAGGGCCATTCCCCTATATGGGGAGACCCCCCTTAAATACCTCATAAAATTTTTTTTTTAATTGAACTTTCAAGAGAGCACCACTTTACACCTACGTGTACATGTAAAATTTGGTATTTCTAGCTAAAGTACTTTGCGAGAAAAACTGCTGTGACACATGGACGGACGGACGGACAGGCAGGTCGCGATTTTAGTAGGCTTTTGTAAAATTATTTCGCAAAACCCTTAAAAAAACAACAACAAAAAAATATACGTGATTCATTGATAACCTTCTCTCCTTTGGAAGTCGGTTAAAAATTAAGCTAAGTTAGTTTTTAGCAATGAATTCAACAGAATAAAACCATATGAGCAAAAGGTAAAGAAAATATAACTTTCAAAAATGCCACGAAAAACTTCAATCAACAGTATTGGATACGGTAGAATAATGAAAGCTCTAAATAACTATTTAAGATAAGCGCCTCTGTCAAATAACATGCAACCAATGTATCGTTTAACTTTCAAATGTACAAAAAGGACTCAGTGAAGATTTATCTATTTATAGGAACACCACCTTTCCTAAGGCATGGTAGCTGTGCAATTGATAGCAGAGCAGTTAATCAATAATCCAAAAAAATCAAATTTGCTGTGTTTTTCTCAGAATGAAATAGAAAAATCGAAAAGCAAAATCTATGCCAGCTAATCCCGGTCTTCTCTATTCATTTAGTGGTAATCGAGGATGTTTTCTGAATGCTCTACAAGGAAAGCCTGATGGGTAACTAAGGTGAAGAGGTGCATTATACAAGACCTCTTGATATTGAGTGACACAAAATTGGTGAGAAAATTATTTGGCTTTTTTTTCAAACCATAAGAATAAATTAATTCATAATACATATCCTTGATTGAGCAATAGAAGCAGTAACTCATGATGATAAGTTATTTTAAATTAAAACATTTTTACTTTCTTGTAAATGCGTCATATGTGAGTATAAGCATAAATTGTTGATGATTTGACATTTATACCTTATTTTCTGTTTTGAAAATATGTTGAGGATTTTGTTGAAACTTGAAAATATATCATTGTATGATTGAATTCACAGAATTTCAGAACATCTAAATAAAGCATAACATATTAAAAGCAGTAAGTCACGTTTCATTACAAAAAGTTAAAATCTTATATACGTTAGTTCATTATTTATTGTTAATTTATAATAAGACGTAAAAAATATATGTTAAAAACACTCGTTGAAAATAGCCTCAACCACAGCTGGAATGCATTGTTAGCAGTCCTGTAGACAAATTTAGCCTTTAAGGCTCAACATTTAGTACTTACTTTACAAACAATCAAATATCATTTGCAATTATCTTACCTAATACTGCTTGTTTAGTCTGTATTTTCAATATTTTAATATTTATATTCACAGCGAACTGCAATTAAACACCCACATTGCATATATTATTCGCACGATTCTCAGATACTTACATCATATACTTAAAAGTAACTTTACTTGGATGCAACAATACCAAAAGGTGTTGAATTTCTTCCACAAAAATTCCACTTGGATTAACCTAGACAACTTACTCGTACTATGCGAGCAGATACTGAATTTTTTATCCAAGGTTAAGGCATTCAAAATGAACATAATTTAACTTTATCTTTTAAGCTTTTATTCAGCTACTGTTGATATTCGTATATATTAAAACAATGGAAATATATTAGTAGCGATTCTATAAAAATGTACAATTAAACGTGTCTATATCTTATTTGCATTTCATCTTTTCTCATAAACGTTTATAGAGCAATTAAATTATTTCGTTTTTTTGGAATTGATAAAGGCATTTCAATACGAAGGTATTCTAGAGATTTTGATACCATACAGAATATTTTAAATCAGTTGCCAGAATAGTGAAGAGTCTGGGAGGTTAATATTTTATTATTTTTGTGCAATTAGTGAAAAATCAGTAGTGGATAGAGCGGAACCCATAAGTAAAAATAAATACCGCGTAATTATATAGGTAACTGGTCTAATAAGTGTTTGTGCAATTTGGATACTCAACATGAATATAGAGCTCCTATGTGTGGTTACTAAACTGGAAATTTCCAGGTGAGTACTAAATGTTTCTGAATAAAATTAAATGAAGAGTGTTGCTTTAAATTTAGCTTTTGAATACTCTAGGATTATCTTTTTCTACAGCACTTACGGTACACCCACCGGTGGTGATGTTATGATATGCTTAAATGTGTGATTTTTGATTGATTTTTTAAGTTACTTATCGGAATAACTCGGAGAGCACAAAATGCGTCTGAGGAAATACTTAAAACTAAATTCTTTGCAAAAACAGATAATCAAATACGTGACTTTACCCACTAGTTAAGTATTTTAAGAAGTAAAAACTATTGTCTTTAGCTTTTACTCTATATCTATCTTTTACTCTGTGGAAATGGCAGAATTTATTACTCCCTTTTTTTACGACGAGGTGAATGATGATGATAAATGATGATGTCGTTGGTGTTGATGTCGATGATGATGCTGATGCGGTTGCTGCTGTGGCCAATGTTGAAAACAATGTTGACTACAAACCAGTAGTGGAGTTTCCCTAGGCTCTCTCATGTATATTAATTCGTGAGAAGTGAGAAGAGCGGCTCAAGCAAATTTTTCTTGAGGGAATTGCTTACGCCGCTGATATGAGGAACCGGCTGGCAGGCGAAGATTTCTTGTGGGGCGAGGGTCTGTTTGCACCGTAAAGCGTGGACTGACGTTGGCACGTTCCCAGTCTCCACAGTCACTCCCTCCCCAATGACCTTCGCATGCGTCAAAGGGAGTAAAAACGTAACTCTCTTCTTGGATGGCTGGAATGGTTGTTCCAGCAAAATCTGCGCTGGTTGGGCCGTTTTCAAGGGCAAGCAGAGGTGGTGTTATAGGCGCTTGTGGAGGTATTAAGTATGGTTGCTGTGTCGCCGGATGGGCATCAGATTGCTCCAAGTAGGGTGGTTTGAGTTGTTCGGTGGAGAGGGTTTTGGTGACGCCGTTTACGTCTATGACGTAGGTGTTGGCGTTGATCCTTCTGACGATTCAATGAGGTTGTGGCGTTGTGCTCACGGATATTCCTTTTAAAAGAGCGAAGAAATTCAAATGCGAACCTTCCAGTTGACAAACGTTTATTGAAAGACATTTTTAATCTTCAAAACTACTTAACATAAGAAACGCCTCTGGCGGAAAATTAATAAAGATTCAGCGCTGCCACACTACCCCCCTCCGAGTGTGTGAGGTGTGAATGTCACTTTCTTCTGATCATATGTTCGCAGGGGACGTCGGTCATCAACATCGTCGTTAATAGTTGGTTTTTCACTAATTTCGTATGCCGGTTTTAACCGCTCTGTAGATATGTTGGTTTCCTTGCCGTTGACGAGGATGGTGAAAAGATGATCGTTCATTCGTCTGACGATGGGAAAAGGTCCCAGATATGGTGGCTGTAACGGTTTTCGCACGGTGTCGTCCCTCAAGAATACGTGCAAGCACTTACGTAAGTCCTTGTGTACGAAGATTTTTCGCTTGTCGTGGCGGGCCGTAGGTTTAGGGCGCAATTCTCGCATCTGTTCTCGGAAACTGTCAACGAAAATTTGAGGGTCCTGATCGCAGTCATCGTGTGTGACGAATTCACCCGGAACTCGGAGAGATTCACCGTAGACCATTTCGGCTGCTGTGGCGTTCAAGTCTTCTTTGTATGCCGTTCTGAGTCCCAGAAGAACTGTAGGAAGAAGGTCAGTCCAAGAGTTTGAGTTGTGGCACATTAATGCTGCTTTCAACGCGCGATGCCAGCGTTCCGAAATTCCATTGGATGCCGGATGGTATGGGGTCGTGCGGGTTTTTTTTGCTCCCACTAGATTGGCTAACGCTTTGAAAAATGCTGCTTCAAATTGTGCTCCTTGATCTGTTGTGACTGTCCGTGGTGCACCGAAACGTGCGATCCAGTTGGCATAGAATGCTGATGTTACGGCTTCAGCGGTGATTTCCTTAAGGGGAACAGCCTCCGGCCAACGAGTAAACCGATCGATCATTGTAAGAAGGTATCGGTATCCCTGTGACGGTGGAAGCGGGCCTACTATATCGAGGTGTATGTGCTCGAACCGGTTAGCGGGGACAGCAAATTGTTGTGGAGCGTTTCTTGTATGGCGATGAATTTTGCTTCTTTGGCATGGCAGACAAGCTCTTGTCCATTCCGGAATATCTTTCCTCATCCCTGGCCAGACGAATTTTTGCTGTATGGTGCGGCATGTAGCCCTTCCACTAGGGTGAGAAAGGTTATGAAACGCATTGAAAATTCTTCTTCGTAACTGTTGGGGAACGAAAGGTCGTATAATACCAGTTGACACATCCCAATATAAAGATCCGCTTGTATCAACGGTTACCTCTTGGAGTTTTAGAGATATGTTGGATTCCAAAATGGTTTGCAACTCCTGATCTTCTTGCTGAGCCTCTCGCAATTCTTGTGCTGTAACGACTGTTGGCATATCGATTTGTTCCAAACGAGAGAACGCATCCGCGACTAAGTTCTCGCTTCCAGATAAATGTACGATTTGCGTTGAGAATTGTGAAATGTATTCTAAATTGCGCAACTGGCGGGGTGTTGCCTTCTCCGGTTTCTGTGCAAATGCATGAATCAGTGGTTTATGATCAGTGCGTATCACAAAATCTCGGCCCTCAAGGAAATATTTAAAGAATTTAATGGCCTCGTAAATCGCTAATAGTTCGCGATCGTACGCGCTATAACCCTGCTCGGTCGAACTAAGCTTCTTTGAATAGAAAGCCAGGGGTCTCCATTGCATATCGGGTTGTTGTTGTTCCAACACGGCCCCTATTGCTCTGTCTGAGGCGTCGGTTGTAAGCCTGAGGGACTCTGTGTCACTAGGATGAGCCAGTGTCACTGATTCTGCTAGACTTTTTGCATTCTTCGAAGGCGATCGTAGCAAGTTTGGTCCAGGGTACGGGGCGTTTGTCATTTTTCTTCGAATCCTTGAGGAAAGCATTGAGTGGTGCTTGAATTTTAGCTGCGTTCTTGATGAAACGACGATAAAAATTTATAATCCCGAGGAATCTTCGAAGATCGTTGATTATCTGAGGTTTTGCGTAGCTGAGGATTGCTTCTACACGTTCCGGGGGTGGTCTTGTGCCATCGCTCGAAATAGTGTATCCCAGAAAATTTACTTCGGATGTGCCAAATACGCATTTTGCTGGATTGATGGTTACGCCATACGATGAAAGTCTTTCCATTAACTGCTTGAGGTGTTGTTGGTGCTCGTTGATGTCCACTGATGCCACCAGGATATCGTCGAGGTAGCAGTAGACGAAATCTAATCCACGTGTCACAGTATCAATGAACCTTTGGAAGGTCTGTGCAGCGTTGCACAGACCGAAAGGCATGGTCAGGCATTCGAATGAGCCAAAAGGCATTGTCACTGCTGTCTTCGGCACATCCTCCTCCGCCACCGGTATTTGGTGGTATGCCCTGATTAGATCTAGCGTAGAAAAAATCATTTTACCGCAGAGGATGTTACTGAAGGCTTCGATATGGGCAATAGGGTACCGATCGGGTACGGTAGCCGCGTTTAGCCGACGATAGTCCCCGCAAGGCCTCCACTCCCCTGATTTCTTGGGTACCATAAGAAGCGGACTGGCCCAGGGACTCTGTGAGGGTCGGCAAATACCTTGGTCGACCATATATTGAAACTCAGCTTTTGCTGCTTTTAATTTTTCTCCGACGAGACGTCGAGGCCGAGCTGCAACGGGCGGCCCCTGTGTTATTATATGATGAACGATGTTATGACACGTACAAGTGGCCGCTCGTGAGGTGGATGTGACATCAGGATACTGATGTAGGAATTGACTCCATTCGACGCTGTTGTCTAGTGTGGAGATCCCATACTCAGTGGTTTTGAGTATGTCTCCCTTTGTGGTGATTCCCGTTGCATGGTCTATGAGACGCTGTCTTTTAAGATCGATTAAGAGATCGTATTTCAGAAGGAAATCCGCTCCAAGGATTGGTGTCGGAATGTCTGCTACCACGAATTTCCACGGGAAGGAACGTCGGAGATTTAGGTCAAGAGGTAATAACTTAACACCATAAGTATTAATAGGCGTGTTGTTAGCCGCGAAAAGTTTGACAGTGCTTACTGCAAAAGGTCCTTGAACAATTTTGCGAGGTATGACAGAGACATTGGCGCCTGAGTCGACGAGAAAACGCACTCCTCTTGTTCGTTCTTGTATGTGGAGCCGGTTTTGCATTTGTATGCCATCGTACACCGGACAGAGTACGGATGGCGATATTAGTTTTCCGGCGTTTGGCACACCTGCGCTAGCTTAAACGCACACGGCTTGGTGCATTTAGTTGCCGCTGAACCAAATCGGTGGTGGTAGTAACAAAAACCAATATCTTTATTACGATTTGTTGAATGAGAGCGTGAGCTAGAACGGTGCGATCTTGATTTGAAACGTTTTTGTTCCTTGACAAGCGTCATGAGTTCCTCAAATTTTTCTTCAAGGGATTTTAATCTCTCGGTAAAGCTACTGTATGCTGTTGATCTCACGCTTGCCACGGATTCTACAGTTGACACATGGGACGATGAAGAAGTTTCAATTATTCGATCAGCTATCTCTGCCAATTGGTCTAGGTCAATGCCGTGACTTGTAGACAGGATGCACCGTACGCTTACAGGCATACGTTTCATCCAAAGCGCACGGAGGATGTCGTCCGCAAGATTTTCATTTGCAAGGGTTCTCATTTCCCTTAACAGCTGACTCGGTTTCCTATCTTCGAGTTCTATATCTGTCAGGAGGTGGTGCAGTTTTTTGTCCTCCGACTCCGTGAGACGTTCAACTAATTTGGTTTTTAATGCATTGTACAAACCTGTTGCCGGTGGTGCGCGCACGAGATCGGAGACTTGTTTCAAGGTCGCTGCATCCAACGCTGCAATAACCGTATAATACTTCGAGACGTCAGTGGATATTCCGTATGCGTGAAAATGTGCTTCGGCCTGCACGAACCATAATTCCGGATCTGTCGGCCAAAAAGCTGCAACTTTGGGTGCTTTTACGACACGGTTGGCATCGATTTGCTCTCCTGAATGATGGCGGCTACTGGTGGCGGCTTGTTGGGATAGTGTGTCGGGAACTGGATTTGCAGCACTTAATGCACGTTCCGGCGAACGATCAAGCGGCATGATTTCAATGTAAAATTGATTTCGTTGTGCGCAGTGTAACTTGCGTTGGGGTCACCAATTATCTGTGGCGTTCTGCTCACGGATATTCCTTTTAAAAGAGCGAAGAAATTCAAATGCGAACCTTCCAGTTGACAAACGTTTATTGAAAGGCATTTTTAATCTTCAAAACTACTTAACGTAAGAAACGCCTCTGGCGGAAAATTAATAAAGATTCAGCGCTGCCACAAGGTCTGGCTGATCGAGCGGCTTCTTTAGAGCATTGAAGCGGCGAAACATGTACTCACAACTGGCTAAGTCTTTGAAAATGAATGGTTGGTGAACCTCGTGTCTGGCTGACGGGACACGACGAATCGATTTGAAGAGGCGGCATAAGTCGGTGATAAAACCTTGTTGGCCGCCAGCTGGTGTATTTTGAGGCAAAACGAACTCACCCGAGATCCGAAGTGATGTCCGAGCGTTACGTCAGAGCAAATATAAGTGGCCGGTGGTTGGTAAAGATGATAAAGTGCCTTTCTTCCAAGATACTCTGAAAGAACTTGATGGCAGCAAAGATCGCAAGGAGCTCGCGGTCGTAGGTTGAGTAGCGTTGCTCGGTGTCAGAGAGCTTCCGCGAAAAGAAACCCAACGGTACCCAAGTGCCATCGCCTCGTTGTTCGTCTAAGGCTGCGCCAATGGCAGTGCTGAAAGTGTCAGTGGGGAGTGCCAATGGGCGCATAGGTGAAAAAAAGCTGACGTGGCTGCTTCGGCGAAGCCACTGCATCGTTTGGTCTACGTTGCGTAGTCCTTAAGAGATCCCCAAGAATTCATACAGTCCAAAGGGCGTGGTGACTGCCGTCTTACATAGGTCTTCAGGAGTAACCGGAACTTGGTAGAAAGCACGCTGGAGGTCGATTATTGAGAAAATAGTGCCGCTGGCCTCCTGAATCAAATCCTCGATGATGGGCAGTGGGTAACGGTCCGGATGAGTTTAAGTGTTGAGCTGACGGTAATCCCCAGTAGCTCACCAATGGCAACCGTCCTTGGGGACCATGTGCAGAGGACTGGCCCACTGGCTCGCTGAAGGACGAAGTATACCTCGTTCCAGCAAGAAAGCGAACTCAGCTTTAGCCGCAGTGAGGTATTCTCCCGGGAGGAGACGTGGTCTCGTAAAAACCGGCTAGCCATTGGTGACTATCTGGTGATGGACGGGTAGATCAGCGACCGAGGCTAATTTGCCGGGTTGTGCGGGTGCATCTGCATATTTGGTGATTATCCCTTTCTACCGGTCTTCAATGGTGTTCTTCACTTTAGTGACGGCGCTAATAATGTGTATAGCTGTAGCTGGACCGAGAACACAGGCTGTGGAGTGGCTCGTAAGACCGCCGAAGAGGAGCTGATTACGCAGATCGATGAGTAGACCATGGTGCTTTAGTGCATTGACTCTTAGAAATATCTGCTATCACGAACGACCAGTGGAGTGGCCGGCGTAGCCTGAAATCTAGGATGAGCTGCTGAGATCCAAGGATTGTGATGGGCATACCATTGGCTGCCTGTAGCACGAGGTTCTGCATACAAAGATGCCTAGCAATTGAATGCCTCGGGATGATGGAGAGGGCGGAGTCGTAGTCTACCAAGAGCCTGGTTTTTGTGGTGTGGTCGTATACATAACGTTGTCTTGCCAAGGTGTTGCCCGTGGCGTCCGCTGAGTACAACGCTGGCATACCTAGTTTTCCGAGCGCCTAGTAGTGTGGTCTAAACCAAGGAAGGCACAAGGCACATTGCTCGGGCCCCGTGCTTGGTGTGATACCAGCAGTGACCTGTGCGACTATCTGGTCCAGGACTGGCAGACCGACCTCGTCGTTGGCTTGCGTTTCTTGACGAGGACAACTCCCGCAGTGTGTTGGTGCAGGCATGTGGTTGCTGAAGCACCTCTAGAGTCAAGTTTGTTAGCTGCGTAATTGCCAGACGCAAGGCAGCTAGCTGGACAGCGACTTGGTCCGAAGAAGAACGCGGTGAGGTAATACTAGATGAAGGTGTTATTGGGCGCATAGATGGTTACACTGATGTCGCCATCACTCCCGGATACATGTCTTGTGCCTCGCCTGCGACAGAGGCAAGCTCCTCCGGCGTCTGGTTTTTTTTTATGCCAGCGAGGGAACGCATATGTCATACGAGCTGCGAAGTTCTCCTATCTCCGAGCTTGATGCCTGTGAGCAGCTAATGTAACTGCGCATCAGGTGAGTCTTTGAAAAAATATTATTGCGGAGTATCAAGGTGGTTTTAGAGCAGGTTGATCGGTAGATGCCTCTGACACAAATACCGGACTAAAGCAGGGAGATAGGCTGGCTCCATTGGTATTCAATTTGGCTCTGGAGTACGTCATACGGAAGCTACCTGTCGATACACTAGATACATTACTATGCAAGTCGAGCCAACTCGTAGCCTATGAACAGACATGAACATTTTCTAATGGTCATGAACAACTGCCAAAGAACTCTTCCTGAACCTCGACAGTGAAACAAAACTAGTAGGGCTATAACTCAATGAAAATAAAATAAAACTTATAACGCAGTCGAGGAAAAATACCCTAAGCACATGAAATATCAAACTTGGTAAATACAGTATCGAGAATGTTAGCAAATTTGTGTATTTAGGCGCCAAAATAACGAGAAACAGTAATGAAAGAGATGAAATACGCCGAAGAATACAGCTCGGAAATCAAATATTTCATTCAGTATTGACAATTTTGAAGACAAGCTGCGTACACAGGAAAACAAAGCTCCAAGTATACAAATCTGTGATAAGACCTGTGTTATACTATGAGTGTGGAACATAGACCCTAATCCAAGCACCCACAAATATATTAAATGCCTTGGAGCATCTTGAGGCGAATAATCGGAGCAAAGCTATATGGAGATCCATGGCGAGTTACAAGTCTTACAAAACTGTTGCGATCATTCCACGACCTTACCCTAAGGCTTCATCGTGCCATAGCAAACATATGGCCTAACAAACAGTGCTTAAAAAACAACATTACACTATCGTTTGCAAAATTTTAATAAAGGGAAACACAATTGCTGCACGAAACACACAACTTAGTGCACAAATCCTTCGCATCAAAAATGTAATAAGAACATTGTACATAAAAAAGACGAAATCTACCGACAACTACAACATTCACACTTCCAATTAACTAACACTGTAGAAACTGAAATTTTTCTACAATTCTACATTGAGTTGAGACAAAGCATTGATACTCAGCTCAAAACTAAATATGAGATCGCGACCAAGAAATTTGGTAAATTGATGAAAAACAAAACACAAGGACCACATCAGCGAACAGGACTTTCTATTCACGTTTTGTAATTCTATAAGATACCCTTTTCAGGAAAAAAGAAATGGAGCTGCTGAATAAGGAACTGAGACACAACTTATATAATACAAACCTCAACGAAGCCCTTTAATAACTAGTAACTTACACTGAGGTAGCCATTAACAGACTGCCGCAGGAACATAAACCACATGCAAGATATACTGCAGTAGATACACTTCAAAAAATACACATTAGCATGAGCAAAAAGAATTTCCACGAAGACCATAAGATATTAAGACAGATTCAAAAAAAACTTACGGATAACCTACTAGCAGTAACAAAGGCTGACATAGGACATACAGCAGTGATCCTAAAAACAACGGATCACGTTAAAGAAATAATTGACTTCATTAACGCACACGGATACAAGCTGGTAAACAAAGATGCCACTAATAAGTTCCAAGCAAACTTACGTACTGCTACTATTCAATCCTCTCTAATCATTCCTCGTAATACTAAACACTAATATGTAAGCCCAAAGCCATCCACACCATTCCTTAAAGAACAAGCTAAGCTCCACCAACCCAATATCCCTATCCGGCCTGTCGTTAATTACCGCCCTACTCCTGCATACCAATAAGCTCGGTACATTGCAATGATAATGGCTGATGTCATGCACCTTGACAACAAATACACATTGAAGAACAGCCGTGACGTAGCAATTTATCACTAGACATCACCAACCTGTATACGTCTAAACCTGTCGATAAAATACTGACTATGGTAAAAAAAAATTTCATTCATAACAGCTGATGTTTTACAGATCAACTACTCAATTTCATAAAAACACAACCAAGCAAAACTATTTTAAGTTCAATAGCAACATATACATTGCCAAGGGTGGTCTGGGACATCCAATATCCTCAATAATGTCAGAAATAGTCTTATAATATGTGGATGACTGTTTCATCGTTATTGACTCATAAAAATATAAACAAGATGAACTACTTACCTATATGAATGAAATACACCCGAATATAAATTTCACTATAAAAAAAGAAACAGACAACTCAAATATATAGACCTAACTGTGACACATTAACAAACAAGATTAGACAACAAAATATACAGAAAACCAACCACAACTGATCATACCATACATGTAATATCAAACTACCCCGCACAACATAAGCTAACAGCATACATATCAACGGTGCAGAGATTCTACTCAATCTCCATGACTCCTACTAACTACACGAACAAACTAAACAACATTTACAGAGTTAATAGTAATAACGGATACAAAAATCGTAACATTGACAAACAAAACCAGGAACGCCAACGGACTGAAACACAAAAGAACTACCAACAGTGGATTTCGTTAACATACGTAAGCAAAAAGACATACAAACTATCAAACTTCTTAGGAAATACAAAGTGCAAACTACATTTAAAACTAACAACAACATTGAAAACAAACTGAAACTAAAACTTAACGACACATCAATATACGAGAACAGTAGCATATACGAACTGGCATGCATGGTATACATCGGAAGGACAACACGGAAACTAACGGTAAGATATAAAGAGCACTGACGATCTCTCTTACACAACAAGGCAGACTCCAATTATGCGATGCACATACAAAACCACGCACACGAGCCTGAGGCTATGACAAGCTCTATGACATTCTAGAAAAACTACAAATGTATAAACATAAAAAAACAGACGGTAAGATTGTCAACGAATAACTTATTACAAATTCCGACGCAATTTTCTCAATACTAGACCACACTGTCCGACAAAAATGGAAACAAGATGAAACGAAACAAACGGACAAACAAAAATCCAAAAATCAAAAACATAATATCCCTCTACCTGACCTAATTTAATACCTGACCTGGTTTAGTACTACTTGCTTAATCCATGCTACGATTATATAAAGTCATTCCCTTCAACACATCCTTTAGACACAACAAAGCAAGGCGCCACGGGTTTTCAAGAAGAAAGAGTATTTTCCAGCGGATATCAAATAAACAAAATAATTAACTAAAATAAAAAATTCGTAAGGATGAATTTTTTTATCTGGGGCTTTGCGCTCACCAGGCAAGGCCATTCCATCTGAGCACTAATCTTTCGCTCACTGAGGAAGCAGTCCACCGCTGCACTCCTGACAATTAACATCTGTAATGAAACACTTCGTATGCTGAGGCTGGCCGAGCTGATGTTGAGCAGCCTTGTGGTATTGGTGGTCGTTCGTGGTGTTCCGTTTTTGCTTTTGTTGCGGTTCATTATTGCTGCCGTAACTGTGAGTGTGGTTTATATGAGATAGGAATAAGTTTAACATGCAGGTGAGAAATATTGTAATATTGATTCCTTAGGATTAGCTAAAGGTTTTTGATAACATTTACTAGGGTTAACTTGATACGTATTAGTTGCAGGCTTAAAGTACATCCTACTGTTATGTTCTTTAGTTACATGCAATGCTATGAACGAGCGAGTGTACGACGAAGTGAGATATTCGCTTACGACGCGATCCTCAATCGGCCTTTTGGCGTCATGCCGTGTGGCCACCCCGAACCAATAGCACGTCAAGTTAATAACCTCTACAGCAATGATTCCCAAACTAGGGGTGCGTAGGTCAACTTTGAGGGGGGCGTAAGTGTGCAGTGAAAAAAATGAAACAATTCACTATTCAATTTTTGAGTCGATCAATGAGCGAACGAATACGCAATACGCATCAGTTCGAGTCAAACATTTCACTTAATTCTGATTTCGTCTATTGTATCTATTGTTCAGGAAAATCTCTCATCGCTATGAATGTAGACATTTATAGTCCAACTAAAATTCTTGCTCCCGCACTATGCGCTGATCAACTGTTTTGCACACATGTTGGTTGTAAGTCGTCATTGTGCAGTATTAGTGGCAGTTGCAGTTGAATGTGTCCATGAGAATTTCTCCTAGCTGCAAACAAAGATTTTCCCAAGTAGTTTAACATACCAGGTATGTTTTATTCTGTGTTTTGTCTGAAAATCATTTTCGATATATTTATCGAAATGGTATGTATACTATTCTTTATACAGGTCAATTTTTCAGTTCATTATGAGTTCCAACTAGAGACAGTATTATGAGGAATACATTAAATATGACTAACTGAGTTGCTGATAACGATGCAATGAGACCAACACGCTGCGTTAAAAGAGAAACCCAAAAAGTTTTTTCAAAGAAAAGGTCAATGTTTAAAACGCATGAAATTTGATAAAACTGATCAATTTGCTCAGGGTATGGAAAAAGCTGTGGAAAGGTCTTATGAATTATCATACTATTGGAGAGTCCTTAATTAAACCTTGTCTTTTAAAAGCGGCTGATATTCTTCTTGATTCTGGAAGCAAAGTGAAATTTCCCCAAATATCACTCTCAGATAACACGATTAAGCGTCGCATCGATGAAATGGCAGAGGGTATTGAACTGCAAATTGTGGAGGCCGTTCAAAATTCGCCCTTTTCGCGATTCAATGTGATGAAAGCACCGACGTTACAAAATGTTGCCAGTTGGTAGTATTCGTGCGATATATATGCAATGGAGCTATGACGGAAGAATTTTTATTTTTCCAAGAACTGAAGACTACATCGAAAGCAGCTGATGTCATATTTATTTATTTATTTTTTACACTATTTTACAGATCCGTGAACCCAATTACAAAATAGGTAATGAAATATAATATAATATAATACATGCGAATAAACAAAGTTATATTAAGAAACAAGTTGGGTAAACAGACCTACGCTCATGTCAGAAGGGTTTTGTATTCAATTTACAAAATGCAGTCACCAGATCGAATCAAATCAAGAAACATGTCAAAGACGATTTTATTGGAGAAAATATGAAATACGAAGATCATACTATTATTAACAAAGTTGAACGAATTTCGACTTCTGAGGTTTTTGGTATTGTTATACTCATAAATATCTCCCTTGATAATTATTTCAGATGTCCATCCGCGACGGAGGGAACATATTTTTCATGTATTTCCCCCCTGTGCCGTCACTGAAGCAAAAACTGACAGTTTAACAACTGTTTTGAAAAGCTCCCATGAAAGCTTTTATTTCATACTCATAGCGGCTACGTTTGATGAATTTTTTTTTTTTCAGGGGCCACTCTCCTGTACTGGTATCATCGATTAATGGCCAATTTTTTCGAATCCTAGAATGGTTACAAAACCCTTTTGCTAGGAGCTCTCTCCGAGCTCCTTGACTTGTTTCACTTATGAGCATTAATTGTAGGTACAAATCTTCAGTCATTCATTCAATTGAATCAAGTGTTCAAAGCATGCACCTTAAACGTTGAAGTTGGGAAAAAATAACTCAAAATTATTCAATCTTCGCATTTAAAACAGCCACTATTTTGTTTTACGATTGCTGATACCACTAGCACTAGATTCTCAAAGAAATACATGACACCTATCGTTCCTGAAATTTTCATGCAAATCCTAGCAAAACTGTAGTGCCTGAGACGGTAAAAAGCGCATGTTGTTCCATAGCCATATGTTGCCATAGTAATAAATGCAGCACATATTGTTCCATAGTAATACTGAAAACAGCTACACACAAAATTTGATGCTTCTAGCTTAAGTAGTTTCCGAGAAAAACTGCTGTGACACATGGACGGACGGACAAACGGACAGACTGGTCGCGAAACTAGTAGGGTTTTGTAAAATTATTTTACAAAACCCTCAAAAAGAACAAGAATATAAAATACTAATAAACTATTGAAAGCTAAGCAGAATATTATGCAATATGCTTTTAAAAGCGTTTAAGGAATGTGGCAGAGGACCCAGCTGGAGCTCATTGTAACGACGTGATACGCGTACTAAAAATGAATAAAAATACATATCGGTACGAGCAAAGGGCACAAAGAATATGTCAGTTGAACGCGTTCTTAAAGTGGGACGTATATAAAGCATTTCCCGAAGGTTGCATGAAAGAATACCGAGATATAATTTACATAAGCAGTACAGGTCTAAGAATTCTCTCCTATTTTTGAGTGATGGAGTGTTTAGGATCTGCAAGCGCTCATCGTAGGAGCTGTAAGTGAGGTTATATTTGTAGAATAGAGATCGTGTGGATTTACGCTGTACAGTTTCAACAGCATCCGATAGATTGGTATCGTGAGGAGACCATACTAGGGAGGCATACTCAAGGATTGACCGGGCTAGTAGTACGAATAGATGGACGCTGGTTGAAATGCTAAAAGACTTGCAAGAGGATCGTAAAATAAAACCAGCGACACGTGAAGCTCTAGTGGTTATGCATGAAACATGGATGTTAAATTTCAAACCTGGGTCAAATACTACTCCCAAATCTATAAATTTGTCCACAAGTGCGAGCACCGATCCATTAATCTGGTATTCATATAAAACTGGATGAATTTTGTTGGTGAATCTCATGTGACAACATTTAGAAATGTCAAGAGGAAGTAAAATACCTTGACACCAATTTTGGAGATGGTCAAGATCATTTTGGAGGTATAAGCAGTCTTTGCTGGAGTTAATGGGGCGATAAATTTTTAAATCATCAGCGTAAAGAAGACAATTAGAGGACAGGCATCGGGGAAGATCATTAATGAAAATGTTGAATAGCAAAGGGCCTAAAATTGATCCTTGAGGAACACCAAATTTTAGGCTAAATGAGTCCGATGAAAAAAAATTATTCCATGTAACGGTGCAGGAGCAATGGGATAAGAAGGATAAGATCCAAGAGAGGATAGAGTCGGAAACGCGGAACGATCGGAGTTTGTTGGCCAAAAGGCCATGATTAACACTGTCAAAGGCTTTAGCAAAATCGATGTATATGACATTGACTTGTTGACTCTTGTCGAAAGCAGGAGGGATGGTATTCGTAAGTTCTAACAGATCAGTTACTGTCGTTAAGGAAGCAATAGCAAACTTCTTCCAAAAGCATGCATTATCGTGGGAGAAGCTGATTGGTGTCTGTACAGATCGGGCCCCTCAATGCTTGGTTCCCGCTCTGGATTTGTAACGCTAGCAAAACAAAAAAAGATCCAAATATAATCGGAACCCACTGAATTATTCATCGACAAGCTTTAGCGGCTAGAACATTACCTGAAAAATTCAATGAGTCCTTAAATATAGCTATAACGGTTGTTATTTTTATTAAGCATACAAGACTTTTTGAAGCTCTTTGTTCGGATTTGAGATCAGAGCACCAAAAACTACTATTCTATACAGAAGTACACTAGCTTTTGAAAGAAAATATGGTTTCTAGAATATTTGAGTTAAGGGAGAAACCGAAGCAGTTTCTCAAGCAACATAAAAAGCATAACTTATTTGATGCATTTGCTGAGAGCAATTTTCAAATAATATTAGCTTATCTAGCAGATATTTTTGAAGCATTAAACATACTTGATTTAAAGTTACAGGGCAATGTTTCAGCAAACATAATTACGCATCATAACTCAATTCAAGCTTTTATTGAAAAAATTAATTTATGGAAACATCGTCTCCAAGCTCAGCCACCAAAATTTTCATGTTTTTCAAAATTATCACAACTTATCGATCATAACGATTTCGTCAATATTGTGGAGAACGAAGGTCTCAAAACTCATGTTCTCTCTCATTTACATATGAGAATCCACAGTCGCCCAGAATCCCCTCAATATTGACTTAAATACCTTTCCTGAAAATATTCAAGAACAAGTCATTGATTTAAAACACGACTGAATGGCGAAAGACGATTTTGAAAATATGGAGATAAGATCTTTTTGGACTAAGTGCTACCTCAATCACCCTGCGTTCACTAAAATGGCATTACAAATTTATGTTCCCTTTTCAACAACTTATTCATATGAGAAGAATTTTTCAGGAATAAACAACAAAGAAAGGAATAAATTTAATGTTGCGAAGGATTTGCGTTGTGCACTTTCCACCATAAAGCCGAGAATTAACAACCTTGTAAAAAAAAGTGCAGCACCACCCTTCTCATAAATGTTTTTTATATCAATTTTTTTTTGTTTTTTGTGGTAGGGAGGTGAATGCTATTTAGGCACAGAGTGTGGGACTCCCATGCGCGACTGGACTACCCACTAAACACCTCCCCTGTCAACCTTGGAACCCAGCCTTGAAGCGTTTGACACATTACTTCGGGCCAGGTCTCGTTTTGTTACGCCGTGGGGCGCCTCCAAGCTGGGGAGTCCCTTTCCTAGCGGGAGGGGAGAGGGGAAGAGGAAATGCCAGAAGAGCGAACCCCCAGCCCAAGCGCCCCCGGCTGCTGTGAGTCCCTTTTATATTTTAGGACTGCCCGAGCATAATGTGCCACCTGGTTCCATTTGTCGACCGATTCGAGCATCACCGCAACTATATTATCCGGGGTGAGCTCTCCCGTCTCCCTGCAGAGGTCCGTTCGCAGCCTGACCCATTTAGTGCACGCAAAAAATGTGTGACAGGCATTGGCCTCCTCTCCTGGGCAAAACCGACAATCGGGAGACCGTGACTTACCGATCTTGTGCAGGTAAGACTGAAAACACCCGTGCCCGCTCAAAACCTGGGTCAGATGGAAGTCAGTCTCACCACGCCTTCGATTGAGCAATGGTCTCACATCCGGGATGAGGCGCGTAGTCCACCTTCCCTTCGTGCGATTCACCCAAGACCGCTGCCAATCGTTGAGCGGGCGCTGTCTCTCCTCGTGGACAACTATCTCCCTCGCATCCTCGTTTCGGCGCAGGTAAATAGCGTGGCGCTCTCTAGCAAGGAGGGCGACAGGTATCACGCCTGCAATCACTCTCACCGCCGAGTTGGAGACTGTTGGATACGAAGATGCGATTCTCAGTGCTCCTCTTCTCTGTACCTGCGCCAAACGTTTTCGGTATACCTCCTTGCTGAGAGCGTCGCCCCATACCTCTGCTTCGTACAGTAGCACTGACCCTACAGCACTCATCAAGAGGCGTCTTCTTGATGGGCTGGGTCCCCCTACGTTGGCCATAAGTCGACTTAGAGCCGATATTCCCGAAGAAGCCTTCTCAGCCGTTGCCCTGATTTGCTCAGAGAAACTCATCTTTGAGTCGATCAGTAGCCCTAGGTACTTCACCACTGGCTTCGATTCGATGTGTATGTCTCCAATACTGATCATCCTTACTCTAGGGATTCTCTTTTTTGTCAAGATGACCACTTCGGTTTTCTCCAGTGCTAAACTGAACCCGCGAGCAGTCATCCAGTCCCTCACTCGGCGCACTAGCATACCTGGCCTAAGTTGCGCTTGTTCAACGGTGCGTCCAGCGATCAGAGCCGCAACATCATCCGTAAAGCCGACCGAGCGCGACTCGTCCGGCATCTCAAGTCTCAGCAGCCCGTCGTAAGACACGTTCCACAGGTCCGGACCAAGGATAGATCCCTGGGCAACACCCGATGTGATTTCCATCCTTCGTTGGCCCTGTGTCGTGTCGTAGAGCAGGCTTCGGTCCTTTAAGTAGTTCCTCAAAAGCCACATTAGATATTCTGGAACTTGAAAAGAGTTTTCCAGCGTGTCCAGAATATCCACCCATCTAGCGGAGTTGAAGGCATTCCTGACGTCGAGTGTCACCAACAGGACGATCCGTCGCTTGGTGCGATTATATGCCTCTGCCTTTTGGACCACGTTCACCACCTCTGCAATCGCATCAATGGTAGAACGTCCTGCTTTAAAGCCGTACTGCCGAGGAGATAGGTCCCCAGCAGCACGAATCGCGTCAGTGAGTCTTCCCTTGATGAGTTTCTCTAGCACTTTCCCAGCCTTGTCCAGCATGCATAACGGGCGGTATGCAGATAGCGATCCGGGATTTCCCTTCCCCTTGCTGATCAGCACGAGCCTCGCCAACTGCCATCGTACCGGGAAAACCCCGTCCTGTAGGCAGGCGTTGAATGTGCTGAGCAGCAAGTCAGGACAATGGTGATTGACGAGCCGCAACACCTCAGCTGGAACACCATCTGGACCTGGAGCCCTCCTCGCTTTCAAGGAGAGGACTGCCTCCTCCAGTTCCAGCTGTGTGAAGAGTGGGCACTCTGCTGCTGTTTCAGCATGGACAGCGTCAACACGGACGGGATGGAAGGGGAAGAGTCCCCGCACTTTCGCGTCCATCTTTTCCGCGTCATGTATACAAGGCTTCCGTAGGGCACCAAGGTTCCTCATGACCAGCTTGTAGCCAAGGCCCCACGGATCCTTGTTCACATTGTCCACTAGGTCTTGGCAGCAGCGAGCCTTGCTACTGTTGATCAGTTTGCGAAGGCATTTCCTGGCCGACTTGTATGCTGCCACCTGGTTGCATGCCTCGTCACGGTTCCGCGCCCGTTGAGCCTCACGCCGTAATATATACGTGTGTTTTAATAAATTTCATACTACATACTAAAGGGGGCGCAAAGTTTTCACGCTAAAGAAAAGGGGGCGAAAGTAAACAAAGTTTAAGAACCCCTGCCTACGGGTTGGCGCTCACTAGGGCTGCCATTACCTAAATTGCCGAAGCCGGACAAAAATTTTAAAAACCTAGGACATTTGGGTGAAATCGAGTTTTTCCCCGGACGCCGCTGAAAAACAATATTACAGCGTTGAAAACAACAACATCGTTTACATTCTCATTATGTTATTCATTTATACTGCTTGTTTGCAATCCAAACTACAGCGTAGCAAATATAATACTCAAACAAAATTAAACATTCTTCTCTTTCTGAGGTTATCTGCTAACAAAAATAATTAGGAGCACTCTGCTTTTAGGCACCAAATTATATAAACTTATAATTTTTGGTTCTATATACGAGTATAATCAAATAAACTATACATTCTAGATTTCATCAACAAATCATAATTCATGAACAAAATCATAAACAAAAATAATACTGGGCAATTTTGAGCAGCTCAGAATATAAAGGAGCATTCAGCGTTTAAAAAAAATTCAGCCACAGCTCGTTTGCGGTTAGCAGCTTATCTCCATCACTAGGATTCATGCAAAATGCTTTTAAATTTGCCCATTCGTCAATCAACTTCGTGTCATCGGTTTCTATAATAATATTTTTAAGAAAAACTACTGTTTTTTCAATATCAGACCATGGAGTACTTTCAGTGATGTTTGGCAAAATCACCCAGTCGAACTTGACAAAGTCTTTCATTGGTTTTTCCCACTTTTCTATGTAGGATTTCATTTCTGTGTAAAAATTTAAACAATTTTTTTAAACTCTATTTTCATGTTTTCATCTTGTTTGTTCAAAATACTTTGAACTTTAATCGGTACAAAGTTTTCTTTTATTCTATCGTCTAACATTTTATTAAGAGATGCCAATATGTTTCTGGTTTCGATAACTGAATTATCACTTTTTCCAACATTTCGATTGTTCCGTGGAAAACGTACATCACTTAATGAACGAGAAACAAGTATGCCTCCAATAGAGGATCTCCGAAGAAAATTTTAACCGATACAGGTGGTATATCTAGGCTTTCAAAATAACTTTTCAATGGATCATACACTTTTATAAATCGCTCGATTGCGGGAAAAAGGCTTAGCCATCGTGTTTTTAAGTGGGATAAAGTTGCTGGTATTCGATTCAGTGGCCATGCAGAATCCTTTTAGAGTTTCTGTTCGAACTGCATAAATTGAGAAAAATTGTAAATTTTCAATTTCATCTTCTCCACGTCAACAGGAAGTAGGTCACATCCATGGTGCACAGCGTTATGTAGTATATGTGCAGAACATCTTACACCAACAATGTTTGGATTGATCTACTGCACCCATCAGTAGTCCGGTCATTTTAGACATAAAAATAGTGATCAAATAAAGAAAATTCCGACAGAGCCAAATCTTCGTAGAGACCATAGGATTACCACAAGGAATAAAGTGTCAAAAGTCCCCATCAGTCCCATGTGAGCTTAGGGACTTATTCGGGGCCCAAGGTCAAAATTTTAGGTTTTTTGAATTTTCCTCGAAAACGGTAAGTTTTATCGAAAAAGTAACTTGGAGCAAAGTTGTAGATCTTAAAATTCTCTATAAAAATGGTCCCCATGATTTTTTCTCTAAGACCCACTATTTCCCAGATATTGCGCTTGTAAGAATCATGTTCTACATAGTATGCACACATATGCCACGTGTATACATATTTAGGTACTCAAGCAAGCAAAAATGCCCACTCGTGTCTCTTTTATGTATACATTATACTATTCTAAGAAAATTTACTCTAAAATGACCGCCGGTCCCTTACCGAATCCCCTCTACTTGAATAACATCTGGCCTTGAAAAACATCTGCCTATTCTTTTGTCCATGACTTGAAGGATCTAGGCCGAACAGCAGTCATTATGCTATGACTAATATTTGTGCAAACTAACTTTAAATGATCCAAATTATGATGCTCATTTTTAAGAATGATTTGTCCCAAAAAAAAAGATAATGATTCGGGAATATCGTTATTTATATCTTCAAACATTCTACCTGGTGGCGGGTACATAGTATTATCAAACACACAAGATTGAATATCTTCTCGAATAATTTCTGCCGCAGCTTTTAAAGTTTTCCACGGTTTTCCTTTTCATTCAAGTTTTTGTTATCAGACCAGGCTTGACTTAAAATGTCTTGGTAATTGTCTACAAAACAAATAAATGCTAATTTTCCAGGCTTCTCTGTAATAATAATTCTACTACCATACTTTAATTTCAATCGTATTTTTATAATCCCGTTTTCTAAAGCTACATTTTGGCAAACATTCTTCAGTTCATCTAACAAAAACTGGCAGTCATCGCTACTTTCAAGGAAATTGAAAATTTCTTCCATTGCAGAGTTTATAGCCTCACTTTGAGGACGCCCAATTTTACCGCCAGTACTAGGTCTCAGGAAGGATTTGTAACAACTGTCATGGTATTTAGCGTCAGCAGCAACTAAATCATACTGAAAATTAATACGCGCAAAGACAGCTTTTGACACATCATCAGAACGATTTTTAGCTAATTTTAAAATGGAATCTTTGAATGTAAGTGTAGAAACTTTATGAATTTTTCGGCGATAAATCTTCACTTTCTTCTTTTCTGCTTCTTCATCCGCTTCATCGCCACAAAATAAGCAGTGGTTTGTAAAACAAAAGCTGGATTCACTTATTCGCGCTCTAGTATGAGGTGGACTTACTTATGAAGTACTGGCCTGTTCTTCCTCACGTTGTCTTTTTGATGCAGAGATTGAAGTTTTCCGGGTGTATGATTTTCTGCAATCCACGTGAATTGTAACGGACTTTTGGCTTCTTAAATAATCAGCAAACTCATCACTTCTCGCGACACTTGCACCGATTAAAGTTGGCATTCCACGACTGACCACAACAGTTTCATCTTCAGTCAAAAGTTTATTACAAATAAAGCAAAATTGTGACATTTTTTTTTTAATATTAATCAGCACTAACTTCAATAGTAGACAATTGTAATAAATACGTATAGTCACTCGAACTGCTCATTCAACACTAAAAGAAGCAGGTATACGTGAACGACACCACATGGACAAAAGAATAGGCAGATGTTATTCAAGTAGAGGGGATTCGGTAAGGGACCGGCGGTCATTTTAGAGTAAATTTTCTTAGAATAGTATAATGTATACATAAAAGAGACACGAGTGGGCATTTTTGCTTGCTTGAGTACCTAAATATGTATACACGTGGCATATGATTGCATACTATGTAGAACATGATTCTTACAAGCGCAATATCTGGGAAATAGTGGGTCTTAGAGAAAAAATCATCGGGACCATTTTTATAGAGAATTTTAAGATCTACAACTTTGCTCCAAGTTACTTTCTCGATAAAACTTACCGTTTTCGAGGAAAATTCAAAAAACCTAAAATTTTGACCTTGGGCCCCGAATAAGTCCCTAAGCTCACATGGGACTGATAGGGACTTTTGACACTTTATTCCTTGTGGTAAACCTAAGGTCTCTACGAAGATATGGCTCGGTCAGAATTTTCTTTATTTCAATTGTCGAAAATGACCGGACTACAGTTTGTGTTGCACTTGTCACCAGAAAATGCTATACATTTCGGTGGATGATTATGCTCCTGAAGTTGTTTCATAATAATCTCAGGGATTGTATCAGATATCGCATTTTCAGTAGATTCGATTTCAAGATGATACCGATTTTTTTTTATCAAAATATTGTCTTATGATAGGAATTAATTTTGTACTGCCATGATTACTAGCATCGGTAGATACACTTATAAATTCAACATCTATGAGATCACTTTTGAGTTCGGCAATTGAAAATGGGCTCAGTACGTTATTCACAATATCTGTAGCTTTTGTGCGATTACGTGTCATATTTTTTGCTATATTTGACTCCGAAAACATCTCTTGGTTGAGACAATTACTGCAGTCCAACGAATTGAATGACATATGATGGTTGACTGTGTGATAAGCCATCGCACCTTCAGCTGCTCAGATAAGGTATTCTTCTGAACTAGGTTTAGATTTTTCGAAAAAAAGCCGTGATATTGGAACTGCTTGCTTGGCCTTTTGAATAAACTTTGTGCTTTTGTGTGCTCAGGTGCTCTTCAACGTCGGAAATACCTTTATTTGCAATAGAAATATATGCAGAACAAATTGTGCACAGTATTTCCCAGTCATATCTTCCTTTTTTAACAAAGGATATTTACTTATGGAATTTTTTTGTAGCTACATGAATGAGTTGCAGTTTTTAGGTCTTTCTAAAAAATTTTTTTACAAAGACCTACTAGTTTCGCGACCTGTCTGTCCGTCTGTCCGTCCGTCCGTCTGTCCGTCTGTCCGTGCGTCACAGCTGATTTCCTCAGAAACTATAGAAGCTAGAATGCTCAAACTTTGTGGAAATGTCAGAAGTGATAGTCTCTCAAAAGTTAAGGTCTTAACAAAAATTTAAAAAAATTTTAAGGGGGGTCCCCCCTATTAACGAATTGGCCCTTAAAAGTCGAGTGGGGTATCAAATGAAAGGTCTTGACTAGAACTTTTAGAATCTGAAATCAAAAAATCATTTTATGAATTAGGGGGTCCAGGGGAAGGCAAAATGTACCAAAAATTTGTGTGCCCCCCCCCCCCCCCCCCCCTCGCGATTGGACATCTTTCAGCGGGAAAATCTGAAAATTATCACGAAAATGGGCCTTTTTGAGTTCAAGGGCAAAAAATACCTTAGAAATCGAAATTCACTCAACTTTGTTAATAATAGTATGATTTGTAGATTTTACATTTTTGCCCATAAAATCAAAACGGTTATATACGTATACAAAATTTAATTGAAATCGAATCATAATCAAGTGAGTTATAGCCATTTCAATTGTATGGAATTACAACAACAATAACACATATTTATGGTTGATATAGGGTTTTTCAATAAGAGGTGTTATTTTGATATTAAAAGAATAATGCATTTTTTTAATATAAATGATCGGATGTTTATTTTATTATGAAGAAGAAGATATACCGTTACTAGCAAAAACTAACATCAGGCAAATAACTACTACGACACGCTTACAGGACCATATCCTCTTCATGAAATTTTCCATAACCAAATCGCAAAGTTGCTGCCCTATGTCCTCGACAGCCTCACGAATTTATATTTAAGGTCTTGAATCTACGCTGGGCTGTTGGCGTAGGCCTTCTTTTTCACGTGACCCCAAGGGAAGAAGTCGCAAGGTGTTAAATCACAAGATCTATTCAAAATAACACCTCTTATTGGAAAACCCTATATATATTTAAATTGACTTAGGCACTTTTATTTTCTTTCAATTTTCATGAAAATTTAAGGAATAGTGATTAACTTGAATATGTTCAATCGGCCGAGCATTCAGAAAAATCAGTTAAGCTAGATCAAAATGGCGGCAGCACTGTGCTTATGAAAGAAACTGTGCATCTTTGCATAAATTTGAACGATTTCATATCCAAGTATTGGACGAATAATTCAAATTATCGATTCACGCCATTAGAAAACTTATTTCTAACCCTAGGTTGTTTACAAAGACCTTCTGGTAGGAGCACTCTTCTGCTTACTCAAGTTGTTTTTTAATAATTTTTTTCTGACAAATTATTACAAAAGAAAAATATTAGAAGATGTGTGTACTAAGTTTATTGGAGCCATCCGAGAGACGAGATTGATATCCGCACGACGTAATGAAAGCTTCAATGTAGAGCAAAATTATCGTATAGATTTACATTAACTTGATGTGAAAGGGTGAAATGATCTATTTAAAGTTTAGCTATGATAGGATATTTTTTTGCAATTCAGAGTTAAACGTACATTTACACTTGAAAATTTTAATCTGAAAATAAATGTATACAAACTGAATAGATTGGAGGAGTTTAAATATAATTCTACGATTGAATTAATTAAAGCGTACAGCTACGATGTTACCTCCTATGACTGTATATTTGGTTCATGTACTATTTGCAGATAAATTGAAACAAATCCCGATAATAACCTCGATGCAGTTAAATATTTTGAGTGGTAAGTGACAAACGAAGACAGAGTTCTGAGAGGAGCAAAAAATGTGGTTAACTTAACTACAAAGGCTTGTATTGCTAGTACAGTGAAAAATCTAAAAACGTCATTACTTAGAAAGATTTTTGATATGAAGAAACATGTTTTTGGGACTAAGCTTACAATCCACAAGGGTGTTTTTTATGAAAAAACCATTGATTCAGTTCAGCGAACTTTGTTTGCTACAGTCAGCAACAATCTGGACCACCAGGCCCATGCTATTTATGGACATATGACGCCTATGTTTAAATTTTTTTTTAAATACTACACAAAATGTTCAAACTCTCCATATCTCCTCAGACGGTGCAACCTTGCAATACCGAAACCACACTAACATTTACTTGTGGATAAAAAATTTATTGGAAAACTTTCCTTGGACATATAGCGAACTAGAGCACGGAAAAGAGCCAATGGAATGTGTAGGCGGTGTGCTCAAAAAAACTGCTGATTACGTTTTGAAAGGAAAATATACCGAAACAGCGGTGGGGTTTGTCAGTGTTTTGAATAATTCCTCTGTTTTGCTGCACGAAATAACGGAAGATTTAATTGAAGCTATGAAAAAGTTAGTCTTAAAAATTTTGACCCCATATCCGGTATCATGAATGTAACAAAAATTATGTGGCAAAGATCATTGGATGTGTCGATACTATTATACCAACGTACTAAATTGCTAAAAGAAATAAAACTTGGCATTTCAACTGAAGAGAGCAAAAATCAAGCTCTTACGCCAGAGTTTATGGAGCATAGAAACAAACGGCGATGAAGAACTGGTTCAATTTTTGATTGTGAACAGGCAACGTTTTAGGTAAATTTCTCGAGAGAAATTTACCTATTGCGGAGAGCATCATATATATATGGGATATAACGAAACTTGTGACCACGCTAGAGGTTGCAATTTTGCTTCGATTTTCACCAAATTTTCAGGAAAGGTATATTGGGTAATTATCTCGGTTAAGTTCGTGAACCAGCTCTATCGGCTGATCAAAAACAAAATGGCGGCCATTTTAGACGAAAAATCGTGATTTCTGTTCTGACCAAAGTATAGCTCCGATTTGGATGAAATTTGGTACGAAGGTTCACTTATGTATGCGATGAATCTCACAATAAAAAATCCAAAGTCGGTACTGCAGAAACAAAATGGCGGCCGCTCAACGGTCGAAAAACGTGCAAAATTTTGTTATTGTAATAGTGGTCAAAGGTTTCAACAGATTTTCATGAAACTCGGCAGTTGAATAGAAATTATAAGTATCTAAAGAATTACGTAAAAAAACTGGAGGTCAGGTTGCAAAAAACAAAATGGCAGCCAGTTGAAACTCAAAACTTCAAAGGCTTCTAAAAGTCGCAATTTTGATCCGACATATATGAAACTTGGTTCCGAGATAGACTTTACTTAGACCTACAGTCTTTGATATTTTGGTGATCATGCATTTGCAAATTTCAAAATGGCGGCCGTTTAAATATGCGTTTTTTTCATGTCTTTGTGGCGCTCTAGCGGTCACTTTTTCCAACGGATTTTGATGAAACTTGAGATTATGAATTTCTGTACTATGTTCTTGTATTTTGCAGGAAATTATTAAAATTGAATGAAAAATAAAAAAGTCGAAAATTTAAAGCCTAATATTTTTAAGCTGCCATTGTCTTTAAAAATTGAATTATTTTGCCCTGTCTACACTGAAACTCCTATTTGAACGAGATAGTACATTGATTGGTGAGGTCCTAGCATACAAAGATTTAAAATAATCCAAAATCAAATGCATGCATTCAAAATGGCGGCCCCCAAAGGTCTGAAGGCAAGCGCAATTCGCTATTTTAGTGCCAACTGAAATAATGAATATTTTTCATTGAAACGTTTTAAATGACTTTACTTGAAAGAACTTATAAACCAGATCATTTTTGAGATATTGTAAAATATTTTTAACAATACCCTAAAAAATTATAAAATCGCGACTTGTCTGTCTGTCCGTCCGTCCGCCCGTTTGTTCGTGCGTCATAACAAGTTTTCTCGCAAACCACATGAGCTAGAATGAGGAAATTTTCTACGTAGGTCAAAAGTGGTGCCTCTTGAAATTTGCAGTGCAAGAAAATATTTTAAGGTATTTAAGGGGGGTCTCTCCATACAGGCGGGTCTTCCCATACAGGGGGGTGGCATACAATGTTTTTTATTTCTGTAGCCCTCTAGCAGCCAAGGTTCTCAACAGATTCCGTTGAAACTTGAAATTATAAGTTATTAAGGCAAGTTAATTTAATTTAATTATGCAAATCGAATGACAAATAAAACAGTCGAAAATTTACAGCTTAATATTCTTAGCAGCCGATTTCAATAAAAATCGAAATGACGGCCCTCATAGTTCAGAAAAAAATTGAAAATGTATATATTAATGGCAATGCAAGAGCTGATTAAACTTTTATGGAAATCTTTTGAAATTAACTATTTGAGCTATTAAAGCCGACAAGTTATCACCTTTGTGTGGTAGCCACTATGAAATGTATAAACAGCAAATGTGAGAAGGGCGAAACGAGTATAAATATGTTTATAACAATTTACTACCCGCCGATTTTCAATATGTGATCCATACGTGTGTAACTTAATTTAATTGGCAAAATATTTGCGCCTCTATGGGGTGTCTCCATACACAAACGGCGGCAGATCCTTTTTGTTACTAAAAACCCATGTAGTGCAACCGAAATTGCAGTAAGAAGTTAAGTAGTAGGCAAGCCAAATTTTTTTTCCGAAACCTTACGCTACATACGAGAAATTTACCTATCCGACTGGTGCTGCCAACGGGGATTTTTTATAATGCTGTAGTTCAAATAGCTCAGAAGATTAGAATTTACAAACCCTTTGAAAGCAACTCTGTAGACACGATAACGTGAATAATGTGAGTACTTCAGAAAATTTACATCCAAATATAATTTTTCCTTATAAATGTACCAACTGAGAAAAAAACGTAGCAGGCATCACAGTTGATGAAAAGGATGTGGTGAAAGTAACTTCTTCTGCTAAAATGTTTCGAATTGACGACAAGGACGTTTCCCGCATTGCTAATGAAAAAATAAGTAAAGTTTTGCGGAGACCTCTATTACAGAAAAACAGCAGCCATGGTTATAATCATTTTTAAGACGAAATTGATTTGCAAGAAGTAGATACTAACAAAGCTGTGAAGTGTGTTCTTTTATTTTGGTTTTTGAAAAGTATTTTTTTTTCTTACGAAATAAGTTTTTTTTGGTGTTCTGTTCCTGTTTTTATAAGTTTAATAAAAGTTTATTAATGCTCACATTTCATATATTTAAAAGTTGTTTAAAATATATATCAACAAAACACATTTTCCTATATTTAAAAAACTTCCCGAAATGATTAATACTGATCCCAGCTTAGTTCTTTTACGAGTATGTTATAACTATAAAATAAAAAATCCTTTGACTTGGCCCTTTTCATATATAAACAACAAAATGTTGTGCTAGAGTCCTAAATTGAAATCACTTTCCAATTCGCATATTTTTATTTTGAAAATTAGAAACCGAAAATTGCTCACCTCTCTGATTTTGGCCACTATGTAGGGAATACATGAATCACAAGTATAATGTAAACAACTTAACTCGTAAACTCGAAGAGGAATCAACACACAAAAGACACACGCAATGCATTTGGTAGCCTATCCGCCACTGAGTAGACTGAGTGCGTGATGGAAAGTTGCGGCGGGTGCCCACATGAAACCTTCGATTAACAATGGCAATCGTCAGCTATTTTGCATTGCCGGAGTTAGCTTGTATGCGGCTTACGGCCGTGTTCAGACTTGGAGTGATTCCACTCCGTTATTTACACGTGAAACAGGTTATATGGAGAAGAAGAGTAAGGTCCAATGACTCAATGCTCATTGCCCCTCAATCTTCTTCTACATATAACCTGTTTAACGCCTAAATATAGGAGTGAAATCACTCCACGTCTGAACACGGCCTACGATTATGAATTATTTTAACTATAAGATTTGTTTTGATTAATGCTTATATTTCCATCAATTGGGATTCTCCTGATGTGAAAATTGTCCGTGTTTTACCCGGATACTTGTTGGAAACCCCTCCCGGACGACCCCCGCACGCCCTCTAAACTAGGACGAATCCGGGGAATTCCGGACGGATGGCGCTCACCTATGAAGCGCAACAAGTCAGGATAAAAGTGAAAAGTGCTTCACTCAATGCTGATAGATATTCTCAATAATAAAATAAGTGAAAATGTAACCAATCGATTCGGTTGTAATCTAAATGTATTAAACAAATGAACAATACAATAAAAATAATTAATAAAGTTAACTCTTGACTTTGTTGTTCTAGTTTGGATGGGTACAGTAGCAGGTAAGTGTTATGCAGGAAGATCTCTCTCCCTCTCCCCGGGAGCTTTGATGATGTATAAAGGATACAAATAAAATCGAGCTCTCAGTTCATACCAATATACACTTGCCAGAAAAAGTATCCGTACAGCATCAAAAGAAAGCAACATATTGGGAAATTCATGCTTAAGAAAGCTGCTACATATAAATATTTAAGCAACAACATTTATTCATTGATGAAAGTATCTCTTCAATAAATTTTTCCTGTGGTAGTCCTTTGAAAACTAGATTTTACAAAATAAAAACAAAAAAGCCTTACTTAAACGAACCAGAAAAAGTATCCGTACATGACAGTATTAATTTGAAAAATTCAAATATTTTTAATACATATCAGGGCTTATTAACTTATCGGATAACCTTTTCTCTTAAGAACCTCCCACAGGTGATTTGGCATGGAGTGAATCAATTTGGCTGTGTCCTGCCTGGTAATTTTGCCCCATTCATCGACGATAACGTTTTTCAGCATTTCCTTAGAGGTTATGCTGTGCTGACGGATCCTGTGCTCGAAAAAGTCCCACAAATGCTTAATGGGATTAAGGCCTGGGGATTGGAGCGGCGTACACAGTTGATGTTTTGTATTGTAGAGCAACAAAAGCTTCACATTGCGTATTGTATGCTTGGGATCACTATTTTGCTGGAACCAGAAATCGTCACCAAGCTTTAACTGCTGAGCGCTTTGCTTCAAATTTGCCTTCAAAATATTAAGGTAACCATATTGATCCATAGTTGATTCTATAAACACAAGTTGGCCAACTCCTTCCGCCGCCATACATCCCAGATCATCACACTACCTCCACCATGTTTCACATTTGATACGAAATTTTCTTTTTCGAAGGCAGTACCGCTCTTCCGCCGCACTAACTTTCTTCCTTTAATGCCAAATATGCAAAATTTGCTTTTGTCAGAGAATAGGACCTGTTTCCAAAACTTTAGTGGCATTTTTATAAATTTTTTTGCAAGTCCACACGTTTCTTCTGTTCACTCCCGAAATGTATGGCTTCTTACGTGTTATGCATGAGCGTTATCCATCTCTTTAGTATTTTTCCTATGGTATCTTCATGGAGAACCTTGCCAAAAGAGTGATTTTTATATTTGTAACAAGCTGGGAAGCAGTTACTCGAGAATTCTTTTTAACTGCCTTCAAAACGTTTCCTTTTTCGCGTTCAGTTAGTATGGAGGGTCGGCCACAACGAGGCTTTAACATAATCGAACCAGTTTTGTTAAATATTTTCACCACATACTGGACAGAATACTGAGTTCTGCCTACTATTAGACCAATTTCGCGGTAAATTTCCCCTTCACTTTTAAGTTTCAGCATAATTTTCCTCTCCTCAGCACTGATTTCGCTAATTTTGGGCGTCATCATGTATTCTAGTGTAAAAAAACATTTAAAAAAATCCCCGTTGGCAGCACCAGCCGGAAAGGTGAATTTCTCATATGTAGCGTAAGATTTCGAAAAAGAAATTGGCTTATCTACTACTGGACTTCTTACTGCGATTTTTGTAGCACTACATGGGTATTTATTAACAGAAAGGATCTGCTGCCGTTCGTATTTGGAGACCCTTCATAGAGGCGCAAATATTTTGCTAATTAAATTGAGTTGCACACGTATGGATCACATATTGAAAATCGGCGGGTAATAAATTGTTATAAACATATTTATACTCGTTTCGCCTTTCTCACATTTGCTGTTTATACATTTGACAGTGGTTATCAAACAAAGGTGATAACTTTTTGGCTTAAATAGCTCAAATAGTTAATGTAAAAAGATTTCCATAAAAATTTAATCAGCACTTGCATTGCCATTAATATATACATTTTCGATTCTTTTCTGAACCATTAGGGGCCGTTATTTTTAATTTTTATTGAAAACGACTGCTGAAATTATTAAGCTGTAAATTTTCGAATTTTTTATTTGTCATTCGATTTGCATAATTAAATTAAATTAACTTGCCTTAATAACTTATAATTTCAAGTTTTATCGGAATCTGTTGAGAAACTTGGCTGCTAGAGGGCTACAGAAATAAAAAAAAATGTTTATGTCACCCCCCTGTATGGGGAGACCCCCTAAAACACTTTATAATATGTTCTTACACTGCAAATTTCAAGAGGCACCACTTTCGACCTACGTAGAAAATTTCCTCATTCTAGCTCATGTGGTTTGCGGGAAAACTTGTGACACACGAACAAACGGACGGACGGACAGACAGACAAGTCGCGATTTTATAATTTTTTAAGGGTATTGTTAAAAATATTTTACAATATTTAAAAAATATTCTGATTTATAAATACGTTCAAGATAAGTCATTTAAAACGTTTCCATGAAAAGAATTCATTATTTCAGTTGCTACCAAAAAAGCGAAATGCGCTTGCTCCTGACCTTTGGGGGCCGCCATTTTGAATGCATGCATTTGATTTTGGACTATTTTAAATCTTTGTGGGCTAGGACCTCATCAATGAATGTGCCAAATCTCGTTCTGATCGGAGTTTCACTCTAGACAGGGCAAAATAATTCAATTTTTAGTGAAAATGGCAGCTAAAAATATTAGGTTTTAAATTTTCGACTTTTTTATTTTTCATTCAATTTTAATAATACATAATACAAGAACACAGTACAGAGATCCATATTCTCAAGTTTCATCAAAATCCGCTGGAAAATGTGACCGCTAGAGGGCCACAAAAACTTGAAAAAAAAACGCATATTTAGAACGCCGCCATTTTGAAATTTGCATGCATGATCACTAAAATATCAAAGACTGTGGATCTAAGTAATGGCTATCTTGAAAACAAGTTTCATATATGTCGGATCAAAATTGCGACTTTCAGAAGCCTTTGAAGTTTTGAGTTTCAACTGACCGCCATTTTGTTTTTTGTGACCTGACATCCAGTTTGTTCATGTAATCCCGAAATTCATGAAAATCTGTTGAAAGCTTTGACCACTATTACAACAACAAAATTTTGCACGTTTTCCGACCTTTGAGCAGCCGCCATTTCGTTTCTGCCGTACCGACTTTGGAATTTTTATTGTGAGATTTATCACATACATCAATGAACCTTTGTACCAAATTTCATCCAAATCGGAGCTATACTCTGGTCAGAACAGAAATCACGATTTTTCGTCTAAAATGGTCGCCATTTTGTTTTTGCCCAGCCGATATAGCTGGTTCACGAACTTAACCAAAATATTAACCCAATAGACCTTTTTTGAAAATTTTGTGAAAATCGGAGCAAAATTGCAACCTCTAGCGTGGTCACAAATTTCGTTATATCCCATATATATATATATATATATATATATATATATATATATATATATATATATATATATATATATATATATATATATATATATATATATATATATATCTATATAAATAAATATATATATATATGTATATATATATATATATATATATATATATATATATATATATATATATATATATATATATATATATATATAGATCATATAGTCATAAATGACAAGCTTACTGCGGAAAAAAATAATTTCAAAGTAGAGAACTGGCCAGAGCTAGACCATCAGGTTCTAAAAATAAGCATCCAAAACTTCAACGGTCATAAACAAAAGCCTAGTTACAAATCGTTTCGATATGTAAACAAGGACCTCTTCAAAACACATCTTCAACGGGTATTGGAAACCCAGAAACCTACTAATCCAACAGAACTGACAAATATGATCTCTGAATCCAAACGTCACTCGACCATCGAGAAAAAACTTAGATGTCGCCAGCTAACTTGGATTACGAAACGAGTTATAGAAGCCAGTATAAGAAAGAGGAAGGCGTATACGGATTTCAGACGGAACATGGAAGATCTGACGCTTAAGTACATATATATCCAAGCGAAAGAAGAGTCAAAGCGTCTCGTAAAGGAAGCAAAATTTTCATATTTTTCCAAAAGATTGGAAATCGCGAAATATGGAAAATAATAAACGAAGTAAAAGATAACTCTCTTCCCCGGACTTTTTCACCTGATTTGCAGATCATTTCAGTCTCTCTGCCTGATTCTTCGCAAGAAAATGAAGCAGCAACAATTCTAAATAACTTCTTCTCAACTATTGGTGAAAAAATAACGCGCGAACTCGGTGCTCCTCCAACAAGTATAAGGAATGATACAAATACCTCGCCTAGATCCACATTTCACATCCATCCAACCAACAAAGACGAGGTGCATAAAACCATCGAGGCAATGAAGAAGAACACTGCTCCAGGCAGTGATAACATAACAATGGATGAAATTATGCTCGTCAGAGACGAAATAGCAGGTCTCCTTGCTGACTTTTACAATGAGCACATCAAAAACGGGACGTTTCCTGAGGAGGGGAAGCTAGCGAAAATAATTCCTATATTTAAGGGAGGTGATCGTTCGGACCCGAATAACTATCGCCCAATTGCGCTTCTTACAGGATTCAGTAAAATTTTTGAAAAAATAATTAACACCCGTTTAACATCGTTCATTGTGGATAATTCTATCCTAAATTCCCATCAATATGGTTTTCAAAAAACCAAAGGAACACTTGGTGCTTTGATCTCTGTAACCCATTTCATCAATGAAAGGCTTGACAATGGAGACTATGCTGTTGCCATTTTTGTGGATCTGAAGAAAGCATTTGATACGGTCGACCATGACCTTCTGCTTCGTAAATTAGAATCATATGGTGTACAAGGCAAAGCGAATCAGTTATTTCACAGTTATCTAAAAGGTAGATTGCAGATAACAGAAGTCAATAATTTTTTGAGTGACCCAGCACCAATGAAATCAGGAGTTCCACAAGGTTCCATACTAGGCCCCACTTTGTTCCTATTATACACGAATAATTTGATTACATTTAGACTAAATGGGCATTACACATTATATGCTGATGATACAGTACTCCTGTACTCGGGATGTAACAAGAATGCCATTGAAGACTCCATCAATGAGTATCTGAAAACATATAGTTTGTGGTTAAACGAAAATAAACTAGCGCTGAATGTAACAAAGACTAAGTTTGTTATTTTTAAACAAAAGAACAAGGAAGACATTGATATTGATATAAAAATTAACGGCGAAAATCTGCAAAGGGTATTTGAATTTAAATATCTTGGCCTAATCATTGACCACCGTTTAACTTGGTTCCCACATATAAACAGCTTAAGAAGGCAATTAGCCCCCATAATCGGCTTATTACGTAGGTATGAGGGATTCCCGAGGAACATCAAACAACTGGTTCTAAATGCATTCGTATTGTCGAAATTACATTACGGAGTGGTAATCTGGAGTCAGTCATCAAAGATAAACATTAATATCATCTCCAGGATGTTAACTAAGGCATATAAAAATATGCATAATCTCCCAAGGCTCACGTCAATAAAATTAGTGTACCAATCGTGTAACGCATTAACTTTTAGCCAAATCGTTATAATGGAGAAAGCTAAGTTTATCTTCAAATGCTTAAACCTCAACTTTTCCCCACAAGTGCCATTTGTTAGGGTATCACAAAAGAATCAATACAATGCTAGGAACGCAGGCCAATTTGTTATACCATTTGCAAGAGCAAATCGTCTAAAGAACGATCCTACAAATGATGCCCTTCGTATATACAATGATCTTCCGGTATCAGTAAAAGAAGCGCATTCACTTATGATCTTCAAGAAAAGACTCAGGAACTATTTAATGAATAGCGATTGAATCTTAGCGCAGAAACTTTCAACATAGCATCTTAGGGCAATTTTTTTTATCCTATCATCGAGATGCCTCAAGACACAGCTAGCCTTATGATTTATTATTATCTGTCTATTAACTTCAAAATAGCATCTTAGGGCATTGTTGACCCTATCGTCGAGATACTTGAAGAAACAGCCATTCTTCTAACTCAGAGTTTTTTTTACTGCGTCGAATTAATATTTTTTTTACCTCTGAGAGCTGTTAACGAATCGGACATGAAAAGATTAACAGGATGACTTCACATATTTTTTTGTGTGCCCCCTTATACCGATGTTTTAAACATTGTCTGGGTGGCACACCTGTAGAAACGACGAAATGTGAAATGCAGATCGCACGAGTGTTGTGCGACGAAGAAAGTGTGATGGAGAGAGTGGAAGGGAAGGAGGTATTAAAAAAAAAAAAAAAAAAAAATATATATATATATATATATATATACATATATATATATATATACATATATACATATATGATGCTCTCCGCAATAGGTAAATTTCTCTCGAGAAATTTACCTAAAAACTGCACTCACTTTCAAACCTATCCCAACTTAAAGTAGAACTATTATCGGACCTAAAAACATTAATATGCATCTGCATACATATATCATCGCATAACAGGGGAATCCCCCGGTTTGTTCTGTACGGATACTTTTTCTGGTCTATTGTGTTGCCGTAAATTGATTTTGTTTGAATATGAAGTCTTTTTAAATAGTAATTATTATGAAACATACTGGGAATCATGCAAAAGTGTAGATTTTTTGATATTATATAAGAAAGCATGCAAATTAAGAGGACATATCCTTTTTATTACAACGATAACTTTGTTATCGTGCATGTATGGATACTTTTTCTGGCAAGTGTACATAGGGTATACTGGTTATGTAACAGCAATATATAATAGAATTCGTTGGTTTTTTCTTAGTTTTTCTGATTAATTGATAATATTTAGTAATTTTCATTTGGTAACATTTGATATCGTATTTTGTGATCGAATATTATTTAAAATATTAGAGTACCATGTGGGCCGTTAAGTTTTTTAGTGCTTTAAAGCTTTGAAACTTGCTTTGCGCTCATATGAAATATGTAACGAATGAATCAATAAAGCGCATTTGAATAAACGCAATAATGTATTACCTTTTTGTAAACTACATAATTTTTATCTCGTTATTAAACACTTCTTATCTTGAGGATTTCCAAGACTTTATTTGTGGTTCGAAACATTTAAAACTATCCAAATCATATTTACTAAAGAGAACAATTCTATTTAGCCCCAAATTAGGCAAGTTTCATTGCGTATTGCTTGTGGGGTTTGTCCATTATTACAAAATCATGAATCATGTTGACTATAGATAATCCATTGTTCATACCATCAAATAACAAATTGTTGATGAAAATTTCCGAATTTCACAACATCTAACAATTTTCACTATTAACCTAACGAAACTTTTATCGTATCCATAAAATCTATTGAAACACTATCACATTCCAATGTTGCAATCGTCAAGATAATCTGTTCCTAACCGCAGTATCAGCCAAGAACTGCTTGCGATAAAGTAACATTCTCTATGCAACACTTACGGCCACATTCTGATGGCAGAATTGCAGTGCAACGATAAAATTACACTTGATCACGTGCTATGCAAATGGCTGTTTAAAACAATCACACCCACACTTATGCTAATTTAGTTAAACGTTTTCGACACTCTTTCATTTCGCTCGCAAAATGAATACTTAGAATAGTGACAAATAGTTTACCTAATTGACCCGAATTGAATGCAATCCAAATGCAAATCATACTTTGAGGATCATGTCTCATTAAGATTTTGTTTTTTGTAACGGATAAAATTTAAATTTTGCCGATTAAGATGTTTTGATCGTAGACATATTGAAATTTGAGAAAAAACAAGCATACGACTTTGAAATTCATCGTTTTTTCTTTTCTTCAATTTTGTTTGAGCTGTTAGCTTTGAAATAAAATAATGAATCGGTTTTTTAAAATTCAGGAATATTTATAAGATCGCATAGTAAATTGCAATCATAAACTAAAATCAAGGCCGTTTGCGTGGGCGGATTTTCGCAAACATTCATTAATCATACAACGTAAAATGTCAATACATCCGATTAACATACGAAACAAAAACGTTATTGTTGGCATCCAATAAATTAAAATGCCGCTCTCTATCAATTACTACAAAGTCTACGTTACTTTATCGTCTTCATGACGGTCAATTGATCGAAATCATTCAAGATCGTATAATTCATTCACTTCTGTCGGTCGATTTACACTTGAAACCGTTGTTATAAAACGATTAACAACCTCTTTCAATTGCAATATTGTCTTGTTTATAGAGCTCTACACTGAAGCAGCAAATAAAACGCTGTTTTTGTTAAAAAAATTCTCTTTATTATGTGGTGACTTCGAATTAATTACTGTATAAATACCTATAAAGCTTGGTTTGTCGTTTTTTACAGAGGCACGTGATTAAAGCTAAGTGTCATAATTGCTGGTGTGATAAAATTTTGAATTGTTACTAAATATGATAAAAGCAGGTGCCACTCAGTAAATACTTATGTTATTGACATTGACTTCAGCGCCGTTGAGTCGTTGGTGGTAGATTACACATGCAGGATGTCGTCTTCAAGTATTGAATCTCATGAAGTACATTACGGTAACCAACCAGCTCAGAACAGAAATTTAGTTTAGTGGCTTAGGGCATCTTAACCTGTAGCCAGAACGACACGCACTGTGGGATAATTACCAATTTAGCTCGGTGAGTATCACACATTCAGGGGATGACCATGCGGAGAGTCATAGAAAAAGACTATTGAAATGGCTTTCAATTTCAACCTCAAGATTCAAGATCTTTATTTGGTGATTTTCTTTCTAATTTTTAAATATATATAGGTTGTGCCTTAGGGATTTTCCCGAATACAATATTAATTTTTTCCAATAAACACACAAAAAATTTAAAATGTTGACCTCAACAATATTATCAAACATTAATATATTAAATTACTTATGAAATTCTTTTGTGTAGCTACATAAATGAGTTGCATATATTTTTTTTTAAATAATTTTGATGAAATAATTGAAAATATATTTCTACTTTGCAAGGAAAAGTCTTTTATTTCAGTATTAAGGCGCGATTAACACTTGCATGTCAAAGTCACAGAACGTAGAGAGTTGAAAGGGAGCGGTCAAGCTCAGAAAAAGTCAAGACAGAGTTGAATAAAGGCGCGAAATTCAAATTATGATTTAACATTTTCCCTGAATTCAAGCCTTATTTCATTAATTACATAATAACATACATGATATCGATTAATGATTATTTATAACAATGTGTTATTTATTTATTTATTTATTTAAATTCCATTTAACAGATAAACATAATCCAATTACAAAATGGAACAAAACAAACAGAATTAATGAAAATTAGAATTAAGTGTTAAAGTTAATATAAAAAAGAAATTCAATGGTACTAACAACAATAAATGTGCGTGTAAAATTAAATTAAAGCACACAAAAAAAGAAAATAAAGTCTAATATTTACTCCAGTTGAGTTTTAAGAATCAGGCTTCTTAACCTCAATTTAAAAACTAGGTATGCAAGTACATGCCAAGTTTAGACCTTATAAAATGAAATTAATCGTTTGACAATCCTTTTGTGAATATATCGGCAAACTGAGAGTCACTGCTTACAAACTTTAATACGATTATTTAAAAAAAAATATTTTTCCTCAATGAAGTGATATTTAATGTCAATGTGTTTGCACCTCTTGTGAAAGTTTATATTTTTAATAACACTGATGGCACTTTGATTGTCTAAATGAAGACATATTGAGTCCTGTTTATATTCACCAATATCACTTAGCAATTGTTTTATCCACATTGCTTTTTAGTGGCGGCACAAGTTGCCATGAATTCAGCTTCTGTTGTCGACAGAGCCACAGTTTGTTGTCTTTGACTCGACCAAGTCACGGCTGCCCCTTTCTTGAAGAAAACATAGCCAGTGACGGAACGACGAGTGTCCAGATCGTTTGCATAGTCAGAATCGCTGTAGCCAATGACTTCAGAAGCTTCTGGTGTATGTGAGTAGCATAGTCCATACTTTTTAGAATCTTTTAAATATTTAAAGATCCGTTTGACTGCGTTCCAGTGACTCCGGTTGTAGCAATTGAGGAATCTGCTTACCAAACTTACTGCGAACATTATGTCGGGCCGACTCACTGCAGCCAGATGCATAAGAGCGCCCACAGCTTCTCTGTATGGGACGTTCTTCTCGTACTGTCCATCTCCCTTCTGCTTCATGTGAGGGTCGACTGGAACAGTATTAGGATTAGCATTATTCATTTCAAATCTGTTTAATATTTGTTCTATGTATTTAGTCTGATGTATGAACATGCAGTTACTAAATCTTTCTATTTGCATTCCCACAAAATTACTTGGAGTCTCCAATATTTTAATCTTAAATATGTTTTCCAGTTCTTCTATAAATTCATTCGATGCTGATTCATCACTTGAGAATAGGAGACCATCATCAACATAGAGACACAGACAGCATTTCTTCTTATTGACTTGACCAATGTACACACATTGATCGACTTTACTATTTACAAAACCAAATCTTTTCAGTGTAGAGTCAAATTTGGCATTTCATCAGCGAGGAGCTTGTTTTAACCCGTATAGTGACTAGTTCAGTTTACATACCATATTTTCACCATGGTCCAACCCTTCTGGTGGAGTCATAAATATGGTCTCTTCAAGTTCCCCATATAAGAAAGCTGTCTTGACGACTAGTTGCATGGTTTTGAGATTATTTTGTACAGCTACAGATAGTAACAATCGTATTGAATCATACCTGACTGTTGGAGCGAAAGTTTCTTGGTATTCAATACCTACAGTTTGTGCATATCCTTTTGCACATAGACGTGATTTATAACGTGGACCAGTTGGTTCTTCTTTTATACGGAATACCCATTTGCATCCAATTGTTTTGGCATTTGGGGGTTTTTCTACCAATGTCCATGTGTTGTTCTTCTGTAGAGCATCCAGTTCTTCAGTGATAGATTTTCTCCATTTTTCTTTGTTTACCGATTTTATAGCTTCGCTGTAAGTCGTAGGCACATCTGACAGTACCTCTTCGTGATGACACAGGTAAGTATTTTCTACGGAATCATCTAGATTAGTCTTTTCCTTATTTTCCTTGCTTGGTCTCAGGGTGATTTTGCTGACTGGAGGACTATCAAGATCAATGCTGGTGTCCGGAATGTATTCACTGTCTGAAGTAGACGGGTTTTCGCGTACAGTGTCATAAGTACTTGTAGTTGAAGCCATCTCTGATTCAGAGTTGTTACTATTAGCTTCTTCTTTATTTGTTTCAGGTTTCTTCTCAGATATTTCTACAGGAACATAGTCCCTCTTCACGGTAGATTCAAGGAATGTAGCATCTCGACTGCTTACCACTTTTCTTGTATTTGGGATTATAAATCGGTAGCCTTTGGTATGATCGCAGTATCCAATAAAGATCATCTTTTGTGCCTTTGGATCCCATTTCTTGCGTTTCTCTTTGGGCAAGTGTACCATAGCTTCACATCCGAATATACGCATATGGTTCACCTTTGGCTTTTCACCAGACCACATTTCTTCTGGCGTTTTAAAAGTTAAGGACTTCGTTGGAGAACGATTGATTGCATGTGCCGCAGTATGTATGGCATCAGCCCAGTACATCTTGGGTAGATTAGCATTTAGGAGCATACACTTTGCTCTCTCTACACGAGTTCTGTTCATGCGTTCTGCTGTCCCATTTTGTTCAGGTGTATACGGTGTGGTCGTTTGATGTACGATGCCAGCGCCTTTTGAATAATCTGAGAATTCCTTGTTAACGTATTCTAAGCCGTTATCTGTCCGAAGGATTTTCATACGAGTACCCAACTGGTTTTCGACTTCATTTCTGAATTCCTTGAACTTCTTCAGAGCGTCAGACTTGTTTCGGAGAAAGTACACGAACACCTTCTTTAAATAGTCGTCAAGAAATGTTATAAAATATCGGGCACCGCCCATAGCCTGCATTTCCATTGGCCCACATACGTCGGAGTGAACCGTTTCAAGAAGATTTCTAGCCTTGGAGCCTTCACTTTTGAAAGGTAGTCTTGTTTGCTTGCCTTCTGTACATGTTACACATGTGATTGCAGGTGCTTTTGTTGAGAAAACGACATGGTCAGTGTTTTCTGTCATCTTCCGTAGACTATTAAAATTCAGGTGTCCGATTCGTTGGTGCCACAGGTAAAAGTCTGGTTCTTTGACATCAGACATGCAAGCATAGCCTTTTCCTGGCATATTCAGCCGGTACATGTTGTTGATGACACTTGCTGTTGCTACTATCTCATTTCTTCTGTTCATAATAACACAGCCGGTTCTGTCAAACTTAACTTGGCCACCACTGCGAATAATTTGACTTACGGACAATAAATTTGTTGCCAGTTCGGAAACACATAATACTTTTGTAAAAAGCACCTTCTTGTTTTGACCTTCGTCGTCATAAACATCTAAGCTCACTTCTCCTGAGCATTGCACGGGTAGTACTTTGTTGTCTGCGACTCTAATTTTCTGTATGGCAGGAGCCGTCACATTTTCAAGCATATTCTTATGTCTTGTCATGTGTGAGGATGCACCGGAATCTACGTACCAGACGTCATCTTGGCTGGATGTTGCCACAAACACAGCAACATAGGAAGAACTGCTTGTTTTTTGTTGAATATCCTTCGTCTTGGATTTGCATTCAGAGCTTTTATGGCCATACTTGTTACAAGAGTAGCACCTCGGACCCTTAGTTTGCTTCTTATAATTGTTTTTAAATTTCTTAGTGACTGAGAACACTGTTGAGTCACTTTCTGTTTGTTTAACGTCTTGCAATGGTTTTGATTTCACAGAGTCTGAGGTTATCTTTATGCCTGAGCTTTGTTGCGAATTCCGTCGTACCGACTCTCTCCCATTCGCAACTTCTAATTGCCGCCGTAACATTTCCACCTTCCTTTGGGCACTCCTACCTTTTCCTCTGTGTATTCATTTAATTTTATTAACATTCTTCCAATTACCCTTCAATTTTTATTTCTTCATCATCACAATCCTACCCTTATTTCCAACTAAAATCATATAACATATACTAATAATTTCAATTTTCCCACTAACAACATTCCATTTATCAATTCCCACTAACAAATTTCATTCAATACCTTTTCCCTAACAAAACCTAATTCCTTTCCTTCATACTAACTAATTCTATTTACTAATTCCCACTAACAAATTTTATTTTTTTATACTAACAAAAAATTAATTCACCTTCCCTACTAACAAAATTCAATCCCATGCCCAAATGCAACGTTCAAGTTGCTTACGAGATGAATGGGAGATCGACAATCCATGGCACCATTAGCTGCGTCGTGAGTTCTCGATCGAGGATCTGCTGGAACCCTGAGTTCAAGTTCCCCCGGGCGCACGAAAGCACTCTTTTTGGGGTATCGGTAAAACCAATAGCTTCCGAAATGTGTATATGTGACACTTTGAATTCAACCAAGCGCTTCTTGGAGTGTTCAAATTGCCATATGTAAAACAATGGATACTATTGAGTTTGTCGATATGGACCAAAAGATGTGTGGGTAGCGGAATCGAAGTGTAATGAACTTCGATTACGTTACCCAGATGCGACAGCGGTAATTGGAGAGGAATTGGATTGCGGGATCGGATTGGAGAAAGGTGAAAGTGGAATTAGGTGGTTAGGATTGGGGAGTGAATATTTGACTGGAAGTGAAAAAAGAATTGTGTTTGGCGGGGCGGAATGATTAATTCGCGAAAGGCAGTCAGATTTTGATTTGGGAAAGAAGAGGGAGTTTTTCTTTTTTGTTTTTTTTCGTGGAATGGGTATTTTGGCTGTTTTTAAGTGACGGAGGAGAAAAGTGAAAGAATTAGAAAAGTGAAGGAATTTTTAATTTGGAGGATGGAATTTTTGTTTTGAAAATTGAATTTAGTGACAGAATCAAAGTAGGAAAAGTGGAAAAGTGAATTCAAGTTGGAATGTGAGGATTATATTGATAATTTGAAGTGCGGGACCGCCTCAATACTAAATATATGAAAAAGATTGAATAAGTGAGAGTTTGAAGTTGAAGTTTGAGAACTATATTGTTAATTTGAAGTGCGGGACCGTCTCAATCTTAACTATATGCAAAAGATTGAATTAGTGAAATTGATGTAATTGAAATAGAACAAAGTGCGAGAGTAATTCTTCCGTTTAAAAAAACAGAAAAAGCAAGAAAAAAGGACCCGTTTGGTTGGGTTTCGAAGAGGGCCAAGTGCCGGAATTAACGTTTTCGTGTTTGCGAGTATACCATATTGACGGATCGTGGAGAGCGATAATTGGCCGTTCTATAAGTGATTGAATTTTAAAATTAGTTTAAAGTTAATTTAAAATTTGGTTTTCAGTGGCCCCACACCCCTTTTTTGTCTTCGCCGAGTGCTCGGAGATCAACGAGGAAAAGGAGTGAGTATTTATCTATTGTGAGTATTTATCTATCACATCAACAAATTCTTATTTTTCTTTTCTTTTCCTTTATATGAATTATTTAATTGGATTGTTTTTGCTCCGTACATAAAATTATTGAGGGGCCGGTTTGATTTATTTGGATTGACATATTTTTGTTGAATTTGTAAATTTCTTTTTTTTGAATTCAATAAACGGCCATGTTTTATTAAGTTTTTCTAAATTTTTCATTTCTCAAAATGACCTCTCCCTTTCCCATACTTTTCCCTTTGTGCTAGTTTTTATGTAAGGTGGCTCAGCACGAGCAGAGGGTGTCCTGGAAGACCCACGACACGACTGAGCGCTAGCCGGCCTCAGTATGCCACCCCGGGCTACACACCTCTCTCCTAATTACTTAATGTCTGCAACTGCGGTGACTCCCGTGGTTGCTACAGATTTCAATAGCTATTATCATTGGTTGATAGGATTCTGGTAGACCGGAGAGCAGCAGTGTACCCAGCTATTCGTCGTCTACTTGGAAACCAATGTTTCTGAGCTTGTGAGCAGTGCACATAATTTTGCTCACATATTCCTCTACGTTTTGACATGCAGTAAGCGTGGTATTACAGAGATCACGCAGCAGCCCAACACGGCGTGTCAGCCCAGAGTCATCGAATACTTTCGATAACTTGTCCCATACTTGCTGTGCAGCGCTAGCCTCTTGTATGTGCACATAATTTATTGGGTCAACTAGTAGAATTATCTTAGTTTTTGCCCTTGTATCTCGTTTTGTGTCCACTTCGATACCTGTGGCGGGTTCTATGCAGTCCCACAGCTCCTCATTCTGTAGATATGTTTTTACAGCAAATCGCCAGGTTGCATAATTATTTCAACCGGTTAACTTTTCATTTAATGCCAATTGATTATTTGCTGCCATTATTAAGAACTCTTAGTCCAGTTATCACGAGAAAACAGAGAAAACACTTTGCAATTGTTAAATTAGAAGTCACGTTTTTGCGTTTTAGGTTGTGTTCACTATTTTTCACTGTAATGTTTATTCCACTGAAAGTTTTTGCACTGATTCTATTTTTGGGCTTTGCTGGGCTTTACTGTGCCCATAGCCTGATGAAATAATTCAAAATATATTTATACTTTGCAAGGAAAAGTCTTTTATTTCAGTATTGAGGCACGATTAACATTTGCATGTCAAAGTCACAGAACGTAGAGAGTTGAAGTTGATAGGGAGTGGTCAAGCTCAGAAAAAGTCAAGACAGAATTGAATAAAGGCACGAAATTCAAATTATGATTTTAACAAATTTTTTTCTGAAAAATTATTAGAGCAGAAAAATGTTAGAAAAAGGTGGTTTGGACGTGTGCGCTAATTCTCATCGAACCATCACTCTTATTAGATACACACCGGTGACGGCGACGGCGGTGATGCTTAGAGGTGAGAGCGTTATTTTTCTATAGAATAAAAAATTATCGTATATTACATTAAATTGATGTGTGTATATTACATTAAATTGATGTGAAAAGGTTGAAATGATCCATTTAAAGTTAAGCTAAAACAAGTACTTATAAGAGGGAATTTATTTTGAACATAATTCATAGTTACAAAAACATATTGAGATCGCATAGGTAGGAAAATTAAAAATAACTCTCTCACCTCTAAGCATGGTGGTCGCCATCTCCGATGTGTAGCTAATAAGAGTGATGGCCCGATGAGAATTAGTACACGCGTCCAAACCACCTTCTTCTAACATTTTTCTTCTCTAATAATTTTTCAGAAAAAAATTATTAAAAAAATATATGCAACTCATTCATGTATCTACGAAAAAGAATTTCATAAGTAATTTAAAAAAGGCTATCGGAGCCACTCGAAAACGAGATTGGTATCCGCACGGTGCAATGAAAGCTCACTATAGAGCATAAATAAATTTATCATATAGATTTACATTAAATTGATATGAAAAGGGTGAAATGATCCATTTAAAGTTTAGCTAAGATGAATATATTATAAAAAGAAGTTTGGTGTAAAATTTATTTGCACTAACAACTGCAGCATTAAAAATTGAGTTTCTTAAAATTAAGTACATTATTTCCTTAAGACTGCCTTAAAACTACTCATTCGCTGATAGATTGAGCGGTTATCCATCGCTTTCCTGACTCTTCCTGCCTTGTGTTCCTTGGCTATCCTGATTCGTGATTCCAGCAGCTTTTCCGCATACGATTTGATGGGCTCCATTACTGCCTCCTGGTGCAGCGCCTGTGCAAGCCCGAAAGAGTTTTCACACCACTATTTCTATCTTGCCTCATCTTGTTTTCGGAGTTCCTTTCCATACCATCAACTCGTATGTAATGATCGGAAAAATCAAAGCTTTATAGGCCAAACGTTTGACTCACTTGCTCCCTGTTGACAATTTCCCGAAAAGAAGTATAAGAACACATAAGTCATTTTTTTCCAAAATACGTGAGCACTGAATGTAGCCTTCTTGTTGTAAACCATCCCCAAGTACTTCGTTTGCTTACAGCAGTGCACCATTCAACTTAATTCTGGAGTCACAAATGCCTCTTGCATTACGACCAAAGTTTTTGTGGGGGTCCTCGAACACAATTAATTCATTTTTCTTAGCATTTAACCTTGCTTCCTCATTTGCGGTAATATGCAGTAAAAGATTCCGATATTTTTAGAGCCTCGTCTTAGCAAAGCGCAATTTGTAATCAGATGACCACACTAACAAGTTGTCAGCGAAGAGGTTCACCTGGATTCCAGGCTTATATTCTTCTCTTATGCCCGGGATGTGACGGGTGAATATATTGGAAAGAAATGCGCCTAATAAAGACCCCTGTGGGATCCCCGAGTCCATAAAAAGTGGTTCTGACTAAGCTCCACCAGCCATCGCAAAGGCAGTTCATCCCTTCATGAAGCTGCCTATAATTTTTCCAATATGGGATGAAAAGCCAAAATTTATCATTTTGTAGAGAAGCCCATTGATCCATATAGAGTCAAAGGCTTTCTTCACATAGATCAGGCAAGCTTATTGTCGCGCCAACTTTTTGTTATATCGGCTTGGAATACGGCCATGTCATCCACCGTGGAGTGAGTGAGTGAGCAATATTTGAAAGCAGCGAAATCGGACGAGTATCGACTACGTCAAAATTGCCCAACTTTTCCAGTATTGCGAATATTTTTGCATATTTCTGTTGCTGAGGGAAGTAGCAAATGTTAATACAATTATTCATAATATTTGTGTGTGGCATCTTGTACGCACGTCTCTTAAGTCGCTCTCGTTATTCTTTTGAAATTTAATCAAGTTAAGTCCAAAAAATTGAAGCAAAGTTAAGATTCGTGTATTGGAAACTATTTGTTTTTGAAATCGGTTTCTTACAAAGTGCAATTGGTTTAATTAAAATTGTTAAACTTAAAATTTATATCCACGGATAAGATAACCTCAAAATGTCGGACGTGAAGTGCTTTGTGTGTTCAACGAAAGGGCCTATCGCCAATCTTGCTGATGCCGTCCAATGTGATCAATGTGATAAATATTATCATCCATCGTGTTATTCCCGGGTTAAAAAAGCACAAGTTGGTTTACTTAAATGTTGTGTTGAGAAACAGGCATCGCAGCCTCTTGATAAAGGTTCGGCTAAATGAAATCGAGTCTAAAGTTAATAATCATAGTTCTGAAATAATCGAGCTCACCGAAAATGTTTCATCAATACATAAAAAATTTGACAAGTGGAAAAACGATACCGAAGATTTCATTCTCGCTGAAGTTTCCGACCGAAGCCGGCGCGAGTCTAATGTTGTTATTTACAATTTGCAAGAGCAAAAATCAACCGATGACGACATACTACAACTCTTAGTAAATTTTCCTAGTGCACCATTCAAAGCTGTTGATGTGCGTGCATTCAGACTCGGTGAGCCAAAAAGTGCTGTAACTCGTCCACTGAAAGTCATGTTCATGAATAAAAATTTTGCACATTGGCTACTTGTTCATTCTAAAAAGGGCGCAGATTCAAATGTAAAGTGTGTTCCGGATAGAACTGAATTGCAACGTAGTCAGTATTCTAAATTAGTCAATGAATTGAATAGAAGAAAAGCAAATGGAGAAGAAAATTTGCAAATTAAATTTATTAATGGCACTGTCATGATTAAGGAAAAGAAGGGTTATCTTCAAAAAAAACCACAAAGAAGTTCTAACTCAAGTCAGACAGCAGAAATAACTATTTATTATCAAAATGTGAGAAGTCTTAAAAGTGGACAAAAACTTGTCGAATTTAAACAAAATATACATACCAATATTATTCATTATGATGTTATCGCTTTAACAGAGACATGGTTAGATGAGCAAGTATATGACGCTGAATTAGTTATACCTGGCTACAAAACTTTCAGATCGGACAGAGATTTCCAACAAACAAATAAATGCCGTGGTGGTGGTTTGCTGATTTATATTAAAAACTGTTACAAGTGTAATGTGATAAATGAGCAAAAGCAGGGTGTTGAATTTATATCACTTTTAATTAACTTCCACGGACAAAAAACTCTCTTTACTCTAACATATGCTTCACCTTTTGAATACAAATATAGGTTGGAGTATCTGGAAAATTTAAAAAAATATTCAAATGCAATGGATAATATGATGCAAGAGTTAAAGGACTTTAATTCTATTCTTTGCGGTGATTACAATCTACCAGGATATAGCTGGGATTTTGTAAACGAAGTAACATTAGTTCATGGTTTTCATCCTAACTGGCACATTCGAGCGGCTGTTGATATTTTTGTAAACCTTGCTAACCGATGTCAATGTAAGCAAATAATTAATGAATTTAATAAAGCAGGAAACTGTTTAGATTTACTCTTTACGGATTTTTTAGATGCTAGTTATCAGAAATCTGATGATTCTTTAATTACTGTATTAGATGAAGCGCATCCTTTTCCTATAGTTGCAACTGTGCGTTTTGGTAAAATGAAAACTATTACCTTTAAAGAAGAAGTATATGACTTTAACAAAATGAATATTAACAATATAAATTACAAATTAGCACTTATTGATTGGGATTTTGAATTTTCTAATAATTTATCCATTGGTGAAATGACATCCATCTTCTATCAAAAAATGTACACTTTAATTGTTAACGAAATCCCTAAAAAAGTTGTTCAATCTTCTTCATATCCTCCCTGGTTTGATTCTGAGCTGAAACGTGCAGTTGTTTTAAAGAAAATGTCGCATTGCAGATTCAAAGAATCACCTTCCGAAATTACTTATAGTGATTTCAGCCATCAAAGAGCTTTATGTAAAAGATTGACACAAACTAAGCACTGTATCTATATGGAAAAAATTGAACAAGATATTAAAAAGAATCCTCAAAAATTCTGGGGTTTTGTTGATGTAAATAATTCCAAAAATAGAAGCATCCCTGAATGATCTAAAATCATACAGTGGTGATGTCACGGTGAATCTCTTTGCTGACCATTTTAAACAAACCTATACTTCTTCAACTAACTTAACTGATACTGTTCAGAGTTTCCAGCGTATTGATGGAAATTATTTCAATCTTATGCCCTTATACACTTTTCAAATATCTGAAATAGAAATAAAAAAATCGATCTTGGATTTAAGTAATAAATTAAGCATGGGTCCAGATAAAATTCCAGTAAAATTTGTAAAGACTTTCAGTGATCATTTGACAAAACCATTGTTTTTAATTTATCAAAAATCATATAGGTCCGGAATATTTCCATCTATTTGGAAAACATCATTTATTATTCCTGTACCTAAAAAAGGTGACAAGCAAAATGTTGCTAATTACAGGTCTATTGTTAAGAACTCAATTTTCGGGAAACTATTTGACTTGCTAACAGAGTCTCAGATTTCGAATTATTTACGAAAGGTAATTATTAATGGTCAGCATGGATTTATGCCAAAAAGATCAACTACTTCAAATTTAGACATTTATACCAATTTTATTAATGATAGCTTAAAGTGTAAGATACAGGTTGATTCTATTTATATGGATATGAAAGCTGCATTTGACAAAGTAAGTCATAAAATTTTATTACAAAAATTAGAAAAAGTTGGAATTGTTGGAAATGCACTCAAATGGATTGAAGGTTTTTTAGCACACCGTAAATTAATTGTAACAATCAAAAACTTTAAGAGCGACGAGTTCGAAGCCACGTCTGGAGTTCCGCAAGGTTCTCATTGTGGACCGTTACTATTTATTTTTATGATTAATGATTTAATTAAAGTAGTGGAACATTCTCAGATATTACTGTTTGCGGATGATTTTAAAATCTTCAAGTCCATTTCTTGTTACGATGATTACTTGAAACTACAGAGTGATATAAACAAAGTTTATAGCTGGACCTGTCAAAATGGGTTTGAATTCAATACTAATAAATGCGCAATTATTTCTTTTTATAAAATTACATGTCTTAAATTTAACTATTACGTTGATAATTGTATGCTGGAGAGAGTCGACTTGGTTAAGGATCTGGGGATTTATTTTGATAGCTCCTTATCTTTTGAATATCACGTTCATTATATCGTAAATAAAGCTAGCAAAAAATTAGGATATATTCAGAGATTCAGTAAAGAGTTTAAAGACTCGTCGATATTTTTAGAATTGTACAAAACACTAGTTAAGCCTTTATTAACATATGCATCAGAAATATGGTCACCTAATACTAACGTACTATCTAAAGAAATTGAACGCATACAGCATAGATTTTTAAGAGCGTACTCTTTTCGTACTGGTAATCCGATGTCATTTAATGATCATGACTATTCAAACATTTTAAAAGTAACAAGACTACCTACTTTAGAATGTAGTCGTACTTATCAAGATTTGCTATTTTTATATAAAGTAATAAACTCAGGAGTCGACTCCCCAGATTTACTAAGAAAGGTAAATTGGCATGTTCCGCCTAGATGTTTACGGCCAACTAATATATTATTTTCTAAAGAATCGGAACCTATTAATACTTATCTATATAGAAATGTTATTATAAGAGCATCTAATGTTGTTAATAGGAGGCTTGGTAATATAGATTTAAATTTTGCTACTGTTAATGAAATTAAAAGAATTTTGAGAGGAAAAATTCTGTTCAATGATGAGCAAATATCTATTATTCAAGAATAACATCTAATTATTTAGCTTCTTACTAACTAAGAGGTAATTTTACGATAATTTAAGCGCCACAAATTGTATTTTTATTTTATAATGGGCTATGCCCGTATATTTGAATAAATAAATAAATACAATTATTCAGAATAATCGTGAACAGAACGAAGATAACAACAAGGCTTTTAAGCATATAATTGGAGATTCCATCAGCCCCTGCTGACTTTTTGGCATTTTGCTCCAGTGCCAACAAAGTGAGTATTTCAAAAGTGATAAACAAACCATGGACAGTAGTTGCGTCAGAGAACCTGGTCAAGCACAATTGCTCATGGTCTCTGTCGAAATTCGTTGAGGTGCTGCTCATTAATGTGGTTACGAAAGAGTCCTTACTTGCTTTCTCTCCTTGAAAAACGTTCGCAAAATATTTTGCGATAGAGTCAGCGATAGCCTTGTCACCATGAACATAGATCAATCAAAATTGAGGACCCCGGATAACTTTTTTCTGCCAGTTATCCTATTGATGTGAGAAAACAAACAAGGATCTGGTTTGATACTTTCCAGGTTCTGTTCAAATCACTCCTAAATAAAAGCCGTGGCTCTCCTCAAGATCATTCGTCTTAGAAACATAATCACTAGCTAAATACGTGCATACTCCCAGTTAACTATATTTAAATTGCGACGGTAGATTCTTTCGAGTATTTCTTTATGCCGACTACGTCTACGATGATGCTCCAACATGTCTTCTGGTAAATCTTGATAAAGATAATTCATCATTCATTCTTAATTTAGCTGTGGTTGCTGCATTCGTTGCTGTTTGGGTTGCCTTATAGACTGAGGTGCAAGCTGCTTCTTTGCTTCTTGCAAGAAGCTAGAGTATGAGAACCCTTTACCTACAGTATTTTTTTATAGAGGTGGTGATGGAATTCCTCCTTTCCCCTTTTATCTTTTGAAGATTCTTCCTCCTTTCTTTTACTTTTTTTACTTTAGGACAACCTCTGAAACTCGCAAGGTGTCCCTTAGCATTGCAATTTACACAGAAGATCTTGTCTTTCTCGTCCTTCGAGATTGGACATTCAATGGACTTATGTTGCTTGTCGCATTTTACGCGTCTACTGGTAAATCTTGATAAAGATAATTCATCGAGGATTTCTCAATTTAGATGTTTGAGATGGCCGTATCAAGGGTTGAATTCATACATGCAACTCCCTCATCAATTTTAGGAATAGAAATCTATTCTATCTATTGATGAATAGAATATTGATGAAAAGGATTGAATTTCCTTCTATTTTCCGTCAAGGTCAGCACTTACTGCTGCCCAATCGATTTGTTTGTATCGAATAAAACGTTAAGGATCCGTAAGCTCAAGTTTTACGCCCTTTTTCACTCTTAAGGTCAGCTCAACCAAAAGATGGTCGGACTCGGCATCAAGAACTCCGCACTCGAAATTCATCCAACTGTGGGACAGATTTACCAGATTGGCAGACACGATGAAGAAGTCAATAATAGACGAGCTTTGGTGGAAGGTGGGCTCTTTCGGGGCAATCAGTATGACATTCATGTTTACTTGAACCCAGTTAGAGATAGCTGTTCCATAGCCATTTGATGCAATATTTCGCCATGAGGGATGCTTTGCATTGAAATCGCCTCGCATGGCATAGAAATCGTTTTTTTTTTTGCGCAGAGTAAGCAGCGTTTCCAAGCCTCCAAAGAGTTCCCTCACCGGATATGCATGTCAAACATAGATCCCCACGAACGAAAAGGTGCATCCCCCCAGCATGGAGCTTATTATCTCTGCTTCAATACATTTCTGATTTGGAAGGCACTGCCTTTGGACTTTCACGTGAGCTTTCTGAGCAATAGAAACTTCAAGAACTCCCTCTGGGTCATCACGCCAGATCATCTTGTATTTTTCCAGATGCAGTCTGTTGCTTTCTTTGAGTCTTGTTTTCAATACGGACAAGAAGTTTGGTCTATGGGCTTCAAGTGTTCTTGAACAAAATTTCTTTTATAGTGTGGAGCTGTGAACATATGTTTAGGTTAGCGAGTTTAATGAAACTCATCACGACAACATACTTTGAAGGTGAATTCCAAGTACGCAGTTTTTTTCTCTTAGTGAGTTTTTTATAGTGGGGGATGAGAGAGTCCACTTTTCGAATAAGTTTGAACAAGTCTTCTTCTTAGCACTACAGGCCGTTTTGGGCCTTTGCTTCCTGGAAACAGCGCCTCCAACTGTCTCGGTCCGTTGACCGCGTCTTCCAATTCCGAAATCCGAGCAGCGATGAACTGTCTTCGTCGACCGACTCAGACCAGCGTTTTCTCGGTTTCCCCACTGACCGCCGGCCTTCAGTGCACCCAACGAATACCTTCTTGGGTATCCGTTGTTCGTCCATACGATTCATGTTTCCAGCCCATTGCAGCTTCCGCAGTCTTACAATCCTTGAGACCTCTGGGTCGTCAAAAATTTCATACAGCTCATGGTTGTATCGAATTTGCCATTGGTCCCCGTCTAGCTTCGCTCCGATTATTCGCCCCAGGACCGGTTGCTCGAATGCGTTTAATATATTTGCGGATGCTTGGATTAGGGTCCATGTTTCACACCCATAGCATAACACAGGTCTTATCACAGCTTTTTATACTTGGAGTTTTGTTTTCTTATGTATGCAGCTGGTCTTCAAGATCGTTAATACTGAATAGAATATTTTATTTGCGAGCTACATTCTGCGGCGTATTTCGTCTCTTTCATTGCCCGTTTTCGTTCTTTTGGCGCCAAAATACACAAATTCGCTAACATTTTCGATACTGTATTCGCCAAGTGTGATATTTTGTGTATTTGAGGTATTTTTCCCCGACTGCATCATGAACTTTGTTTTATTTGCGTTGATTTGTAGCCCTACTAGTTTTGCTTCGCTGTCAAGTTAATGACCATGACAAAATGTTGATGTCATCACACTCGAAAAATTGTTGGCAGTCAGTGCTCAAAATCGTGTTTTGATCATTCTGTGACTGCTGTGATTGCTGCATTAGTTGCTGTTTGGGCTGCATTATAGGCTGAGGTGCAAGCTGCTTCCTTGCTTCTTGCAAGAAGCTAGAGTATGAGAACCCTTCACGTTCAGTATTTTTTTTCCTTTCCCTTTTTTTTCTTTTGGAGATTCCTACCCCTCTCTTTTACTTCTTTTACTTTAGGACGACCTTTGAAACTCACATGGTGTCCCTTAGCATTGCAGTTTACACAAAATATCTTATCTTTTTTCTCGTCCTTCGAGATTGGACATTCAATGGACTTATGTTGCTTGTTGCATTTTACGCATCTAACTTCCAGTCCGCAGTTAGAATCGACGTGGCCAAATCTTAGGCAATTGAAACTTTGGGAAGTGCAATTTTTCTGCAGACGTTCCTATTGTATCTACTGATACAGAGGGAACTTTATGTCCATCGCTTTTTTCACTTCAAAGTCCGGTTTGAACTGGACTAAGAAAGATGCGAGCGTCCTTTTCTTCCTCCTAGAGGTTATAGTGGAGAACCTTTCTGCTGAAACGATATCTTCTCCGAGATGTTCCTTCAGTTCAGCCAAGACATAATTTTCGTCATATGAGCTATACACGCCTTTGAAGAGAGTCAATTTCCTCTCTCCTGAAAAAGTGTAGGTGTAGCAAGTCACTTTTGTACACTTCAGAAAATCAAAAGACTGGTATAATCCTCGGCCGTTTTAGGGTAGAGCGAAGTTCGTGAAGAGCTGTTCACCATTACGTTGAACTGTGGCTCCTTTTCAGAGTTTCATGTGCATGTGCATGCATGCATGCCTTCAGATCAAGTCTATACCACACTATAGGAAGCACCCTCTCTTTTTTGGTAGCATCCACGCTTGGCTGGTGGGGCTTCGCTTTCCCCTGTATTATTCTCAAGGCCCAGCTTTCTAGCAAGATAGTTTATGGTCCCCAAGAAACTGGCGGAAACTATTTTCGCTACCTTTTTGAGCTGGAGAAAATCGCGCTCGCTTACTTCCAGGGTTTTCTATACCTTTGAAGTAGGCTCTTGCGTTGGAGACCCAATTGGCCTCTTTATGGCTTCTGGCTTGACGATAGCCTCCTCCTCGTCACTAATGTCCGTGAAATTTCTACCCATCTCCATGTAACTGGAAACTTCCGGCACTTGCAGTTGCATCTCGCAACTAGCAAGCAAGTCCAGAATAAATTCCTCCTCTTTCCCCCAAACTTCTCACAGAAACTTTTCAAGTTTTTTCTTGCTTTCCACGTGAAGCTCGTTTTTTGGCGGCTCAAAGCTCCCCATACTCGTTATTTTCCCCAATACCCACAGATTTCAAGACAGAACTTGGAATGTTGAAAGGGAAAAAAACTGAAACCTTAATTGCCTAGTGATTAAACGACCAAAAATCAAAAAAAAAATTGTATTGTAAAGAAAAACAATAAAAACACTCAAAAAAGCCTTAAAAATTATCTTTTGTTATTTTGTATTTTTCCCAAATACTCCATTCAACTCATCCTGTCCGCTCCTATCGTTCCAATTGTTTTCCTTCTCGTGCGCACTCAATGCGCCTTACCCAGGCACTTTCACTACTTTCCCTTTTCTACAATTTCAAAAAATTCCTTTTTCTTCTAAAATTCCGTAATTCCTCCGAAGTTCCCCCAGAATTCCCTAATTCCTGAAACTCCAAATTTCAATTTCTTACAAATTTTAATATCGTGCTGCCTCGACAACTGCTTGACTCGAACTCCTCTCTTATTATCTGCCTCAATTTTAACGTCGATAGTGCATACCTTTCGTACATGCCATCTTCTTCCTTTCAGATTATGACATACGTGCTGAGCTGCTAACTTTAACATTTGAGAGAGAGCCATCTTCTAATACAGCAAGGAAAACATGGGATGATTTCAGTCTTAATTGCGTAACATCGTCTACATCTCAAGAATCTTGTGAATTCTTCCTCTTTCGGCAGGGCTTAGCCCTCCTCTTCCCTCAACCAATCTCTTTTTCCTCTTCTACTTTTCGTACTAACCCATTGCAGGTTGAAATGCTCTAAAATAATCTCAACAACAATACCATTGGAGGCCTTGATGGCATTCCAAATTATTTAGCAAAATCTTTATCTTCTTCACTTTGTGTTCCCTTTCAATTACAGGGTGGTTCGATGATTGATGTCGTTTTTTTTCACGTGTTTCAAAGTAAATTTATTTATTTTAACAACAAACATTAATCAATCATTCATTGACCATTTTGTTGGATGATCTTTTGCCATCTTTCGGTAAATTGGGAAATTTCAAATTTGGCCTTGGCCCAACTCATTTTTCGTACCTGAACGGAATCGAAAATTTTACCATTCAAATGGTTTGAAGGAAGCGATACAAACTAAAGTCTGATGGTGCTAAGTCAGGGCTATAGGGTGGATGTGATACCAGTTCCCAATTGAGGAGTTGCAACAATTGAAAGAAATGTCAGCGCATCATAAGAAACGAATTTATGAAATGCTCTCAAATCTTTTGGGTGATCTGTCAGAACTTTGACAAGCCTTATGCACCGATAGTACCAGTGATTCGAAAGGTGGTAAGGTTGAAAAGAAATTCACAGTGGCTCTACTATACGAGTATATTAGTAAAATGAAATCGGAAGCTAAAAATATCGTACAAAGGTGTCAGAATCTGGAGGCATTACAAACAGATTCAAATAAAAAGATTTCTGAATATGAAAACGATTTAGGCGAATGCCGTTTTTCGAGCTCACAACATGAAGCCAGAATGAAGTCATTGCAGGAATCATGTGAGAGTCCGAGAACAAGAAGGGAACTCTTGAAGAACAAATCGATGATCTTCGGGAAGAATGTGCGAAACTGAAAGCAGCTTAGCATGTTTCAGGAATTAATGATGAAGAAAAACAAAAGGCTGATGCGTTACTCGCAACGTTTGATAGTCAAATGGATGAACAACGTGACTCCCACAGAAAACAATTGGCCGAGCTTCGTGATCTCATCCAAACAAGAGGCGATGAATAAGCTTAAAGATATCAACCAAAAACTCACTTTGGCACACCAACAAATGACCGCCAATTACGACAAACTCAAAAAAGAGGAAACTGATAAATCTGCTAAGCTACAAGAAATCATACTTACAAATGAACATCGTGACAAAACACAGATACACGTTTCGAATATCTTACCTCCTCTCCTGACTGGCTAACGACATCGTGCCGAAGCGCACCATTTACTTCATTCGCATAAACTCACTAAAATCCACCACGGAAATCTAAATAATCAAAATCGTAACACTCCCGAGGAGAGATTCGATGACCGAAATTACTTGAAACTGGTGGATATATATAAACGCACGATACTCCACGCGTTGGCACAGCGATAACACTACCGGTGCGGATGAGAAATACTAGGAAGCATGAGCGAACAAAAGGGAAAGCGAGGATTATTGTCGAAATCCTCACCTCGCTCTGCGATGTAAATAAACATTACTGACAGTTTGAACTGTCAGTCAAATGCATTCAGTGCATTCAGTGCGTAATGTACTTAACTCCCACTAGGATCACCATTGAGTGGAACTCGTTGTGAGTGAAATCAAAACGAGGGGAACTACTCTAACAAACGAAAAAAAAACCACTCCAAAAACATGATTTTCCCAGTGGACGAGAGGAAAACCGTTAACCCGGAGGTTATTTAAGCCCGGAGAAGTTTTCGCGCTTTGTCTAATTTTTCGGAGCTTTCGAGCAACCGGCAGAGGAATAAACAGAGCAATATTCAGCGACAACATTTACTACGAACTGGAGATGAACCCTGGATTCTGGAAGAATAAATTAGGACAAGACAACCGAGACCTGGCGGTGGCAATTTGAAGAAAACGGAAGAAAGGGGCCCCTTACCAGAGTAGGAGTTAAACGAATGTAAGTGGCTTAAATTTATTCTATCGGAAGAAAATTTATATTGGTCGAGTTTGTGTTCAAATATAGTATATTACTCAAATCGACTAAAGATAACTTTAGATTTTTCTTTCTTTGCTACCATACAAATATGCACATTCCTTTTCAGCTGTGAAAGGTGTGGCTCGGGAACTCTTTTCCTGGGACGTTGACCAGGCAGGAAGACCTGGGAAAATTAAGTAAGGTGGTAGTGTTCGGCGGGTACCGTGAACGTTTATGTTGTTTTAGTTGATTCCGGTTGCCCTGGTGTGGGAAGCTACGAGTTTTGTGTGGCGTTGAAACATTCTAACTCGTTCTGCGTGGTAGGGTTTTCTTTAAGATGATCTTCGCGGCTAGGTGGCGGCGTGCACCAAAATATGTACAAGTGTTAATTTCGCCCCGGACGGTCGTCTTCTCGTTCGGACGACGCCTTGGGAGGCCCGGAGAATCGAACGAATGGCGCCCACACCCGTCTTCGGGTGAATTAGTCGGATCGGTGGAGCCGGAATAGCCCCGATATATCGGTGGGGTAGCAAGGGAAATGATAATAACATATGACATCAACATTTTGTCATGGTCGTCAACATTTGTCAAAGAACTCTTCCTGAAACTCGGCAGCGAAGCAAAACTAGTAGGGCAACAAATCAATGCGAATAAAACAAAGCTCATGACGCAGTCGAAAAAAATATCTCAAATATCCAAAATATTGCACTTGGCGAAGGAGGATGTTAACGAGTCAATTAGAACTTCCAACGCATTGCAGTGATACTGGCAGCACTGTTCTATATCCTGTGACGTCGTTTTATGTTGGATTTTCTTTCTTCTTATCCAGTTTCATTGTTAAGCGAAATATAATAAACTTAGCTTAAATTTGTGCGAATCCGCGTTTTTTCCCGTCGTAATTGTAACGAAAGCAGAAAGAAGCGATTTTATTTTAGCCATGAAAACACTTCCTCAGCGACATCCACTGATCATTCATACTATACGGAAGCAGGTTTATAAAAAAATAACAAAGGTATTTACAGCATAAATTGGTATGCCAGCAAGCATTCAGTATTGAAGCGAAAATCCTGCAATGAAATGCTTCGATAGAATTGTTAAATAAGTCAACTGAACGTAATGTATTAAAGTTACATTAATGCACGTCGTATAAAGCTTTAAACAGGCTTCCGCTAAAAACTCAGTATCATGCTCATTATTTCCCACGTCTAACCTTGCCAAGTTCGGGGAAATTTCTCAAGCCTAATAGGCCTACAACATCAACTCACGCAGAATAGTCACAAGAATTTGCAAATAAAATTTCGAGTACACGTTGATGGGTCATAACTATACATGAAAAACACCATAAAGCATCATCAAAACAAAAATCACCGAATTTCAATTCGCCAATTCTTACTCAAAACATGTAGCCAACTTACTACGAATAATGAAGCTTTCTCATGCATACTAAAATCGTTGGCCTCGTTACAAATTCAAACCGCATTGAAATTGTATCTTTTCCAACGTCGATACAAGCAATAATTGCTGCATGCTAACTAACATTTGTCCAGCTGTAGTAGCAAGTGACTAAATATTTACCAGATACTCGTGCTAATGCACATGTGGCAGACTGCCTGACTGACGAATGGGCCGCCGCAGCGGTTATTCCCCTGATAACTTATTTCAAAAAGAACCCGCCTCACTACAATTTCGGGTTAGTGTGGACGCATAATTGACGATACTAGTAAAATAACGTGTAGCATTCACTGGCAACTAATTTGAAAGGTAATCGACAATTTTAAGCATTAAGTATCTTTTTCGTAATCATCTAAAGGTAGCAATGTGAGCTTCATATACGAGTATAGCCATTTACGAGGAAACTGGTTTTGACAAGGTTTGAATTCGTACGATTAAGGAAAGATTAAGGCAGTTGGCAACTCTAAAGACAAGAATGAAAATTTGGCTGAAGATTCGTAGCCGGTTATATTGCGTCGCAGATATTTTATGCTGAAGAGACCATGCTGATGCTGGTGATTGACAACAGTATGCCTAAACATTTCTGATAGGCGAACATGTTTTTTATGCCTTCTACCACAGCATCTTTAAGTCCAATCGGATATAGCGAAAATAACAATCGAATATAGCAAAAATAATCGTGTTTTATAAATTAATTACGATGGATGTTTTTATATTGTAAAATTATGAATCTATTTGAATATGAAAATCTGTATGTATTAACTATTAAGTATATTTTGTAATCTATACTAGCTATTATCGTTAACGCTTTCATTTTAGGGTAACATTTTTTAGTCTGTCTTTAAGACATTTACAAAAAAAAATATAAAACCATAAAAATATCATTAAAAACTTTGTATCTGCTTTATTATATACTGGACTTAACAGATAGGAAGTTTTAAAATGATGAAAAATATATGTATGTATATAAAAAATAATAGGCTAAATGTAATTGTAACTGGAAATTATTTGTTATAATTTGCGGCTTGGTCCTGGAGTGGGACCTGGCTTCCAGGAATCTAGCAACCCCAATCAGTCCAAGTGTCGGAATGACAGATCTCTGTCCGAGAATCACCACATGACGTTGCGGCTTCGTTCTTCGTGCTATCATCGGGAATTCGAGCAATGGATAATGTACTACTGAATAATTATGGCAAAGATACTAAGTTGTTGGTAAAAGTAGAGTTAAATTCTATATACTGAACACCATAAATACATGAACACTCAGGAATGGATGATGTGTTGAAAAATTGTGACAAAAACGCCAGGTTATATAAATACGAGTATGGATGGATAGTTGAACTATTAGAAAATTGAACTATGTGCCGAGACTATGTTGTATATACTGAATATGACAATAAAGAGAACATTTTGCAATGAATGATTTCCGGAATAATTGTAATCATTGATACTGAATTCTGTCCATAAGTAAAATATTTGTAACGAATGGGGGACAGTGACTCTATCGTAAATAGTTTGGAATTATAAGAATATAATGATGGCGATATCAAAATGTCAGGGCCTTGAGATAAGTTTTGATATTCGATAACAGTGTAATAAATACTTGATTTTATAAACGATTAATATTCCACAATGAATGAAGCTGTTATTTAGAACAACTACGAGTTAGTTGCAGAGAATCAGAACCTTACAGATCAACTGTCAAAATTCCATGACAAATTGAGTAATTATGATCATATAATGGCTGATTCTATAGAGGAACGAAAAATTTACGATTTCAGACGATGGGTTGGCCTAAGACCTAAATCTCAGTCAGAAGTACTTGACTCGAACTTGGCTGTTTTCGTTAAGTTCAAGCTTTTTTATTCTTAACAGAAAAACAACTAAAAAAGTTGGACGTCGCGCTTTGCCGATGATGAACTGCAATCTATTTAACATAAGTTTTTGGGTTGCTTTAAAAAGTTCGACGATGAGTACATGCTGAACGTCATTCTCCAAAGTGGGTCATCAAGCAGGTTTTCAAACGAATTCAATTGGCCGCCAAGCGGGATGGTTTTCTGGAGATCATACGCACTATTTTGGAGCAAATCTATGTTACTCAAATATATTACCTTATAACTCGTAAAAGTACGTAAATATATGCAAAAGCATTAGGGTTTTTGTATTAAAAATACATTTAAAACATCTTCATTGAGGTAATTAAGGCACTCGGTACAGAAACGACTTAAGTCAAAAACTGTCCTGACGAATCGGAGTAATATAAAAATCACATTCTCAAAATTCATGGATGAGTTAATGGCCAAAGCTATAGTAGGAGCCGTGTATATGTTATGTTGATAAGTTTCATTTACATTTACGAGGAATAACAAAAAATTTGTATGTTAGAATGGCCCAAACAATATGAGTCATAATTGTGACTTGGGTCGCTTAAGCGCTGATCACCTCCATTCAGCCATCATTAACTTGTTTCTACTACATAGACAGGGGTTTTTTGATGAACACAAAAGTTTGCATAATTAATGCATGAGCTAAACGTTGATAAACAATTTAATAATAAGCTATTCACAAAGTTGTCATGCACATTCGGTAAAAAGAACATAAGCCGAAAGAATGGAGTCAATCAATTATATTTCCTATCCACAAAAAGTTGACAAGCTAGAGTGTGAAAATTATAGAGGCATATCACTACCATGTCCAGCGTACAAATATTTTCAAAGATCTTAGAGTATAGAATCGTATCATATGCCAACAGCATTATTGGGGAGTATCAAGGTTGTTTCAGAGCAGGTACATAGACAATAGACCAATTGTTCATAGTCAAGCAGGTGCATGAAAAATGCTGGGAATTCAACATGGACGTGCACCAAATTTTCGTTACCTTTAAGCAAGCATACGACAGTATTGATCGTAACGTACTGTACCAAATAATGCTTTGCTTTTACATCCCAGCCAAATTAGTCCGTCTTACAAAAATAATAATGACGTCAACGATCTCCCAAGCCCACATCAATAATTAACTCACCGATGCCTTCCACATAAATATCCGACTAAAGCAGGGAGATGGACTGACCCGAGTGCTATTCAATTAGGCTCTAGAGTATGTCATAAGGAAGCTAGCTACCTGTCGATACATGATGCACATTACTGCTCGTACACAAGTCAAGCCAAGTAGTGGCCTATGCGAACGACACCAAAATTTTGTCACCGTAATTAACAACTGCCAAAGAACTCTTATCGAAACTCGATAGCAAAGCAAAACTAGTGGGGCAACAAACTGCATGATACAGTCGAGGAAAAATACGTCAAATACACAAAATATTTGTGGGCGAACTTGTGTATCTAGGCGCCAAAATAATGAAAACCAGTAATGAAAGCGACGGAACATGCCGAAGAATCTTCTTTTTCTTCTTCGTAGCACTAAACCCCTCTTGGGCCTTCGTTTCCTGCAAATAGCACCTTCAACTATCTTGGCCTATTGACCGCGACCTCCAATTGCAAAATCCAAGCAGCGATGAACTATCTTCGTCGAACGAGTCAGACCAGCGTTTCCTCGGTTTCTCCACTGGTCTCTGGCCTTCAGTTCTCCCAACGAATACGTTTTTGTGTACCTGGTGCTCGTCCATACGATTTATGTGTCCAGCTCATTGCAACTTCCGAAGTCTGACTACCGTTGAGACCTCCGGTTCGTTAAAAATTTAATACAGCTCATGGTTGTATCTAGCTTTGCTGCGATTATTCGCCTCAGGACCCATCGCTCAATGGCGTTCAAAATATTTGCAGATACTTGGGTTAGGGTCTATGTTATACACCTATGGCATAGCACAGGCCTTATCATAGATTTACTCTCTTGGAGCTTTGATTTCCTGTGTATGCAGCTGGTCTTGCAGGTCGTCAAACTGAATAAAATGTTTTATTTGCTAGCTGTATTCTCGGCGTATTTCGTCTCTTTCATTACCTGTTTTCGTTATTTTGGGGCGCAGATACACAAATTTTCGCAAATTTTCGATATTGAATTCGCCAAGTGTCATATTTTGTGTATTTGAGGTATTTTTCCTCAACTAAATCATGAGTTTTGTTTTATTGTCATTGATATGTAGCGCTACTAGTTTTGCTTCGCTGTCGAGTTTCAGGAAGAGTTCTTTGGCACTTATTAATGACCGTGACAAAATTTTGATGTCGTCCGCATAGGCCATTACTTGGCTTGACTTGTGTTCGAGCAGTAATGTACCTCGCGTATCGACAAGTAGCTTCCTTATGACGTACTCCAGAGCCAGATTGAATAGCAATCAGGCCAGTCCATCTCCCTGCTTTAGTCTGATATTTATGTCGAAGGCATCGGTGAGTTAGTTATTGATGTGGGCTTGAGAGGTCGTCGACGTCATTGTCATTTTGGTGAAATGGACTAATTTGGCTGGGATGCCAAAGCAAACCATATAACTAAGCGAATTGAGATAAATAATAAATCATGGCATCACAAGCAGCAGACAAATGTGGAAAATGTAGGAAGCAAGCGGAGGAGAACCATAAAGGAATGGGCTGCGGAGGCATTTGCAACAAGTGGTTCCACCTAAAGTGTATCAAAATGTGTGAGGAGAGATATTTGAAGATCATGGACATTTCCGAGGATGTGATATGGATGTGTCCTTCGTGTAAGTCACAACACCAAAAGACTAAAGAAGATCGTCTCTTCAACCAAATGAAAGAAATGGAAAACCATCTAATAGAACTGAAAACCACCGTGGCCACCTTAATTGATAAAAGTTCATCCACGCGAAAACCTTCGTATGCGGATATGACGAAAAGTATTTCCACTTTTCTACCCGAACGCCGTACAAATACTACCTCGCAAAAAGGAATCATAATTAAGCCCAAGAAGCATTCATCCTCTGAAAAAACACTCATCGACTTCAAGTCGAAAATAAAGCCTTCAAAATGCAAAATTCCTCTCCAACTGATGCGTCCTCTTCGTAATGGTGGTGCCATCATAAAAACTTCCACAAATGACAATACAACCTCGCTCTACAACATTGCAAAGGATACCCTGAAGGATGAATATGATGTCATGGAGACAAAATCTCGTCAACCCAGGCTAGTAATTAATGGACTAGAAAAACAATTTTCGTATGAGGAGTTAATTAACGAAATTCACTCACTGAACCCCAATATTGGAGAAAATGATAAACTGGAATTGGTTCATGCCAGACGAACAAAAAATGGTAAATGGTTGCATATTCTGCAGGTAAATGGGAGTATGTACCAAAGACTGGTGAATAGGTACATCAATATTGATTATGGGTCTTACCTTGTGAAGGAAGACTACAATATAACGAGGTGTTATAAGTGCCAGAAATACAACCACAAGACATCAAAATGTGAAGGAGAGCAAAAATGTGCTAAGTGTGGAGGAAAGCACGAAACGAAGGATTGCAAGAGCTCGTGCGAGAAATGCTGTAACTGTGCAGGAAATAGTAAGAACGTTGATTATTCCCAGGAAATAGTAAGAACGTAGATTATTCTCTACGGAGTGCGCAGAATACCAGCGAAGGATCACAATTGCTAGGAGGAGCATTGACTACGAGTTCAAATGATTTTTAACAACGCAAATCGATTAATTGGGACGAAATTAACGCTCTTATATGCCAATATAAGAAGTTTACGGCACAAACTAAATGACATGCAGATTTATTTGAAGCAAAATCCTGAGATAGATGTGGTGATACTGAACGAAGTATGGATTTATCCTGAGGAATCGAAATATTTTAATATTGAGGGTTATAACTCGGTATTCTCCTGCAGACCTGGAAGAGGTGGTGGGACAGCTATTTTTGTAAAAGATAAAATAAACTTCATCATTAAACGCGATACACCTGATAAATATAATATTATAATAATCGAATTAAACCTCGTAGGCAAAAAAATTAAAATCGGTACCTTCTATAACCCGAACCGTCTGAATGCGCAAGATCTCTGCTCGGTACTCGACAACCTATATTCCTCAGAAAATAATTTATTTACAGTAGCTGACACAAACATTGATGTAATTACCGATTCCTCAGAAGCAAGGCTTTACAAGGATGTACTGGATACTAATGGTGCTGTTATCATCAACAACGAAACAATTACTCGTCCTGTTTCGCATACGTGCCTCGATCATATCGTTACAAACGATAAGTCAACTGCGGGAAAAATCAATTTCATATTTGAGGATTGGCCAGAGCTGGATCATCGTGTCTTCAAAATAAGCATCCAAGGCATAAGCGCACAAAAACAAAAACCTGTATACAAAACATTCCAACACTTGAACAAAGAACTCTTCAAATCACATCTGCAAAGGTCATTAGAAGTCCGGAGTCCCCTAAACCTAATGGAACTTACGAATATGATCACAGAGTCCAAACGTTACTCCATCGTCGAGAAAAAGCTTAGATGCCACCAGCAGACATGGATAACAAAGCGAGTAATTGAAGCCAGTATTAAAAAGAGAAAGGCGTACATAAGCTTTAGAAGGAACATGGAAGATCGTGTGCTAAAAAACATGTACATACAAGCGAAAAAGGAATCAAAAAGTCTTGTGAAGGAAGCTAAATTCTCTTACTTCGCTAAAAGGTTGGAGACAGCGGCAGATAACAATCATGAAATATGGAAGATAATAAATGAAGTAAAAGACAACTCTCCCCCCCGAATTTTAATACCGGATTCGCAGTTTTCTCCAGTGACCCCTAATATTTTATCACAACCAGATGGAGCAGCAACTTTCTTGAACAACTTTTTCTCAACTGTGGGCGAAAAAATTACAAAAGAGCTTGGTGATGTCCCAACAAGTAGGCTAGATCACGCTAACATCTCACCCGATTCCATGTTTCATATTCATCCAACCAATAAAAACGAAGTTCTTAAGACTATTGAGGCAATGAAGAAAAATACGGCTCCAGGTATTGATCAGATCACGATGGAGGAAATTGCGCTTGTAAAAAATGAAATAGCAGAACTCGTGGCTAATTATTTAAATGAGCATATCAGAAACGGAACGTTTCCTGAAGAGGGGAAGCTTGCAAAAATTGTACCTATATTCAAAGGAGGAGATCGATCGGACCCCAATAATTATCGCCCAATTGCACTCTTGACCGGATTTAGTAAAATATTTGAAAAAGTAATTAACTCTCGCTTAACATCCTTCATATTAGATAACTCTATCCTAAACTCCCGCCAATATGGCTTTCAGAAAAACAAGGGAACGTTTGACGCTCTACTCTCGGTAACGCGATTCATCAACGAGAGACTTGATGTAGGGGATTATGTTGTTGCCATTTTTGTGGATCTAAGGAAAGCGGTTGATACGGTCGATCATGACCTCTTACTTCGAAAACTAGAAGCATATGGTGTTCAAGGCACAGCAAATAAACTATTTCAAAATTACCTAAAAGGCAGACTGCAGAAAACAGCATTTAATAATGTTCTGAGTGACCCGGCACCAATGAAATCAGGTGTTCCACAAGGCTCAATACTTGGCCCAACCTTGTTCCTGCTATACACTAATAATTTAAATACATGCAGGCTAAGTGGTAATTACTTTTTATATGTTGATGATACAGTGCTTCTTTACTCGGGACGCGATAAAAATGACATCGGAGACGCTATCAACGAGGATCTAAATTCATATAATTTATGGTTGAAAGAGAATAAACTAGCGTTGAATATTTCAAAGACAAAATATATTATCTTTAAGCAAAAGAACAGGGAAGACATAGATGTTGATATAAAAATTAATGGTGAAAAGCTGCAAAGAGTGCTCGAACTTAAATATCTTGGCCTTACTATCGATCACCGTCTGACCTGGCTCCGGCATATAAATAACTTAAGGAGGCAATTAGCACCAATAACTGGATTGTTACGAAGATATGAGGAATTTCCAAAAAACATCAAGCATCTTGTTCTGAATGCCTTCGTACTGTCAAAAGTACATTACGGAGTGGTAATTTGGAGTCAGTCCTCAAAACAACACCTAAATATAATTTCCAGGATATTAACCAAGGCGTATAAAAATATACATAATCTCCCAAGGCTCACACCAACAAACATAGTGTATCAATCATGTAACGCATTAACTTTTAACCAAATCATTAAAATGGAGAAAGCCAAGTTTATCTTCAAAAGTTTAAATCTCAGCTTGTCGTCACAAACACCATTTATTAAAGTCTCACAAAAGAATCAATACAGTACTAGGAACGCAAACCAATTTGTAATTCCTTTTGCAAGGACAGATCGCCTGAAGAACGATGCTACAAATGACGCCCTTCGTATATACAACAATCTTCCAGAATCAGTTAAAGAAGCGAATTCTCTTATGGTTTTCAAGAAAAGACTTAAGAACTATTTAATGAATAACGATTGAATCTCAGTGCAGAAACTTTCAACATAGCATCTTAGGTCAATTATTGATCCTATCTTCGAGATGCCTCGAGAAACACCTACTATTATTATAATATCAGTCCAGTAATTTCAACATAGCATCTTAGGGCATTGTTGACCCTATCGTCGAGATGCTTGAAGAGACAGCTATTCTTTTAACTCAGAGTTTTTTTTACTGCGTCGAATTTATAATTTTTTTTTATCTCTGAGAGCTGATCACGATATGGACAAGACAAGATTAACCGGAGGACTTCACATATTTTTGTGTGCCCCCTTATACCGATGTGTTATACATTGCCTGGGTGGCACACCTGAGGAAACGACGAAATGTGAAGTGCAGATCGCACGAGCGTAGTGCGACGAAGAAAGTGTGATGGAGAGAGTGGAAGGGAATGGAGGTAAAAAAAAAAAAAGCATTATTTGGTACAGTACGTTGGGATCAATTCTTTTGTTTGCTTGCTTAAAGCCAACTAAAGTTTGATGTACTTTTATGCTAATCTCTTTTGTCGATATACCTGCTCTAAAATCACCTTGATACTCCCCAATAATACTGTTGGCGTATGATCCGATTTAATTTTCTATGATTATAGAAGATATTTTGTACGCCGTACAAAGTTGTGATATGCCCCTTTAATTCTCGCACTGTGGCTTGTCACCTTTTTTTTGTGCATAGAGAATATAATTGATTGGCTCCACTCTTTTGGCATATGTTCTTGTTGCGAAATGTGCTGGACGACTTTGTAAATAGCTTTATGAACACTGCTGCCACCATATTTGATGAGCTTCACTGGAATCCTATCGATGCCCGCTCTTTATTATTATTTTGGGCTTTGATGATGGAACAAACTTCTTCCAGAGTTGGTGAGGCCAATGGAAGCTCCCCGCAGACATCTATAGCCTCCGGTGTAGTGGAGCTGCGCGGAGGATTAAGCAGGTTCTTGTAATATGATGCCCATCTTTCCTTAATTTTGGTTTCATCAGCGATGATAATGCCGATGTCATCACGACTGAGCGTGGTCTTGGGCTGGTACCCTTGTTTCAGGCCTTTCATTACTTTGTATGCTTTTCGGTTGCTACTTGCTGAGCTTACAACTATACTTCTCAATTGCTCGTCATAGTATTTTCTTTTCTTAATTCTAATTATCTTATTCGCTACTCTTCTGAGATTTTCATAGTGTTCTCTCTTCGACCTGGTTTCCCTACCTACGTATTCTTTGTACGCCTGATTCTTTTTATCTAACGCATTCTGGCACTCATCATCGAACCAATCATTCCTCTTGCGCCGGGCTTGATGTCCGATTGTCTGTTCTGCCACGGTCCTAATAGCCGCTTTCACTTCCATCCAGAGCTCGTTGCTTGTCTTTAACGATGCGTCTGATAAGATGGGGCCAGTTGTTTGTCGAGGGTCTCCGTGAAATTGTGGACCACAGACGCCGTTTGGAGCATTTTGATGTCAAATTTTTGTAGCGGGCTGGTCTTTGCCGAATCTGCCTTTGACATACGACATCGATAGGTTAATTTGATCAAGTAATGATCTGAGTTACAATTGGCTCCTTGGTTTGTACGGACGTCAAGTATGCTCAAGGCCCATCATTGTTGGATCAGAACATGATCGACATGGTTTTGTGTGTTGCCATCCGGCAATACCCTGGTCATTTTATGAATTCTTCGATATGGGAGGCAAGTTAAACGTACGACTAGATTTCTGCTACATGCAAAGTCAATCAGGCACTGTTCGTTGTCATTCGTTTCATCGTGGAGGCTATATCCTTCAGTTGTTCCTCAATGAGATAGCTCATTGCCAACTTTAGCGTTGAAATTGACCAGAATTATTTTCGTGCCGCTTGTAGGCAATGAGTCGACTAGTGTGAACATTGATCAACCAGATTTTGAAGAATTCCGCTTTTATACTGATCGCACTCAGCTGTTCGTTGACTACCTTGAAATGAACAACGTGCGATTTGAACTCCGTATCCACAATGAAGGCCACTCCGAATTCTCGTTTTCCAATAGGTTTCCCACTTTTGAATATTGTGTAAGATCTCATATCTTGAATGTCGTTTCCTGTCCGATTCGTTTCCTGGATTGCTAGTATTTTTAAGTTATATTGACTGGCCTATTGTAGGAGGTCCTTAACAGCCCCAGGGTAATTGAGTGATCTGACATTCCAGGATCCAATACCATAGTTCTTTTTTCGTTTGCGTGGTTGTCGCCATGAGTCCAATCCATTCCGAGGCCCATCTGCAGGTTTCGAAACATTTTTAGGTTTTCCAGGGACGGGGAGTTAGCCTATCACCCAACCTCCATTCCGGCGGCGATTCCGTTATCAGGCGCGGAAGATTCGCCTTCACCATCTTACGTCCCCACAAACGAGGTGTAAGTAGGATTTAGTAGCAGAGCTGCAGATGTATTAACAGTTATTAGCATTTCTCGGCATTTAATGTCCCATGATTGGGGAACCAGAAAACCCAATGTGCGACTCCGAGAATATTTACTACCATTCAATCCTGGGGCTTCGACTGAAGAATTATGGAAGCTGTGGGTTGCGGAAACAAAGGGTTCCCTCCTCCTTTCTCAAATGGGCTTGGGACTGTTTACAGGCGAGTAATTTATATATATGTATATATATATATATATATATATATATATATATATATATATATATATATATATATATATATATATATATATATATACAATATATGCATACATTTACCTAAAACGTGTTTGTACGCGACGGATGCTAGACGTAGAATAGAAAACCGACTTCGAAACGCACTGAAAATTGTAAAATAAAGCTTATCGAACCGCAGGTAAATTAAAGTTCCCGTTCAAAAAGTGAGCGGCAACAGCTTATTAATCAATCGTAATTAAAATTGGGAACCTAGTTTGGTTCCAATTCCTTAAACTTTAATTAATCCGTTTTAGCGTGTTTTGCAATCGGTTTTCTTTTTGTCAAATATTTTTTTTATCGTGGACCGACAAGATCCTAGCAATTGATATTGCTCACCTCATTGAAAAATTTTGAAAAACTTCGGCTAAAATGGCAGTGCACGATTTTGTGAAAAGAAGCTATAGCCCTTGAGTTTTTTGAGGCTTAGAAAATATATGATCATTATATGGGACTACCTAAATAGAAGATTTCATTGCATGTAAGGGTACACATGAACACTGAGTTGATTAAAAGTGCATGTTTTCCCAAAGCCACGTACAGGGTGCGTCAGCAAAATCCGAAAAGAACATGCAGTTTATAATAATATTCACTTATTACTTATAAACTAACATTTACTACAAAAGTTATTATAATCTAACTCTTGATATTCTCCTTAAATTTGATATTACCCCCGCTTACTTTAATCACCGCTTCAATTTTTCACCTGGATCGCAAGAGCGACTTCTTTAAACGCTCTCCTTGTAAATTGATGAATGCTGCTTCAACAGCGGTCTGTAGGATTGCCACATTAGGATGTCTGGACTTGTTAGTAACTCGCTCAAGAACGCTCCATACGTAATAGTCCAGAGGTTTTAAAGCTGGGCTATAAGGAGGCCAGAACCGTATGCGACCCGCAGCTTCGTTCTTCAGTGAATACAGAAGCAAGTAACAGCGAGCAATGCTTTTTGTTTCAGTACGCTTTGTTACATAGGGCATGTACCTCAGGTCCTTTTCGGCGATTCGACGCATGGAAGTCTCACTTACACCCAAGATGGCCGCCATTTTTCTGAGCGAGCTCTCAGGATCCTTCGGAAAGAGGTCTTGGGTCGCATGATTTTTCCCTACTGAACTAGAAAAACATTCCTCATAATTTTCCGCAACTGTATACTTCGAAGCAATATCGTGAACTGTGGATTTCGGATACCCAACAAGCCTTATAATTTCTGTTGGCGACCATGTAACGCGAAGACTTTCCATAACCCTCGCTCTCCGATTATATTCCTCAGTCGATTGCACTAACTTCGCCATTCAGAGTTCACGCACGAATGCACACATATCTACTCAGTTGAAATGGCAACAAATGACTGCTGTCGTTGAGATCTACTATAGCGACAAATTAATGTTAATTTTCGCCGGATTTATCTGACGCGCCCTATATAGTTGCTGCGAGAATACAGGAAAATTTAGACCCCCATAAATTTGTTAAACACTATTCGAGCTTTCTAAAATTTTCAGTAATGATTAAACTTATAAATTGACATTTACCTGTTCAATTTTATTGAATTTGAGAGTGCTCTTACGATTTTATCAAAGAAGGTTTCAAATTAATAATTCATACTATTACCAACAAAGTTGAGCGAATTTCGACTTCTCACGTATTTGTTGTTGTTGTGCTCATAAAGGTCTACATTCATGATTTTTTTCAGATCTTTCGGATGAAAGGTATCCAATTGCGAGGGGAGGGTACGGCTAAATTTCATGTATTTCCCCTTCTCATGCCCTCCTCGATACTGGTAAAATAGTTTTAACAGGTTCCCTGTCCCCATACAACGGTGACTTTGAGATGTCACACGTCCTGCGGATTTTTTCTTGATTTGATTTTCATTAGTGTTTTTAGAGGGAGTGAGTATATTTTCAAGGTACTTGTACTAATTTAGGCCACGCCAAAGAGTTAAAAAAATGTATCAGGTATGATACACGAGCGCAGCGTTACATATTTTAGCTCTATACGTCCTTTGTATCATATATGGTATGTATCATTTGTGATTCATTTGACGTGCGCAGATTAAATTCAACTCACAGCGTCCATGTTCACAAATGATTTCTTGTTTTATTTCGAAGAAAAAAGGAATAATTATAGACAGTTACAGTCTATAATTATAATTGTTAGTTGCAAGACCGGGTTCCTTTGGAGAAGTATAGTTGTAAGTTGAACTCCACGTTAGCGAAAAAAATGTGTTCTCGGGAAAAGTTAACGGATGAAGAGATACGGCGAGCACTTGAGGAAAGTGAAGAGGAAAGTGATTTCAGTGATGGCAGTGATGAAATGTATTAACCTGATGAGTAGTCTGAAACTGAAGAAGAGGATCTAGGAGAGGCGATAAGAGATGTTGAACGAGAAGTGTCGAGTCTAACAACACGTGGGTGTTGAGAACAATCACAGGTAAAAACTCATCGCAATCTTTATTTGACATTAATTCTGTGATCATTCAGAGGTCCGGGGTGGAGCGTCGTAGGCCGAGTGTATCTGAAGGCGAGTTCGAGTATGATCCACAAGAATTTGGTGATACAGAACATGAGCAATGGGTGGAAGACATTCTTCCGATTGGAAGGCAAGCTTTTATAGGTAATTCCGGAATTCAAAATATACAGGCTATTTCAAATGAAGAAGGTGCTGTCACCATTGCAAAGATAGTCGAGTACTTCATAGATGACGATATCATTCACAATATGGTAGAAAAAACAAATGCATACGCTGAGCAGCTGAAGCAGATACGCACAAAACGATTCTCGAGAGTATCACATTGGGTTGACGTTGACCAAGAAGAAATGAAGAAATTTTTTGCGGTAATACTTTATATGGGAATAGATAAGAAACCTTCTATTGAACATTATTGGAAAATGGACCCTTTCATCCACAAAATATCTCTTTCCTACAATAGATTTAGTACTATACTGCGTTGCTGGCATTTTGTAGATGTGCAGTCTGATAATGATGATGTTTTGTACCGAATTCAACCACTAGTAGACCAACTGATCAGCAAGTTTCGTTAATTATATGTGCCAGGTGATACAATTGTCGTTGACGAATCGCAAATCAATCACCAAAGTCGACTGCGAATTAAGAGCTATAATCCATCAAAAACCCACAAATATGGGATAAAAATATATAAAATGTGTTCTGACAATTGCTACACATGGTCTTTCGTAATACATGCCGGATCAGGAACTATTATAGAAGGTCTTGACAAACCTGGATCTATTGTGGTGAAACTATGTTTGCCACTTCCAAATGAAGGCAGACTGATTGTAGCAGACAATTACTACACTGGAATTGCTCTTGCGAAATATTTAAAAGATAAAAACACGGTTTTATGCGTAACTTTGCGCAAAAACAAGAAAAATCTTCTTGAAGCAGTCACAAAGAAAACGCTCAAACTGTAGAAAAAAAATTGTTTGATTTCTGCTTTATTTTTTGTGTAACTGTGTATCTAATGTGCTAAATAAATGAATAAGTGCTATATTTTTGTTTTGCTTAAAAACTTTAGTAAGAAAATATTATTGCATCTGAAAAAAAAACTCAGACATAAATCACCATGAATTTTTATTTTTTTCTAGAGTAGACAATGTACCCTATGCGTCCTTAAAACAAAAATTAAATTTGTACTGCTACGCCCATTTAAAACAATTATTTGAAATAATCTATAATTTTGCTCACATATGATACATGGACTTGGTATACTTGGTACAAAAAATGCGTTATGTATCATATGTGATACATTGGACAGGGAACCTGTTAATACCTGTTTTGGAAAGATTTCAATGAAACCTTGCATATGACATCCCATTTGACCACTTTTGATGAAAAATTTCTTTTAAGTGTCTCACCTCCTCTCTCCACTTTGAAATTTTTTTCACCCCAAAACTTTCTGGAAGTGAAAACTTCCGACCTTTCCACTAAGTTTCATGGCTGGACGATGGTAGTCTCAAAACTACCAGACCTGACTTATGAATACAGGTAGTTTAAAAAAAACAATTACTGCGATTGACAATACCACCTTTCAACAACTTAATGTGAAAAATTCATAGCGGTACGTTTATTATTATTTTTTTACAGACATCCAAAGTAAATTTTTAAATATGGAAAAAATCGGGCATCGTCATGTGATACAATACTTTCATTTGAAAGGTCTAAGTCCAACCGATATCAAAGCATAGTTGGATTATACTTTGAAGAAGTCTACTCCTTCGTTTTAAATGGTCAAATATTGGGTAGCTGAGTTTAAGCGAGGTTGTACGAGCTGCCAAGATGAACACCTCAGTGGTCGACCAAGTGAGGTCGCTCCGTCAGAAAATGTGAAGAACATCCACAAAATGGTGTTGGATGACCGTCGAAAAAAGTGCGCGAGATAGCAGACATCGCAGGCATTTCAAAAAGTGCTGTATATATTGCATTTTGGCCAAAAATTTGGACATGAGAAAGCTGTGCGCAAGATGAGTGCCGCATTTGCTCACAATGGAGCCCAAACAGCAACATGAGGATGTCTCCATCGAGTGTTTGACAATGTTTCACAGCAATAAAGCCGAGTTTTTGCATCGATTCATAACCATCGACGAAACATGGGTCCATCATTTTACACCTGAGACCAAGGAGCAGTGAAAGCAGTGGACTGCAAAGGGAGAACTGGCTCTAAAGAAAGCAAAGACAGTTCAATCAGCTGGCAAGGTCATGGCATCCGTTTTCTGGGATGCGCGTGGAATAATATTTATTGACTATCTCGAAAAATGAAAAACAACCAACGGCGCGTGTCATGCAGCCTTATTGCAGTGTGTGAGTGATAAAATCAAGAAAAAACGGCCCCATCTGATGAAAAAGAAAGTGTTGTTTCATCGAGACAACGCACCAATCCACACGTGCGTCATTGCGATGGCTAAAATCAATGATTTGAAGTTCGAATTGCTTCCTCACGCACCCTGTTCGCCAGATGTGGCTCCCTTGGATTATTTTCTTTGTCTGAATTTAATAAAATGGCTCGGGGGCAAAAGATTTGTCGGCAATGAAGGGGTAGAGTCTGCGGTTAAAAGCTGTTTTGAGGATCTTGAAGGTTCCTACTATAAAGCGGGTATTGGAGCTATTGAACATCGTTGGGAAAAGTGTATCGAGTTGAAAGGAGAATATGTTGAAAAATAAAAACATTTTCGCAATTTTTTTAAACTGTTTTCTTTGTCGGGTCGGATAATTTTGAGACTGCCCTCGTAGCTTCTGCAGTTTCGGAGAAAAACTGCTAAAGACGGACACAGGTACCGATTTCAATTGCTGAAAAGCTTTTGCTTCTCTGATTTTTACCCTAAAAACCCGAGAAGCAACAGCTTTTCAATAGAATATTTAGATTCCATTTTGCAGAAAAAGCTAAACATTTTCTATTTTCTAAGCAAAACTTAATTATGCCATATATCTCTTTCGTGAGTTCGATACTTGAAATGTTTCAATCATCATCATCATATTCTTATTTATTGCCTCAAGCTGAACCTAAGAAGGCGTAGCATGAAAAGAAACAAGAAATATTGTATTTACTCAAAGCTTTAGGCAGAGATAATTCCAACATACTCGAACGTTCATGTGGAAACTTATACTAGTAGATACGACTACATTGGAGAGATTACAATAAGATAATGTGAATAAATTAAAATCGAATGCTTTTGCCTTATGACCTGATTTCTGCTTCGCAGATTTTCAGTTTACCTTGGAAAGGTGATAGATTTGCATTTGTAGTTTGCTGAACTTACCAATTCAAACTGGTTTCGAAGATAGATTTGGTTATTTACATTAGGTGAAAATGGTTACAGGTGACGCTCATGGGTTTTTATTTGATTTTAATAAATTTTAAAGTGCTTTGACATCCATCAACCATTGACTAAGTGTACCTTTCCATATTATTCATTGACGTAGGTTTCAGCAAATTTTTTGTTGTTTTGTTTGATGGTAATATGACATTTATAAATTATGGTGTTTATTCAAATAGGGATTAAATTAATTTTTAAGAGCATTTTGTCGTTGCAGGACTATATACCGCACGGCCCTCAAAGCCATAAAATTGATGACGACTGTTTGTTGTAAAACTGAAGAAAGCAACAACAGACAACAGTGGAAAGTTCACAGGAATTGATTCATTGCTACTAAGTCACAGAATAAAAATAAGAATTATTCAGATTCTTCTTCCTCAATAACATTTTCACTAACTTACTTAATAAGTAGATGTTAAGTTGCGAAAAAAAACAGCGCAAGACGTTTGCTATCAACAACAATGCGTCACCTAGATTTTGGAAAGTCGATCTTCTGGATTCACTTCAATAGATATCACTCTACAAAAACTGAATCAATTGATACAAACTCAAACAATTGCACTTTTTTTCCATGACTTGCTAAAATAATGTTGAAACAAAAAAGGAGACGACAACCTCCGAAAATAAACTTACACAAAAGGAGATTTCGTAAAAACTGCAAGACTGAAGCTAAAAATAAAATTATAATGAAACTGTAATAAACTCTGATCCCCATTTTCTAGTGGAGAACCCTTCTAGTAATAATTTCCTGGTTTAATTGTTACTTTTTCATTGTCATGGTCAACCGTTCCTAGGTTACTATCGTAAATATACTTTTCCAATTATGTATTGCAGACTTAAATTTTGTTCCTTGCAAATACACCCAAGTGTAGTGGGTATTAGTGTATGCAAAACATAGCAGGGTACCATCATAAACTTTTAATTCCACTTTATGGTGACTACTAAGCTGTTGAAGGCATTACAAAATGGTTTCTATTGGTTTGAAAGTGAGTTAGGGTAACAAGCAATGTACTAGCAAGTGTTTTATCGAATAAAACTCATATAAGGATTTTTTTTTCATTTTTATTTAAATTGTCTGAGATGTATCTGAAATCCATCTTTTCCGTAACATGGCATACGAGTATGTACGAGTATATTCTTAAACTTCCGAGTTCAACCCCATTCAATCGATTTTTGCAGCTTAAAGCGTAGATATGCATCGGTCATAGATCTAAACCGGACCAAAATTCTTTTTTGACTTACCATTTCTTATTTTCTGTATTTACATATAATCTTTTTTTCGAGAATGATGGTAGATTATGTAGTAATCTGATCGAACATCTTCCTATCTCCCATTTGAAATTTCAATGGTACATAGTTTTCAGTGGACCAATATTATTATGGCAGCCAAACTCTCATTCAAAAAGCTGGAGTACAACATATCATTGATGCTGTTGTCCAAGAGTTGCTCAAAGCCCCATCGATGAGATTCATCTACGTCAAATCAGCCTTCTTCTTCAAATGGTGGTGGGAGCAGGATGTGGCACTCCAAGAGAAAGTGAACCAGCTTGTCAATGAAGGCCGCCTAGAATTCATTGGAGGTGCTTGGAGTATGAATGATGAAGCGACGACTCACTACCAGAGTCTCATTGATCAATTTGCATGGGGTCTACGGAGACTCAATGACACCTTTGGTAAATGTGGACGTCCTAGAAATGGCTTCAATGTTTGCTCATATGGGCTATGATGGTTTATTCTTTGGACGATTGGATTATCAAGACAAAAACTAACGATCAAAAACAAACTCCGCTGAAATGATTTGGCAAGCAAGTGCCAACGAATAAGAGCCTTCTGATTTATTTACTGGAGTACTTTACAACCAATATCATCCACCACCTGGTTTTAGCTTTGATATACTTTGCGCAGATGAACCAATTATCGATGGAAAACACAGTCCTGATAATAATGTGGAGAGAAGGGTTTCAAAATTTTTCGGTTTTACTAACAAGCAAAGACAATATTACAAAACAAATAATATCATTCTCACAATGAGTGGAGATTTCACATATATGGATGCCAATGTTACTATAAGAATTTCGATAAATTAATCAGATATGCAACGAAAAACAAGCGAATGGTTCCGACGTCCATCTCTTTTATTCCACACCTTCATACTACTTAAAATCTCTTCACTATGCTAATGAAAAATAGACAACAAAGTCAGACGACTTTTTCGCATCTTCGTCAGATCTTCATGCATTTTGGACTGGCTACTTTACCTCACGTCCAACACTGAAACCAGTGTGACCAGATTTTATTTGAGGAATCTACTGCTGGTGCAGGTTAAAATCTACTAAATTATACTGAAAGCAAACCTGAAAATCACTGATAAATCTAATTCATTTTTTCACTTTAACGTCGAAATAATAAAATTAAAAAACGCAATATAAATAAGAAAACAATGTTTATTATAAAACAAGTTGGATAAACAGACCCACGCTCATGTCAGAAGGGTTTTGTATTCAATTTTCAAAATGCAGTCACCAGATTGAATAAAGTCAAGAAGCATGTCAATGACGATTTTATTGGACAAACTATGAAATTTGAAGATCATACTATTATTAACAAAGTTGAACGAATTTAGACTTCTGAGGTTTTTGTTATTGTTATACTGATAAATATCTCCCTTGATAATTATTTCAGATGTCCATTCGCGAGGGAGGAAACACATTTTTCATGTATTTCCCCCCCTGTGCCCCCACTGAAGCAAAAACTGACAGTTTAAGAACTGTTTTGAAAAGCTCCCATGAAAATTTTCATTTCATGCTCATATCGGCTACGTTTGATGAATTTTTTTCAGGGGCCACTCTCCTGTACTGTTATCATCGATTAATAGCCAAGTTTTTCGAATCCTAGAGTTGTTACAAAGCCCTTTTGTTAGAAGCTCCCTCCCGCCTCCTTGACTTGTTTCACTTATGAGTATTAATTGTAGGTACTCAGATTCAGTCATTCATTAAATTGAATCAAGTGTTCAAAGCATGCACCTTAAACGTTGAAGTTGGGAAAAAATAACTCAAAATTATTCAATCTTCGCATTTAAAACAGCCACTATTTTGTTTTACGATTACTGATACCACTAGCTGAACCGATTCTCAAAGTTATTCATGACACCTATCATTCCTGAAATTTTCATGCAAATCCTAGCAACACTGTAGTGTCTGAGTCGGTAAAAAGTGCATGTTGTTCCATAGCCATATGTTGCCATAGTAATAAATGCAGCGCATATTGTTCCATAGTAATACAGGAAAATTCAAATCGCTATAACTTCGCTAAATATGATTCGATCTTTATGAAACTTTCAGGATAGATTAACATCCACGTACTGAATTTCATTGAATTTAAGGGTACCGTTAAGATTTTATTCAAGAAAACATAAAATCGATAAATCATACTATTACTAACAAAGTTGAGTGAATTACGACTTCTCACGTATTTGTTGTTGTTGTACCCATCAAGGCCTACATTCTTGATTTTTTTCAGATTTTTCGGATGGAAGGTGTCCAATCGCGAGGGGGGGGGACACAAATTTTTCGTGTATTTCCCCTCCCTGTGCGCCCCTCGAAGCAAATTTTGCCAAATTAAGACCTGTTTTGAGAAGTTCTCATCAAGACCTTTCATTTGATTACCCATATCGGCTACCTTCAATGAAATTTTTTTTTCGGGGGGTCACTCCCCGACATGGGGAGACCCCCCTTAAATACCTTATAAAATTTTTTAGTAGTTGAACTTTGAAGAGGTCACCACTTTACACCTACATACAAAATTCGATGCTTCTAGCTTAAGTAGTTTCCGAGAAAAACTGCTGTGACACACGGACGGACGGGCGGACAGACAGACGGACAGACAGGACGCGATTTTAGAAGGGTTTTGTAAAATTATTTTACAAAACCCTTAAAAATGAACAATTTCGGTTTACATATCAAAGTAAGAAGCTATTTCAAGTGTAAATAAAATATTTGGAGGAGTTATGGTTCCTCGTCTTCTTTAGTCTATGCTTTCATACAGCTGTTTTGAGTCCATTAATTTTATCATGTTTTTGTGGGGTACGAAATTGCTACATTCTCCTTCAATCTTTCGCAATCCTTCTTTTGTATGCATTATTCCCTCTACATTTTAATTTCGAAACGATTCCGATCGTTAGATTTAATTCTATTTAGGTCTGAAAATATTCTTTCAACCTTTGAATTAGATATAGGTAGTATCGTCATTTGTTGAGCGAATCGAGCAAAATTTTGATATTTGGGTTTTCCACTCAAATCAGAGATTTTGCTGACTTCACTCCAAAATTTATCAACCGTAAATGTTTCAGTGCTCAAACTAGAACTGGATAATAAATTGGAAATTGAAACATCAAGTTTTGATTCTCTACATTCATTATCGATAGTCTGTATATTTTCTGTTGGTACCAAATAAGGAAACTGTTGGAGAACTCTGTTCAAAGTATGAAATTCGCCATATACTGCTATTTGGGGGTCGAGGAATGATAAATCTTGCAAAAGGTCATCTTGTATAGGCATTCTTTGCAAAAATTTTGAACTTAATTCAATTAAAAATGTTTGACATCTGTTAAGAAATTCATCAATCTTTGGTCTCATTCGTAAATCATCTTTTAGAGAATGTAATGTTACGTTGCTACGTTTGTACCTAAGTCAGTGGCGGCCATGCCCCCCCCCGACAGCTCAGAAAAATTCTTTTTTTCGTATTTCAAATTGTATATAAAATTATGTTTGACCCAATATCGGAAAAGCCATTTCGTACAAGATTTGCAAAGACGAAACTTATTTCTTTATTTCTATATAATATTAACTTATATACACCTAATTCAAGTTTACATTTTTGGGTTATTATATAGAATACCTGCATCAGCGGCAATTTTACTACGATTTTTAACAATAACAATTATACATTTACTTATTTCTCCGTTTTAATATGGAAATTCATCATCAAAATTGATCAAAATAAATTATTATCTACGATAGCGAGATCCGAATTGGGCCTTGTCGACTTTGCACGACCGAAACCGATATCTGCCGAGGGTCAATGGAGCAACGATCTTGCAGTCCCTACGTCGACACCAATGATATTATACTGAGAGGTAGTGAAGGAAAACTATCGATAGCACTATCGACACTATCGATAGTATTTCAATATCGCACCACTATCGATAGTCCCCTGTACTATCGAATGTTTTCGTTAGTTTAAGAATATTTTACAGCCCAAAAAGAAAAAGAATGATTTTATTCTTTTTCTTTTTGGGCTGTAAAATTCAAATTCCAAACATATTCTGCTAAAATTTGTTCCATTTGCGTTTTCCATTTTAGTTGTTTTTACCTAACATCACATTAAAAATCCATTCGATCATGTTCAATCAGGGGTGTCGTTCTAAATTTCCCCAAAAACTAATTTGAGAATTCAATGAAAATTAACCTTTAAGGGCAGAATGGCAACTCTTTAAACTATCGCAGTGGCCTTCAAATGCATTTGTTTATCTTACCGGTCATTCTCGTTCCTTTTTTACTCATCGCGCGTGCAGTTTTTTGTCCATTGAAATTGTCATTTCGTTGAAATTAAAATTTTTAAAAAGTTATCATTTTCTCATCCTCAGTGGAAAAGGGCTCGAAGCATGCTCGAAGCCTCTGTTGTGTTTTAAAGTGATTTTTACTGTTGTGTGTTTGTTTTGTCTCCGAGTCCTGATGGATTCCAAAAATGTAAGTACTGTGTTAATATATAAATATGTTTAAATATATACATACATATATATATATATATATATATATATATATATATATATATATATATATATATATATATATATATTTATAAATAGATATATATACATATATATATATACATATATATATATATATATATATATATATATATATATATATATATGTATTTATATATATATATATATATATATATATATATATATATATATATATATATATATGTGTGTGTGTGTATATATATAATTTTTATGTATATTTTTTCAGAATATACCTGGAAAAATTATGAAAAGGCAATCCACCAACCCAATTGAATCTTACTTTGGGAAATTACCTAAACAAAATCTTGAAAGCAGCCTATTAGAACCACAGCCTTCTACGTCCTCGTGTCCTGATATAAATGTACGGCCTCATATACCAAAAACATCTGATCAACCTACAAACGTTGACTTCTTAAATAATTCTGAAGCTCCTGAAGACACTGGCATGCTTCTGGGACCATCTATTTCTTCTTCAGACGTTTCTTCTATTCCCGATTCAAGTAACCTCTTATCGACTTTTGATATAGGAAATTTTGTTGGTAAACCAGCTGATAACTTTACTAAGTTCAGCGTGCTACAAAACCATTGGCAACCTCCAAAAGATTACTCATTTCCATTTTCAATTCACAAAAAGGGTGGAAAAGAGGTGAAGCGATACTTGGGAAGGAATCATTTGGAAAGTAAACACTGGTTTGTTCTATCTGACGTACAAAGAGGGCTTTATTGCAAGTATTGCGCCCTATTCTCCGAAGAACAGTGGCCACAATAAAGCTCTTCATTTGCAATCGTTTGTTACAAAGCCTGTTACCTCATTTGCAAAGCTGTTAGGGAAAGAGGGTTTCATAAAAAATCATGAAAAAAATGTTTACCACAAAAACAGCGTCGAAATTGGTAAAAATTTTATTAAAGCGTACCTGTCGCCTAAAGAAGCAGTTATAAATCAAGTAAATACTCAACGGCTTCAACAAGTCATAGAAAATCGAGAAAGACTGCGGCCAATTATTGAAACAATCATGTTTTTGGGTGACAAAACATACCATTGCGTGGCCACCGCGACGACGGTCAGCTTTTAGAACCGGAACCCGCACTGACCAACGAAGGAAACTTTAGGGAGCTCCTCAGATTTAGAGTAGCGTCAGGAGATGGCGTCTTAAAGAAACATCTGGAAAACACAAGTTCGAGAGCGACCTATATTGGGAAAAATACACAAAAGCAGCTTATTGAATGTTGTGGTGAAGAAATCAAAACTGAGCTCATTAACAGAGTAAAACAGGCTGGATGCTATAGTATCATCTTCGATGAAACAACTGATTTATCGCATACATCACAATTATCCTTAACTATCAGATACATTTGCAACGGGCTACTTAGGGAAGATTTTTTCTGTTTTATTGATGTCCATGAAAGATTGATTGATTTTATGGAGGACAAAAGTGCGGAGCCCATAATTAGTGGTGAAATGTTGGGAAAGATAGTTGTTAAACTAATCAAAGAAGAACATTTGGATATCAAAGAATGTATTGGAATTGGAACTGACAGCTGCAGTGTGATGTCTTCGGATGTTAAGGGTGCCGTCTCCAAAATCTTGAAAGAAGCTGTTCATGCTGTTAGATGTCCCTGTTTAAATCATGGATTGAACAACTCATTATCTAAATCCAATAACGTTCAAAGTGTACGGAACCTAGTTGGCACCATAAAGTCTGTCGTTGAGTTTTTTTCATCATCTGCAAAGAGAAACACGGTTCTCGGAAGTGCACTGAAAAAAAAGAAATGAAGACTTAGAAGAATTTAAGTGCACCAAATTATCAAGTCTGTGTGAAACCCGATGGGTAGAGAGGCATGACAGTGTGATCAAGTTTCAAGAAGCTCTGCCTTATATAGTTAAAGCTCTTATATCCATTTCCGAATGGTCAGAAATTAATACTTCATCGAAAGCCAACGCCCTGAAAAAGGTTCTCTGTGATGTGCATTTCATCACAACACTACTATCTTTAATAGATGTTTTGAAACAGACTCTCCCTTTGAGTAAGATGCTTCAATCTCCTTCATTAGATTTGAAGAAAGCTTCTGATGGAATTCTCGATACCATTTCAGTTTTAGAATCAAAGCGAAAAGAATGTGGTGCTGTATTTGCAAAGATTTTTGTTGAAGTGAGAAATTTATGTTCGGATTTAGACGTCGAAGTAAAAATGCCACGATTAGCTGGTGTCAAAAGAAATCGACCGAACTATGCAACATCTGATCCGGAGGTTTTTTTTAAAAAATCCATATACATTCCTCTCCTAGACAACATTGTTTTTGACCTTAAGTCTCGTTTTCCTAAGGACGCCGTAGAATGTTTCGGACTTCAACTGCTAATGCCAACAAGTATCGTGAGAGAGCCTGGGCCACCACACCAGTCAGAGCCGATACAAGAGAAACTATGTGCACTGAGGGACAAATTTTCATTGATACTCGGTCTAAAAAGCAGTCAAGTCCAAGCGGAATTCGACTTATGGAAAGCTAAATGGATTAGAGAAAAACCGTCTGGTGTAAAACTGCCGAATACAGCACTTGATGCATTAGAAGCTTGCGACGCAGATATTTTCCCATCAATTCATGGTTTGTTGAAGATATTTTCTACTTTGCCAGTAAGTGTAGCGTCTGCTGAAAGGTCGTTCTCCATGCTGCGTAGGCTGAAGACGTGGTTAAGGTCGACAATGGGTGAAGAAAGATTAAGTGGACTTTGTTTACTTCATACACACCGAGATGTAGAGGTAGATATTAACAAAGTGATTGATAGATTTGCTAAGTCTGGTAACAGAAGAATGGATTTTGTTATTTAGTGTTAATCAAACATAGGCGAAGATACATACAAACTATCAAACTTCCTTCGGAAATACAAATTGCAAACTGCATTCAAAACGAACAACAACATTGGAAACAAACTGAAACCAAAACTGAATGAGACATCGATATACGAAAACAGCGGCAATAACAAACTGACATGAAAGGACTGCGACATGGTATATATAGGAAGGACATGAAAACTAACGACAAGATACAAAAAGCACCTACGATCTTTCTTATACACAGACTCCAATATTGCGACGCATCTACAAAACCACGCACATGAACCTGACGCTATGACAAACTCGATGAAATTGCAACACAAACAAAGCAAAGGACCGAGACTTGACATCCTAGAAAGGCTTGAAATCTATAAACATAGAAAGACAGAGTGTGACATTATCAACGAACAACTTGTTACCAATTTCGACGCAATTTTATCAGTCCTAGACCACACTCTTAGACGAAAACGGAAAGGAGATGAAACAGAACAAACGGACAGCCAACAAGCAAAAAAACAAAAACATAATATCCCTCTACCTGATATAATTTAGCACTTGAGTAATTTACTTCCTGACCTCATTACCCATCCACTAATTACCCATCCGCTAACTACCCATTCGCTAATTATCCATCCTACGACTAAATAAAGTCCTTCCCTCCATCACATCCTTGAGACACTGAAGATGACTCGAAGTAGTTGAAACGCGTCTGCTCACACAACTAAGCAAGGCCCGACGGCTTTAAATAAAAAGTATTTAGCAATGTTCAAGAGAGATTTTTTTATCCTGTAAATGTAAAAATTGCTAATTTTTCAGAGAAACTTACCTTTTAAGAAATCGCAATCAAAAACATAGAAAATATAAAGCATATCAAAGAACTGAAATATAAAAATGTTGGCTATGGACTTAATATAACAATTTTGGCTATCATATCTCTCCTCATTGTAATGTTTAAATTGAATATTAAGAAAAGTAAGGTAAACTTTAGCATAAAAAATCGAATTCAGGAGAATTCTAATCTTGAGGAGGGAGAAGTTACGCATACCTTAAATCAGCAATTCCATAAATTAATGCAAGATGCAAAACGACACCTGCAGACGAATCAGTAACGCGAAACTTTTGTTTTTCACACAATTCTGGAATGCGTCGTCGGCATGCAGTCAGCAGTTTGCGCCAAATTGATGCTAAATTGCAAAATCTATTCATTTTGTTGTTTTAAAGTATACGTGACTCAAGGAGTCTTTAATTAGTTCCCGCGGCGATAAGATGTGTAAAATTAAATTTTGCAAATGTAGAAACGAAAAGTTTGAATAAATAGAAAGTTAAAGTGAAGTAATATCAGAACTTTGTGTTTGTCTATTTTTTAATCGTGCGATAAGCAAGATACTTAAATCACTACCTGACAACATATTCCAGAGTCAAATCGAATAACATTTTTGCCAGCCCATCTCCCTGCTTTAGTCCGATATTTGCGTCAAATGCATCGGTGAGTTGGTTATTGGTGCTGACTTGGGAGGTCATCAAGCTTATTGTCACTCTCAGCATTTCTAAACTACATGCTTGACTGTAAAAAAATGGTCTGTCGTCGATCTGCCTACTCTTAAGCAGCTTGATACTCCCCATTAATGCTGCTGGTGTATGATCTGATTTTATTTTCTAAGATCGTTGAAAATATTTTGTACGCCATATAAAGAAGTGATATGCATCGGCAGAGTGGGACCTTGGGCTTATAACATCGTTTCACTTACATCCATGCTTCTAAAGTTGTCATCATAATATTTTCATTTCTTAATTCCAGTTGTTTTATACGCTACTCCTCCGAAAATTTCATATTTTTCTCCCATTGTCCTGATTTTTGACCTAAACATTGTTTGTCCACCTGATTTCTTTTGTTGAATGCATGCTGGCACTCATCATCGAATCAATCATTTCTTTTACGCTGGGCTTGATGCCCGTTCGTATATTCTGCCGCTTTTACTTCCACACATAGCTCGTTGCTTGTTTTCAGCGATGTGTCTGATAAGATGGGAGCCAGCTGGTTGGTTGTCGAGGGTTTCCGTCCCCAGACACCGTTTCGAGCATTTTCATGTTGAATTTCCGTAGAGAACTGATCTTCCCGAATACACTACACTAAGACAATAGGTTGATCAGATCAAATTATGATCCAAATGTCGATTGGCTCCTCGGTATGGACAGACGTCAAGTAATCTTGAGCTCCATGGTTGTGGGGTCAAGACATGGTCAAACAGGTTTTGTGTGTTCCCATCCGGTGATAACCAGGTCATTTTATGTATGCGTCAATGTGGAAAGTAAGTCGAACGTATGACTAGATTTCTGCTATAAGGAAAGCCAATCAGGCACTGGTCGTTGCGATTTGTTTTGCTGTGGAGGACTGGAGAATACAGTCCAGTCGTTTCCCGATGGGACAGTTCATTGCCAATCTTAAAGTTGAAATCATCCAGGATTGTTTTTGTGCCGTTTGTAGGCAATGAGTCCACTAGTCTTGTAACAATCGCAGTTGCCAATATTAAGTTTCAGCTGAGGGTCGTGGGTCTTCCAGGATACCCTCTGCTCGTGCTGAGCCACCCTATACCTAAAATCTAGTACGAAGGGGAAAAGGACGGGTAAGGGCAGGTCATTTGGAGAAATGAAGATTCTAAACTTAAAGATACATGGCCATTTTATGAATCACAAATTCTAATTCAAATCAAATTATTTGCAGAATAACAATATAAAAAAATGACTAAAAGCCCCTCTCGAAATTAAAAAAAATAAACTAGAATAACAATATGAAACAAGTTGGGTAGACAGACCTATGCTCATGTCAGAAGGGTTTTGTACTCAACTTACAGAATGCAGTAACCAGTAACGAATAAAATCAAGAAACATGTCATGTTCGAGGATCATACTATTATTAGCAAAGTTGAAAGAATTTTGACTTCTGAGGTATTTGTTATAGTTATACCCCCAAATATCTCCCTTGATAATTATTTCAGATTTTTTAAGATCACGGGTGTCCATTCGCGAGGGAGGAAACACATTTTTCATGGATTTCCAACCCCCCCTATGCCCCCACAGAAGCAAAATATGTCAGTTTAAGAACTGTTTTGAAAAGCTCTCATAAAGAACTTTCAGTTGATACTCATATCGGCTACCTTTCATGAAATTTTTTTCAGGGGCCACTCCTCTGTACTGTAATCATCGATTCATGGCCTGTTTTTTAGAATCTTAGAATGGTTACAAAGCCCTTTTGCTAGGAGCTCTCTCCTGCCTTTCTGACTTGTTTCAATTGTATATACTTATCTTCATGATACCTATCATTCCTGAAATTTTCATGCAAATCCTAGCAAAGCTGTAGTTTCTAAGTCGGTAAAAAGCGCATATGGCTCCATTGCCATATGTTTCCATAGTAATACAGGGCATATTGTTCCATAGTAATGCTGGAAAATTCAAATCGCTATAACTTCGTTAAATATTATTTGATCTTTATGAAACTTTCAGGAAAGATTAATCTTATAAATAGTCATCTGTGTACTGAATTTTATTGAATTTAAGGGTACTGTTAAGATTTTATTCAAGAAAACATAAAATCGATAAATCATACTATTACTAACAAAGTTGAGTGAATTTCGACTTCTCATGTATTTGTTGTTGTTGTACTCATAAAGGCCTACATCCATGATTTTTTTCAGATTTTTCGGATGGAAGGTGTCCAATCGCGAGGGGGGGTACGCGAAAAGTTCGTACATTTTCCCTTCCCCTGCCCCTCTCGGTACTCATAAGGCAATTTTAAGACTTGTTTTGAAAAGATCTCATTGAGACCTTTCCAATGACACCCTACTCGACTACCAATGGTGGGGGGTCACTTCCCTATATGGGGAGACCCCCCTTAAACCCCTTTGAAAATTTTTTTCACCATTGAACTTTCAAGAGGTCACCACTTCTGACCTTTTCACAAAGTTTCATGGCTGTAGCTTCTATGGTTTCGGAGAAAAAGTGCTGTGACATACAGACGGACGGACGGACGGACGGACGGACGGACGGACGGACGGACGGACGGACGGACAGACGGACACAGGTCGTGATTGCAATAGGGTTTTGTATTTTAGTACAAAACCCTAAAAATGACTAAAAGCCCCTCTCGAAATTAAAAAAAATAAACTAATTAACACCATTAGTAATTCAGTATAATAAAGAATAGAATAAAATAAGCTACTGTAAAATATTGTAATTTATAAAATATTGAAAAAACCAGATTAGTACTTACTTCTTTCCCTGCAGAACTCCAAGTGCCCAGTGAAATACAAAAAAGAAGCGAGGAGCCACTGGAAATTAAATTCTCAAGTTGAGATCACAAAAAAAAGCCACTTTCAACTCTCCGATCGCCTCAGCCCAACAAAACAGTTTTTTAAATGAATAATTAATCTCGGCATTTGTTTTTTTTTAATTTTATTTTATTTCAGTTAATATGTTACTCCCCAACTCGTACTAATTTCATCTTCGCCAAGTAATTAGTAACGCGACAGACCCGCACTTTGCTGCAGCTTATAACATCGGCGTCCAAAATAGGGCGACTCACTTCCCAACACACTGCGATTTCACGTTTAATTTCTATTGACATATTTTCAAAATCTTGCTGGTTCGTGAACTTTACGCTGATGACTGACTTTAACTAACGTTTTGACATTGAGTATCCCAACACTTCTCTCGAATTGTCCGGTTATTTTTATTCTGTTTGTTTTGTCCCATTAATTACGATTCAAACCCAAATTTTCAAAATAATCCGCGATACTTCTTGAAACACACTCTCCTAATAGTAATATAAGTTTCGAATCACACCACGCAAAAATCAAAAAAAATTATACACCAAAATCACCTTGACACCAGAGAAAACTTATTATTCTAAATCGCAAGCCAAATACTGATCGCCTTTCCAAATCAAAAATTTGACTCACTCAATCCCGCAATCCTTTCGTTCCCAACTACCGCAGCCACATCCGGGTAATGTAATGGTAGTTCGGAAATCTTTTCCATATCGACAAACGCAGCAATCTCTGCAAGCGTCACATTTTGGGGAATAGGCCATGATACGATGTCAATGAATTCTGACGGTTGATAAGTTGTAAGTTGCGGTAGTACAAATGTTACGATTCTGGCTGAGAATCCTGTTGTCCTGGACCGTATTGAAAAATTTACTCTGGATTGAGCCTTTTAAATTCCTTGTCCAATCCCTTGAACACACAATACATTGGGAACCTCCTTCAAACCAAGTCGTCTGACCAGATCTTTAGGGATGAAATTTAATTGAGACCCGCAGTCAAAAACAGCCCGACATTCAAGTTCTCGGCGTTCCACAGTCAATACCTTGACAAGTACAGTGCTCAGCAAGATGTTGTTCCTCCGTGTGTTGTTGGTTTTCGCTGCTAGGCTCGTTAAGTTTGATGGCATTTCTGCTTGTGCTGGAGGTAAAGTAGAGCTTAACATGGTACCCTGATTGTCGATGTGCAATAATGTATTATGCCGTTGCGAACACTTCTTGCAGCCTCGGAGCGAACACTGTTGACTATTATGGCCCGCGCTCAAACAGTTGTAGCACCGATTATTTTTCTTTACAGTCTGGAGACGAACCTTTGGCATTTGACTCAGGAAACTTTTGCAAGAATATAGTGGATGCATTCCTTTGCGCACTATACATGGGCTCCCTTTGGATGACGTCACGAGCGAGGCAGGCTCCAGAAATGATAGAAAATGCTTCACAGTGCTTAGCTGCCGGGGCTCTCCCAACAATTGCTCATACAACGCAACGGTAGTATGATCCACCCTTTTCACCAGTACATGTAGTAGTATTGGATCCCAGGCGACGATTAAAATACCCAAGCTCTTGAGTCCCAGTAGACATTCATTGTATACGTCATGTAGATTTCTAACTGATGATGCAGATTCAACAGAGCTCGATAGTTGATGGTTGTCATATGTCTCTTTAACTATATTCCATGCATCTAAACAATTCTCGATGGAAACTGGCAAATGCTGCACTAATCGTTTTGCTTCGCCTGATGGATTGCTAAGCAGATAATACATTTTTTGCGCATTTCCGGTTGCACAGTTGTGGATCAGATGGAGGTGCAAATCACGAAATTGAGTCCACTGCAAGTAATCACCATCATAGGTCGGTAGTACGATTTTTGGCAATCGAGCTCTGGTATCCATTGATTGCAGCAGTGCATTGTCAATTCTCCCTTCAGTGCTTCTCATACGTTCTTGCATTGAGATTATTGTCTCTTGAGTCCTGCATTGAAGTTCTTGGGAGATTTCAGGACTGTACTCAAAAGGACTTCTTTCAGTGGATTGTTCCCATATTGGCTGATCGTTCTCTGCCAGTTCATTCACGTATCTTTGTAATAAGTTGACATTAAGTGTGTAGTACTCGGTAGAATGTTCACTACTAGCCTTGTGTTCAATGTCTTGATTGAAGTAGGTAACGGTCCTCATTAAGGCCTTTTGCTTCAGGATCATTCTTGGAAGAACATCCCTTTCTTCACCTTTGAGTTTGTAATCTGCATGGCGATCTGGTTTTCTTGTGGCAGATATATTTCCAATTTCGGTTTTAGGTGATGATGCCATGGAGTTGTCGTTAGAAGAATTCCCTCCAATTTTCCCCTCGCATAATCTTGAGCTTCTCGTACACCTTCCCAATTTCGTTATAGTAATTGTTGGCAAAGTACGGATGATCTGGCACGATCACTTCAAATGGTTTCAATTGACCAGTACACTGAATCCTTCCTGAAGTTTATCAGCAGCTATTTAAGTTTGCTCCCCAGCTCGGACTGTGCAGCCGTCAACTTTTCCATTCTAGGGCTTGTTCAAATGCTACGATTGATTTGCAACGGTAGGCTTCGCTCTTTTATCTTGTTCTGGATCCCGTCGGGGTCACCAATTTTTCTTACCGCGATAAGGTAATTTTTTTACCGCCCAAATTCACAATTTAGTACTTCACTAAATGTGCAGTCAGCAAAGAAATATTCTTTCTCCTCTAAGTCGTAATAAAACACCAAAGTGTGCAAGAAGCAAAGCTTTATTTCTGGTGCAGTACTAGATATATTTGAATCCTGTATGTCATAGCAAAACACCAGAGTAAATGAAATTAACTTTGTTTAACGCCGAAAAAACTACAACTGAATTTATTTCTCAAAAGCTTAAGTTTAAATATATTTTCTTATTCTAAAATTGCTTACTCTAAATTTCATAGCAAAATTTCATTTCCATAGGAACAAAGATTGCAACTCAAGTTTAATGAAATTTTGCGTGACTCAAGAAATTCTATTTAGCACAATTCTGCGGAATTCAGCTGGACAAACATCCCCATGAAATTAAACGCGCTCAAATTGCAATTTCTGCTCGCGGGTGAGGGAGTAATATGATACATGATGTCTATGAATTTTTGATGCATGTGAATTTGACTTATCGGGCAAGTAATTTACTTAGATTTTGTTACTTTTGCTATCGCAAGCGAACACCATCATTATATTAGTCCTCATTATTATACTATCAAATCCATTTGTATGAAAACGTCAAAAAATACACGTGCTACTGTAGCAAACAGAACGCGACCAAATAATCAGAATGAAGAAAAGAAATACGAGAGCAAAACTAAACGTGCATCTGTTTTAGCCATACGATTGTACGTTGGGTAACAAATTAAGGGCGAAAAGCTAGAAAAATCCGAGAATTTAAACGAGAAACACAAAGAGGAAATTGGAAACGACTGTGGAATATTCAATTTTCAGAAACGCGTTGTGATATGTATATAATGAAAAAAACTATTTTAAGGGATTCCTAACATCAAAACTTATCTTTTATTAAATATATGTTTCGATATTAGTAACATCAAAACACAACTCACTCAACTGGCTTGTGCTATCCAACTGCCACCAGCAACAGAAGCGAAACGCCAATATGGGTATAAGAGTAAGCGAACAAGGAGAGGAGGATAATGCCTGCTATACATTTTTTGACTAGAAAAGATGGGACAGGTGACATGGTGACCTTTTCAATGAATTCGGAGTGTTCTCTAGAAAGGCTTTAATGGGAAAGATGCTCGCATCCGTTGAAAAATGGAACCACATAGCACAATAAGCATACTTGAGCATCAGGAGTTCCTAGCAATCGCTTCCTCTCCCTTCTTTCCCACTTGGAAAGAAATTTTTGGATTTCGAAGATGCCTCCCGGTGAAGGAAAATGGGGCGTACCCCGAAGTAATTTGCTCAAAGGTTTGAAGTGAAAGGTAGGTAGGTCCGTTCAGGACTGCAGCGATGGTCTGCTGCCTCAGCGAAAGGGAATGGTGATATCAGCTGAGATTGGCCTCATCTGGGGATGCGTGAGTGCGCTGCCAGGCTAGCGTTGCGGTGTCGTGGAGCGGGTTCATTCCCCCAGCACAAGGACTCACTACAAAAGAATTTCACATTCACGAATTGTCGGGTCTCAAAAGAAAGGTCGACCGAAGTCGAAAAATGTAGGTAACTAACGAAGGGGAAAATTGCTTGCTCAGAGAACAAGTTGGACCGGGTAAAAACAGACGGACTTGTGGAGACTTCGTCGTTACCCGATTCTCATGGCCCACAAATAAGAGTGGGGCAACCGGATGGATGTGGTGCCCCTCGCACCCGCCCAGCCGGATCAAGATCCAAGTGTTGATGTGGCCGTACATCTCCCGTTTGAGCAGAAAACTCATACCAACCTCCTTTGTATGAGCCCTCCCATCAACGGGAAATATAGATGTGACTGATTTATGTCATAGAATTATGTGATCGGGTCACATAACTCTATGTCATAAAACGGACACGTGAGTGGAAGACCACTCAACACGGCAAGAGCTCCTGAAACAACAAATCCGTGGAGCGCGCCCGATGGCTAGCCCAAATTATGCGGAAAACCTATACCCGGTCAGATAGAACAAAATGGAAAGACCGAATTTATAGTTTAATTTACCATTCTATTCATTATTTTTAATTGGCTTTGTCAGTAGAACATAACAATTTAAATTTAGAGGTGGAAAATAATTAAAAGTCATCAGAAATATTCCAAGAACTGCGTTCCTTAAGTCAATAAATTCACAGTCTAGAACTAATTCCGATTTTCGAAAATGAGAAAAAAAATTAAATCAACGAAATAACAAACAAAAAATGCATTTAAGCGATTGTAATCAACCAAAATAAGATCAAACTATACAGTTCATTGCAAAAAGCAGCGACGTTGCATGTCGTTAGCAACATAATAAACTGCAACTCGTACAGGTTAAGAAAAAACACTAAAAGATTGTTGCATTCAGCTTAAGTGGAAGAAAAATGAGGCATACAAAATTTAGTATAATTAATTAACAAATTGACTAACAACGCGATGTAGAGATGAAAACTATAAATGCATACAATAATTTATCATTGCTTATAAATCGGCTGCAGTTATGCTGAACTTTATCGATATTATTTTAGTTTCACTTCTTGTTTGTGTTTTTTTGTCGGTTTCGTCTTTTTTTAATTAATTTTAGATGTTCAATGATATACTCTCAGTTTTATTTTGACTCAATGTTACATTTTGTTAATATAACCATTGTTTGCTTTTTATTTTGAATTGTTTTGCCTTAAATTCTTACAGTATATTCTTACAGTATATTCTCTTAATATCAAGTAGAGTTGAACGGTTTGAGGTATATTTATTTACTTGCTATTGATTTCGTTTCTTAAGACTCGTTTATAAGATAATCGCAGTAAGTTAGAAAAATTTCATTGAAATTGTTGATTTGTTCGCAATGTATTTTTTTGTGTACTATTCAATTTAAATATCTCAATTCCCGAAACAAAAGATTATGTGACTCTAAGAAATAAAAGATGAGAATAATTAAATACAATAACTTTGGTTAAGAAGCTATAATTGGTATGACTGAATTAATTTGATAGAGCTGGGTTTATTTTCTTTGTATTTCAATTAATTTTCTCACTTTGTTTAAATAGAAAACTTTTCATATCCCCTCCTACCTCCATCTTCAATGAATACTTGGAGCCTCTGATTAGAAATTAGTTTTCGTCTCCAGTTTGTATTTATTAATGTTGCAGCCAGTTTGAAATTATTAATGTTGCAGCCAGACCCTTAATTCAATTGTGTCGCAATGATTTCAAACATTTACTGTACAAATCCTTAAGAAGTTTCATTTTCATTTCAGTTATTGGTTTAACGTTCCTTCAGCTCAGGAATCAAAATGAAAATCTAAGCACGACATACGTACATTTTTTTTCTTGAATTATGGTGCTCCAAATCTGATTGCTGTGTTATTCGAAGAAACGAGTTACGATGTCCCACAAAATGTGCAGATGAGTTGATTTCATGCAATAAAGACAACACACGAAATCAGTGAAATCATTTAACGAGCACTTTAACTAATTCGGCACTTATCTGCACAACAATCCACCCGCGAAATAATCTACCATAATTTTCAAAACAAGATTCGCGATAGACTCCCCCTTGCAATCTCGGCTCGCGACCACCTTGCACCTTCGTCATCGACTCGTATTGTAATTTAGCCAACGCATCTATCGACTGCAAATTACACTTCGCGATCTTAATATATTGAAAGTATATTTTACTTTCTATTCGAAACAGATAGACACGATACGATATGCTAGCAAGCACAATGAAATCGTCGAGGCTTCACTTTTGCCGGCTAGCTCGTTCACCCACAGACTCCCCCGCGTGCTTGTGGTTTCAGGATCTCAAGCGGACTCCCCCGTTTTCCCTTTTTGGATCAGTCCAAAAACTTGTCTTTCTTTTCATCCCATGCCTACGGTGAATCGCCTCAGCTGATTCCCACCGCTCTGTTCACTTCTCTTCCGTGATGTAATACACCGTTGAGGAGTAATATATCAGCGTTCCTCAAACCCGGAATTTTATATGCAGATTGGAAATTTTTTAAATAGAATTTAATTAACGTAGAAAAAAATTAAAATGAAGTAAGAAAATTTGCTTTGTAGGAAAGAAATTTAAATCAGGTAAGAAAATTTTAATGGGGTGAAGAAATTTAGGTAAAGTGAAGAAATTTTAACAATAGTAAGGAAACGAAAGTTTCAATTTGTTACGAAAGTTAAATCTCATGACGTATAAAATTAAAGGGAGACATTTAAATTTTAATGTATAGGAAAATTGATAAAAAATAACATTTGATAAGGTCAATACAATGAAAAAGTATTCTACGAAAATATGTTTGCAAATAAAATTAATTACGTATTTTTTTTTCTCCAATCTGCCACAAAATTCCGAGTAGGAGATAGGAAAGTTTTCGAGCAGTTTGATTGTATGACTACTCGATTAATACAGGTTCCAGGCAATATTCTCAACCAACAGGTGAAATGTTTAGTAATTTAGATTGGAAGCCCCACACTCATGGCATAAATAGCCCTTATCTTCCAACCCAACCAAAATGACTGTTACTGATCAGATTTTTCTTTAACCCTCCTATAAGCAACATAATTTGAAATATTACTTACCATAACCCAACGGCCCTCCAGTGGAAACTAATGCTTTTACCTCGTAAAAGCTCACTTGATTTTGGTAGTATTATCTATTTTAATCTTACCTTATAGGGTTTTATCTATTAAACTAAAACCATACTAACTTTACTCAATTTTTATTACGCCATCGACTTTGCTGCATCATCCCTTATTATAATCGACATATGCTCTGACAAAATTATTTTTCATATAGTATGGAAGTCAGCTTAATTTATTGGGCAAATATATGGTTGATAACCATACAAATCTGAAAATGTCCAATAATCTCCTTTAACAAATGTGAATCTAATCAAAATCATATTTCGAAAAATAATATACATTCGACTGATAAATTCGGACCGAATTAGATACAATGTTCGATTCACAGATATATCTATCTTATCAATCAATCATACTATAGTCAAATTAAGCTGATAAGATTCGCGATTCACAGATTATATCTGTACGTGATAATACACGTGACGAGCCCTTTGAATACGAGTATATCAACTCAATGATCCAAAAATACCTGTGAATATGTAGACATGTGGTTTATCAGCTTGTACTCATCCAATATGAACTAATATATGTCCATTTATCTAATAGATTCATTACACGAAGTCCACCTTTACATGGTGATTCAATATTTACTGACTTTACCAGAACTCTAATACGTCGAACAAAACTTGATTCAATTAGTGATTCTATCGTGATAAAGTTATGAACCGAACGGATAACTAATGTTAATATTCAGAATTACAATTTTGTCTTAATTTTAGTGACTCACACATGATAAGAAGCAAATGTTTCGGTAATCGAAAAAAATGGTGATGTTAGAAATTCAATTGTTTCGGATAATATGCATTTTTCTCTGAAATGAAAATTCCAGAAATATAAGATTTAAATTTTAAATTTGTACCTTCGCGCGTAATTTATAATCAACAAAGTGTCTGCGTCGAAATAACTTTAATTCAAATTTCCTGCCCAAAGTGTCTAAACTCTTCATAAATTACATAGATTGATAGATGAAACGCTTGATTAAACCTACCACAATATCAACAGTGATGACAAGAGCTGTATCTGTTTTTGAGCTCTATATAAATGACTTCTATGAATGTCTATTGCATTTTCGCGGTCGGCAAATTGCATGCCGTCTAATTGAATTCAAATAGAAATGAGTTACGTAATATGGTTAATTAATGGTCAGTTTGTCGGCAAGCACACGCTCATGAAATCATACTGCATCAAATAGGAAGATCGATTCAAACTAAGTTTGATGAATCATGCCTACCACAAACGTTGATTTAATCCAGCAAACAGGTAGTGTGCTTAAATGAGCCAACGTTTCTTTCCTGGTAGATACTAATGTAAAGGTTGAAGCAAAAGTACTGGTCATAATACGAACTATAAGTAGCAATACATGTATACGCATTTTTTAGGTCCGTATCGTTCCATTATTTTTTGTTAATTAATTCTTTATCTGTCTAGAACAAAAATGGCAGAGTACATTGGCATTTGCCTCCATTTTGCACAATTATGATACTGTGCCGACGCGGGTCAAAGTTGCTGCCGACTATTCATTCATTTCATAACTGACCACCAGGCGGGATTGCCGAGAAGTTGTTGAGAGGATGATGCCGCCATTCTAATGCCAGAAATCATCGTGTTCTTTCGTGTTTTCTACCAAGTTGTATAGTTGGTCTACATAATAAATACGCGTTATTATTATTGCAAAACCGGTTAGTCATTTCAATTCCCGCTCGCTAAATTGGTGACCTCGACGCGAGTATAATGCCAAACGAGTTTTTCGATGCCGATGATGGCGGCCGAGCCGCCGCTGCCACTACCACCGCGGGCGTTGAAGCGAACGCCATCTTGTGCAAATTGCCGCCCTTCTGGCATAGCAAACCGGGACTGTGGTTCACGCGTGTTGAGGCGCAGTTCCGCACCGGAAGGATTACCTCAGACTCAGCACGTTTCGACAAAATTGTGGCCGAATTGGACATGCCAATCCTATCCCATGTCGCTGACATTGTGGAGGAGCCGCCCGAGTCGGGAAAGTTTGATGCCCTGAAGCGAAGGCTGATGGCTGTGTTTGGCGTCACGGAGGGGGAAAGAACACGCCACGTGCTGTTCGAACTCGAAATGGAGGATCTGCGCCCGTCCCAGTTTTTGCGCCGCCTGCAATGCACGGCTGGAAAATCCATACCGGAAAACCTAATAAAGTCATTGTGGCTCCAACGGCTCCCCTCTAACATCCGCGCAATCCTGGCCGTCAGCGATCGTTGTAGCCTCGAAGAGTTAGCGTCCGCTGCAGATCGTATAGCCAGTGTCGGCGCGCCCGACGCGGTATCTTGCGTCCAGAAAGACCCGGCCTCGCACCCGGCGGATGACAGCGAATTAATCCTTAAAGGCATCAACGAGTTAAGAACGGAGATTAGCCGCATTCAAGCATCGTCACGGCAATGCAGCTCTTCTGGTTGCAGCTTTTGTCATTCCTCATTTCGATCGGCTGCCCCACGTAGGAACATCGGCCGAATGTGTTATTATCATCGCCGTTTCGGCGCCGCGGCAAAGCAATGTCGGCCGCCATGTTCTTTTGTCTCCAAGCAAGCGGGAAACTCGTCGAGCCGCTAGTCCAGCAGGCGACAGCTGGTGGCTCCTCGAAAAGTCGCCTCGAAATTTTCGACCCAAACACAAGGTTCAGGTTCCTCGTTGACACAGGGGCTGACATCTCCGTCATCCCAGTTTCGCACCTGCGTCCAATGCAAGGCGTTTCGCCGTACAAGCTGTTTGCCGCGAATGGAACCGTAATCAGCACATATGGTGACAGAATTCTTTCGATTTCACTTGGTTTTCCACGCTCGTTCCGTTGGCGTTTCTGTGTCGCCAAGGTGTCGCGCCCAATATTAGGCGCCGATTTCCTCAGGCATTTTGGCCTGCTCGTCGACCTCAAGAACCATAAGCTCGCGGACCCCGTAAATTGCACCAGTGTTTCTGGCAAGATCGGTTGTCATCAACAGATGTCCATTTTGACCGTCGCGGGAAATTCAACGTATTCGTCATTACTAAGGGAATTTCCGAGCCTTACCAACCCTGCAGCCGCCGCAACCACACCCGTGCATCATACTAAGCATTTTATTACAACCGTTGGCCCCCGGTGGCGGACCGCCCACGTCGACCAAATCAGAGCAAGCTGCGAATAGCACGAGACGAATTCCAGTTCCTGCTTGATAGAGGATTTTGCCGGCCTTCCAAGAGTCCTTGGGCATGTCCTCTGCATCTCGTTCCGAAGAAGGATGGTACTTGGCGTCCTTGCGGGGACTATCGTCGCCTCAACGCCGCTACGGTCCCGGATAAATATCCTATGAGGCACATCGAGGATACATCCATAAACTTGGATGGTATGCGCTATTTCTCAAAAGTTGATTTGTTGCGCGCGTTCCATCAAATTCCGATAGCAGAAGAGGACGTCCCAAAAACGGCGGTTACCACCCCCTTCGGACTTTTCGAGTTCACGGTGATGACGTTCGGTCTTCGTAACGCAGCGCAAACATTTCAGCGCTTCATGGACGAGGTGCTCCAAGGGCTCGATTTCTGCGTGTGTTATCTGGACGACATACTGGTCGCGTCGATATCGGAGAAGGAGCACTTGCAGCATCTGCGACTGATATTCGAGTGGCTGTCAAAGTTTGGGATTGTGGTGAATGTTTCGAAGTGCGTGTTCGGAGTTAGAGAGGTGGAGTGCCTGGGGCACATCGTAAGCGAAAAGGGCGTGCACCCCCCAGCATCTCGAGTAAATGCGATGCGGAATTTTAAAAAACCTGTCACTGTAAAGGATCTTCGGCGGTTTCTGGGAGCACTGAATTTTTATCGGTGGTTTATCCGCGACGCCGTGGTGCTTCAGGCCCCACTTAACAAGCTGTGCGCAGGAAATAAAAAAGGAGGCAAAACTATGATCGAATGGACCCCGGATACTGAGGAAGCGTTTGCTAAATGCAAGAGCAGCTTAGTTGACTGCGTCCTGCTCGTCCATTTTCAGGCCAGTGCACATCTCAGACTAACGACCGACGCTTCTGATTTGGCCGTAGGCGCAGTTTTGGAACAGAAACAACATGGTCGGTGGCTCCCGTTGGCGTTCTTTCAGAGAGCTGTCGACGCCCGAGTCCAAATATAGCGTTCATGACCGCGAGTTGCTCGCTATATATGCCAGCGTTCGTCATTTTCGGCACTATCTAGAGGGCTCTGTGTCTTTCGTCCTAACGGATCACAAACCACTTATTTACGCGTTCGCCCAATCTGCAAGCAAGGCCTCGCCGCGGCAACTCAGGCATCTCAATTACATATCGCAGTTCACCACGGACTTTCGCTTCATATCCGGCGCCAGTAACGAAGTCGCAGATGCTCTATCTCGGGTGGACACTATCGAGATGCCAACGCTCATCAGCGAGGACGAATTAGCTCAAGAGCAGAACCGGGATGTTGAGCTTCAGGAGCTTCTCCGGAACAACAGCACCTCCCTAAAACTGGTGCATACCCCCACGAGCTCTCTTTAGCGGTTGATTTGTGACGAGTCTCTGGGACGCCTAAGGCCCTTCGTTCCGCTGTCGCTGCGCAGAAAGGTTTTCCCAGTGCTCGCTCTACTCACAGAGCCATTGCGGAGAAGTTTGTCTGGCCGCACATTCGAAGAGACGTCCGCGTCTGGGCTCGCTCGTGTATACCGTGCCAGCGTTCGAAGATTACTCGCCATCAGAAAAATCCAGTTCAGTCGTTTCCGGTGCCTGACGGTCGCTTCCAGCACATTCATGTGGACATTGTGGGACCACTCATCCCATCGCAGGGCTTCAAATACTGCCTTACGGTGATCGACCGTTTTTCTAGATGGCCGGAAGCTTTCCCCATCGCTGACCAGACGGCTAATACCGTGGCAAAGGCGTTATTTAACAACTGGATTACTCGCTTCGGTACACCTCGCCTCATCACGACAGATCAAGGCACTCAGTTTGAATCATCGCTATTCAAATCTCTTGCCGCTTTCATCGGAACCTCCAGGATTAGAACGTCACCGTACCGCCCTGCGTCGAACGGAATCATCGAGCGATGGCACCGTACATTGAAAGCCGCCATTATGTGTCACGGCGGTGGCCCATCCTGGCCGGACGTTCTTCCCACGGTCTTACTAGGACTGCACACTAGCTACAAGGAGGATATAGACGCATCCTGTGCGGAGCTGCTCTACGGTACCACGCTGTCAATTCCAGGGGAATTCATCAGCCCCCACACTGCAGCGGTAAGCCCGCACGAATTTCTCATTCATCTGCAGAAGTGTATGTCTGAGCTACGACCGGTTCAGGCGGCCCACCGCAACGATCGAGCGGTTTTTGTTAACAAAAAGCTCAGTTCCTGCTCGCATGTTTTCCTGCGCGTAGATGCAGTTCGTAAGCCGCTGTCGCCACCTTATTCAGGCCCCCACCGAGCTCTCCAGCGACTTTAATAAATTAATGTAATTTATAAAATCGACGTTAACGGGCGCCAAGTGAATTGTCAACGGAGCGGTTGAAGCCAGCCTTCATGGAAATTGATCAAGACCAGGTTCCGACCACTAATTCACCTGCATTTGATGACACTCTGAGAACAATTCATCCGCCGAGGGTCACCGCACCAGCTAGAGCGCCTGTTTCGGGTTCATCTCAAGCATTTCTTCCGAGCCCGCCGCCACAACAGCATTCTATTCCTGACGTGTTTCGCTCGTCAGTAAATCAGCGGCCTACACCAATTAATCCTCCACCCGCCGGGACAAGGACTTATCCACCGAGCAAGAACCGCGTCCGTGGATTTGCTTGACGTATCAGTCTCATTTGAATGACACTTGAGGGGGAGTACTGTGCCGACGCGGGTCAAAGTTGCTGCCGACTATTCATTCATTTCGTAACTGACTACCAGGCGGGATTGCCGAGAAGTTGTTGAGAGGATGATACCGCCATTCTAATGCCAGAAATCATCGTGTTCTATCGTGTTTTCTACCAAGTTGTATAGTTGGTCTACATAATAAATACGCGTTATTATTATTGCAAAACCGGTTAGTCATTTCAATTCCCGCTCGCTAAAATACCATTCCAAATCTCAGTGTGTTGCAAGTCAAACAAAGTTCTTAAGTGTACTAATTTTTATAGTCACTTTTTATACATTTAGAATTGTTTTAAATTTTTAAACAGATAACATGCTTTGTTTCAATATACTCATGTGTGTTGAACCATAACAAAGCCAAGAATTAATATGAATTTTCATATCACAATTTAAACCCCTGTTTTCGCGCAGGCTTGGACTTGAGTCTGGGGTCTCAGGTTGCAAGTCCCAAGCCTCTATATCTGACCTATATCATATCTTACAATATATGTCGCACTTCGAACCAGCCAGATGTATCCTAGATATATAAAAGCGCTTGAAAGCTTTATAACTTTTACAATGTCTCTTTTCTTCAACATTTACGATGTCTTTTTTGTTGAAAAGCTAGTGTCTGACACTAAAGATGAGTCAAAGGAGTCGGAATTCGTTTGCCTATACAACAAAGCAAGGCCCGGCGACTAACAAAACAGGGAATCGGCCTGCAAATATCAAATAAACAAAATAATTGGTTTAAAATGTCAAATGAAAACCAACCGTTTAAAATCCTTTCCATCAAAGCACTAAAACGTATTATTCAATTTCAACTATTTAACCCTTGTGTCTACAACCACATACCCGGGTGTTTCTTTCATTTTTAAATTGATACATTCCGAGTTCTATGAGACATATTAGCTCGAAACTTTCATTAGCCTTCTAAAGTATGGTTTTCTAATATATTTAGAAAAAAATATTTGTTTCATTTTTCATACCGAAGATAATAACGATTTGTGAAATTGACTCCCATTATCTACACCCAACACACCCGGGTATGTACCAAACAGTAAATATAATTAGCTAATTATAAATGAATACAAACAATATTATTTCATTATAAATGATATTTTTTTGTTTGATTTTGTTTTTATATTATGGTAAAGAAGAATCAAAAACGTCACATTCATTGTATTGTATGAAAAAAATGAGATACACAATATCAAAAGGAAAAATATGAGATATTTTCGTTTCATTTTTATGTTGCGCAGCTATTATATGTAGTTGTTACTACCGAGTGTTCAAGACAAACTGGTTTGTTGCATTCCTTGCAGGCCTTACGAGTTGTCCTTCTTTTAGGACATAAGTAACAATTCCCCTTCTGCTTGATCCTTCCTGAATGGTCACGTTCTTCTTCAGGATGTGTTGGAAGATTTTCAGCAGTTGGTCTTTCAGGGGCACCCAAAATGCTTTCAATTCCACTTCGTGATGAAAAATGCCGCATGATTTGCGCATTTTGTGATCGATTTCGAATTTCTGCAATTGATAATTCTTCGCTCAACTGTTGTAAGAACAACCTTCTACGGTTTGTCGATTTCTTCAAGTGGGAGTTATTTTCCATATAGATGACGAACGCTGCAAATGCAGCTATATCTATAATGTTGTAAAAAAAGCCAAAGGCCATCTTTTTGTTCTCCTTTTCGTGGAATATTCGCCAAGACATTTATCCATGTTATCGACGCCTCCCTTGGTTCGGTTGTAATCTAGAATCATTTTTGGCTTTCCTTTCGGACCTTCAACTTCTGCATCGTAATAAGAAGTTGAAAGAATTACAACGGTCTTATTCTTTTTTGAAACGTATGAGCATATAGTTATATTATTGCTGAATCCAAAGATCGATGATTCAATTACTCTCCCTTTTGGATTAGAAAGTTCTACGGGGACAAACGTACGTTATTTACTGTTCCTAACATTGACAAACCAACTGTCATCAAAGAGAAGGCCAGATTATAACTGGTAAAAAAGTTGTCGCATACGATGTCTTGCCCACTCCCACGTAACAGATTATAACACAAATCTTTGACCACACGTTCACCTTGATTCCTTTCCCGTTCTCCAGAAGGAGCCATACCAATATATATTTGCCTTTTGATGGGATAAGAAGTAGTAGCGTCACATACCCACCTAACCTTGATCCCATACCTTGGCGGTTTCGAAGGTCTATACTGAGTGAATCCTGTTCCACCACGGTAAGCATAAAGTTGTTCGTCAACAGTGACATTGTTTCCTGCAATACAGCAATCCTGAAAATTTCTATTCAACATGAGGAAACTGTTAGATATGGCTGCTGCTTTGTCAGTTTGCTTATGTTGCTGGCGTATTTTTCCGTTATTAAATCTAATGAAGCGACTGATTGCCCAAAAACGATGAAGACTCATTGATACACGATACATCGGATGTGAGCTAGTTTTCCAAAGGTCTATTGTATGCACACTGTTAGAATGGTAACACCTGCTAACAAGAGTATTCCCAAATAAGCGTCAAGTTCCAATGAAGTAATAGGTCTCCATGTGCGAAGTAGTCCTGTTGGGTTTCCTTCACGTTCACGTTCATAACACTGGGTTGCCTTTCTATTTATTTCACGAATAATTATGTCACACATTTCAGGTGACAGCAGTTTTCTAAATGTTACAATAATACTGAGACCTTCTGTTGAACGTACTGGTCCACTCTTGGTAGATCTGATAATGTTATGAGACACAAATCGGCGAGGTTGTGGTGGTTGGCTTGACCAAATTGTATCATTCCTGGCTATGTAATTATTCGGAGGAGATTAAATGGGATCTATCTGAAATTCATCGTCAGAATCAACTGCATCAGCAGGAAGCTTCAACTTGCACATTATTATCTTCATGATTACCTTCTATATCTAATGGCATAAGTTCGGTAGTACTTTGCTCATCTTCACTATCAGCTTCTAATACTTCCGCTAATCTTTGTCGTATATATTCTGCTTTCTCTTCGCAGCTTAGTCTTTCCAATTGTCGTGGATTTAGCCATTCACCGTCAGCAATTATTACTAGGAATTCAAAATGATTATTACGAATATAAAACTTTTAACATTTTTCTAGTACCTGCAAAAAAATATGTTTTCGGATATCAGCTTATTTTTCGAAATGCTGAATATTTTCACTACTGGATTTCTAAACCTAACAAATTATATTCACAAATTCAAATATATTCCACTGAAGTGATAAGCATGCAGTTCTCGTATCAACATCAATATGAACTGTTCGGTAGTCCCTGAATTCTGATGTACTATTTATTCGAAGCAAATCGCAGTATCGTTAAACGTCCAGAAAGTCTAACTGTTCTGCATTAACGATAGGAATCCATTTTGCAATTGCTACTGCGAACAAATGCATGTATAGATCTATGTAAGAGAGCTCTCTGGACCGTATATAACAAATTAAAAACAAATAAGCGCATTCAACATAGAAAAATGTCTGGTACACCCGGGTATGTTGGTTGTTTGCTTATGTATAAAATGTTGGTTGTAAACACAAAGGTTAAGCGATTTAAAATAATTCTCGAATATTTGAAATGAAGATAATACGTTTAAAGTAATTTAAAACAAAACATTTAACGTTTAAAATCAATGTAACACACTCAAGTGTACTGAAGCAATACACTGAGGTTAAGAGTGATATTAACATTATAAAATTACTTTCGACATAACCATTACTCATGTCTCACTCTATCTGGAAAAAATGTTTTGTTTGCGGAATCAATTTACTACTGCGGATACGTTAAGGATGGTGCAGAAATCCTTTGGTGATGAGGCTATGTCTAAAAAAAAATGTTTACAAGTGGTATAGTGAGTTCCATGCCGGCCGTGAACGTTTCGAAGGCGAAATGCGTCCTGGGTGACCATCAACCTCTACTCTTCTTCGATTATCGTGGTGTTGTGCATAATGAATTCCTTCAGCCGGGCCAAACAGTCAACAAGGAATATTATTTGAACGTTATGCGTCATTTAAAAAGGCCGGAATTGTGGAAAGACAATTCTTGGTTTTTACACCACGATAATGCACTATCCCATACTGCACTCGTAATTCGTGATCATTTCGCCAAAAACTCAGCCCATATCTTTCCGCAACCGCTATATTCACCTGATCTGGCGCCGTCCGACTTCTGGCTGTTCAGCAAGCTCAAAAGACCGCTCCGGGGACACCGTTTTGATACGATAGAGGAGATTTAAGCCGCAGCGAAGACGGAACTGAAGGCCATCCCGGAAGCGACGCGTATCTCAAACATTAATGAATATTTTGACATGTAAATTTGACAAAGATGTCACTGACAGTACTACCAACCTAAAAAAAGAAAAATTTCCAAACCCTTCGACGTGCACAGTTTAAATTCAAAAGTCACCTTATTTTTTGGTCCCAGTATGTATTTTGAATTTGCTTCAAGATTTATCTGATCCTCAAATTTAAGAAGGCTTAGAATTCTGTTGCTTAAATTGAGCCTGATTGCGCGTCAGTCCACATGATTCAAAATTTTACCAAATATGACAAAACAAGTTGAGTAGGCATGAAAGTGGCCCAATGAGAAGGACTTTGTAACCATTCTAGGACCAAGACAACTGTTGATATGAATCACTCAGTTGAATCATAAATTTATTGCATCTTGAAGAAATCGTTTGAATACGAGTATATGTATATGAAATATTTCGGGTTTGTTTTATAAGCACATAGCAATCACCATTTTGTTTTTACTAATTGTCCACCCAATTCGTAAAAATTCGAAGAAAAATGTCGTATCTTGGTCGATTGATAATAGTACTAATTATCAACACGTGTTATTATTGTTGTGATCCAGATAAATGGTTTTATCCCACTCGACTATGATTTGATATCCATGAGATTTTTTAAGACGCAAGGACTTTTTGCTAACAAACATAATCATGAAATTTTAGGTAATCAAAAGGTACCATTTTGGCTTTAAGAGGAAAAAGTAAAATTCACAAATCATTCTATTATTAACAAAGTTCAGTGAATTGTAATTTGTTCAGTACTCATTGCTTTTGTATCCATGAAGATCTAGCTCCCTGATTTTTGCAGATCCTTAGGCACAAAGGTGCCCAGCTGCGAGAGGGGTGACACGATTTTTCCAAATATTTTGCCTCCCTCTGGACCATCAAATGACTATTTTATTTCCAATTTTAAAAGTTCTTTTATGATACTCCATTGGACAATTTTTGATAAAAAAAATTGTTTTGGGTTGCTTTAGTATGAAGGAAACCCCACTAAATACCTCCCGTATTTTCGATAGGACATAAACTTTTGAGAGATTTTCTGATCTTCCGAATAAGTTTTTACTATGTAGCTTCTATAGCTGAGAAAACTTGCTATGGTGCACGTGCAGATGGACAGATGGGCCGTGAAACTAGCAGGTCTCGGCAAAATTCGTTTTACAAAGCCCTAAAATGGATTTTCAAATTTTGTGAGAAACGAAGCAAAACTAACCGTCAGCACAACAAATGACGGGTTATAACCAATATTTAGAATATTAGCTGTAGATGATTTTCTTTTATGTGTATAAATGTTCTGAGATATTACTTTAATTTTTACAATAAATGGATACAATCTTTGTGATTTCAACCTTCATCATCCACCAGAGGACATTGATCTCAGAAACTTATATACTCTCACTTCCTTCTTTTTCGTAGTGCCGCAGCCCTTCTCAGGCCTTCGCTTTTTCCAACAACTCTCGGCCCATTGACCACGGCCTCGGGTTTTCCACTTGCCTTCACTTTTCTTCTCCCAATGAATACATTTTTGGGTATCCATTGTTCATCCATACGATTCATGTGGGCAGCTCATAGCAGCCTCTGCAGACTTACAATCGTTCGTCAAAAATTTGATATAGCTCATGGCTGTATCGAATTATCCATTGGTCTCCGTCTAACTTCACTTCGAATATCCACCTAAGGACCCATCTCCCGACGACGATTAATATGTTTGCGGATGCTTGAGTTAGACCTCATATTTCAGACCCATAGAAAAGGAAAGGTTTTATCACAGATTTGTATACTCGGAGGTTTGTTTTCCCATGCATGCAACTGATCTTCAAGATCGTCAAAACTGAAAAAAAATTTCATTTGCGAGCTGTACTCGTATTCTTCGGCATATTTGGTCCTTTTCATTACTGCTTCCTATCATTTTGGCACCTAAATATACACATTTGCCCACATTTTCAATATTTTACTCACCAAGTGTGAGCATTTGAGATATTTTTCCTTGACTGCACCATGAGCTTTGTTTTATTGTCAGCGATTTGTAGCGCTACTAGTTTCACTTCGCTGTTAAATTTCAGGAAAAGTTCTTCGGCAGCTGTTAACAACCATGACAAAATGTTGATGTCATCCGCATAGGCCACCACTTGGTTTGACTTGTATAGTAACGTACGTCTTGTATCGACAGATAGCTTTTTTATGGCATATTCTAGGGGTAAATTGAATAGTAATGGAGCCAGCCCATTTCCCTGCTTAAGGTTGTCATTTATGTCAAAGGCAATGGTAAGCTGGTTATTGATGCAGGCTTGGAAGGTTGTTGCCGTCATTGTCATTTTGGTAAAACAAACTCATTTGGCTGGGATACCAAAGCAAGGCATTATTTGGTACAGTAAGTTACGGTCAATACTGCCGTTTGTTGCTTGAAGTCAACGAATATTTGGTGTACGTCTATGTTGAACTCCCAGCATTTCTGAAGTAGCTAATTGACAGTGAACAATTGGCCTTTCGTTGATCGACGTACTCTGGAGCCACCTTGATACTCTCCAACAATACTGTTGGCATATAATCTGACTTTATTTTCTAAGACTTTTGAAAATATTTTGTGCATCGTAAAATTTAGTGCTATGCCTGTATACTTTTCGTACTGTAGTTTGTCACCTTTTTTTGTGAATAGGGAATATAATTGATTGGCTCCACTTGTTCGGCATTTGTTGTTGTTGCCAAATGTGCTGGATGGCTTTGTGGATAGCTTTATGAATACCACTACCACTGGACTTTATGATCTCCACTGGAATCTCCTGGAGTCCCATCGCTTTATTATTCTTTTGAGCTTTGATGAAGGGACAAACTTCATCCAGAGTTGGTGGTGCCAAAGAGAGCTCTCCGGGACTACATACATATATAGGCTTCGATTCTCTGGAGCTGTGCGGAGGATTTCGGAATTTCTTGAAGTATGATGCCTATCTTTCCTTAATTTTGGTTTCATCAGCGGTGATGTTGCTGATATCATCACGGCAGACCGTGATCTTGGGTTCACAATCTTATTTCAAGCTTTTCACTACTTTGTATGCTTGTTTTGTGTTTTTGCTCATTAGACCTACATCGATACTTCTCAATTGGTCGTCATAGTATTTTCTTTTCCTAATTCTAATTATCTTATTCACAATCTTCTGAAATTTTCTAACATTCTCTTCGTCCTGGTTTCCCTGCCTAAATACTGTTAGTATGCCTGATATTTTTATCTAACGTATCCTGGCATTCATCATCGAACTGATCTTTTTTTTGCGACGGGACCAATGTTCGATTGTCTATTCTACCATGGTCTTCATTGTCGCTTTCGCTTTTACCCATTACAAGTTACTTATTTTCAGCGATGTGCTTGATAAGATAGGAGCTAGCTAGTTATCGAGGGTCTCCTTGAAAACTTTAACCACAGACGGCACTTAGATGTCGAATTTTTGTAGAGGGCTGGTCTTCGAATACACCTTTGACATACGACATCGATAGGCCAGTTTGATCAAGTAATCATCCGAGTTATTATTGGCTCCTTGGTATGTACGGAGTCAAGTATGCTTGAGGTCTAACGTTCTAGGATCAGAACAGGGTTGATCTGGTTTTGTCTGTTACAATCTGGTGGGGCCCAGGTTATTTTATGTATGCGTTGATGTGAGAGGCAGGTCGAACGTATGACTAGATCTCTGCTACATGCGAAGTCAATCAGGCGCTGGCCGTTTTCATTCGTTTCATCATGAAGGCTTTATTCTCCTGTCGTTTCCTGATAATAAATGTCGTTGCCAACCTTGAGATTGAAATCACTCAGCATTATGTTTGTGTTGTTTGCAGGCAGTGACTTGGCTAGTCTTTCTAGGTGATTGTTGAAAGTGTCCTGGGTTCATCGTCCTTTTCTTCGGCTACGGAGGGTACGTTCATCAGTCAAATTTTGAAGAATTTCACTTTTATACGGATCGCACACAACTGTTCATTGTTTAGCTTCAAGTCAATAACGTGTGATTTAAACTCCCCATCCACAATGAAGGCCACTCCAAATTTTCATTTTCCAGCCGACTTCCCACTATTGTATGCAATCTCATATCTTGAATATAACTTTCAATCCAGTTAATTTCCTAGATTGCCAGTATTTTTAATTTATATTGGCCGGCCTGTTATACAAGGTGCGTCCGAAAATAAACGAGGCTTTTGTCTTAAATTTTTTTAAGTGGCGCCATCTGTGAATGAGATAGAGCGTTGGAAAGTCACATCCCTCCCTGACTTCCAGTGAAAGTTTGGTGAAATTCGGCTTAGTGGAAGCGAAGTCATTACCTCTAAAGTGACAGTATGTTTGTGTCATCGGTACAAAAACGAGTTTCTAACAAAGAGCTAATATCAAATTTTGTTTTAAAATCGGTAAAACGTTTACCGAAACATTTGAATTGATGAAAAAAGTTTATTGCGATAATTGTCTATCTTGTGCCAGAGTTCATGAGTGGTTTACACATTTCAGAGATGGTCGTGAGGACATAAATGACGGTGAACATACGAGCCGGTCAAAATTAGAGATCACCGAAAACTCCATCGAAATTGTGCGTAAATTTATCAAAAATGAGCCAAAATCATCGTTGAAATTCATGGAATCGGAGTTGAATATCTCCAAAACATCGATTTATCGCGTTTTAACCGACCATTTGGGCTTACGAAAGGTCCGTGCACATTTTGTTCCGCACAAGTCCGCACAAGTATGTTCCAAAATAAACGAGACTTTTGTTACAAAAATGTATGAAGGGGGTCTCCCCATGTAGGGGAGTGGCCCCCGAAAAGAAAATTCATCAAAGGTAGCCGATATGGATATCAAATGAAAGGTTTGAATTAGAACTTTTCAAAACGGGTCTTAATTTGACACTTTTACCTTTAAGGGGCGTACAGGGAGGGGAAATTCACGAAAAATTTGAACACCCCCCCTCGCTAGTTTCGTTGCGAGGCGTGGGCGAGCATAAAAAAAATAATTAATTCCACAGAAGTTGAATGAAACACACTTTTAACAGGAAAACAATTATTACTTTATTATTTCACTCGCGTTACCATCGTTTACGTAAATTACATAGATTGACTGGGGGCGACGTCATGTATGCGAGAAGTTTAAATAGAGGATTTTAGCTGACGCTCTGTCTGCGGTCAGACATGTGTCGTTTCCGAAATCTTCACGTTGCATTTTCCTGAATGAGGTAAATGCAACGTTTGCAGTAAATCTTCAACAGAAATGTTATTTTTTATAGGGTTTTCAATTACCGGATACATGACTCGCTATTGAACACCTGAGATCCGAAAAATCTGAAAAAATTAGTAGATATTTATGAGTACAACAAAAGCAAATACTTTAGAAGTCTAAATTCGCTCAACTGTGTTAATAATAGTATGATATTCGAATTTCACATTTTCCCCAATAAAATCGTATAGGTGCCCTTAAACTGTTTCAGTTGTCCTACAGAATGTCCTTTAGTTTTGTAAGTTTGATGAAAATCGTATGATATACACGGAAGTTATAGCCATTTGAATTTTGTCAAATTACAACAACAATAACACATGATTTTTGTATTTTATGGACTTTCCATCAAATCAGTCACTGTGGTTTTGATTTGATCTTCTTGAAATTTTCAAATGAGATTAAAACATTAATATTTTTTGGAATTCATGATTTGAATGATTTTTGTTGGTTTGCAAGAAAATGGCGACCGTTGAAAATAGAAAAAGAATGGATTTTCTTCTAAACGTGCAAATTTCTTTGACATATTTCTTGATTTTATACTGGTGACTGCATTTCTAAGATGTTGAGTACAATACAGTTCTGATATAAGCGTAAGTCTGTCTACCTAACTTGTTTGACTAGAAATCGCATTTTAACCATCAATCACTCACCGTATTCGCCCTGTGACTTTTACCTATTCGAGAAATTGCATTTGGCCATGAAAGGAAAACGCTTTGCGGACTTAGAGGGCATCCAAAAGGATTGTACCGACATCCTGAAGGACATTCCGGTCAATTGCCTAAAACAGGCTTTTGAATCGCGCAAAACAGTGTATCGAAGCCAGAGGAGGATATTTTGAATAAATAAATAAAGTTTATCAAAACAAAGCTCCTGTCGTTTCTATTTTAGCTCAGTCTTATTTATTTTGAATAGTAGCGCGTAAAAGGTTTTTAACACTGTCAGGGTTGTTCACTGATCAGATATTTCAAGCTGCCGTAGATCCAAATCCATTTTGAGGCTCGGTTGCAGGTTTCGAAATAATGTAGGCTTTTCCTGGTATGGAGAGCTAGCTGGCCGCCCTACTTCCGCTCTGGCAGCATGGTTATTACTTACTCATCTTCAACCTCTTACGTTCCCGCAAAGGACGTGTAAGTAGAATTTAGTAGCAGGGCTGTTAGTATATTTACATATATTGATTTTGCTAGGCATTTAATATGTCATCATCTTCTTCTTCTTCTTAGCACTACAGCCCCTTTCGGGCCTTCGCTTCCTGTAAACGGCGCCTCCAACTGTCTCGGTCCACTGACCGCGTCTTTCAATTCCGAAATCCGAGCAGCGATGAACTATCTTCGTCGACCGAGTCAAACCAGCGTTTCCTCGGTTTCTCCACTGGCCGCCGGCCTTCAGTTCTCCCAACGAATACCTTCTTGGGTAGCCGTTGTTCGTCCATACGATTCATGTGCCCAGTCCATTGCAGCTTCTGCAGTCTTACAATCGTTGAGACCTCCGGCTCGTCAAAAATTTCATACAGCTCATGGTTGTATCAAATTCGCCATTGGTCCCCGTCTAGCTTCGCTTGGATTAGGGTCCTTGTTTCACACCCATAGCATAACACAGTTCTTATCATAGATTTGTGTACTTGGAGCTTTGTTTTCCTGTGTATGCAGCTGTTCTTCAAGATTGTCAATACTGAATAAAATATTTTATTTGCGAGCTGTATTCTTTGGTGTATTTCGTCTTTTTCATCGCACTTTATTATTTTGGCGCCTAAATACACGGATTCGACGCTCTTTTCCTAATAAATCCCCGCCTCAATTCCATGCTTCGTATGCATGTACTAAAACCTTCTTTAACTCTCCTTTATGACGCTTACCTCGTATGCACAACCAGTGATGTCTTGCTCCTTTACCACACTCTCTTTGCGTATTTAAAACTGTTATAAAAATTCAAGTTTATAAATAATCGTATAGCGCTTAATTTTTGATATCGTTGAACTGTAATCTTCTTTCTTCCCTATTTTGAAATTAAATAATTTTCTATTTGGAGGAACATAATTAATAGACTTGTAATTGAACTGCTAGTGGATAAGTTGGTTTTGGAAAAAGTAAATAAAATAACCATTCCCTTCTGTTGAAGCACAAAAAGCTCTATGACTCGAACTTAATACTCATGAGAAGAAATCTAAAAGTCATGATAACTTTGACTTCCCTAAGATGCAGTGGCAGCGGTGTCCAGAAAGCCATCTACAAGATCATCTAGCACAATCGGTAACAAGAACACATGTTCAACGAATGGACCCAATCAATTATATTCCCTATCCAGAAAAAAAGTGACAAGCTACAGTGCGAAAACTATATGTAGAGGCATACCACTGCTTTGTATGGCATGCAAAACATTTTCAAAGATCTTAGAAAATAAAATCAGATCCAACGCGAACAGTATTATTAGGCAGTATTAAGGTGGTTTTAGAGCAGGTGAATTGACAATAGACCGATTGTTTACAGCCAAGCAGGTACTTGAGAAACGCTGGGAGCTGAGCATAGACGCACACCGAATTTTCCTTGACTTTAAGCAAGCATACAACAGTATTGATCGTAACGTACTGTACCAAATTATGCTCTGCTTTGATATCCTAGGCAAATTAGTCCGTCTTGCTAACATGACAATGTCGTCAACGACCTCCCTGTCCTGCATCAATAACCAGCTCACCGACGCTTTTGACACAAATATGGGACTAAAACACGAATATGTCATCAGAAAGCTACTGGTCGATACAAGCGGTACGTTATTATACAAGTCGAGCCAAGTTGTAGCCCATGCGGGCGGCATCAATATTTTGTCACGGTTGTTAAAAACTGCCAAAGAACTTTTCCTGAAACTCGACAACGAAGCAAAACTAGTAGGGCTACAAATCAATCAGAATACAACACAGCTCATGACGCAGTCGAGGGAAAATATCTCAAATGCCCAAAATATCACACTTGGTGGAGACAATTTGGGAAAACTTGTATATTGAGGTGTCAAAATAACGAGAACAGGTAGTGAAAGAGATGAGATACGAATATTCAGTTATGAGGATCTTGAAGGCCAGCTGCATACACTAAACAAAGCTCCAAATATATAAATTTTGATAAAAGCTGTGCTATGCTATGGGTGTGAAACATGGACCCTAACCCAAGCATCGGCTAACATATTGAAAGCCTTCAAAAGAAGGGTCGTGAGGTGATTGATCGGAGCGAAGCTAGACGGGGACTAATGGTAAACACGGTACAACCATGAGCCCTATAAAGTTTTCAACGAGTCTCGACAATTATAAGACTGCGGAAGTTGCAATGGGCTGACCACATGAATCATATGTACGAACAATGGATACCCAAAAAGCTATTCGTTGGGAGAACTGAAGGCCGGAGAAACGCTGGTCGAAGACAGTTAATCGTTGCTCGTATTTCGAAATTGGAGGACGTAGTCAATGGACCGGGATAGTTAGAGGCACTGTTGCAGGAACCGAAGGCCCAATAGGGGCTGTAGCGCAACGAAGAAGAAGAATGTAGGAGGCCTTTGATTCGCTGGTTTCTTATAAACGCACTTTGCATTCGATAAGCCAGTAAACTATATGTTCAACGCTATAATATTTGCCTTATAATTTGGAGCCAAAACTCTCAGAATCTTACTCCTAATTTTATGGCGAATATTATAGCGCCTTATAGCAAGAAAAGAAAGCAAGTTAAATTATCAGAACACGTGCTGAAATACTTTTCAATATAATATTTGCTTTTATTAGAAAGTCTGATTTTGCTTCCGCTTTTACCAACGATTGATTATTTATATCTTGTACGTTTGATTAAACATTTGAAAAATAAAAAAGTTTCACCGGTCATTTGCTCAAAAAATACAAGAAATATCAAATAACACTTACCAGGAGACCTCTATGATACTGCAAGAAATGTTAAACTAATTACTTCACTCTGTAGACACACTGAAAACGATTTTCGCACTTCACCACTATTACAAAAATAAAATGTTTGCAACTAAGTACAATTAAAAAATATTCAAACAACATAAAATCAATGCAAAATAGCTTGAAATTTAAACAATTCCACTGAAACTCACGGCACCAAATACAAGAAGAGTTGTTATTCCAAGGTCGGTTTGCCCACCGTACCGATGATTACCGTGAGCTTATGGTAAAGAATAATGTACAAAAACCATGAAAATAATGCGAATAAATTACTAATACTCGAACTCTAATGCACTTCGAATTGAAAAGATATATACTCGTAGTATACGATGTATTCAACGTGTCCGTGATTGGCAGCGACTAAGAGTTTTATCCAACGGTTCTTGCATTAAGTAAAGTTAGTGTAATTTAGTATATTATCAACACTTTTTTCACATATGGGCATTAATATGTGCGATATGCTTAGATTTAGAAGTTTGGCGGACTAACGTTGATGATGATGGCGTTGGTGGCGGAAGTTGTTTTATATTACCACCCACCTAATTCACACTATCTGTCTGATTATAGTCTCGTGAATTATTGAATCAACTAAGTCTACTAATTGAGATTTATTTTAGACCTTAGTGCAAATTATTTTTAATTATTATTCACGTAAATTGTTACACATTGCTAAATATACTATGGTTAAATATATTGCGTTTAAATCTGTATCCTGAAGAAAGTAAAATGAGAGAGATGTGATCCCCAAACAATCGTTTCGCTTGAAATAAAAGCACCCCTGCTCCAGATGAAAGTGGTTTTATTTTCAAATAGATATTCCAAATTCTTATACTCGTATATTAAGATTTTATATCTGTAGAAACAGTATTTTCTTCTTCTTCTTCTTTGTAACACTACAGCCCCTTTCGGGCCTTCGCTTAGAGATAGAGTATCTCATTTTCATGACCGTATTGATTTTTTCGGAAGCTGGTTTGGTCAGTACCATGCTCCCGTATGCTTGCTCAGTTATGATATGATCTGATTAAATCAGTATATATCACCACTAAATGAACACTCGTAGTCTGTCCGAAAAATCCCCTGAACTAAATCACGTTGCTCCCAACGAGTTTTGAACATGGGACCTTCGGCTTATGCGTCCATGCTAGAAACAGTATCTTAGTCAAGGTTAGAGTCAAAAACGCTTTATTCAATACTAATCGCTATAAATTCACCATTTATTTTATAATTTAAGTAGACTACATTCATGTGTTGTTTTAAGCGGCCGAACTTCAACTTGCATTTGAATTGGTTACTTCGAAAAGGAGTTAAGTCCTAAAAACCAAATTTTTCAGTATGAGTTTGACTTTAGGACACTGAAATTGGCTTAAATAAAGCTTATGTGCATCTTGTGAAGTGTAGCATGAGTTTTTTACTTGAATCATGCGTACTTTTTAATGATTAAAGATTAAGACGAACAGACATGACCCCTTTTTCAAAAGTAAAATTTGGGGTCTTTTAGAATCAAAATAAATAAAATGGTACTAGAAAATGATTTTTTATTTTATATAAACGATAAAGATTGCTATTATTATTGTCTAGGATTAAAAGATTTAATAAAATATAAACTGAAAAAAGAACTTCCAAATGATTTTTATCATCACATAAAAGTAATCAAATTCAAATAGAAATATTACAAAAAACTTAAAACCTTCAACCGAAAGTTCATCCATCTTAAACGCAGGCCATTATCATATCTGTTTATAATATGGCTTAAAATGACCCGGCATGTTTTGTTATAGTTTTTTAATATCGTTCAGTTTTTTACTGTTGATAGGAACATTACTCAAAAAGGCTGGAAAATGTGCAGCATCAGAAAAGTTCAGGCCTGATTTAGTTTCAGGACATAAAATGGTTCTTCATTGATGGTGCGATAATGTTTTTTCTTGATTTGCCCAAGATTTCCTGAAGGGAATCCAAACCAACTTCTCATTGGTTATTGACGTGAAGTCTTGGTATATGCCAATTGACTATAACAAACAGGTCAACTAGTCGGGGCATCCTCAGTCTACTTCGTGGTCGCTGCTGGCAGGCTGCTTAGTTCGGAGAGGAACGTTAATTGCAGGCTTCCATGAGCAGGCTACGTCCAAATACAATTTTTCAGCCACCGATTCAAATGCCCGATTAAAACACGTTCTAAAGATTTCCCAAAGAAAAACTTTTTGCTATTACTATCAATTTTGCCTTTACAATGATACCGATGAATCAATAATGGGTTAGCGCATTCCCGATCTCAATACCGATGCGGTACCAGACGTAAGCTACTCTGAGGAAGATGATCACTTCCTTAACCGACGAGCTAAAATTCCTGCTAGGCAAGTGCTCTTCTGCTTGTTCTAAATCGACTCCTTGTTACGATTTGCGGATTCCTCATCTTCCAACCCATCATCTGGTTCGATTGAAAATGCTGTGCGTCCGGTGTCGGATCCAGCTTCATCAATACTGACAAAAAGTAAACCACTGGTAAAATTATCCAATGTCTCCTCTCAAGGAGAACTATCCACCTTGTGCTTAAGTGACAGCGTGAACGTAAATTCTCAACATGATATACAGCATCAACCACCGTTAGTATTGCAGCCAGATTACCACGATTCTGCAGAATTGGTTGAACCTAGTCTCTCAATTGTTACTAGAAGTAAGTCGTTGTTGAAGCCACTATCTTTTAACCGACAACCAACGGTTTCGGAAGTTGACAATTTAAATGAACCTGATACATTACTAGCTGCTCAACGAGATATGCAGATACAGCCAGCGTTCGTACTACAGCCGGATTGCTGCAACTATGTAGAAACAGTGGAACCTGGTCAATCAATTGTCACTAGCAGCAACTCGCTGTTGAGGCCGCTTTCTTTTAATCAACAATCTGATTTACTTATCATCAGTCCACCTGGTTCTTCGTCCAATAGCTGGGGAGCGATTCCAAAAAAAATACCACCTCCAATTTAACATCAGAAATCGAGTGACCTCGTTCCCTCAACAGAACTCGATTCTCCTGTCATTCGTGCTTCTATACCTTTGAAGAATATCTTCATATCGAGAGTGTTGTACGAAACTTCTGTTGAGGACCTAAAGCGTTATGTCAACAAAAAGTTTGGATCATCCGTTAAAGTCTTTAGTTGTCATAAGTTGACTAAGGAAAATTTAACGGACAAAGTAGTTGCCTCATTTAAATTGGTGATTTCTGCAAATACTGATATTGTTCTGAGTTCGAATTACTGGCCTGCTGGTGTACTTGTTAAGCCGTTTGAATCGAGATGAAGAAATTTTCGTCGGGCAATAAACGAAATCCCCAAGCTCTAGTCACAAGTAATCTTGATGAATATTCTGATAATCATAATGTTTTCTCCACTGTAAGCTCTTCAAACCTCAATGAATCTCTTTTAAACCTTAATACTGTTCAATGTATCTTCTCTTCTCCAAATAAAATGTGTTTCTCTATTTTCACCAAAATGTACGAGGATTAAGGACCAAGCTTGATGAGCTCTTTATCTCTTATCAAGTTAGTAATGATTCTATTATTTGTTTCTCTGAGACCTGGCTGAATGGAAACATTTTGAGCAGTGAAATGTTTCCTGGTCATATTGTATATAGATGTGACCATGACCTGATTGCTACTTATAAGGCTGATGGTGGTGGAGTTAGCTCTACCTAGTTCTCCTTGTTTCAATTTCTGTGATCCTCCTACTTTAGAATGTGTTATTATCAACATTTGTCTCTTGATTTTATATATTTATATTCCCTGTAATTCACCGTTAACTGTTTATGAGACGTTCTTTGCTGATCTATCCTCTTATCTAGTTTCGCGACACACCCTCACGCCACAATATTAGTTTGTGGGGATTTTAACTTACCATACATAGAGTGGAAAAATTATCCTACTCCTTCTGTATCGTCAGTTGACCTTTTTCTATAACCCTGTCATCTTTCCTATCTCATTGCTCCTTTTCTCAATTTAATCATATCCGCAATCCTAATGGTCGTCTTCTTGCCCTTGTTCTCTCAAATATTCCAGCTACCTACTTATCTGTATCTCAAGCCGTATGGTCCTCCTGATCGGCACCATACTCCTTTATCTATAGATCTTATAGTCGATGAAATTAAACTTAACAAACCTCATCCCACTCGAAAACTTGACTTTTTTAAAGCTGATAATGAAGCTATTAATACAGAACTACTTTCAGTCAACTGGCTAGATTTCCGTAAAGCAAATCAATAGCCTTGGTTTACAAAGCGAGCGCTTAGTGCCCTACGAGCAAAAGATAAGGCACATCGTGTCTTTAAAACACTCGGCACAATTGAAGCAAGATGTAATTTTAGCAGGCTGTGTGCTATTGCCAAAAAAGAGATCAGATATTTCAGTAGTCTGGAAAGCTCTCTTGTGGCTAGTGATACAAAGCCTTTTTGGTCTTATATCAGGCCGCTGAAATCCTCTTCTTCCATTCTTAGTAAGGTCCATTGGAATGGTGCAGGGGTTTCTTCTCCTCAAGAAGCTACTGACACATTTGCTCAACTTTTCTCTTCGACTTTTTCTTCTCCCGCTGCAGTTGTGCATCCTGTTGTCTTACATAAATCATCTTCCCTTCCTAATTTCCTTTATTTGTACAGATGCATCTGAAGTCGAAGCTTTGATCAATGCTCTTGATCTTAATATCAGCCCTGGGCCGGATGGTTCGCCAAACATGTTTGTAAAGTCTTTAGCCTCATTGCTTGGTTTTCCTTTATCTCTTCTCTTCAATCTAAGTTCCCTAACCCTTGGAAACCAGCTAATATTGTGTCTATTTTTAAAAGTGGTGATCCTACGTCAGTTTCGAATTATCGCCCTATTCCCTTACTTTCCTGTTTTCTAAAGTTACTTGAATGGTTGGTTCATAATCGATTCTCAAACTCATTAGCTCCTATTTTTGCTCCAGAGCAGCGTGGCTTTCTCAAAGGATACTCCAACAACTCTAATTTAATGGATTTCACAAACAGTATTGGAAGAGCTTTGGATAACCAACTGCAAGTTGATGTGATCTTCACGGATTTCTCGAAGTCCTTTGACACTGTGAATTATTTACTTCTTTGTCGTAAGCTTGAAGCCCTGGGCATCTCGGGCGCTCTTCTATCTTCGCTGTCATCCTATCTATCTTGTCGTCCCTGTCGAGTAAGTCTCTCTGGTACTACGTCTAGTCCTTTTTATCCTTCATCTGGCGTTCCACAAGGTTCAATTCTTGGGCCTCTTCTCTTTCTGTTGATCAAGAATGATCTTTCCTTTGTAATTAATTCCTCTTGCCTCTTGTATGCGGATGACTTCAAAATAGTTCAAGCAGTCAAATCCCATTTAGACTGTCAGCTCCTCCAAACTAATCTAAATGCTCTACATAAATGGTGTGCTTCAAACTATTTATGTCTTAACACTACTAAATGTCATAAAATGACTTTTTCTCTCGAGGACTCTCCTATTAATTTTAATTATATAAAGACCTTGGAGTAACCTTTGATCCAAAACTCAAATTTGATGCACATATTTTAAATGTGATTACTAAGGCGTCTAGAGTTTCCGGATTCATCCTTAGACATGTACATAAATTCAATAGCATCTCTCTTTCTGTCCGCCTATTTGTTTGTCTTGTTCTACCTTTGCTTGAATGCTGTTCTGTCATCTGGTCCCCTCGATATTCCTATCTCGTGTCTTTTTTAGAAACTGTTCAAAGAAAGTTCACGCGATTTCTTTTCCTTCAGTTTAATTTGCCGTATCAACCCTATGAAAGTCGTTTATCTTTCCTATCTCTTCCATCTCTAATATCCCGATGAACTTATTTAGACCAATGTTTTTTGTATAAACGTTGCAACCATCAAGTCCCGTTAAATATGTTTTTTGAGCTGCGTTTCCGACAAACATCTTGTTCATCTCGGATGAATTCTTATTTCATTATCCCATATGCTAGAACTGATTTATTTTTCCATTCACCAATTTTAAGAATCGTACGAAATCATAATAATCTCAAGCTTGGTCCTTTATCACTTAAGAAAAAACTAAGAAACTTACTACTAGTTTAACTTTCAACTATCGACATTTTTTTTTTTCATTTAAATATTGTTGTAATTATTCTTTGCGTTCCATTTTGTTATTGGATTATTGAGTCTGTAAGATGGAATAAATAAATAAATTCCAATTTAAACATTCTATTCTAACAAAAAAATCACACCCAAAATAAGGACCGCGTAACCGATCAGTCACGGATTATTATGACCCTTCTGTCTCGGCGGTGTATTTACCTCCCGTCTTCATCACCATCTGAAAAAAATTGGCTATTTACTGAAAAGGAAAGAAATTTTTTCACGTTAACAATCCATATTTTTTTATTTGCGGTGAATTTTGTAATTTTATTGAAGTATTATCTTCTAAAATATCTTTCAGTTGACGATGACCAGAGGCATATGAAAGCTTTTGGGATTGATCAGTTTTACCGAAACAGGATTTACTTAAGTTGAGTTCTATCTTAATCGGAAATCTGATTCTATTTTCGTTTGACTGTAGTTAATGGTTCCCTAACCCGTAGCTTCCATGACCCTTCATCCTAAACCCTATGAACAAATGGTATTAAATGGTCTCAGGATCGCACCTTGAATTTACTGGTTCCCCAATGATTGGACACTAAATGCAGCTCTGCTACTGAATCCTGCTTACACCTCCTTTGTGGTGACGTAAGAGGGTGAAGGCGAGTCTTCTGCATCTGATAAAGGAATTGAAAGTAATGATCATGCTGCCGGGATGAAGGTTGGGTGATGGGCTAGCTCTCCGTCCCTGAAAAATCCAACACTGTTTCGAAACCTGCAAAAGAGCCTCGGAATGGATTGCTTCTACGGCAATAACGTCGAAACTGAGAAATATACTATGGCGTTGCATCCTAGATTGTTAGCCCACTAAACAACCCACCCACGCGCTATTTAGGACCTTTTAAAACAGGCTAGTCAATATAATTAAACATACTGGTAATCCAAGAAACAAATTGACTTGAAGGTGACATTCAAGATCGCATATAATATTCAAAAGGATGGAGTCTACTGGAAAACGAAAGTTTGGGGTGGCCTTCATTGTAAATAAGGAGTTGTATGCGATCCGTATAAAAGCGAAATTCTTCAAAATTTGGCTGATAAATATTCTACAATCACTTGAATAGACTAGTCGCGTACTTGCCTACAAACACAAAAATAATTTTGGCTGATTTCAACACTAAGGGTGCCAATGACCTATCTCATTGGAAATGACCGGAAGATACGCCTCCATGATAAACAAATGAAAACGGCCAGCACCTGATTGACTTTACATGTAGCAGAAATCTAGTCATACGTTTGACTTGCCCCACATATCGACACATACATAAAATGATCTGGGTATCACCGTATGGTAGCACACGAAAACCAGATAAGCCATGCTCTGGTCCAACAACCTTGGACCTCGCGCATATTTGACATCCGTGCACACCGAGGAGCCAATTATAACTCGGATCATTACTTGATCAAACTATCCTATTGATGTCGTATGTCAAAGACGTATTTGGCGAAATACTTAGGAAAATAAACTGTGTTGACCTATTGAGAAGTATAAATTGAAATGTAGCAAGCAATAACATAAAACAAGCATACAGAGTAGTAAAATCTTGAAACAAGTTTATCAGCTGTAATGAATTTAGTTTTCTCAAACTCCTTGTAGGTCACGAGTGCCGATTGTCTGGAACAAATGTCAGCAAGCTATCAATAAGACCGAGCTTAGCCGGCTAGCTTCGCTTGGCGAGCGCGTACGCGTGTTTGTCAGCTAGCTATTTGCAAGATCATATGAGACGGTATCTTGTCGAGCCACAAAGCTACACTACAAAATACTTATCACACATATTCACACATATCTACGAGACGTACAAATCAATTTTGATTATCTTTAGAAATGTTCTCTTATGGATCAATTAAGCTACTTTACAGTAATTCGAAATTTGTTTGTCTTGTTAAAGTTAGTGGACATGGAGGCTTATGACAAACGCAAACATTGTACAAAAAGCAACCGTTACTTTCTCCAAAGAAGGTTGCTGAATTACAAGAGGAATGTCAAACTTAAAGATGTTAACGTGGCAAAATTGAATCTCTCATCTTTGCCTAAACGATGAAAACTTGATGGATGTAGTTAACTTTAATCTAGTAAAACAACAAACTAAGTAGTTTTGATGGGTCCTACCAGTGGAATTATGGCCGCGATTCGCATCACATTCAAAAGAAAATGATCTATCAGGAAATGCTGACGTCCTGCCGTCACCATAGCCTCAAGGAAGTACCTCAAATCAATCCTTTCGGGGAAGCTCTTTAGTTGACATGCTACCCCAAGGATATAGAAATCTATCACTACCAAATAATCGTCAAATTAACACATACGAGTATAGGCACAATGAGTACCAAACAAGTTAATGATTGGACATGAAACCGATTTGATGGTACGAATAATTGTGGCAAAGGCGTTAATTGATTTTGCCTGGCATTGCGATACGAAGCAATGTGTTGAATTGCTGGATATATTGGAGAAAGTATCAAATTGACCGTTTGAAGTGAATAAGGCAGTAGGTGTAGTATTTCAAAAGGAGAATGAGATTCGAGATGTTCTTATGGTTATTGACGGTTTGGTGGAAGTTTTTATGGCGAATTTGTATCGATTGCCATCGAGTCATGTTATACGAATATTTAATATGTTGGTGGGCATTTGATGTTGCATTATCAACGGCCGCAAATTTTGGAAAATTTGAGTTGAGTGCAATATAAGCAACATCAAATTCCCGAAGATTTACGCCCACGTTTTGATTTACTCGAACAATTGACGGACAACGGGAGAGAGATTTCGCTTTTTGGGGAAAAGATTGGTCCAGTTATGCTCCAATGGGCATCTGAAATACTCGAAGGCAACTTGCATCTGCCATATCTGGGAATTTCGGTGAATGTCATAAAATTCAATGCAGCCCACTTAGAAAATATCTTTTTTGTGAAATTCTTGATTTGGCATGCAATTGAAGTTGTAACACCAACGACGTTAATGTTGGACAACAATGCCTTCAAATAACCGATGCTGTCATATGCTATGCTCTGTTCCCTAACAAATCGTTACTCATATGCATTCTTGAACTATGCTGTACTGTTAATTTGGTTCATTATTGTTAGTTAGCTTGGAAGATTATTAGGAATTACTAGGAACAAATTCAGGGCATGAAGCACTTTTAACAATATGTTGGATATTGAATGATATCATGAGGAAGCATTACTGTTTGGTGTTTGGCATTACTGTTTGGTGTTTGGTGTTTGGGGCTCCAAGGTGATCACAATACCAATTCTATGCCTTTATCCTTCGACTGTACCCAGGAGTTTTTGGGTTTGCCAAGAAAGTAGGAAAATTATTGTAACATACGAACTGATTCTCAGTATTCAAAATATAATAAGAATATCAGGGGAAAACTGCCTGAACACGCATGGGACGAAGTTTATGATATACTAGTAACCATAGCTGATAACATTACATAGTACGATTATAATGGTCTGAAACAACTCCAACTTAAGGTTCAATTTCACGAAACGATATATAGTGTTGAAAAGCTTGTTTAAAATGACGAAATACGCCTCAATCTGGATGTGATATAAGAATATTGTTTTTACAAGATACAGAAAAGATATTATTATTTAATTAATTTAAATAGCCATGATCTGCACTTTCCGTCATCCTGATTCATCAACTTTTTCCTTTCCCGGGTGATTGCCAGGCTTTCAATCACATCCAATTCACGTACTCGTATGTCTCTAGCTTCCTTGATGACTACAGCGTCCTCCATTGTTATCTCGTGTCCCTTCGTGATAATATGTTCTTTCTTTCTTTCCTGCTGCTGTTGCTTCGCCTAGATGCTCCTTGATTCGCGTGCCAACGAGTCCCCTCGTTTGATCTATGTACACTTCTTCAAAAGTGGGACATTCGATGCGATAGATACCAGATTTTTCAAGTGATGCGCGCTTGTCTTTCGTTGATCCGAGAACGTTTTTGAGCTAGTTCTTGCTGCTTGATTCGATCAGCCGGTCAGAATTGAGCTGATTTATTTGCCTCTTGATCCGATTGCTGATGCTTTCGTGATAAGTTATTGAGAAAATAGCAGAAAGTCGACCAAAAGAGTCGGTCATTGAACTTATTAAACATCATACATCAAAAATGTCAGCAACTCATTGAAATCGTGATTATTTACATTTTTTTAATGACAGTAGTCAAACGAGAGCGTTTGTGATACCCGAGGTAGATGTGGAAGCTACAAGGCGGTAATGCAGTGAGCCATTGCCACATTGCCAGTTGCGAAGCTTAAGAAACATCGGAATGTTACACGATAGGTGGCCATGTCTCTCCGAGGCTATAGAAGACCACCGAGTACAAGGAAAAGCTCTCTTTGCTCTCAACGATTTGAAGGAATTGGGCGAGGAAAAAAGCTGGATAAAATTCAGCAAGCGGCAATAAGGAATTGGCGGGAAGGAAGGAAGGAAGGTGGACGGCAAGCAGTTTGTGCTACAGCTTTCAACTCACCGAGGAACGAGCAGTCAAAAGCAGCCATCAAGCTAATTGAGGGTTCCCGACCACGTGGAAACAAGGATAGCGATAGATAGTAAGTAGTTAATGTTCTTTTTGAAATTTACAAATATTTGAAATTTATATATAGTGACTGGCAATAAATTGGGTGTAATAAGTGCAAAAAAAAAGGTGTCTCTAGTAGAAAGTTTAAAGTCTAGCTCGCGAGTTTATTTGTAAAGTTATTGCGGCAATGGCGAGACTTTGGGGTGGTTTACGACTGCCGTGTGGAAGTGTTGCCGTGGGGTAAGAGTGCAAGGCGCGCTAAAGTACGGAGCGAAGGTGGAAATTTTATCCAAGGTTGGGGAGGATTCGGTTTTCCTCGCGAATTAAATTGAAGTAGGAAACTTCTGACTCGGTCGCGTTCTCGCTTGGTGACCCTCTTCAGTGGGCTTACCGGATCCAAGGGCCCCAGTCGGAGGTCTTTGCCGGAGCACCGCAAAATAGCGAGGGTAAAAAGACTTTAGAGACTCCTTAAAAATAAAAACGATATGTCCGATACACCTCACACAGATACAAATATTTATATTTGGGACTGCACGTCCATAGTAGACGTTAAAAATGTACAAAAAATTTATTTGATAACAAAGAAAAATACTTAATTCAAGGTAGAAAAATATAAAGCAAACAAAAATATTCTAAAACGATGCAGCGATAATCCTCCGAAATTAGTTTCGAGCCAAGAGACGCTGACATAAAAAATGATATACTATAATATCTTCGCAATAGCGCTAAACAGAAAAGAAAATACATTTAAAACGTGCACGATTGAAAAATTTTAAGAAGCTTTTAATAAACTACAAGAAAGTTTGCAGGAAAAAATAGGCTAGCACTAAAAATAAGATGATATAAAAACTTCGAACGGGTAAATGACAAAACAATTCAAAATAAACTGATAAAAGAATATGACAAATCACATTCAGGACATTTATGTGTACGAAAAACATTTTTAAAGTTGAAACAAAAGTGAATCTGGAAGAACATATACAAAATGATAAAACGGTATGTGTCTCATTGTGATTCATGCCTTAGAAATAAACAGACATGACACATAAAAGAACGATTTAAAATGACTGACACGCCAAATACTACATTTGAAATCATCTCTATAGATACAGTAGATCCCCTAAGATTATTCAATAACTTCAAATATACTCTTAATATACAATGCGAGTTATCCAAATACATGACAGCTCACCCTATAGAAAGTAAAGATGCTAAAACAATTGCTAAAACTAAACTATCTTCACCGCCATCACGTAGAAATCATTTCAATCAAGTTTAAGGTCACGATTAAACATCCATAGCATTGCCCGAAACAAAATTATTTCTCATTTTTGCGCATTCACTTTCATTTGCCGATTGTTCGCATTTGCCTGCACATCATCAACTATTTTCTGAAGAGGATGGTAAGATCCGCCTAGATTGGCCTTGTCTGAGGACGCGTGAATGCGCTGGCAGGCTAGCGTTGCGGTGTCTTCGGGCGGGTTCTTTCCCCCTGGCACAAGCCCCCATAGAAAAATATTTTTTGCATCCACGAATTTGGAAGTGTTCTTTGATTCGCGACCGGAGTCGAAAAAGGAGGTGACCGGCTAAGGACTATGAACACGCTGGTTCAGAGGACAAATAGGGCCTTGCAAAAATGGACGGGCTTGTCGAGACTTCGTCGTTACCGGCGATACTCATGGTCCCCAAATAAGAGTTTGGCATTCAGGTGGAAGCGGTGCCCCCAACTGGATCAAGATCCAAATGTAGACGTGGCCATGTATTTCCCATTTGAGTGAAAAACTCATACAAACCTAATATGCATGACTTTTTCCGCTAATTATTGTGTGAACCATACGATTAAGCACTTTTTATAATAAAATAACCCGATATAAAATTTACTCAGATATAAAATTTAAACAAATATTAAACAAGTTGGGTAGACAGTTTTGTACTCAACTTACAAAATGCAATCAACAGCAATGAATAAAATCAAGACACATATCAAAGAGTTTGCTCGTATAAAAGAAGATCTTATCGGAAAATTTTTAGAAGATCAAGTCAAAACTGCAGCGTCTGGTTCGAAAGAGAGTCCATAAAATACCAAAATAGTGAGTTATTGTTGTTATAATTGAAGAATTGAATATGATACGAATTTCATCAAACTTATAAAGTATTGGAACCTTGTGTAAGGCTACTGAAATATCGAGTTTTGTTGGCTTAAAAGGCATCCATACGATTTTATTAGAGAAAAGATGAAATTCGAAGATCATACTATTATTAACAAAGTTGAACAAATTTTGACTTCTGAGGTATTTGTTAGTAGTGTACTCATAAATACCTCCCTTGATAATTTTTTTCCGACATTTTAGATCAAAGGTGTCCAATTGCGAGGGGCAAATAGATTTTCCGTGTATTTACCCCCCTTCCCCCTCCCCCATGCCCTCACTAAAGCAAAAACTGTCAGTTTAAGAACTGTTTTGAAAAGCTCTCATTAAGACGCGAAAAGTTCGTACATTTCTCCTTCCCCTGCCCCCACGGTACTGATAAGGCAGTTTTAAAACATTTTTTGAAAAGACCTCGTTGAGACCTTTCCAACGACGCCCTATTTGACTACCAATGATGAAAATTTTTTTTTGAAGGGTCACTACCTTATATGTTGAGACCCCCCTTAAATCCTTTGAAAAATTTTCCCACCCCAAAATTTTCAAGAAGTCACCACTTCTGATCTTTTCACAAAGTTTCATGGCCGTGGCTTCTATAGTTTCGGAGAAAAAGTGCTGTGATATACAGAAGGGCGGACGGACACGGGCTTGGTATTTTAGTACAAAACCCTAAAAAATAATATATTGTCAAATTTACTCAAATATAAGATTCAAACAGATATAAAAATTTACGCAAATATAAAATTTAATCCAACATAAAAAATAAAATCAATACAAAATTTAATCCAATATGAACTTTTAAACAATCATAAAATTTTAAAGAAGTATAAAAGTGAATTCTATTTAAAAATCGGCATCCTCACGAGCGCTCGTTGACAATGTAGGTGGTGAGATGAATTCGTTATATTTTTTTGTTATAATAATACTGGAAATTCACAAATGGACAAACTGCTTATTGGATATTTTTGGGAAGAAATTGTAATGATTTTTCCGTCTGAACTCACGAACGAAGTCGGAACTGACCTCTCATCGGTTCTAGATGTTAAGTCTGAGTCGTGCCAACGAATGGTACCAACCGGTCAACCAGTCCGTGCACCGTAATCCATTTTTGCGGTGGCTGCTTGTCGGCCAGCTAGTGATGGAGTCAGTATTGGTTCTTTCGGGTTCTAGGAGTGCCAGCGGGTGGTCGCGGCACTCGCTGGCAAGTTTTTTCGTAACTTGCAATCGGCGCAATCAGGTGCATAAGTGTCTGCCTTCCCACACCGGAAACAGAAGATCGTCGGTTCCGCTGGACATGCATAGAAACGATGCTCCATTTGCCGGCAGCTCCAACAGACCGTCGGACTTGTAACTGCTTCAACGAATGGTCGGTCAATCATTCCTTGGAAGTCGTGCTCTAAGGGTGCTCCGCTCTTCGATTCTGGTACTGGGTCAGCCAGTATGTGGTCCGCTGCCACTAACTCCGCGGTATTATTATTTCGTGGATTAGGTCCCGTTATGCGAGGTTGTGGACGGAAGGTTCCTCGCCGCTCATCTAGCTGTTCTTGCCTACGGGCACAGAGACGTAATCCTTGTATGGTGTTGATGGGAACATGAAGAAGACTGTTTTGAAGCTCCCAACGCATATTCTCCCTGATAATTTCCACCAGTTCGTCCTCGGGCATCGGTGTTCGTAGCCGAGTGCTTAATCGCAATATACTTGTGTAATACTGGTCGAATGGTTCGTGGGCACCTTGTTTACGCTTCTTTAGTTGTTCCCGTAGTTCTCTTTCAGTAAAGCCGTCACCAAATCGGTTGTGGAAGGCTGCACAGAAAGAATCCTAATTAGGACGTGGTGTCGATTCTTTAAAACTCCAGTACCAGTCAACAGTATCTCCGCTGAACAGCAGGTGTGCATGCCGGAGGAAAGCCAAGAAGTCCCCGTCCAGGGTGCTGGAGACTAGCGCCTGAATTCTAGACAGGTACTGGTCCACCGATGTCATCGAGTTGAAACCAGTGAAGCTAAGGCGCCAACTCTCCATGATATGAGGCGTAGGGTCTCGGACAGGTGTCAATACGTTTGCGGGGTGAATCGCATCCTCGATGGGCCTGCTGTAAGGGACTGACTCGGGGACTGTGGGTATCAACGGAGGTGCGGTGCTGTGTCGTGGTCGATACTCAGGCTCCCGAGTTCCTTGGAGGGAGAGTCCAATGATCAGCTGGTCTAGAGTGGGGCATAGCCACATTAGGATTGGGCTCCCAGCCAGGCGGAGTTCTCACATGGCTGGGGGGTTGGCTAATCATGAGGCTCTGGAGTCTTCCCTCCAAGTTTCCGATCCTCTCGGACATCACTTGCATTAAGGCCACGAGTGTGTCGATGGAGTTGGTGGAAGGCCCACAGCTCCTTGCAGGTCCACCAGTGATTGGGGCGGTTCAACATCTTAGGACCCTTTCGCCACTGCTCCACGCGTCGGGACTTGCGTTCCGAGGGGGGCGTCTATGGCGGTCCGCTCTATAGGGTGACGGCATAGTGGCCAAAGCTCGGAAGTCAGTGGGAGTTGTTGGACGGAGGCGCGATGGAACAGGTGTCCGCACTCCAATCGCACGCTGTTTACATCCTCCACTACGTCCTAGAAACAAATCCCGCAGTTAGCGGGTTGGACCATTTTGGATCGGGTCCAACGTTTGTCGGGTGTTCTTTTCGTTGGCATGATGGGTTTCGTTGAAGGTTTGTAGCTGACATGTATTACTGTAGAAAAAAAAAGTTACACCTAACTATTAATCTATATATATATATATATATATATATATATATATATATATATATATCTATATATAAAAACTCAGTAGCAAATTTAGTGGCCGATAGTGGCGAGCTATTTGTTAAATATAATCAAAAAAAACTATTTGATACACACTTTCCTTCCCAGCAGCGCCAACTCCTCCAAAGGGAAATGAGAGTGAATGGTAGTCTGCCGAGTAAAAGGTGCTTTCGGACGATTTACTAGAATTTATCACCAAACCCACATACATTACAAAAACCGTCTCTAAACTACGTTAATTGACTCGACGAGACAAGTGGTAGAGCTACCGTAACAGTTTTGTACGCGGTCGAAATTCCCGACACGTGGAGGCATTTCGGGCTCCGCAACTCCAGCATACGCCACCGAACCTTGAACCGAAACCACTTGTCTATCACGCATAAAAAATGAGTAGAATCCTTCCGCGACATAAAGGCAAGGTAGCCTTCTATTTTCTTGAGAATCTAGGCCTATAGGAGAAACCCATCTGGCTGACAGTTACATCAAGAAAATAGAAGGCACTTACAGGGGTCAACCTGGGACAACACATCGGAAGGATTCGGTCACGAAAAAAAAATCAAACAAAGAAGAGCGGAAGCTACAACTCATGTGAAGCGACTGCAAGTGTGTACCACACAACTCCACTGCTCCTGTTTGTGAGGCTCGAGTAACAAGATACCTTACATCCTCCGTAACGGACCAACTCGTCAAAAGACGCGAATCTCTTATCCCCTTAGGATGTTTGGGCCCCACGTTGGGCGGCATTTGTTATGATTTTTCTGTCCAAAATGCCTCTGCATTTGAATTGGAATTATATATATTAATATTCAATGACTTTCTTTTTCAGTCGTAAATAATCTTACCGATGCGGTACCGAAAAATACACTACGTTAACTTGAACCCGACGAAAGCTTCGCTAATAAAAAATACAAAGCCAACAAAGGTACCGCGTCGATAAAATTCGGGAACGCGAAATGGAAATTAGATTTTTGTACTTGACTGGATTAATGAAGAAATACAGGGTAACGTAAATTAGGTTTCTTCTCCGTATGATTGTGTTTTCGACGCGTTTGAAACGGGCGTTTAATGGTGGCTGAAATATGTAATTAAGCATAATCCATTTTAAGACCCGCGACCGAAATCCTCTCCGATCTAGCTGGCCAACAAGCAGCCACCGCGAAAATGGATTACGGTGTACGGACTGGTTGACCGGTTGGTGCCATTCGCTGGCACGACTCAGACTTAACGTCTAGAACCGATGAAAGGTCGGTTCCGACTTCGTTCGTGAGTTCAGACAGAAAAATCATTACAAAATTTTCTCGATTATACAGATACCAAGCAAGCCCTCCACGAGAACGGAATAGAAATCACTTTTATGTTTGAAATTAACATACAAATATTATTCAGATCAATTGTTCATTCGTAGAATAATTTACAGAATGTATTTAATTGTTAGAATGGTTATGGCGAAAACGTAATCGTGTTCGTTTAAAGGCGTCTGTATGAAAGCTCTCAAATTATTTACAACTGAAAAAGAAAGTCATTGAATATTAATATATATAATTCCAATTCAAATGCAGAGGCATTTTGATAAATTTGCAGCAATTCAAATCGCACCAGAAGCCAAAAATCTGATCTCTAAATCAATTTCATCGTATCACCATGCCAACAAAGTAGACAACAATCGACACCTTACTCTAAATTGATTACGGACTGGTCAACGCTTATTCGATGCTACTGGCAGCCTGTCGAAACACTATGTAAATTTTCTCCTTGACCTAATCCTTGTTGTAAGGCGCGTATGTATTCGTCGATTTTTGGTATACCAAGCACCTAATGTCCGCCAATTGATCCACAAAATCGAAAAGCTGGCTGATATCGTATGTAATGGTGGGCATTTTAAATGCTCTGTGTAGATTTGCAAACACCCTCCATACATTTGTTTACGCTTTCGTAGTTACTGTACGTTCCAGTTTCAGGCAGAATTCCGGGCTGTACAAGCAAATTCGTATGCGGCACCTATTGACGTTTATGTTTTTGGTAAACATACTATGTGCTTGTAATCTGATAGTTTTAATACTATGTAGGCATTTCCTTCAGTAATGTAGATTAACTTCATGTTGTCTAAATCAACAATGCAATCCATGATGTGTAAAGTCAAACAAAGGCGCTTATTACTTCCGATGGGGCAGTTGGAATCCGAAGTTTTTTGCCTATGAATCAATCGAATGGTACCATCTGTTAGGCAATCCAATTGCACACTGTTGTGTTAGAGGTATAAATTTAGGAGCTAAAATGTCATGGCTTACCTAGAGATTATCACAGCGTCTAGGTGCGCATGTAGTTAAGGCAGAGTTTGCCGGAATACTTGGCGTATGTGCCTGTATGAAAAATTGAAAGTTGGGTTTAGGCAGAATGCCAGACTACTAGGCTAGATGGCCAGATTAATTTAGGCAGCAATGCCAGTTTATGAATAAATACGCAAGGCGAGTGGCCACTTTAAAGTATATCAAACGACTATATCTTCTTTACTTTCCCTTAGCTTATTTATACAAAAATCTTGGCAAGCTAAAAATCTATAGTCCATAAGAAAAGTATAATGAAAGAACTCTTATGCTAAAAATGCATTGGTAAGGAAAACGTGCTTCGCATAAAACCGTACAAAAAATATATGCATTCCTTAAAATCTATAAGAAAAAACTTCACATGCGTAAATCTATTAGTAAAAAATCTACACATTGGGAATGCACTAATCAGTGATTTGAAATCCTCATGAGCATTCTAACCTATTCATAAAAAATGTGCACTACAACTTATTCATAAACAAGTTGTGTAAACAGATCTACGCTCATGTCAGAAGGGTTTTGTATTCAATTTTCAAAATGCAGTCACCAGATAGAATAAAGTCAAGAAACATGTCAATGACGATTTTATCGGAGAAAATATGGAATTCGAAAATCATACTATTATTAACAAAGTTGAACGAATTTAGACTTCTGAGGTTTTTGCTATTGTTATACTCATAAATATCTCCCTTGATAATTATTTCAGATGTCCATTCGTGAGGGAGGAAACACATTTTTCATGCATTTCCCCCCTGTGCCCCACTGAAGCAAAAACTGACAGTTTAACAACTGTTTTGAAAAGCTCCCATGAAAACTTACATTTTATACTCATATCGGCTACATTTGGTGATTTCTTTTTCAGGGGCCACTCTCCTGTACTGTTATCATCAATTAATGGCCAATTTTTTCGAATCCTAGAGCTGTTACAAAGCCATTTTGTTAGGAGCTCTCTCCCGCCTCCTTGACTTATTTCACTTATGAGTATTAATTGTAGGTACTCATCTTCAGTCATTCATTAAATTGAATCAAGTGTTCAAAGCATGCACCTTAAACGTTGAAGTTGGGAAAAATAACTCAAAATTATTCAATCTTCGCATTTAAAACAGCCACTATCTTGTTTTACGATTACCGATACCACTAGCTGCACTAATTCTCCATGATGGTCATGATACCTATCATTCCTGAAATTTTCATGCAAATCCTAGCAAAACTGTAGTGTCTGAGTCGGTAAAAAGCGCATGTTGTTCCATAGCCATATGTTGCCATAGTAATAAATGCAGCGCATTTTGTTCCATAGTAATACGGGAAAATTTAAACCGCTATAACTTCGCTAAATATGATTCAATCTTCATGAAACTTTCAGGATAGATCAATCTTATAAATGAACATCCAGTACTGAATTTCATTAAATTTAAGGGTACTGTTAAGATTTTATTCAAGAAAACATAAAATCGATAAATCATACTATTCCTAACAAAGTTGAGTGAATTGCGACTTCGCACGTATATTGTAAGTTTGGGGATTACTTATAATGTTCAAAAGTATATCTACCTAATACAGCGCAAGCGCTATTCTGATGGCATCCGAAGAGCCGATATTTCTAATAAGAATGAAAAACGCCGAAGAAGGCAGTTTGACTTCTAAAAATCGAATGTGTATTTCATACAATTTACAGCGCCTTAAATACTATTTCTAAGGATTAATCATACGACCTAATTTCCTTAAAGACATACTTAATGACTAATATATGAATATTGCTGACCCTTCTCGAGTGGTCAATGTGTCATCAACATTTATCAATACTTATTTATCAACCTACAATTTTCTTCACACCAGAAATCCATATCGCGTTCAAATTTCTAAAACAAAAACAAACCGCAAACAAATTACTAGATACCATATGGTATTCATGCATTGAATTGCAGTAAGTGCAACACGACACCTTACAAAGACGTGTGCCCATATTCATTCATGTTCATCGTACGATGTACGTGTGGCGCTTAGTTGTAGCAAGTAATATGAGCGATAGTAAATATGCTCGTACGTACTAAGGCCAATGTCACGACGTCTTGTGTACGGAAATAAATCATGTGCATGTTTTTATTTCGTATGCGATAATACATTTCCTTCTTTAATGATGTAATAAATTTAGTTGTTTATTGCTTCTTGTGTGAGGCAATAAATATGGTTATTTATGATTTCTGGATGAAGTGATAAATAATGTTTTTAATATTTTTGTAGGTTTAGGGGTTTCACATGATGTGTGGTATCATACACTACACGTATTTGTTGTTGTTGTACTCATCAAGGCCTATATTCTTGATTTTTTTCAGATTTTTCGGATCACAGGTGTCCAATCGCGAGGGGGGGACCCAAATTTTTCGTGTATTTTCCCTCCCTGTGTGCCCCTCGAAGCACACTTTGCCAAACTAAGACCTGTTTTGAAAAGTTCTCATCAAGACCTTTCATTTGATACCCATATTGGCTACCTTTAATGAAATTTTTCGGGGGCTCGCTCCCCTACATGGGGAGCCACCCCTTAAATACATTATAAAATTTTTTTGTAGTTGAACTTTGAAGAGAACACCACTTTACACCTACATACAAAATTTGATGCTTCTAGCTTAAGTAGTTTCCGAGAAAAACTGCTGTGACACACGGATGGACGGACGGACGGACAGACGGACAGACAGGACGCGATTTTAGAAGGGTTTTGGAAAATTATTTTACAAAACCCTAAAAAACCTCATGTGTATTCTATTTTATTCAGAAAAAATGTATCTATTCATATCCATTGGATTCTCCATACGGGAATCCAAATGCATAAAGCGAAAATCTTTCTGTTAACTGTAAACTGACACTTCTATAAACAATGTATTGTCTTTGAGTGCGAAGATAATGCATCCGCATAGTCAAAGTCAAGTTCAATGCAGTCGTAATCTAACACCCTTTAGATATCAACAATGAACTTGTCTTTGAGCGTGAAGACAATCGCATCGGCATGGCCAAATGAAATTAGAGGACAGTTGTTTTATTTTTGTTTACTATATAGTTCTGGTGCACGTCGTACGTGTAATGAGATTTTTAATAGATAGGAATTGAGCATGAAGTTATTTACATATTCGAATAGGATTTTAATATTTGAATTGGAATTTTGATAGGAATTTAATTTGGACTTTAAAATGTAGATTCATTGCAATTGTAATTAGGATTTAGAGTTTGAACTAAAAGATTTTCGATATATATTACAACACTCCTCCCATTGCTTGTATTTCTATTCACTTGAACTATACGTTCTATGCTAACTGCTAACTGATACAGAAATCTTACACAAAGTGATGTTCATAACAATCAAATCTGCTAATCAACCGTTGAGCAAATACATATCCTTTGAAAGAATCACACGGATATTTTAAAGTGACGAAATTAATTTTGTTGTAGTTTGTTTTAGGGAGATGTCATGCATGTTTTAATTCAAATAAGGGGCGCACGATCAACACCGATTTTTTTAATGAGTTTCTCATGAACTGAACACTATCTCTATCAATCCCGGTGAAGTCTGCGATGGATCCTCCGTCTGTTTGCGGCAGAGATTCAAATTACACTCTTTGGGTTCGGAGAAAGATCCGTGGAGAAGTGAACGAAGACCAGTTCCAACGTATGTAGGAAATTTACGACGTTATGATTGCTTCGAAGATGTGTCTTTCAGTATGACCATCAAGTTCACTTGGAAGTCTTGTATCAAATTTGACGGATGTTCCTTCACGGTGATTCCGTTGAACGAACACATTAGTGCAATCCAACTGCAGAGCGCTACTTCCAGGGGCGTTGTTTTGTGACGTTTTGCCACGCGTAACGGAATATTCTTTGAGCTAATTATACCAATGGATGAGCAAAATTTGTACGTTTTTGTACTATCGTCATTTTTCTCACGGAATTCAGTCATGGACGTGTGGATAGGTTCATGGTCTTACGCGTAATTCATGGTCTTACGCTCTTTAAACTCACGAATTTGATTTCGGTTTCAAACGGTATTCCCACCAAAACGTTCGCAGCTTCCCTTTAATTATGATTTCGTTCATATAGTTGAGCTAAATCTTGACGAATTCCTGCTACTTGTGCTTCAAATGAAATCACCCGAGTTTCAACATGGAAGGGACCACGGTCATTGGTTACTTGAGGCAAGGACGCTTTCAACTTCTTTAATACACTTTTCATGCACAAAAACTATTCCGGAAGGTGGTGGAATAAAGAGAAAGAGCGAAAAACGAGCAAAATGCGGAAATTCACGCACGGTCCAACGTCGCTACTATTAATTTTCCGCGCGCGTAGTCTTGGGAAATTGTAAGCTTCTACCCCTGACGTGATCGCTCTGGCGACACAAAGCAGACTCCTCGTTTGTTGTTCGTCGTCGCCTTACGGGACCGCTCATAACTAGTCGGTGAGCCTTCCATCCACTTTTCGTTTCATTACGAAAATGCAATCGTGGAAGAGCTCCGCTGGAAAGAAAACATTCAATAGTTTTGAATATGGGAAAGAGAAGAGATGCATTAATTGTTGTTTTTTACCAGTTTTTCATCAGTTACAAGAAATAATTTCCCGTTTAACATACTGTAAATCATGGCGACAATGCGTCTGGAGAAATTCTCCTTAAAAATAAATCCATCTAACCAAGTCATATCGAATTGCTTTTGTCAAAAGACATCAATTGATACGGAACGACAGAAGGTCATTCCTGATTCGATGTATATTTTACTTTTCCCTTGCTCGTCGGTTTCCCAGGGACCGTCCCTTTATCCGCCACCTAAGGATGCATATGACGGGGACCGGAACCTTGCATGGATTATAATTGTTATTATTATTTGCTCGTAAACTAAAAGCTCTTTGAACTGCACAGAACATCTGTAATTGAACTTTTATCAGCGATAATGAAGCTCATTTCATCTCGACAGAGCGTGGTTGTGTGTTGATATCCTCGTTTTTCACTACGTGATTTGTCTCGCATTATTACTAACTAAGCTGCCATTATTTTGTTGTTTTTTCCATCAACTATATTTTAAGCTAATTTTTCTAATGGAAAAAACTGCATTTTTAAAAGGGTCTTTATTAATTAAAATTTACTACAATGAACTTTGACAGCTTACCTTTGTTTCCTTTTAAAAAAGTATCTTGAAGGTTCCAATCTATTCTTTCACTATTCAAACAAATGAAAGTGAAATAAATTTATTTCAATGTTAATCCAATTGTGCGAATCTCATTTGATTATGACTAGAGGTGACATTGCCCTCTCATCCGGCTCACGCAGTCCCCGCTTGTTTATGGTTTGTAATTGTGCGAAATGTGAGCGATTTGGGTTCCCTCAGTAACAAAATATACCACAGACGCATGCGGGCAAATTTGAAAAGTTAAATAATATTTACTACTCAACATTTGTTAGATGAAATAATTTGGGTAATAACAAGAATCACGAAGGTGCTGATGGTCCTCGAATTGAATGATTATATTTGAAAATTGGATGAACAGAGCTATCATTGCAAACTGTGCTACAAAATTACCATCTTAAGCACTCATACTCGTACGGAGGTGAATGTGATCTTATCAGACTTGCCTTAATATAAATTTATGATATGCCTGATGATGCTCAGTTTAGTTTTGAGGTTTGGAAGCTGTAATAACATAATGTAGTTGCCCGTTGATATGCTTTTCGAAATTGAGTATCGACAAGAATATACGAGTGTTCTGGTGTTGCGATGTTGTAATTAACTTTAATTCGTAATTTGATTGCGAATGGCACTTTTATCCAAAAGTAGTTTCTATCAGTTTTAGGTTAAAAATAGAAGAATGTCCTCTTTGCTATTAGAAACGCTTTGACCGACAGATCTAATCCCACACTCAGAGGAAATTACGAGACTTTCAGTGTGGGTCAAGAAGCTTGTCAGCACAAATGATAAAATATAGTTTCAATTGCCAGATTGCTTGTAAGAAAGATACTCATAATTTCGTGTCATAACATTTGACCGTGATCTAATCGTTTAAGCTGAATAAATTTAAATTTTTCAATGTCACGTGTAAGTTTAAATTCTGTTCGTCAAATTGAAGACTTCGCTACCGATTCATGCAACTGCAGTTGGATCGTAATAATTATAGAAGAAGGTGGGAGGCAATTTTTTGATTGAATAAACTTTTCAAGGTTAATTAAGGTTTACCCTTCATATCAAGGTGGAATATGATTTGGACGAAATCAGGAAATGCTTGCAAATAAGAAGAAATTAAATGCATTTCAATACATATGAAATGCCGCCACAAGGTTTCTTTAAATGGGTTTCACTGCTATATACTACTCCGTACTTTGCTGCCATTGATTGTTGTTGTATTTCTGTATGATTGAAATGGCTATATCTCAGTTGATTATGATTCGCTTTCATTAACATTTGGATCCCAAAAGGGCCTTATAGCAATAACCATAATAGTGAAATTTTGTCTGTTTGCCTATGTTGGAGTTTGGGAGTTGAATGCCATTCACATACTAAGTGTGGGACTTCCAGGTGCGCGATCTAGACTACTCACTAAACACCTCCCTTGTTAACCTGAGAACCTAGTCTGGAACAGTTTGACACATTATTTCAAGCCAAGTCTGGTTTTACTGCGCCGTGATTTATTTATTAATTTAAATCTATTCAACAGACAGAAATTCAATTACAAAATAGACTTAGACAATTAAATATAGTTAAATATAGCTTAGAGTAAGACAGATTAGTACAACAAAATCAAGCAAAAAAATTAATTAAAACGTGTAAGAAATGAAGTCAGAGTCTAGATCAAAGTTTGAAACAAGTTGGGTAAACAGACCTACGCTCATGTCAGAAGAGTTTTGTATTCAATTTACAAAAGGCAGTCACCAGATCAAATGAAATGAAAAAACATGTCAAAGTCGATTTTATTGGAGAAAATATGAAATTCGAAGATCATACTATTATTAACAAAGTTGAACGAATTTCGACTTCTGAGGTTTTTGTTATTGTTATACTCATAAATATCTCCCTTGATAATTATTTCAGATGTCCATTCGGGAGGGAGGAAACACATTTTTCATGTATTTCCCCCCTGTGCCCCCACTGAAGCAAAAACTGTCAATTTAAGAACTGTTTTGAAAAGCTCCCAGGAAAACTTTCATTTCATACTCATATCAGCTATGTTTGATGAATTTTTTTTTCAGGGGCCACTCCGCTGTACTGTAATCATCGATTAATGGCCAATTTTTTCGAATCCTAGAATGGTTACAAAGCCTATTTGCTAGGAGCTCTCTCCCGCCTTCTTGACTTGTTTCACCTATGAGCATTAATTGTAGGTACTCATCTTCAGTCATTCATTAAATTGAATCAAGTGTTCAAAGCATGCACCTTAAACGTTGAAGTTGGGAAAAACTAACTCAAAATTATTCAACCTTCGCATTTAAAACAGCCACTATTTTGTTTTACGATTACTGATACCACTAGCTGAACCGATTCTCAAAGATATTCATGATACCTATCATTCCTGAAATTCTCATGCAAATCCTAGCAAAACTGTAGTGTCTGAGTCGGTAAAAAGCGCATGTTGTTCCATAGTCATACTCGTATGTTGCCATAGTAATAAATGCAGCGCATATTGTTCCATAGTAATACAGGAAAATTCAAACCGTTATAACTTCGCTCAATATGATTCAATCTTTATCAAAACTTTCAGAGTAGATGTTACGGGTGAACATTGAGACTCCATAGCTTTGCTCACCTGAACACTACCATACGCGATTTCGTAAGGGTTAAACCTACGCAATACCAAGCCGCACTCTATTAATTGTTTGTTTCTGGTAGTCCGATGATGTAACTATCAACAAGTAATCTAGAAGAATTACTGATCAAATTACGAACAGAAAGCCACACAATAATTTAAAACTTAATAGTTGTTTTAATTACGAACAGAAAGCCACATAGTAATTTTCCTTTGTAACTTAATGTAATTAAACTCATGTAGCTAGGTTGCTTCCGGTCCACACGCCACAATTATGGACAACGCAACCAGCAACAAGCGGCGGAGGCACCAAGCACCAGCGCGAGCTCCAAAACAAAATGCGACATACACACGGTAGCGGAAACATTCGTCATCCATTCAACATATGCGGCATAACATTTAGTCAGGCAACGCAATTGCATCGTCATAAGGCTTTGTACTCTAATCCCGCTCTATTCCAATGTAATGTTTGCGCACTCAAGTGTGGGTACAATGATTGTGGCAGATATTATAAAACATCCAAGACTTTAAAGACACATCGTATCGTACATACCGAGCCTAATAGGCGCAAGTACACCTGCAGCGTTAAATTAGTCGATAATGCCCACAATGCTTAGAGACATGGCAAGTTACATTCGAATCCCAATGATAGTTGGGAAAAATTTCTAAGCAATTGGGAAGGTTAAAAGAACATCAAATCTTACATTCTGGCCAGAAGATCCTTCATTTGCGACTAAAGGTGAATATTTTACAAAACAGCGCGATATTAAAATACAAATTCTAATGAAAACCGCAATTATATCCGATTAAAATGGTTGCTTTCATCATTCACGCTACATTGTAGTGTAAATTGCTAATTTGTGGGTTGTTGCAGTTCTCATCCTATTACAAACTAATTTCACTATAAGGCTATATAAAAGACCTTACCATAACACCAACAACACCTCCATTGACTGCTAAAAATAAAACATACAAATGAGTATGATAAAGGAAGGAAATTAATGAAAAAAAAAAAAAAACATGCAGGTAAGGAAATTCTTGTTTCAGCGAAACCAACCAAAGATTCAAATGATTGCTATCATCGGAACATCATGAGTCATCGAAGACGACACAGCAGACAAACAAACGACAAGTGATGCTGCACTCGTATCATCGGTCGAAGGAAATGATAACTAACCCAGGAATCAACAATAACAGACAATGGAGACGAAGTCAATGCATTTGGCGGGTAGTACATTCGATTCCCAATAGGATCGCCACCAAGTGGTATGTATGTTGAGTGGAACCCAGCAAGGGGAATTACTCGTTCAACAGAGCAAAAGTCACTCAAAACAAGTTTTTCCCGGTGGATGGAAGGGAAAAAGAAAAAAACCGGATTCAGTGAGTTTATTTAAGCCGAGAAGATTGGCGCGTTCGGCCCTTTTTAGGGTTTTGTAAAATAATTTTACAAAACCCTACTAGTTTCGCGACCAGTCTGTCCGTCCGTCCGTCCGTTCGTCCGTCCGTCCGTCCGTGTGTCACAGCAGTTTTTCTCGGAAACTACTTAAGCTAGAAACATCAAATTTTGTGCGTAGGTGTAAAGTGGTGATCTCTTTAAAGTTCAACTACAAAAATAATTGTTTAAGGTATTTAAGGGGGGTCTCCCCATATAGGAGAGTGACCCCCGAAAAAAAAATTTCATTGAAGATAGCCGATATGGGTATCAAATGAAAGGTCTTGATGAGAACTCTTCAAAACAGGTCTTAGTTTGGCAAAATTTGCTTCGAGGGGCGCACAGGGAGGGGAAATACACGAAAAATTTGTGTCCCCCCTCGCGATTGGACACCTGTGATCCGAAAAATCTGAAAAAATCAGGAATGTAGGCCTTGGTGCGTACAATTCGCAATTCGCTCAAGTTTGTTAGTAATAGTATGATTTATCGATTTTATGTTTTCTCGAATAAAATCTTAACGGCACCCTTAAATTCAATGAAATTCAGTACACAGATGTCTATTTATAAGATTGATCTATCCTGAAAGTTTCATAAAGATTGAATCATATTTAGCGAAGTTATAGCGGTTTGAATTTTCCTGTATTACTATGGAACAATATGCGCTGCATTTATTACTATGCCAACATATGGCTATGGAACAACATGCGCTTTTTACCGACTCAGACACTACATTTTTGCTAGGATTTGCATGAAAATTTCAGGAATGATAGGTGTCATGTATATCTTTGAGAATCGGTTCAGCTAGTGGTATCAGTAATCGTAAAACAAAAAAGTGGCTGTTTTAAATGCGAAGATTGAATAATTTTGAGTTATTTTTTCCCAACTTCAACGTTTAAGGTGCATGCTTTGAACACTTGATTCAATTGAATGAATGACTGAAGATGAGTACCTACAATTGATGCTCATAAGTGAAACAAGTCAAGGAGGTGGGAGAGAGCTCCTAGCAAAAGGATTTTGTAACCATTCGAGGATTCGAAAAAATAGGCCATGAATCGATGATTTCAGTACAGGAGAGTGGCCCCTGAAAAAAAAATTCATCAAACGTAGCCGATATGAGTATGAAATGAAAGTTTTCCTGGGAGCTTTTCAAAACAGTTCTTAAACTGTCAGTTTTTGCTTCAGTGGGGCACAGGGGGAAATACATGAAAAATGTGTTTCCTCCGTCGCGGATGGACATCTGAAATAATTATCAAGGGAGATATTTATGAGTATAACAATACCAAAAACCTCAGAAGTCGAAATTCGTTCAACTTTGGTAATAATAGTATGATCTTCGTATTTCATATTTTCTCCAATAAAATCGTCTTTGACATGTTTCTTGATTTGATTCGATCTGGTGACTGCATTTTGTAAATTGAATACAAAAACCTTCTGACATGCGCGTAGGTCTGTTTACCCAACTTGTTTCCTCTTTCTTCTTGGACGGTGAAGTATTTTTCTGAAAATCTGCGAACAACAGTGGTGCTGTAAAAAGTTAAGTGCCTTTGGAACAATGTCAACTTGTGCGAACAATCGGGGGTACCACGGGGAATTAAATTACTTTGGAAACATAAATTTTGGATATTCATTGCTGCGGAAAATAAAATTACTGTGGAAACATCAATTTTGGATAGCCATCACGGCATTACGAACGTCGATGAGACGGCGAAGGAAATCAGGGAGCGAACGGAAGCGAGGGGCCCTCTCCTAGGTTAAAATTGTCGAAATGTTTCTTTGATTTCAATAAATATAGTCAACATAGGCGTAACTATTCGGTTTCTTTTTTTCCCTTCTTCATATAGCAAAATTATTAATTTTTTTTTCAGTAGTGAGGAGTGCGGCTCGGGACATCTTTCCCGGGAGCGGTGACCAGGCAAGAAGATCTGGAAGATTTTAAGGTGATGGTAGTCTTCGGGTAGTAAACGTGAGTGTCGGTTTCGTTGGTTTTCAGTGTTAGGTGGAGTTTCCGTGGCCGTTGGTAGGAAATCAAGGGTTTTGCGTGGGGGCGTTATTTTCAACTTGCCCTGGGTGATAGAATCATCACGGCTTATTGCTCCAGCGATAGTTTTCCTTCTTCTTTGCTCCGGCGATCGTCTTCTCGTTCGGACGACCCTGGGAAGGCTCGAAAAGCGGACGAGTGGTGCCCATGCCCGTCTTCGGGTGAGTTAGTTTGGGAACGGTGGAGCCTCCGCCAGAGTAGCCGCAATAAAGGGGTGGCCGTTACGGGGGAAAACAGGGAATCCAGCGATTTACAATTTCCCACTTTGGAAATTTGCGAGTAATATAGATTAATCTTATAAAAAGTCATCTGTGCACTGAACTTCATTGAATTTAAGGGTACCGTTAAGATTTTATTCAAGAAAACATAAAATTGATAAATCATACTATTACTAACAAAGTTCAGTCAATTGCGACTTCTAACGTATTTGTTGTTGTTATACTCATCAAGGCCTACATTCTTGATTTTTTTTTAGATTTTCCGGATGAAAGGTGTCCAATCGCGAGGGGGGGGGGACACAAATTTGTCGTGTATTTCCCCTCCCTGTACGCCCCTCGAAGCAAACTTTACGAAACTTAGAAAGTTCTCATCAAGACCTTTCATTTGATACCCATATCGGCTAGCATCAATGAAATTATTTTTTTCGGGTGGTCACTCCCCTATATGGGGAGACCCCCTTGAATACCTTATAATTTTTTTTTTATAATTGAACTTTGAAGAGAGGAGCACCACTTTACACCTACATACAAAATTTGATGTTTCTAGCTTAAGTAGTTCCCGGGAAAAACTAGTGTGACACATGGACGGACGGACAGACAGGCAGCGATTTTAGTAGGGTTTTGTAAAATTATTTTACCAAACCCTAAAAATTGAGTGACAAGGAAACATTAATCACTATTCACAAAATGTAACGTGTTTAGTTTATTTTTAAAAACATAGTCGGATGTGGATAGAGAATCAAGCTCGAGACTGTTATGCTTTCTGATGATTCGCGGAATGATTGACTGAAAATATAAATCTGCCCGGGAGTACGGAACCTTGAGAATGTTATTAGACCGACTAGAATGTGCATATAGTCTGTAGTGCAACTCTTTACTTAGAGTGAAAGCAATTTGTTGATGGTACAACTTATAAAGGAAACATTGATCTAAGAAGGTTCTAAGGGACGGCAGAGAAGGGAGACGAAGTGTGGATAGCCGGCGCTCATAAGACTCATAGGCTGAGTTGAATTTGAAGGAAAAAATACGGGTAAACTTACGCTAAACAGCTTCTAGTGAGTTCACAAGATATAAATATCTAGGAAAACACACTACTGAGCCGTACTCAAGAAGCGGACGGACAAGACATGTGAACAAGTGAACAGCGGTAGCAATATTTGCAAAATTTTGTAAATGCCGCATAATAAAACCCGAAACTTTTGATGCCTTGGTAATTATGCTAAAAATGTGGACATCCAATTTAAGCTTGGGGTCAAATATTACACCAAGATCTTGACATAAGTCTACAGAAGAGAGAACAACAACAATTTTCAAACTAAAAGTCATTTTAAACATTTGAAAACATTGATGCGAAGGGAGTTTACATTAGACCAGTTATAGAGGTTAAAAAGATCAATTTGGAGTTGTTGACAATCTTCAGGGGATCTAATTATCCGGAATACCTTGAAATCATCAGCATACAAGAGATAAGAAGAGGAAATCACAGAGGGAAGATCATTGATAAACAGTACAAAAAGAAGAGGTACAAGGATTGACCCTTGAGGGACGCCAGATGTAGGATTGAATGGAAAGGAGATTGTGCAATAGGGATTAACACGACATTAACGGGAGGATAGATACGATGAAATCCAAGAATGAAGGGAACCGGATATGCCAAGCAAAGCTAACTTTTGACAGAGGAGAACATGGTACACGGAGTCGAAAGCTTTAGAGAAGTCCGTGAATATTGCATCTACTTGAAGCTGTTTAGCTAAAGCTCTTGCATTATAATCTTCGAACTCAGCCAATTTCATGGAAGTTCAACGACCATGTTGCTGTGGTGTGACAAATGAAATCAGTGACTCACGAGGCCTGTTGGGTACAAGTCGTTCCAGCAGCTTATAGAAACAGAAGAGGAGTGATATGGGACGATAGTTTGAGACAGATGAGGGGCCGCCATTTTTATCGACAGGAACAATATTTGCATCTTCCCAGTACGTTGGAAAGGTGCCAGTACTAAGACTGAGATCGAATATAAGGGGTAGAGAAAAACACAAAGAGGAACAAAGTGACCTTACAAATATATTAGGCAATCCATCAGGACCAGGACTAACATTCGGATCGAGCAAGTTAATAAGGAATTCAACTTCAGAAGGATCAGTAGAATAGGATGTACTTGATGCTGGAGAAGTTTGAATTAAATTTATGGGGGAGTATAGTATATCAGAAGAGGACAAAGTAGAGGAAAAATATTCAGCAAATAGGTTAGAATTTTCCTGAGGGGAGGAGGCTTCAGTGTTATTCAATTTGACAGTATTCGGGATGGAAGAGGAAGATTTAAGAGATCGGATGTATGACCAAAAGGGTTCAGCGTTATTTGTCGGGAGGGAACTCTCTAAACTGCTATAGTAGTTTTTCATGGCCGTTTTGAGCTCTTTTTTAGCCAAAGAGCGTAGTCTGCAAAAATTCTGTTTAGCATCATAATTTCCGGTCAATTTATAGTACCTATGCTCCTTGTCTTTGGCTCTTAAGGAAGATCACATAGAGTAAGCCAAGGCTTCATTTTCGCTTTGCGAGGAGCTTGGAGTGCAGTATAAAGAGCAATCAGATTATTAAGGTAATCGTAAAATTTGTTCAAAGCATCATCGCAGTCAAGATGAGAGAAGAAGGTGCACCAGTTGACCGAGTCCAGATTGGTTTTAATTGCCTCATAATTTGCTCTAAAGAAATTGTAGCGATAAAATGAGGCAGATCTCTGGGATTTTAGGGTATCAACGGTTAGTGCTAGAGACAAAGGTGGATGATGGAGATCAGGTTGAACATAAGGATGCAAAACAGGAGCTATTGATAGACACCTAGTTTGAACATTTGACATGACAAGGTCCAGAAGATGACCATTAGGGTTACGGATATGGTTAAACTGTGGAAAAGAACAAAGGGAGAGAAAGGAAGAAAGTAACAAAGAAGGATTATTTGTTGAGGAAATGCCAGATGTTGTTAAGTGGTCCCATTCAACTGCCGGTAGATTGAAGTCCCCACAAATTATAATTTTGGAATGTGGATGGCAAGCAAGAAGATAGGCAGAGAGTTCATCGAATAAGGCTTCGTACATGGTTAAGGGAGAATTGCAGGGAGTATACACAGTGGAAATTAATAAAGAGGAGTTATGAGGAAGAGGGAGTTTCATAATTACACACTCAACAGTACAAGCGAATTTGAAGTCAGCGCAAAGTAAACTATTAAGGGTTCTGCTCCCCCACCATCAGATTTATAAGTGATGTTAAGATCTTGGTCGCATCGGTAGACTAAATAATCAGGTAATATTCCGCATTTGAAATATTCTCGTTCAACTACGTTTCAGTTAAACAGATAACAGAATCGTTAGTTAATTTAGACACAAGTAATATGTCCTCAAGTTTGGCTCTTAAGCCACGAGCATTCTGATAGTAAATAGAAATAGCTGAACGATTAGGAAGGGAAGCATTTTTTTCAGTGTTAGATGATCCTTGAAGGTTGTTGAGGCTGTTTGGAACCTTTTCGGGACGAAATCGCCGCTTAAATTGCCTTGTATTGAATGCTTTAACGAGTGTCCCCTTTGGCCAAAAATCAGATCCGAGTAGGAAAGAAAGTTCTGCCGGAACTGTCAGCTTGAAAGAACTTATAACCTGGTCAGGAAGGTTGTCTTTTGTTAACTTTACGCACCTGAAAATACTAGGCATGTAATCAAGCTTCGATGTTACGTAGTTGGTAAGTGTATCGTTAGTTGTGTTGTAAGCGAGCGTTGATATGAACAATTGGAGAGATGGGAAGACTGCTCGCAACACTCCGTTATCAGCTAACACACTATCTATAAAGTTTTGTGGTGCTGAAAACATGACGATATTTTGCTGAAGATTATTAGTCGTTGATTGTATTAGGCACAACTCGTATTGCGGCCGGATTTTTTGTTGCTGTTGAATAGGCAAGATAGACTGCTGCATGCAACTATTTTGTTGCAGGACCGTAGCTTTATTAATTGGAGCCGGTATTGACTCCTGACTACATGCTTGCTTTTGTTGCGCAAGCACACTTCGCGTAAGAGGCCGCTGCTGCCCAAGAGGTGACATGGTAGAATTATGTATACTGCAGTAATGGCTTGACGATATCAGCTCATCATACACACTGGGCGAATGGTCAACGTTACAGCCTTCGGGCTCGCCCCGTGAGCTACTTCAGGGTTAGAAAGTTTTTGTGCGAAATTTTGTTGTAAACAATGCAGCCGATTGGTTTGTGGCTAAATTTTTCTCCACGGTTTGTTCCTGCATTGGTTTGTCGCCATATTGGGCAAGTTTCATATGAGCTTGAGGATGAATCCGGCAAGCTGCTCGGGACCTTCCACGCTTAGGACACTCGACCCGACTCAAAATTACCCCTGCCGACATTCATTTGTTTCCCGGCTTAAAGAGACACTCAGGGTCAGGGTTGCCCCCACAATTGTTGTGGATTCCGGCGTACCGGCACTCTCCCGTTCGCAAGTTCAAATTACCTTCGTAACATCTCCACGTTCTTTTGGGCACCCTTACCCTTTTCATTGTGTTTTTATTTTTTATAGTTATTGCATTTACCTTTCATTTGTATTTCCCTATCATATTAATTCTACCCTCTTACACTATTTTGTTTTTATAAAAAAAAAAAAAAAAAACATTATCTTGTTTTCCCCACTAACAACATTCTCTTCATAACTTCCCATTAACAAAATTTCATTCAAGACCTTCTCACTCACAAAAGCTAATTCCTTCCTTCATACTAACTTATTTTATTTGTTATATTGTACTAACGAAAATTCATTCACGCTTCCCTACTAACAAATTTCATTTCAATGCCCATTAAGAAAGGTTCATAGTTGAAGCTGCAAAGTGAATGACTGGGAGATCAACAGAAGGTGGCTCTGGTGGTGGCGTCGCAGACTCTCGACCACAGGAGTAAACCCATGACCCCTGCAGATCGTCGAGCTAAGCGTATGGTTTTAACGTGCAACAATAAATTCATTTGGAAGAGCTTACCCAAGATTGGGTCATACGTTTGGAATGGAAAATATATGAACTCAGCGCCACACCTACCTCAGCGACTCTACCTGTGACTCCTCTTACCATGCCTCTGCCGACAATAAAACTCCCCACCTACGATGGGAACTATTTACATTGGCAACAATTCCACGACTTGTTCATTCAAATTGTGCATAGTCAACCGATGTCCGAGTGCCAGAAGCTATGGTACTTCAAGGCCGGTCTCACCGGAGAAGCGGAGTTTTTGATTCGAAACTTCACATTGTCGGATGACAAATACGAGGTGGTTTGGAGAACGTTGAAGAGAAGGTACGACAACCGGCGACAATTGATAGCAACGCTCATCAAAAAATGGATGAGTCAGCCATCTCATGCTAGTGAAAGGCCATCAGTAGGATCGATAAAGGCTCTACATGACACCACAAAAGAGTGTCTCAAAAGCCTGGAGAACCTGCAAGTATCCACAAGGAATTGCGATCCGTTGCTGCTACATGTGCTAATCCGAAAATTGGATCCGGCGACGCACGCATCAGACGAACAGCCGTTATCCAACCCGCGCAAGCTACCACTCTTGAAGAGTTTCTTGGACTTCGTGGAAACGCGTTTCCAGGCCTTCGAGACACTCGGCCATAAAACAAAGGAACCGAAGACCAACCGTAGGAAAGCCACCAAGTTGACCATACCCACCACGACAGCTTCTTGGTGCTTAATGTGTGACCAGTATTACCCACTTTATTACTGCCCGGATTTCCTCAGGATCACTGCTGCAAAGAGATTCAGTTTTGTGCGCGCTAAGAAGCTATGCGTGAATTGCCTTTGAGAAGGACATCAAGCTTCCAGCTGCACGGCCAGAAGTTGCAAGCAGTGTTCCAAAAATCACAACACCCTGCAACATCTGCCTGGAGACAACAAGCCCAAACAGACCAAGACGATGTCCTCGAGTCCTCGAAACAAGACTCGAAACCGCAAACAAATGAAAAACCACCATCACTTGCTTTAACGACTCTGATGGAGCTCCGGCCCCAAGGACATGTACTTCTGGATACAGCCGTCATCAGGCTGGTCACCAGCAATGGGAAGACGACAAATTCTCGAGCTGTGCTGGACCCGGGCTCAAAAATAAACCTAGTCACCAAATGAAGCATCAAAAAATTGGGTTTATCAACTTGCCCTTATTGAAAGGGCAGGCGATAGTACTGAAAAGACATACCATAAGGTGAACCTCGGCCTAAGATCCAGATTATCAGGATATGTCGCACAGTCGGAAGCCAACTTCATGGACAAAATTATATTACCGCAACCGTCTCAGAACTTGAACACATTGGAATGGCACATTTCCAAAAACATAAGGCTGGCAGATCCAGACTTCTACCGAAAGGAGCACACCGACATGTTGCTGAGTGCCAAACACTTTTACGAGTTCTTACCCATTGGACAAATAAAGTTGTGCCCACAGCTCCCAGTGCTCCAGAACACGCTCCTAGGGTGGAAGGTAGTCGGAAGCGTGATCACACCTCAAGTGTGTTTCGTGCCATGCGGCATCCTGGTAGAAGATGACCAGCTTAATCAGCTCGTCCAGAAATTTCGGGGGGTCAAGGAAGTACAGGATCCACAGCACAAGGTCTCGTTAACTGAGAAGGCTTGCGAAGCACATTTCTATCAGACAAGACGTCCCGACGGCCGTCTCTTTGTTAAACGCCCATTCAGCAAGGATCCTGAGATATTAGGTGATTCCCAAGCAGTGGCCACTCGCAGATTCATTGCCTTGGAGCATCAACTGGAGAAAGATCTAAGACTTCCATGCGACGGCTTCATGGAGGAGCATACTCGGCTTGGGTTTATTGAGGAGGTGACGTTGCAGCAGCGGGAGGAATTCCCATACTTCCTTCCACATCATTGTATCCTGAAGCCTGACAGCAGTACAACCAAGCTGCGGATGGTTTTCGATGCATCCAGTAAGACGACCACAAACGTTTTGCTGAATGATGTCCTTCATACAGAGCCTACTGTCCAGGATGACCTTTTTTCGATAGTCCTGCGTTTCATAATGCTTTATTTCATATTCACCACCGACATCGAGAAGATATATCGGCAGATAATGCTCCATCCTGAAAACCGTCGGTACCATGTCTTCATTTGGAGAAATAGTTCAACGCAACCAGTACGACACTATCAGCTGAAAACAGTAACCAACGGCACAACGTGTGTCCCAGCTACAAAATTTCTACAGGTTCTAGCACAAGAGAACCAGCAGCAAGGTCCCCTGGGTAGCAGCACGTTGGAGAAGGACGACATCATGACCGGGGCAGATAGCTTAGAAGAAGCACCTCACAAACAAGTGGAGCTTAGCACTATACTCTTGAGAGCAGGTATGCATTTGAGCAAATGGTATGCCAACCATCCTCTATTGTTGAAGTAGATTAAACCTGAGGACCAACAGGACCAGCTGGGCCTCAGTAGTTTACAAGAGGACTATATTAAAACTTTAGGAGTCATCAAGCGTCCGAAGATTGACAAGTTCCAGATACAAATCAACCTGATCCAACCGATGCGGAGTTCTCCAATAGGACCATGGTATCTATTATTGCCAGACTGTTCGATCCATTGGGCATTCTGGCTCCTGTGACATGAGCAGCCAAGCTATTTCTGCTGGAATTCTGGTGATTGGAATTGAACTGGGATCCAGCATTACCAATGGGGATCCATACGCAGTGGTCCGATTTCAGCAGCGGTCTGCCATCATTCCAACAGGCCCAATTTTCACGTCACATCAGTACAGGCGAGAAACCCGTGCAAGTACAGTTGCACACATTTTGCAATGCCTCCGAGAAGGCATATGGCGCAGCGATATACATGCAGTCAACCCTGAGGAGTGGTCAACTCGTCGTCAGGTTGCTGTGCGCCAAGTCAAGAGTGGCCCCAATCAAGACACTTACTGTTCCGCACCTGGAGTTGTGTGTGGTGAACTTAGGCGCTGAGCTCATAAGACGAGTTAAGACAGCGCTCAGTCTGCAGGAGGGTTTTCAGGTATTCTGGACCGATGCCGAGATTGTTTTGCTATGGATGAACTCTACTGCATCATCGTACAATACCTTTGTGGCGAATAGGGCCTCGGCTATACAAACCCTCTCAATGCCGGACCGATGGCGACACGTAGCGTTGGAAGACAACCCAGCTGACATCCTATCACGTGGGATGGCACCGGCTGAATTGAGCCGCTGTAGTATGTGGTTGCAAGGATCACCATTTTTACCCAGGACAGAATCAGTTTGACGTCCCGATTATCGGAGTGGGCATCCTTGCGACTTGGAGATGAAATGGTCCAAGACCGCTATGGTAGTAGCAGAGGCTCCTGAAACACACTTCGTTCAGCAGATCCAACACGGCAACTCCTTGAAGAGGCTGCAGCGCACAGTAGCCTACATGATGCGGTTTATCTGTGGTTTCAAGCCGACAGTCAAGCAATCTCAACTGAAATCAAGCGCCCACGAGTGATGAATTATGCACAGCCCTGGAAATCATCGTGAGGTATGTACAGTCACAACTTTTTAACTGTGAAGTTTTGGATATCTGGTCAGGGGCAAGTCTCCAAGCACAGTCCGTTGGTGGGGCTGGCACCATTACTGGGTGCAGAGGGCATAATCGTTGTCGGTGGGAGGCTGCTAAGATCACCTTAAACACCAATCATCCCATTTTATTACCGTTCAATCATCCGTTCACCAGACTGCTGATGATCCATTGCCACCACTGCCATCTAGGCGCGCAAAACTGCTCGCTGCCACTAGACAGCGGTTCTGGCCGATTCGAGGAAAACGATCGCGAGGAAAACGATTCGCTATCGTTCAACGGTGCGTGTGGCGTACCCGAGTGGAGCCTAAGCTGAGAAACCTGCCGAGCGCACGTATTCAGCCAACTCTTCCGTTCATCAACTCTGGCGTGGAGTTCTGTGGGCCTATGATGATCCATTACTGAGATAGAGGTACCCGACCGCAAAAAGGGTACCTAGCCATATTTTACTGTTTCGCCACAAATGCCATCCATCTGGAGCTAGTCTGCGATCTAAGCACAAAGGCATTTCTCTGTGTTCTTAAACGTTTCATGGGACGACGAGGACACTGTCGAAACATATTTTGCGAAAACGCCACCAACTTTGTGGGAGCTCACAACAGCTATCAGAATTGTCGTCCTCATCATATTCCAACGAAGCGCGTCAAGAAGTAATGATGGCGTGTTCCAGCTTTGGAATCGATTTCCATTTTGTCCCTCCACGCGTGCCTCATTTTGGCGGCTTGTGGGAGGCGGCGGTCAAATCAGCCAAAAATTTGATATGTCAAAGCGCTTCGTCGGCAGCTCTCACCTACGAGGACCTGCATACCTTGGTGGTTGAGGTGGAAGCTACTCTAAATTCTAGACCACTGACTCCAATGTCAAACGATCCCAATGATTTGGCAGCCTTAACTCCAGCACACTTTCTCATCGGGGAACCCCTCACAGGCGTGGTAGATGGTCGCACAGAGCCAGTCATCGGACGTCTCCATGCCCGGTGGAAGCTAATCAATCATCTCGAATTCTGGGGACGATGGTGGCATGATTACTTGGCGCAGTTGCAGCATCGTGTCAAGTGGAGACCGTCACACCCAAATGCGATCCCGGGAACAGTGGTCATCATGAGCGAATATAGCACCCGATCGGTAAAGTGGCCACTGGGGCGAATTATCAAAACTTACGAAGGTTCCGATGGTTTCGTATGAGTCGCTGATGTCAAAACCACCTCCGGAATTTTGAAAAGGCCAATACACAAACTGGCCCCATTACCAATACTCGACGACGCTGTCTAATGAAGAACCATCGCAAAAGAATTCCCCCCATTTGAGGAAAGAAGGGTCCCAGATCAGTGGCAACCACATCTCGAGGACAAGGTGGCGATCGAGGCGAACCGGCAAGTCAATTGTGGCGCTCGTATTGATGTGCCTGCAAGCTCCCATAGCGCACGCCTCTCCAACACAAGGCTCAACAACCAGCCCCATACGAGTCTGTATTTTCAACCATTGGGTCGAGTCTACTTATCTTCCAGCGAGTGGAAGATGCTCATTTATTATGATTTAGGACCGTTATGGCGGGAATTGGATATTCTACAGAACGGGACAAACATTGTGGACTCTTTCAACAACTCCACTCATTTCACTGAGTCTGCATCTGAAATCGAGGAACTGCGGGGACAACTACAAGCGCAAGATGTTTCATGGACCGATCAAGTGATCAACCACGACACCCACCAGTACACCATCGGCTACCTGGGCATTCTCGGATTAGTCATACTGGTGATCTACCTCCACTGGCGTTCGTGCAAACAACCACCAGTGCCGTTACCTACACGCTACAGCCTACCACACACCTTAGAAGATGTTGAACGGACCGTTCAAAGGGGGGAGGGGGGTTGATGTTGAGTTGCTGACACCCTTGAGCGTCGATCACGGCCTGATCCAGCAACATCAACGCTTCAATCAACTTACATAGTTATTTAGCACTGTAATAATTAGCTCGTTGATAATTAATTCGATTTATTTGATTGATTTACCAATTAATCGATTATTTTAATTCAATTCTTCAAATTCAATTTGCCACAAAGCGAAAATACTTTGTTTCGAATACCACAATTTTATTTTAATCAATCGAGTAACCCATTTTTCATTAATTTTTTTGATTTGTCAAAACTTTGAAACAAAAGTCTATTCATTGTTCAATTGTTGGTTGGGTCGTCATAAATTCTGCAAATTCATGTCCTAATGTGCCTTGTTTCAATTGTTGGTTATTCAGTATCTCTGTATGGTTAACCAGAAAGTAAAATAAAGTTACATTTTTAAAGTTTACAAAAAATATTAAAATCGTTCGGGACAAATGAGTCCCGGCGCAAACAGTGGTAAGCAAAACGACCATGATTTGTTGAAACTTTTTAATTTTTCATTTCTCACGATGACCTCCTCTCCCGTCAGTTTCCTTTTATGTCAGCTTTTATGTGTAGGGTGGCTCAGCATGAGCAGAGGGTATCACGGATAACCCACGGCATGACTGAGCGCTAGCCGGCCTCAAAATGCCACCCCAGGCTGCGCACCCCCTCTGCTTAAAATTAGTGTCTGCAACTGCGGTGACTTCCGCGGCTGCTACAACACGATTTTGGTACTTTATGGACTTTCCATAGAATCAGCACTGTAGTTTTGAGTTGGTCTTCTTTATATTTTCAGGTAAAATCAACAAAATATAAAATATTTTTGGGAAATCATGATGTGAGTGATTTTCGTTACATTGCAACAAAATGGCATCCGTTGAAAATGGAGAAACAATGGATTTTCTTTTAAACTTGCACATGTTTTTGACGTATTTCTTGACTTTATTTGTTGTTGGTGACTGCATATCGTAAGTTGAGTACGAAAACCTTCTTAGAGGAGCGTAGGCTTGTCTACACAATTTGTTTCAAAGGGCGATTAGTTAGATGCTCATTCCAACCAGTTACTTTTACACTGAAGCTTTTTGGCCAATGCAAAAAAGCACCTTGTTTAGGGTTTTGTACTAAAATACAAAACCCTATTCCAATCACGACCTGTGTCCGTTCGTTCGTCCGTCCGTCTGCGACGTGACTGCTTAGTCAGCGTCTGCATGAAGTTACACATTTTGATGAATGTGGGAAAATGTTCATGAGAATGGAAACGTGTCACAAACAAAGTAAATGTCTTCAGATTGCATCGTCAGTAGTCTGAAGTTTTAAATAGTTTAGCCGCGCTAAAAGATTCGCTTAGTTTTTGGGTTTACGACATATTTACAAGACATTAAGACTTGTGCGCGCTAATACAAGTATTGCAATAATTAAATTATAGTAGTGATTCTAACCTATAACTAATACAAGTGTAAATTAATTGTAAATAAAAAAATAATAAATCATGTATTAAAATACACTCAATAAATTTAACTATTTTTTTTTATGTAACACTTGCTTGTAGTAAAAAATTGGTGGCAGCGGTGGGATAGCTAAATTAAATAGCTATCCAGTGATTCGAACAATACAAAAAAGAAATTCTAACACTACAGTTTTGTGAAAGTTTTGTGAAAGAACATTTAATTAAAGGATTTTGTGAAGTTAAAATAAAAGGAGACATACTTCTCCGCAACGGTGGACAACGAGGGAAAATTAAAAAAAAAATTAAAAAGTTGTTTCTCCCTTAACGAGAACAACCAACGTTGACCAGACAACTTATAGCCTGCGTGAATTAAGTTGGCCTATCGAGGGAAAAGAAAATGAAAGAAACGAGAACTACCAACGAAGGCCAAACAACTTTTTGCCTGCGTGAAGTAGGTTGGCCCATCGAGGCATAAATAAAGGAAGGATACACAGCATCTCTCTCCAAGTGAACCGGTCCATCAAGGAAAGCTTTTGGAAGAAATCTAACAACAAGAATGTGAACAAAATAAGGAGGAGTGGCAACGTAAGTCCTTATCATTTTAATCCAAAAAATATAAAAATTTTTATCATTGTGATAAATATTTTAAAAAGAGAAACGTGATTATCAAAAATCGTTATTTTACACAAAACAAAAAAAAACAAAACATTGCGTTAGTTAATTTGTATGAAGTAGGCCCTTGGTAAAAAAATAGTACCTTTACCAAGTATATAGGTAAATTTTGTGTGAATTTGTGCGAAGGTTGAGAAATAAGCCCTTGTTAAGAAAAAAAAAAGAATACCTTTACCAAGGATATAGGTAAATTTGTGTAAACGGAAAACCGAAGCGAAAAGATTGGCAAAACGTTCAGTCGAAATCATCCTCTTCAAATATACCTATATGCATGCAATTGAAAGGAAATGCACAAACAATAATTCTCAATGAAGAATTTGATGGCTGGAGAGCTTTGAAGGCTAAACATAAACAAGTTTATGCTGAACCTCATTCAATGTTGCCGTTACAAAGAGAATTATTCTCTTTCAAACAAAATAGCCAGGAAATGGTGATTCAATACCATCAAAGGATGTGGACCATGTACTGAAACGATGTATTATTTACACGTTGAAGAAGACCCAGAGGAAAACTTTTTGGTTATGGGAATTCAATTCCGGAGTCACTAGTTGAAGAGAATGTAAATAGAGAAATTCCTGTAGTCATATTAAATGAAGCTGAATAGGAATTAAAAATGAATTCTGAAGAAATATATGTAAAATTTCCACCGAAGAGCTTAAGGGAAAATTTACTGAGATATGTATCAGGGATGATCACATGAATTAAGAAGAAAAACACAGTATTTGGGAAATAATAACCAACTATAAATGTTTATTCAGAGATATTGATCCGAATCATCTCACACAAGCATCAGAGCACTCTATAGAAAATGTTTCTAGTATAAAACCTATCTACATAAAAATATACAGATTTCGTAAGATTCACGAAGAAGAAGTGAAAAC